>BLBF01000059.1:5134919-5145812 GCA_015471245.1 Laticauda colubrina | reverse complement strand
TATCTATCTATCTATCTATCTATCTATCTATCTATCTATCTATCTATATCATCTATCTTAAATATATGGATTTAGAAATAGACACACACACATATACCCATACACACACATCCCAGTGTAACAATCACTTCTAACTCCAATTTACGTTGGCTATTCTGTTTGGGATTAGATCCTCCACTTCTTATCAATAAGCACATTTCCTATGGTTGGACCTACACCCAGATATAGGTTTCCCACTAGAAACGTCCCTGAATTTCTAGATGCTAGAAGTTTCCTCACTTTGTAAAATTTGCAGCCAACAAAATATGTTGTCATAAATATTCTTTTCTAGGTTTAGTGACTCCCAGTGGCCCTTGTTTGCCTGGTTACTACTGTGTTCTGAAGGCCTGGAGACCAAATCCTATTCAAGATGAAACTGGAAGTTTATGTCCTGCAGGGCATTTTTGCCCCTTGAGTAGCAACAGACCCACCCCTTGTCCCAAAGGAACATTTCTCCCCCTACCTGGCATGTTATCTCAGAATGCCTGTTTGCCCTGTCCTGGAGGAAGCTTCTGCCAAGGAGAAGGTCTGGCTGCTATTTCTGGTAGGTCATGTACTTCTTAAATATACCAATATGTTGGGAAGTGTTCAAGCATGCTGGGTGCCATGTCCATGCATGGAGGTCCATTCCAACTGATTCATTACTAAACAGGCTATGGCTTTGTTGAGGTATTCCCCATTAGGAGAATGAGTGCACTCAGGGAAACGTTGTGAGAGTGGTGTTGAAAGCACATGACCAGCATACAGATACACTAAATAGTAAAATGTAGGTTTTACTTCCAGTAAATGGGTAAACAAAGTCCAACAAACAGTCCAAATCATACACAGTTAAAGCAGTCAGTATTCACAACAGTCAGTCCAGGGATAATCCAAAAACAAATTCCAGTATCATAAACAAAGTTCAGTAAACAGAGTTTGCTAATAGTTGCAAGACTCACAGCAATCCAAGCAGAATGACGATCAGGCAAAAGCAATAGGGAAAATGCAAGAAGAGAGAACCAGGTTTCTGGCTCTATCTTATGGCCATTGGAGGAACCTCAGCCAATCAGTCAAGATAACAGGAGTCCAGCTCTTGATGGAAAATTAAATTCCGAATGTCTACATCTATCTCTCCAACACTGCTTAGTTGGTTTTCAGTGATCTCTCAATGCCATTTATTCAGTGAAGTAGGCATGGAAAATTCAATGAGTGATTCCAGGCATTCACTGAATGCCTCACTGTTGAGCTAAACAACAGTTGTGATCTCTCCATTCTATATCCATGTTGGACTATCAGGTTTATAAACTGAAATATGGAGCTTCCAAAGAGGATTAAGATTAGCACCCTCATTTTGGAGGCAATGAACTTTGTGGTGAATGCAACATGTTATGAAGATCATCCATTTGCCATTCTGAAATATTTGCAGGGACATGTCAGGTTGGTTTCTATTGTGACTTGTCCTCTTCACGTCCCGATCAAAATCTCTGTCCCCCTGGATTCTATTGTCCCCAAGGCACTGGGACCCCTGTTCCATGCATGCCAGGGACCATCAATCCCCATCATGGAAAATGGGATATCACAGACTGCAAACTGTGCCCAGCTGGGAATTTCTGCAGTGGTATGTGCAAACTTTTCCTTTACTGTTTTAAATTGGAGGGAAAGATAATTTTGGTGCACCTGAAGGGATTTTCTTATGACATAATCAAAATTATGAGTAGATCCTTCCTCTCTTGCTGATTTTAGGGGCAGGAAAGACTGCTCCAGAAGGGAGTTGCTCTCCTGGCTTCTACTGCCCACCTGGCCAAGTCTCTTCCACTCCATCTTTCCACCGGTGCCCACGTGGATTTTATTGTCTCGAGGGTTCTGTGGATCCAATCGCTTGTGAAAAGGGAACCTACCAACCAGAAGAAGGGAAGGAATCCTGTGGTCCCTGTCCTGTCCGATACTTTTGTGAGCCCACCAACAACAGTAAGCCCAAGAGAAATGCAATTGTTGGAGGCAACGACTGACTTTGCACAGAGTTAAGATGTACTGCCACTTAATTTTGGTTGGTCTGATGTTGGCTTGGTGTGTTGTCTTAAGCCAAACTTTGCACTTTGTAAATGATGTGCATAGCTTAATATGATTTATATGCCCAGCCATTATGTCTGAGTTAACAATCCAAGATTTACATGGCTTAGGGCAGTGGTGATTAACCTTTTTGGCATCGAGTGCCAAAATGGGAATGTGCATGCACCAAAAAGGAACCAAGTGCCAGAATGCAAGTGCATGCACACATATAAGCTCATGCCAAAAACTGGAAGAGCAACACCCAGCACATGCATGTGCACTGGTCAGCTGGTCTTTCAGCTTCTAATGTGCATGCGTGTGCAAAGACTAGCTGGCTGACTGGTTTCTAACATGCATGCGTGCACTGGCCAGCTGGTCTTCACACATGCATGCATGTTAGAAACCAAAAACTAGGTGGCCGACATGCAGACGCATGCTGGGAGCTCCTCTTCTGGTTTTCAGCATGAGCACACACATGTGTGAAGACCAGCTGTTCAGTGCACACCAGAACCTGGAAGAGCAATGGGCAACAGCTGGCATGCCTGGAGTGATGGCTCTGTGTGCCACTTTTGGCATGCGTGCCATAGGTTTGCCATCAAGAGCTTAGGGTGATGGACAAACTCAACCAGCTGTAGCTTGTGAGCCATGAGCATTCTTCATTGTCTAAAAGCTACATTAACACTAAAGATGGCACCATGAGTCCCTGAACCTAGAACTCTCTGGAATAACAAAGAAAGAGGAGTTCTTTAGTCTGGAATTTGGATCTATAGGATTTTCTTTCTGAAAATAAAGGCATCTTGTCCTTAAAAGTAAACATTGCTACCAAAAATCTTTCAAAAATGCTCTTTCTTTCCTAGATGATGGTATCCCAGTTTCTAAGCCGTGTCTTATGGGGTATTTTTGCCCACCTGGTACTGCTTCTAGCAGGGAGCATCCATGCCCCAGAGGTACCTATGGACCCAAGGCTGGTGCAGCTGATGAATCTGAGTGTGAATCCTGCCCATCAGGTAAGAGAGGGCCTGGATCCAAGCTTAGAAAAGGATGCCCAGAAGTGAAAGGTGAGAAAATCTTGTTTGCCATTCACAGTCTGTGTCGTGCCCCTGGTAGCGACTGACTCTGAGGGAGAGGAGGAACAGCCGATAGGGAGTGGAAGTGTGGCTCAGGAGGTTGTGGAGGAGGCTGGGAAAGGGCAGAGGCCGGCTGGGCAGTCAGAGGAGGACCCAGGCCCATCCCCTCTTCATCCTAGGACACGCAGGGAGAAAAGGATAAGGGAGAGATGTGATCTACTCAGGAGGAGTGGGCCTTGATCCTCTTTATGGGCTGCAGCTGTGACAACTGGATAAGACCATGGACATACATACGGGCGAGTGCTGAAAACAAAGGATACAAGGATATTTGGAGCTTGGAAGCAAAGTGAAGGAATAAAAAGAGCTGCACCTGTTTTTTGTGACTGTGTTTATTTTGTATCCCACTCTGGGTCATCACAGTCTGGGACTTCTGCTGTTGTCTTTTCTCTCCTATAAAAGGCATGCATTGTTCATCTCCTGGACTATCTCAGCCAAGCGGACTTTGCCATGAAGGTTACTACTGCAGCAAAGGGGCAGTCAGCTCAACTCCCATTAGGCACAGAGTAAGTGGAAATGACAGAATGTAATAGAGTTGGAAAGGACCTTGGAGATCTTCTAGTCCAACCCCCTGCTCAAGCTGGAAACCCTATACCATTTCAGATAAGTGGTTGTCCAATATCTTCTTAAAAATCGCAAAGTGTTTGAAGACAATGTGGCATGTATAAAAATGTCAACAGGAGATCGCATTGGAAGCAGGAGTAAACATGAAGACATCAAATATTGTAATGTTAGGGAGGCCATAAGGGAGAAACTAGTTACAGCATTGTCCTACTTACTGTAATATAGCTGACATACTAACAAAGCTTGTATCTGTGGACAAATATCAGGACTATGGATTGTCAACTGTTCAGCTTTAAATGGGGGGTGTGTTAAGGTATTAAGATTTAATGCTGACCATCTGCTGGTGCAATGAGGATGAATCAACCTAGTTATTGCTGTTTTAAGACTGAGGATGGGTCCCTCAGGGTTTTACCACTTTAAGAAGCTGTCTCTATATATGAGGCCATGAGGGGGCGTATCTCTTTCTCCTTGTGTTCTGTCTCCATTGTGGTTCTTTGTGCAGAGTAAAGAAAATTGATTTATGTAGGCGTGGCTTGGTTGGCATGGCAGCGGAAGGTTACTGTAAAATCCCCATTCTTTCCCCACCCCACTAACCTGCTTCCAGCTCCGTTCTCCTGTGCAGGGAAACCAAAGAAGACCCAGCCAATTAGCTGGGACTCAGGAGGCAGAGAATAGATGGGGGCAGGGCCAATCAGAGGTGGTATTTGCCAGTTCTCTGAACTATTCAAAATTTCCCCTACCGGTTCTCCAGAACTGGTCAGTACCTGCTGAACTCCACCTCTAATGTTATTTACAGTTCATTGTCTGAATTGGTGTTTCTCCAACAATACAGCCTCCCCCAATAGGAAGTCCCAGCATGTTTTATAGGCATGAAATGAAATTAAGCCCCTCCCCCCAAATTAAGGCCTATATTATAGGCCTGTTATATAAAACATGCGAAATGGGGGGGAAAGGTGGGGGGGGCTTGCCGTTAGGAAGTACTTTTGTTGCACACCTGGATATGGTGCTACCTGCATTGACCCCAATACGAAGTGCCCTATCAACGCTAAGGTCAATATCCAAGCCGTTGCCGCCCGCCCACCCGAAGATGCAAGGGGGGGGGGAATTAAGTCACCCCCCCCAAAAGACAGCCTAGCCATTTTTTCAGGGCTCAAAAAAAAAAATAAGACCCAGCCTTATTATATGAGAAACATGGCAGTTCCTTGATTTTCTTCTTCACCAGAGTCTATTGATTTCTTTACTTCCTGTTCCTTTCATCTTTGTACAGGTGGATTCTGCCGATACATTGACAGGGAATGACATCTGTCCCAGAGGACATTTTTGTCCCCCTGGCACTGGCTTTCCCATGCCCTGCCCACCTGGCTCCTTTTCCACTATGATTGGCCTGAAAGCTGAGAGTCAATGCCTTCCTTGCCCAGCAGGACACATCTGCAGTCAGTCGGGGACATCTGGCCTGTTCCAGATGTTACCATGTAATGAAGGGTAAGATGCAGACTGGCAGGTTCTTCCTGGCAGAGAAATGGGGCATCCCAAAACCACTTTCTCAAAATAGGCCATCTTGAGTGTGGCAAGCAGATCTGGCAATGCAGTAAGACTGGCTGGGGAATTATGGGAGTTGAAGTCCTTATCTTAAAGTTGCCAGAGCTGAGAAACACTGAGATGGCATTAAACAACTTCTCTCTCTCTCGGGGCGACTGAAACAGAGATCCAGCCTCTTCTGGAAATCTGTTTTGAATGACCAACATTTAAGGGAGTTCAATATTTGAGGATGAAGAATTTTCTCCTTTAAAGGAAAAGCCAAGTTTTTAAAAGTACAGCTGCTCCTTTCTTATATTCACAGGTATGTTTGCCTTGAAGGCAACTCTGTGCCCTGCCCTAATGATGGGATACATGGGTATCGATGCCCTAAAGGCTTCTACTGTCCCCAGGGCACCAGCTCAGAAGTGCCCTGTGAGCCTGGGATGTTTAGCCCCACTAATGGAGCCAGTGTCTGCCTCCCTTGCCCAGCAGGAACTGCCTGTCGACGTGCTGCCATGGTGGAACCAGCCATCTGCCCTCGAGGTAATGAAGGTTGGCAAATGCAGGTTGACACATAGCATGGGAAACAAAAACTCTTTTGGATGAAGATTAAGGAGGACGTCCTCTTTTGCTCCCATTCAATGTTCTTCCATGCTATTTATAGCTTCCAAATGATGGAAAGGCATAGTTCTGTACTGGAATGACCTCTTCTGGAATCTAGTTCTGGATACATAACTTGAAAAAGTGTCCAGTGAAACTGGAATAAAGTCAAAGAAGGATCAATGCAGGTGATTAGGAGATTAGGCACAAAGATCTACCAGGAAGGACTGAGGGATATGTGTAACTTTTGAAAAATGTCATCAGACACCCGGAACATATAACCACATGTGGTGGTCATGCACAGAAGCTAAAAGATATTGGACAAAAATACATACGTAGTTGGAAAAGATGATAAAATAATGTATAGACCTAAAACCTGAAATATTTTTGTTATGAATGATACCAGAAAGTTATAGTAAAGAAAAGACATATCTAATTATTCATGTATTAACTGCAGCTAGAATAGTATTTGCTCAAAACTGGAAAAGTGAAAAAAATCTGATAGAGGACAGTGTGATTAGGAAAATATTAGAATGTGCAGAAATGAATAGATTAACACTCGCAATTAAAGGAAAAGAACAATCTGAATAGGATATGATATGGGAATTATTTTATCAATGGTTGGAAAAGAAAATGGCAATTAGAAATTAAATATATGAATATAGAAGATATATAGAGAGAGGGTATATATGAATATAGAGAGGAAGGAATTAAAAGGGGGAAGGTTACAATGATAAGATATATAATGTATATTCGTTCAAAATAAGAATGTAATGTAATTGTTGTTGTTATGGTCAGGAAATTGTACTGGGCACAATTGTATCCAGACGACACACTGTATAAAGAAAAGATAGAATGTTTGTAAAATAAAATAAACAAGTTTACACACACACACACACACACACAAAGAAAACTTAAGGGATGTCCTGGAGAAATACGTCAAGATTTATTCTCTCTCATCTCATGGACAGCCAGGATATGAATAATTTTCTATGTTATACAAAGGCAGTTTCTATTTCAATGTAGGGCCTCTTTCTCTGAATATGATCAAACCTAAAGTGGATTATCCACAGATCTTTTCCTTTGGATTTATCACTTGGCAGGAAGTGGAATCTGGGGGAACCTTTATTCTATAGAGATCAGGGGTGTCAAACTCGATTTCATTGGGGACTATATCAGGGTTATGTTTGACGTTGGGGAACTGGGGTGGGTGTGGCCAGTATGAACATCGCCAGCTCAACATCACTCGTGTTGAGGGTGTCCATGGTGGCTCAAGCACTCTGCCAGTGAAAATGGGCTCCTGAGCTCCGTCTTCAGCTGCGAGGGCTTCCTGCAACCCTCTGCCAGTGAAAATGGAGCTCATGAGGGCCACAAGCTCTCCTCCCGAGCTCCATTTTCACCAACAGAAGCACTGTGGGCTGGTTCCTATCCATGGTATCCAGGGCGGCCCCACAGGCCAGATCTAAGCACTTGTGGACCCTCGGGCCTTGAGTTTGACACCCCTGTACTAGATTCATCAGGTCCACAGTCTCCACTTTTTTGGAAAATATGGAACGTAGTATGAAACTTCAAGTTAATTCATCCATCCTACTTGGTCTGGACACTGAAACTAAGCAAGGTCCAATGGAGTTAGTACTTAAATAAAAACTGGTAAGACATGTAATGCAAGAACTAGGAAGTCATAGTGATTGATGTTGCCAGGGAAACTGTGTAGACAAAGTCATCAGAAATCAAGCTTGGTTCAAAGAACTTATTGACATTTCAAGCATGACTATAGCTTATTGATTCAGTAACCTCACTTTTCACAGGGTATTACTGCCCAGCCCAGACAGCCATGCCCATACCATGTCCAGCCGGTTTGCTAAATGCCCTGGAGGGAGCCTCATCCTTCAATGTTTGCAAGCCATGCCCAGTTGGAAGCTACTGCAGGGGTGATGCCAACTGGAAGCCTGATGGTAAGAAACCTTAGCTACCCACTTCTATTCTAGCCTCTTCTTTCTTTAAAGAAAACCAAGATTGCCATGTTGTTTTTGAAGCTATGGATATTTCTGCTTTGTCTTGCAAAATGCTTAGGCAACTGTGTCTCTGTATGAGACTCTCACAATCTCCATTGCCCCTTCCTGGACCATCTTATGGGCAGTTTATTCATTCTCAACAGAAGAGAAATTGTGATGACCCAGGGTGTGGCACAAAGGCAACACAGCCAGAAAAGCAATAAGAGTCCCTTTATTATCTCCAGCTTTGCTCCCAATGTCCTGGTTACCTTTGGGCTGGAGAAAAAGTCTCCCAGGAAAAGCCTTTGACTGTAGAAAATTCAGTCCAAAACAAGGTACACACAAACTGTAACTTAAAATCCAAATAAGCCAAACTGAAGTAATTAGTTTGGCAGGGCAGGAGAAGGAATTTCAAACTTGAAAGCACAGCAATGCTTACATAGTTGGGGAGATGCCAGGAACACAGATAAGCCATGATGATACAAGATAAATTCACATTTACTCCCAAAAACTTGCTGTGTGCAGCTTCCTTTTTTATACACTGTGTTCCCAGCTGCAGCTAATGAAGGAATCAGGGCCCTTTCCTCCCCTGTAAGCCATGCAACCGACATTGCTCTCTTCTCTGTTCCTCCCTGCATGCCCTAGGATGAAGAGGGGATGGGTCTGGATCTTCCTCTGAATTCTCTCTCCCTTGCTCTACCTGTCCCCCTGCTCTGCCCAGCTGGACTATGCCCTTCCCCAGTTTCTTCCACAGCCAACGGAGCCACACTCCCACTCCCTGTCACCTGTTCAGCTTTCTCCTCAGAGTCAGATTCCAACAGGGCCATGACAGAAATGTTATCTTCATCCTCTTTTTGGCAGGTTTCTGCACTGCTGGGTTTTACTGTGCTGGGGGAGCATTTGATGCTGTCCCTCAAAGCTCACCTGAGTTTCCACTAAATGGACCTTGCCCCCATGGGCACTTTTGCCCAGAAGGCACTCCATCTCCCATTGCCTGTCCAGTGGGCACTCTAAATAATGGGACAGGTGAGTATAGCTTGGAAGACCATCCCCAGGGTTGATTTCAAGGTCAGCTACCAGGGGTGGGCTGCTGCGGGTTTGCTTGGTTTTGGGGAGACCCGTTTCTAACATTATGGCTGGTTCAGAGAACTGCCAAATCCCACTTCTGTCTGGGCCCTTCCACTCTTCCCCTCCCCTTCCCTCCCAGGAGTCTCCATGCAGCCCGGTTTGGATGTGAGGTAAGTGCAGGGTCCATGTGGAGGCTCAGGAAGGAGGGAAAATGGGCCTCCTGGAAGTTCTGGAAGTCCAGAAACGGGCCCATTTCCGGCCTCCAGAGGGCCTTCGGAGCCTGGAGGAGGCAGAGAGGCTCGAGGAAAGCCTCCGGAGTCTGGGGAAGACTGAGGAAAACACCTCTCCCCCACCTGCCATGGTGCAGGGGGCTGACTAGGCCACACCCAACATGGTCACATCCACCCAGCAACCGGGCAGAGAACTCACTGCTGAAATTTTTGAAGCCCACCTCTGTCAGCGACCAAGGGGTTTCTCCAGCTACAAGGAGCTGAGTTCACACAAATGGATGCCAAAGATTATACTTGTCCTTCAAAAGAAGATTTCAGGTCCTCACCTTCTAGCCTTCCCACCCCCCTGCCTGACTTAAGAATGAAGACTTCTGCAGAATTCTGTATTTATTTGATTTGATTTGTCAATTGCTTACAAGATAACAGGTATAAGCATAAACATAATTATGAATACATGAAATGGATACATATAAGAAAAATAAAAAGAAACAATAGGATAAAAATAAACAATAATGGTAGGGCTTGAGGGGAAATTGTAATTAAATAGAATGGGATGGGGATCTCCACAGACATTTACGACAGTGAATGGTCTTGTGAGGAAGAGGGAGGATAGGAGAAGTTGTGGGCACCTAAATGAATAATGAAGTCCTTAGGGACGATACAAGAGGGATAATATTTCATAACCCTCCCTCTCACTAGATACTCCTACTCCATCTTTTCTGCCCCTTTACTTAAAGGGTGGGCAGAAAATCTTGTAGTTCTTTGATTTCAGTGTATTAAAAATGTTATTTAAAAAATCAACAGATCTTCTTCTCCCTGTTACTTCCCTGAGGTAAATTCTGATTGTTTAACTTTGTTCTTGCAGTGAAGGCAAAACAAATAGATGTCATTTGTGCTGAAAATAATTGCCTTGCTCATTTTAATAGAGAAAGATCAAGTACAAACAACTCTCGCTCAACACCATTCCTTTCCCTCTAATCCTAAGGCATCCTATCTTTTATTCCCAGTTGTAATTAACATTAAAAATTATATTTAAAAGAAATAGAAGGTTTTTCTTATGAAAGCCACCATTCGGCTCGCATCTCTTCCTTCAGTTCACTCAGGTAGTGAAGGTTGTACAAATTCACTCTTGGCTGGTCCTTTGATTCTCCATGGAAAAACTGGGCATCTTTTGATCCTACAGGAGGATCCTCTCCAGATTACTGTGTGCCTTGCTACCCAGGATTCTTCTGTGCAGCCATGGGGATGAGTTTGCCTACTGGACCTTGTATGGCTGGTTTCTACTGCCCAGCAAACTTCAGTTCATTCAGCCCGACTGCATTCCTCTGCCCGGAGGTCTGTTCTAAAATATTGTGTATTTTATGGTGCAAACACCTGCTGACCTCAAACAGTGAGGATTGTGGGGCAGTGAATTAAGCTCAGTGAGCCTGTCATAATAGAGTGAAATGAAATGTCATGAAATGCCATACATTCATCACAATGCCCTTCTAAAGGCAGGATAGCATATTCTGAAAGAATGTTGGGGTGCGATGAGGGAATTTAGCCCTATTTCACAGAAAGGAAGGAAAGAAGGAAGGAGAGGAGGAGGAGGAGGAGAGGAAGGAAGGAAGGAGAGAACAGAAGGAGGAGAGGAAGAGGGAAGGAAGGAAGGAAAGAGGAGAAGTGAAGGAGAGGACAGGAAGAGGAGAGGAGGAGGAGGAAGGAGAGGAGGAGGGGAGGAGGGGAGGA
>BLBF01000059.1:5092538-5134909 GCA_015471245.1 Laticauda colubrina | reverse complement strand
GGAAGGAAGGAAGGAAAGAGAGGAGAAAATGAGGAGAGGAGGAGGAGAAAAGGAGGAGGGAAGGAAGAAAGGAAGGAGAGGAGGAGGAGAGGAAGGAAGGAAGGAGAGGAGAAGAAGAAAAGGAAGGAAATTCCTCTTTTTTTGTTTTCTTCTTTTTCATATTTATGCTATTTCCTTTCCATAAAAACAGACAATTACTTCTTCCAAGGAATAAAAAGGCACATGCTGGAGAAAGCAAAATTTAAACTAGTTGCCTCACCTGTGCTGCTTCTGCCTGTTTCTTCTTCACAGGGCCATTTCTGCCTGTCTGGGGCAACCTACCCCACTCCGTGTCCCACTGGAGAATATCAGCCCAACCGAGGTTCGGCACATTGTCTCCCCTGCCAATCTGGTTTCTACTGCCACGAGGCTTCTCCTGGGGAACCCAAGCACTGCCCACCCTATTCCTATTGTCCTGAAGGTATGGAACTGTGAACATGGCAGGAGCATCTGTGGGGTATGGTTAAAGAAAGCCCACCAAGATGAGAGCCTCAATAATAAGGTTGGTGCTCCTTCTGAAAAATAGAGGAGCTACCATGGTGGCCAGCATGTGGCCACTTTTCAGGCCATACCCTGCAGACATCTCTAGGAAATGCATTAGCAAAAGCACCAGGGCTGCAAACTTTAATGGACTGAGTCATCAACTGATTCATCAGTTGAAGGTAAAAACTTGCTGGTTAATTGGAGCAAAGAGATATGAGAAAAGATTCCTTGACTCAAGAAAGTCCATCCTCTGTCTTCAAATTCAAATTTGAACACTGGGCCCTATCTAACAAAATGAAATTCAATATACAGAAAAGTAAAATCCTAGACTTCGGCAAGAAAAACCCCAAAAGTTCACCGATAGACAGGGTGAAACCAGGCTTAATATCTGTCACTGTGAGAGGGATCTTGGAGTCCTAGTGGACAACCAGTTAAATATGAGCCAGCAGCCAATGCAATCCTAAATTGCATTTAGAGAGGGATACAATCAAAGTCAAGTGAGGTACTAATACCACTCAAGAAAGCCTTAGTAAGACCACACCTAGAGTACTGCATCCAGTTTTGGTCACCACACTATTCAAAAAGATGTTGAGACTCTAGAAAGAGTGCAGAGAAGAGTAACCAAGATAATTAGGGGACTGGAGGCTAAAACATATGATGAATGGTTGCAGGAACTGGGCCTGGCTATTCTAGTGAAGAGAAGGACCGGGGGAGACAGGGTAACAGTCTTCCAGAATTTGAGGGGCTACCAGAGAGAGGAGGAAGTCAAGCTATTTCCCAAAGCCGCTGAAGGCCAGACAAAGAATAATGGATGGATGCTGATCAAAGAGAAATTCAACCTGGAAACAAGGAGAAATTTTCTGACAGTGAGGACCATCAACCGATGGAACAGAAGTTCCCTTCGGAAGTTGTGGGAGCTTCATCACTGGAAGTTTTCAGGAAGAGACTGGCCTGCTATCTGTCAGAAATGGTATAGGGTCTCCTGCTTGGATGGGGGTTGGACTAGATGATCTCCAAGGTCCCTTCCACCTTGTTAATCTGTTTAAAAATATGTTGAATTTCTCATCAAAGAAACTGACAAGAAAAATTTTCCTACCCAATGTTGCAGCTGGAACTTCCCAATTGTTTCCCTTTGATGTATCATCTCCTCTTACTTCTAAGAGACAGCCTAGTAATACCTTGAGTTGGATTTGCAAGCCATTGCAAGCCATTTCTAAGAGAAAATGGATCATCCAACTTACCTTCTGAGGCAGAATCCAAACAAGTGAAGTATATCTTATCTTCTTAGGTACTTTGGTTCCCCTCCCGTGTCCCGATGGCACCTTCACTTTTCCAGATGCTTTTGGGTTACGAAAAGAGAGAGATTGTCTTCCTTGCTCTCCTGGTCACTACTGCAGGTTGTACAATATTTCTGCTACCTCTGCAAATTGTAATTTTTAGGATCAGTGTACTTCATTGGCTGTCTTTCTTTTCAGAGAAATCTGTAAGGCAGCTAATAAAATAAAACAGGAGAGAGAATAAGAATAGTAAGCAATAAACCATGACATGTATTAGACTGTAAAGGTGAGGCGTGACTTGGTATCAGCTTGGGAAAAAATGTGAGTAGAGTAGAGTAGAGCAGAGTAGAGTGTATTAGAGTACAATATAGAATAGAGTGTATTAGAGTAGAGTACAATATAGAATGTAGAATGTAGTAGAGTAGAGTACAATATGGAATATCAAATATATAGCATAGCATAGCATAGCATAGCATAGCATAGCATAGCATATATAGCGTAGCATAGTATAGCATAGCATAGAATAACAGAATTGGAAGGGACCTTAGAGGTCTTCTAGTCCAACCCTCTGCTTGGGCAGGAAATCCTACACCAGTAGAACCAAGATATAATTCTTCCCAGTCCAAATCTAGCTTTACAAATGCAGGTAATTATATTTCTGTCACTCAAATGCAAACCCTTTTATGAAGGCTTTCTGATGATGCTGTCTTTTCAGGCAAAATCCAATCCTCTCGAGAGAAGGCCATTATTGAAGTTGCTTCAGCCATGATAAAATCCAATTAAATCAAATATCCAGGCTTTCACTCAACTTTTTCTTCTAACTTCCATGTCTCCTTTAAAGATATTTTACCCCTTGTTTAATTTCGGTTTTGTTTCTCTAATTCTGTGGCTCAGTTTGGTTTGAAGGAATGCACTGTTTCATGCAATGCTGTAAGCTAATATTTCTCCATTTCAGCTACTTTAAGATGGGTGGAGTCCCACTTCCAAAATTCCCCAGCCAGGACGTTGGCTGGGAATTTGGGGAGGTTGAAGTCCACCCATCTTAAAGTTCTTGACACACTACTATAAACTCTCTGTTTCAATTCATTTGGGAGAAACGTCATAGAGAAATGATTGTGTACTAAATTATTTTCCTTGCCTTCTCAATGAAGTCCTAGCATTTTCTTTGCTTCAGGAGAGGACAGATGGAAGGACCATGTGCTGCTGGCTTCTTCTGCCAAGAGGGAAGTTCTGATGCCACACCACAGGGTTACAACTTCACTTGGACTCTCCTGGCTGATTGTCTCTGGGGAGAAAAGTGTGCGGGCCCTTGTCCAGCAGGTACCTGTTGTTGTTAGTTGCAAAGACATATCTGACCCATTGCAACTCCATGGACAGCGTTCCTTCAGGCCTTCCTGTCCTCTATCATCCCCAGAGTCCATCTAAGCTCACACCAACTCCATCCAGCCACCTAATTCTCTGTCATCCCCTTCTTCTTCTTCTTCTTTTGCCCTCCATCTTTCCCAGCATTAGACTTTTCTCAGGGAGTCCTTCCTTCTCATGAGGTGGCCAAAGTCTTTGAGTTTCATCTTCAGGATCTGGCCTTCCAAAGAGCAGTCAGGGTGGATCTCCTCTTGGATTTACCAAGTGGATGGCCTTGCAGTCCAAGGGACTCGCAGGAGTCTTCTCCTCCAGCACCAGAGTTCAAAGGCCTCCATTCTTTGGCACTCATCCTTCCTTATGGTCCAACTTTCACAGCCATACATTGCAACTGGGAAAACCACAGCCTTGACTAGATGCACTTTTGTTGGCAGGGTGAGGTCTCTGCTTTGTAGGAGGCTGTCTAGATTTTCCATAGCTTTCCTCCCCAGGAACAAGTGTTTTTTAATTTCTTGGCTGCGGTCCCCATCTGCAGTGATCTTAGAGCCCAGGAAAATAAAAACTGTTACTACCTCCCTTTCTTCCCTATCTATTTGGCAGGAATTGAGAGGGCCGGATGCCATGATCTCACTTTTCTTAATGTTGATTTTTAAGCCAACTTTTGCACTCTCCTTCACCCACACCAAGAGGCTCTTTAGTTCCTCTTCACTTCCTGCCATTAGAGTGGAATCATCTGCATATCTGAGGTTGTTGATACTTCTCCCCACAATCTTAATTCCAATTTTTGTTTCTGTACCGTCTTGCCGGAGTTCTTTCCCAATTTTGAACCTGAGTGTCCTAGAAAATAGTCTGAAGAACACCTGAAGAATAGATAGCCAGCATTTGGGGCACCTAAATATTTGATAATGGTTGTTGAAGAACTATGCAATTTTGTTGTTCTGTAGATGCTGTTTAGAGACCTAAATCCCATGATGCACACATTGGTTTGTTCCAAGCATAGAGGTGGGGAATCTGTGACAATCCCTTTTAGAGATGTAGGCAATTCCCAGAAGCATCAACTAGTGGAAAACAACATATGGTATAGGGAAGACTGGGAATTGTGATTCAGCAGCAACTGGAGCAGGAGTGCCCATAAGATGGCCAAAAGAAGCAATGTGTCATTCGTGCAATTAAATCTGGAGAAGTAGGAAATGCTCTGAGGGAATGTAATGCTTGATAGTCACCATGAGCAGAATTGAACTTGGTTGTATTCTTTTCCCATAGGATTCTACTGCCCAGAAGGCTCAACAGCCCCCATTCCATGTCCAGATGATACCATAGGTTCTCACCCAGGTGCCAAGCAAAAAGAAGACTGCCTACCCTGCCCACCAGGTCGCTGGTGCAAAATAAGTTAGTAGAAATGTCCAGAACCCACCTTCTCTTGAACTTTATCAAGATGGGACCTAACAGGCATATTCTTCTATTAAAATCCAGCTTCATAGAAGACTCCATTTTCTCATTCTTCAGGATTTCCCATGGCTTTCCCATGTCCCTTTGGGTCCAACTGCCAAGGAATGAATCTCACCAATCCCCTGGGGCCACGGACCCTCCAGCAATGTCCCAAGCAGATTTTCCAAACAGAGCTTGAGACTGAGGGACAACCAAATTACCAACTCTGCATGTCAGAATGCCAATGTCTTCCAACAGGTGAGCTGCCAATTGTATTGCTGGCTGTAAACTCAACTTGTCAAAATCATGTTCATATGAAGAAAGCCACAGCAGCTTGTGCGGTCAGGAAAATGTCTTTCTTAAGATATTTTTCTCAGCCAGCAACAGTTATGTGATTATTTTGACTTCATAGGTATAATAGTATTCTCAGTTTGCAAGACTGGTGATTTTTTTTAATAGCTGCCTTTTTCAATTGTCTTGCAACAGGAATGGCAATGCTACCAAATTCTCACCATTTCATCATTTCTTTCCCACCCAAGGTGATTTGGGCTTCTGGGAACTGTAGTTCATTTTTGGATTAGTATATGGCATATCATGGCATCTACAGAGGTCATGCAGTCATGATATACAACACTGATAAAACATGTTATACATACAAACACAAACATATGTTTAAATAGTGCATCAGCAAATGTATGTATACAAAATATGCGGACAGTACAATAGACGAGATAAAATATTAAGGTAAATCCATGATAAAATTGCCATAATATAGAGCCATAGAATCACAATAGAATATACATGATATAATTGTATAACTGTAGCTATGCAAAAGTTATAACTACAGTCAGTAACATGTAGGATGCTAAAACCAAAATTCTCCATCCTGATATTCTGGCCTCCATGAGAATTAATTGAGAAACTTTTAATGTCCACGTTGTTGAAAAACTGGGTTTTTGAATCACTGCAGACTTCAAGACTTTTTATGTTTCTCTTGGCAAAATGTTGGTGCAAAGTCTAAAAGAGAAGATTGCTTCTTTCTCTTGAGGTTCTCCAGTCCCTTGTCTCTCATCTCTTCATTTCTCTTCTCTCTAACAGGAGCCACTACCCTCAGAGAGTACCCTTGTGCCCCAGGACACTGGTGCCCAAGCAGAAAAGAAGCTTTTCTTTGTCCACCTGGTTCTTACAGGACTCAGCCTGGAGCTATATCTTTGAAAGACTGCTTGCCCTGCCCACCTGGATTTGTCTGTCCAGATCCAGAAAAGTCAGGAATGCCAAATGTTCTTGGACTACCTTGTGAAGCAGGATATGAATGTCCGCTAGGTTAGTTACTTACATTTAATATGGCAAGAGATCCCCACGATGGTTCTTCAGGACCATCTGGAGTTACTCAAGTTGCCATATCCTCAACTAGAGGTTCTTCAAAGAAGACTTTCTGGGAGAAGACACAGCATATGAAGTTGAATGCTTCTTTCTCTAAAAGAGCAATTTCAGATGATGTAGAAGAGTGGTAAATTTACTGTTACCTATCCTATTGACAACAGGGACACAGTGGCTCAGTGGCTAAGACGCTGAGCTTATTGATCAGAAAGGTCAGCAGTTTGGTGGTTCGAATCCCTAGCACCACATAAGGGAGTGAGCCCCTGTTCCTTGTCCCAGCTTCTGCCAATCTAACAGTTCAAAAGCATGTAAAAAATGCAAGTAGAAAAACAGGGACCACCTTGGGGGAAGGTAACAGTGTTCCATGTGCCTTTGACATTTAGTCCTGCCAGCCACATGACCACGGAGACGTCTTTGAACAGCGCTGGCTCTTCGGCTTTGTAACGGAGATGAGTACCGCCCCCCAGAGCCCAAAATGACTAGCGCATATGTGCAAGGGGAACCTTTACCTTTATCCTATTGACAAAACCCAGCAAATTCTATTTTTATTTTAATCATGGATACCAAGAGATGAATGGCTAGAATTTTTGCAGGAGAACACTGGAAGAACACTATCTTAGCTCTGTGACCACTTTGTTGACAACTTATTACCTTACTCCCCATAGTAATCATAAATATAAGGAAAGGCAGGTGGAATCTGGAGAGTGTTGGTTTGAGAAGGCAGCACTGAAATTATAGTAGGATCCTTTGAGTATTTTGATGACTATCCATGGGATAAATATTCCAATTAAAGTCAACTAGTGTGGCACAAATCATTCAGAACTGACTGGTTTGAAACAATGTTAGGACGTTCATTATGATTCCTGCACAGCAAATTCCAGATTGGGATTCTACCTTATCTCAAGCATTTGATTGTCTTTCCAGGTTCATCTCATCCTTCCAAATGCCGTCCTGGCTCTTTGTGTGGCCCCCATACAGGAATGCCACCTCTGTGTCCAGCTGGTTATTATTGCCCCGAAGGTTCATCGGCATTCGAGATTCTTGGTCAGCTGTGAGTAGATTACCCAAATGGTGAATATTTCATACAGTTCTGAAAGGTCCCAGCTTTGAACAAAACACAGTGTTTAATTGTCCTTCTACCACCCGAAAACCTATATGGGTCATATAGTTTTTCAGGTGGCAAAGATATAATATTCTTCCATCTCTGTTTTTTAAATTACTCCCAGCCGAGCAAAACTGCCCATGTGAGTCTGAGAAAACTGAAACAATAAATTGTATTTTTATTATATTTCCCTTTTGCTCAAGCTTTGAGTTTAAAAATACATTAGCTTCATACTGGATCTTGATCTCAGCGGGTCAAATGAATTTTATATTATTCGGCTTCTTTCAGATGTAAAATATCACAGAGCTTGTTAGAATCACCCAGTTCTGTATCGTTGCTGTGAAAATGCAACCCCAGATTATTTATAACTGTGCCTCAGGTGAGGCCCCAGAGCTCCTGTTAGAGATTAAAGGTGATTTAGAAATATGCGTTTAAGCTTTGATGGAGACACCTTCTCCAGTTCATGATCTGCCACCCTAAGGCCAAACAAGACCCCTTTACAACATGAAGCAAGAAATGGGTCAAATGCATTTAACACATCCTGCTTTATACCCCCAATTTTTTAGCTGTGCTGGCTCAGTGGCTAGAATGCAGTACTGCAGGCAAACTCTGCCCACAGTCAGGAGTTTGATCCCAGTGGGCTCAAAGTTGGCTCAGCCTTCCATCCTTCTTAGATCTGTAAAATGAGGATCCAGATTTCTGGGGGCAATATGCTGATGTTGTAAACCTCCCAGAGAGTGTGGTAAAGTACTACGGAGTTGTATATATCTAAGTGCTGTTGCTATTGATATTTTTACAGTTTTCTTAAAACATAACAATTCAATTTATTTCCCAATATTGCCTCATCTGAAGCCATCCTAAGATCTGGAAATGGAAAGAGGGGTATCTGGAAGGCAACACCCTTTCTTTTTATTCAGAAACCAAATTTTCAGCAGAAATTTCCAGTGTAAATGTTGAGGACTAGGATGATGGGTTTTAGGGGTGGATCATTGTCTTTTGTGTGTGTGTGTGTGTGTGTGTGTGTTGTGTGTTGTGTGTTGGTGTGTTGGTGTTGGTGTGTGGGATGAATGGAAATCCAAGTTTCTCCTGCAGCTTTTAGCGGGGGCAACTTGCAGACTGAAGGTAGGGAAAATTTTTATCAGCTGTTGGATGAAGGTAACCAGGACACTCACCCAACTTCTCTCTTTGGTTCAGGTGTGCCTATCCCTACTACTGCCCTCCTGGCAGTGCCCAACCGCAGCTGTGCCAAGCTGGTTATGTAGCCCTGAATGTATCGGGTCTCAGGGACTCCTCAGAGAAATGTTGCAGGGCCTGTGATGCAGGAACCTATAAGAACAGTCTGGATTCCCACTTACCCTGTTTGCCCTGCCCAGCAGGATTCAGCTGTCCTCCAGGTGATTACGTTAGATGCTTCTCACTGAAGTCTGCTCTTGAAGCAGTTAATTCTAGATATGACCATCCAAGAGTTCATTAGATGTTCCTCTAATTTATGAAGGAAGAAAGGAATCCATCTCTTCACTGTTTTGAGAATTGTCAGCCCCACCCATGTGTAACTCTGATCCTAGGCTTCCCATCAGAAAGAGAGAAACACAACGGGAACCTTATAAAAGAAAGTTATAGAAGATTGAGGTGGAAAAGGGGGTAGGCGGGATGGAGAGCAATCTTGGGCATCATCAAAGTAGCCGAGTCAAAACATACATTGGCTTTTCTTTGATTTATATGTCAATGGAGTTAAAATGTCATTAACAGGACTGCCGATCATATTGACCACCTGGTTTGATCTGATCTGCATGTATTCAATGCAAAAAAAAAAAAAAAGCATGTTGATTGGAACCGAATCATCAATTCAGTTCAGACTTCCAAATCGAACAATCTCCTGCGCTGATTTTATTCAGATGGTCAGTTCCATTTGAGGAAGAAAGAGTAGACTTGACTGGGCCCACATTCAGGCCAATCATTGATGTGAATGAGGGACAGTCCATTTGCTTTAGACAGTGAATTTGATTTGGTCATTTGATTAAATCATGTTCAGATCTCTGCATCTGATGTTTGCATACAACTGATTATCAGTGCTTTGTAAGTGGAAGGAGCCATTTCAACCACAGATTCCTACTTAGTAATCATTCCCTAAATGTTTAACCAATTGGCCTTTTATCACAATTCAAGCTTCAAGACAGTGGAAAATTTGGGAGAATTTAGGTGGCTGTGGAGCTTCAGGCTACAATTATATTGTCTCATCAATGTTCATTTCTTTTCTTCCTCAATCAGGCAGTGCAAGTTTCCTCCAGCATCCCTGTCCACAGGGATTTTTCTGTCCTCCCCAGACCTTTTCTCCTGTTCCTTGCCCCCCAGGCACCTACGGGAACAGCAGCCTTGCAAAGTATCTAGAAGAATGCAACCTATGCCCTGCTGGGTTTTTCAACCACATCCCTGCCCAAACTGGCTGTTTTCCATGTGGGAGCTCCTCAACATCACGAGAAGGTGAGTATTGTGCCCTCTGAACTATTTTGGGATCATTGGGTGACAATTATAATAAGGGAGATGGTGTAAATAGAGTGGGACTGACCCAGATTGACCCAGCAGTTCCAGATTGCTCTTTTTCATTATGAAGATGCTGATAGTAGGTCATCTCTCTGGATAATAATGAGCCATTTGGAGCTGTTTTCAGACAGGATTCTGCAGGCCTTTCTCTGCTAGAGAAAGTATGATACACTTTTTAGGTAGATAGAAAACAAAGGTTTCCACTTGTTACCTCTAAAATCTTAACTGTTGTATTGATATGTGGGAATGACCTTAGGAGACAGGTAGAAGGAAAGCATCCAAGGCACTGTTCCTCAACCATTGGGGCACCAGAGACCAGTTCAATGGAGAGAAATTTTTCCACAGATTGCAGGGAGTGTGGTTTTGCATGCTGCCTGCATTCCTCAGATGGAGTTGTTGTGGCCTGCCAGCGACTGGCAGAGCTGGCAGCAGAGTCGGACAGAAAAGAGGTTGGGGAGGAAACTGGACCAATCCTTGAGCCCAAGGAAGACTCAAATGAGGGCTTTGGATCAGAGGTAGAGATGGGGCCAGGGCAGTCTGGCAGTCATCAGCTGCCTTCAGACTTGGACATCAGTAAGGCAGGGGAGCAGCTGGAACCAGTTCCCAGTAAACTGCCAAAAGAAAAGAACAATTCCGAACTAAGGGATGTAGGAATAAAGCCACAGGTGGACAATGAATGGCCTCTCCCATAAGGATTAAAAGAGGAGCAAATGGGGAGGCAGCTTTTGCAAGAAACAATTTGTTCATTCATTTTGAAGATCTGTGCATCCTAGAGACTCTATGCTAAGCCCTTCCTTGTCAGCACTGCATTTGGAAATATTTACTGGGAAGCTTTCCAAGATAGATAAGGTTTGAGTTCCAAATTATACCCTTGAAAGACTCTTGCCAGGCTATTGGCTGAATGTGAATGCAAGAAATTCACATTCCTTTAATAAAAGGTGTTTGGTCGGGACAAAGAATCTGCTTAGTGCTTTTTGGAGAAGCTTAGGACAAAACATTGGTTTTGCTTATTTGCGTGGTCCAGTTGTTGGCATGTCACAGATTGGAGCTAGTCCATGGACCAGGGATTAGAAACCCCTGAACCAAGGGAACAGTCAGATAAAAGGCAACTTAGCCCTCAGAAGGAAAGCAGACAGGGCAACCAGCTCAGAAAGGATCATCCCTAGTTTCTTGGGCTGTATAGGGGAGAGAAATGTACTTCCAGGCTTGCAGAGTTCTGTTTATGCAACCTTCCAATAAAGTAGTATTAGTTCATCTTTCGTGCTTCCCGTTTGATCTGCCTCATAAGGCTGACACCTGTCATTTTTTCCTAGGTGCAACTAATTGCACCTGCCTTGGTTTGCACCGGAGTTTTCAGGAATCAGATGGCTCTTGCATCTGTCAAGCAGGGTACCTTTACTATGATGAAAGAGGGAAAAGAAACTCAGATAGCAACAGCAACCAAGATTGCCAACCACAGGTGATGAAGGGTGAAAGTTGGTAACTCTATTCTGTAGGATTTCTGGAGAACTCCTTAATTCTTAATTTTTTTTTCCTTCTCTTTCTCCTTCTTCTCTTTCATCTTTTCTTTCTCTCTCTTTCCCTCCCTCCTCCTCTTCACAGATAGAGGAGCGCTGTGCTCCTGGGCAGATCCGTCTGGCATCCACACGCAAATGTGTCATCCCTGAACTGTATAACTGCTCCCTAATTTGTAATCCAGGGAATGGAGAACTTCACATCGAGCTTGGCATGTAAGCTGCAACTTTCCAGAAAACACTCCTGAATGTTGGTGAGATGAACTCCACTAACCCTCCATCCCTTGAGCTTAAATCTAGATCATCCCCTCCACACCTTAATTTTTGTAACTAGATTTCTTTTGTGGGGTATGTCTGGTGGTCAACGCAGAATGAAACAGAACATGTCAAGCATCTCTGAAGCACCATTTTCTATAGTCTGGTGTCTTCCATACAGAATTCTTAGCCAGTTAAAGATAAAGGTAAAAGTAAAGGTTCCCCTTGTACATACAGGCTAGTCGTTTCCGGCTCTAGGGGGCAATGCTGATCTCTGTTACAAAGCCAAAGAGCCAGCGCTGTCCGACGCCTCCATGGTCATGTAGCATGACTTTAGTCAGGCCCCGGAAGGACTAAACACCGAAGGAGCATGGAACACTGTTCCCTTCCCACCAAAGTGGTCCCTATTTTTCTACTTGCATTTTTACATTCTTTTGAACTGCTGGGTTGGCAGAAGTTGGGACAAGCAACTTCTTGTTGTAACTCCGTTACGGGGCGCTAGGGATTTGAACTGCCAAACTGCTGACCTTTCTGATCAACAAGCTTAGCCACTGAGCCACCGCATTCCCTAGTTGTGTCTTAGCCAATTGCTGACAAACAAATCTAAAAAAGGCAAGTTGGAAGGCTGCCTTAAGGAATTCTGTTCTTATAGCTTCTACAATGTCCATATTGTTCTATGCTTTCCCACTTCTCAGCCCCGGATGTTGCTCCAGAAAAACAAAATTTAAAAATCTTGCTTCCTCCCGGATGGAGACTCATTCTGGTCCTATGCTTTTCTTGGTCTCTAAGATGTCACTGTGAGCGGTACATCTCTGCTGAAGAGCTCTGCGATCATCTCTGCTTGCTGCGATCTCCTAGACTTTCTCTCAAGTTTGGCCCAGAAAGGGAGCTTGTCCTCACTATCAAGGGGTTTGAGGAACGAGTGAGTGAGATTCAAAATTTTTTTACTATGGTTCTGTGGGCATGACTTGGTGGGCGGGGATTGGTGGGCATGGAAGTGGAAGGATATTGTAAAATCTCAATTCCCACCCCATCCCACTAACCTGCTTCCCAGCTCCATTCTCCTGTGCAGGGCAACAAAAGAAGATCCAGCATATCAGCTGGGATTTGGGAGGAAGAGAATAGATGGGGGCAGGGCCAGTCAGAGACGGTATTTGCTGGTTCTCCGAACTTCTCAAAATTTCTGCTACCGGTTCTCCAGAACTGGTCAGAACTGCTGCATACCACTTCTGAAGGGGATGTCAGAATTATGGTCTGGTTGATGGCGCATAGTTTCTAAGCTGGTGTGCTTTGCATGTAAGCTTTTCCGTATAGGAGGGAGCAAGCTGAAAGAGAGGGACAGCAGTAATAGCTTTATACAGTATATGGTTGCAGAGACCCTGGGGTTTCCTTTGGACATTATGGAAAATAGTAAAAGCAAAAGTGGTTAACTTACAATCATAAGGGCTACAAGGGACCTTGGAGGTCTTCTAATCATGCCCAAGACAACATTCCTTATAGCATCCCAAACAAATGTACTTCTGCTTTCTCTTTCCAAACTAGCATGTTGGAGACTCAAAGCAGGCACTTCCTGTTCTCCTTCCCATCTTGGCTGTTCTCTGCTTTGCAGGAGATACCGAATGTTCTTGGACCAGATCATCACATTCAAGAAATCCAGCAGGTCCATTTAACTGTCTTTGGCCCCAGTGGTGTTTTAGGCTTCCTTCCTTCCAATCCAGACATGATTGATGTTTTCCTATCAGGTAAGATGTGGGATTTAGTCAGTGATGGAGGGATCTGCAGCTCACCTAAACTTTGCTGGACTCCTTTCTCTAAATGATGGCCATGCTGGCTGAAGCTAATAGCTATCAAAGTCCCAACAACATGTGGAGTGTTGAACACAGATCACTCACTCCACTTATTCCCCTTTGAGCCAGTTTGATGCAGTGATGAAGGCACCACATTAGTTACTGTGAGTTCTAGTCCCACCTTAGGCATGAAAGTTGGCTGGGTGACTTTGGGTCAATCAACGGGAGATGGTAAATTCTAGCCTAAGCCACAAAGACTAGGTGACTTTGATCCAGTCACTCTTTCTTGGCCCAAGGCTGAAGACAAAGGCAAACCACTTCTGAAAAACCTTGCCAAGAAAGACAAAGCATTGACCAGGAGCCAAGAATGACTCAAAGGCAATGCCACATGCAAAGAAAAAAAATAGAAATAAAAGCCACTTCTAAACTTTTTGGGAAAATAGAAACAGAATAAATATAATAGAATTTCAAGATATATTTAACAGTCTCCTACCTAGCTACATTATTTCATTTTATTTACAAAAACATTTAATTTCTTTCTTTCAAAGCAGTTACGCCTTCATGTTAGAGTGCTGTTTACTTTCCCTATCCAAGCTATTTTATTTTAAAGCATTGGTTCTTTATAAAAAAAATAAAGGCACAGTCTCCCTTCATGTTATTTGAGGCATGAGAATCCTTTTCAACTCTTCGGACAGATGCCACCTTGCTTGTCAAATTCAGCATGAAACAAATCTTCTGTAAAATAAAACCCCATTTACCCACAAATGCACCATACTTTCTCTGCTTTTCTCCTAATAAAAATCTCCATGGATTTAGTGTCAGAATTACAGCCAGGTTACCCATTATTTTATTGGCGAGATTTATATCCTTTTTTTTCCCTCTAGGAGCTCATGGCAGCTTACAGGAGACTTTTGTTTAATTTTATCCCCCCACACACAATAAAATCTCTCTGAGATAGAACAGGCTTAGAGGTAAGTCCCCAAATCCTCCAGTGACTTCTCATGGCCCAAGGTGGACTTGGTTCTACCCAATCCTTATCCAAAACCTTGTCTACTCCACTGCATTACCTCTTACCAACACATTGTCAGCCTTGGAAGCCATTTTTAATTTGGAAGCTTCAAGGCTGTCACATTCAGTGCCTGGGAATTTGGGAGGAGGGATTTCATAATGAGGTAGAAGTTTAGACACAACAACATCCTTTCTCATAGAATCAAGGACATGTTGCCCTGCACCTGGAGAGAAGTGTCTGGAGGAATGTCTCCAGTTGGGACAAAGATTTGATTGGGCCATGTGATGGACTGATAGGTGAAGGGGATGGATCTCTGATTCTTCTGAGAATCTCTACAAACCTCCAGTGATGATGGACCACCCACAACTCTGGGAGGCAAGCTATGCCATTGATTAATTGTTCTGACTGTCAGACAGTTTATCCTGACTTCTATGTTGGATCTGTCTTTCGCAAGCTTCCACCCATTACTTCTTGTCCTGCCCTCTGGTGCTTTGGAGAATAAGTCAGTGATTTAGAAGTTCCTAGCTAGGCAATAACTTATGGTTCACTTTCCCCCAGTTTTTTTTTTAAGAGAACCAAGGAAGTGAATTTGCTTTCACATTTTTATCTTTACTGGTCCAGGAGATTCACAACCGAGATACCGGCGGGATACATCACACCAACATTTGCCTACCATCCCAAATCCTGTTGTGTGTTTGATGGTGAGAGATGCTATACTTTTCCAGCTCAGCATTAATCCCTCTAGTAAGTACTGGCATATGAACTCAATTTTTTTCCCTTGACATAGCAATAACAATAGCACTTAGACTTATATACCACTTTACAGGGCTTTACAGTCCTCTCTAAGCAGTTTACAGAGTCATCCTATTGCCTCCAAACAATCTGGGTCCTCATTTTACCCACCTCAGAAGAATGGAAAGCTGAGTCAACCTTGAGCCTGGTGCAAATCAAACTGCCAAATTGCAGTCAGCTGCCAGTCAGCAGAAGTAGCCTGTAGTACAACACTCTAACCTCTACACCACCATGGCTCATGGACATGTTGGCTCAATAAATTCAGGAAATATGAATAATGGTGTCTCTTAATCCAGGGCTGATGGGGGGAAATTGTTAGTGTTGAACCAATTCTAAATGCTAAATGACTGTCAATAGAAAAGATTTCTCGGGCCATGCAGAAAAAAATATTAATTCATGCTGTGTAGCAGTCACTGTTTGCCAATTCTTGCCAGATCGGGCTTCTAGCCACTACCCTGTCTACCAGAAGGAGCATCTTTACAATAGCAATCCCCACTGGGATTTTGGTGCCTTCAGAAGGCTGGACCACCTCATCCAAGAGACCCAGCTCAACATTTCCAGGTTGGTTCAAAGGCAGTTTCTGCTTTTTCTTTAAGATATTCTCCAAGACATTCCAGCCTTTCCTAAAGTAATTTCAATAGTATTATTAATATTAATTTGATCGTGGGAATGCTTCCTTTCCATCGGAATGCTTCCTTTCCATGCTTCCTTTCCTGTCCACCAACTCACTGCTGTAAAGCCTTTTGGTTATAGTTTGTCACATAGCAGCCAGCTGTTCAGACTGGATTTGGCATTTTTGTCCTTCTATCGAGTCTTTCCCAAGGACCTGGAATAAACAGATGTGGACGTCTGATGGTGTTAAGGGTCTTGTCACAGAATGTAAGCTATTTCGAGTAAAGTTGCCTTTTGCAATTGACTGTGAATTTGTCAGTGCCAGTGGTATTTGAATGGTGCTCCAGTTGTTTTGAGATTTCAACCAAGGCTCCTATGACTATTGGTACTATCTTTGCTTTCTTTTGCCACAGTCATTCTACTTCTTTTTGCAGGTCTTTATATTTGGTTATCTTCTCTGGTTCTGTTCTTCTCTCTCCAGGTATTTCCACTTCCATTATTCAGACTTTATCTTTCTTATCGGCAGTTGTTAAGTCTGGCATGTTATGTGGCAGGTGCCTGTCTGTTTGGATTCTAAGTCCCAGAAGTGCTTTAGCTTCTTCTTTTTCTGTTACCTGTGCCTATTCTTGCTTGCAGGCAAATGATATTCCTTGTAGATATTATTATTTCTTTTTCTCTCTCCTCACTCATGTAACCTCACTGCTTCTTCCTAGCTTTCTCATTGAGGTTATGCCTCTACTGTGTTTTTTGGCTATGTTCATTGTTGGTATGAAATGTAAAATCAGCTATGAAAATTCTGAAACTGCCCTCCAGATGTCACCACACTCCAGCAGTTGCAACAACAGGGATACTCAATGGTGAAAGAAGATAGTGACTGTAATTCTGTTTCGGTTGGAACATTTCTGGTTCCCGACTCTTGCAGCCTGTGAAGAAAGGTAGTGGGCAGTTTGATTTCCAGGAACGAGGAGCTGCATTCTAGAGTTGTAAGAGGCAGTTCAGCTCTAATACTATGTGTAAGAGAAAAAGGGTAAAGACAGACCCTTCCTGATAGTTCTGAGTCTGTTGTAAATGCAGATCGTAAAGTCATCGGTCTGGCAAGATTTTGTCTGTAAGTGTCAAACAATAGAGAACTCACTTGGAAGAATTATCAGGTGTGTGATGATCCGGAGTGTAACACAAACGTAACAAAATCCAAAATGTAAATAAATGTCCTTTAATGCCTCCAGCTTGGCCCCACTGCTCAATAATTCTCAGTTGGAGATAAAACGTACTCAAAAATAGTCTTCAAAAGAAAGCAATACAGTCCAAATTTAATGAGAAGATAGAGGTGAAATAAAGAAAACCAAACAAACTACAGTGATGAAATTTCCACAACTGAACAGGAGAAGTATTAACCAAATTAAAGGAGATAACAAGGCACAGTCTGCTGGAAGGACACCAACCAAGATAACTTCAGACTAAAATAAAACACGCTTTGCTTCCTGCGTTTGCCAGTACACAGGTCCAAACTATTGCTCAGTTCTCACACCTGTAGCCCATGAAAAGGATCAAGGCCCTCTCCTCCCAGGTCTCTCCCTTATCCTCTCCTCCCTGTGTACTCTAGGATGGATAGGGGATGGGTCTGGGTCCTCCTCTGACTGCTCAGCTGGCCTCTGCCCTTCATCCTCCACAACCTCCAGAGCCACACTTCCACACTGTCGGTTGTTCCTCCTCTCCCTCAGAGTCAGTCTCCACCAGGGCCATGACAAGGTGTCTTTCTTGGGTTTGAGCCTGACAGAAGGTGACCAAGGAATTCTGGGAGTTGAAGTCCACACACAATGGCTGAAGAATTCAGCCATCACACATGAGCTGAAAGAATGTAGTGAGGAGGTAGATCCCCAGGTGGGGGGATGCATTCCAGAGGAGTAAGGGGCCACTCAGCCCTGATACTATGTGTGAGAGAAAGAAGGTGAAGACAGCACCTCCTTAATAGTTCTCAAAATCTATTATAGATGCAACTAATAGAGTCCTCAGACTGGCAAGGCTTTGTCTATAGGTATGAAAACAATAAAGAACTCAGATTTGGAAGAATCACCCGGTGTCATTCTTGATTTTGGGCCTAACACAGCTTAGCCAAATGCCCTTTTCCCCATTTCAGGTTCAGCCATGTGTTTCTAGAACCTGGAACCTACGTGTTTCGGGATAATGCTGTTGAAAGCCGGATGCTCATTGTGGTAGTGAATGAGCAAAGCTTGGGATGTGATTCCCACACAACTTCCTTCCAACCTTCCTCTCCATACCAGCTGGCTCGGCATGGAGTCTTGAAGCACCCAGTGGTGAATATTGCTCCCGATTGGCCAACTATCGCAAGTAAGATCAGCCCTGTGTGGTGCATGAAAAGTATTTTATGGAGACTATGCTGTGTTTGGCTTTTTGTGAAAGACAATATCCTAAACAAGAATGACTGAGTTATTTACCCTGCATTTCTGTTGTCTTCTCTACTTATATTGGGCATATAAGGCCTCCTGATTCCCTACCTCAGGTAGATACAGTAGTACCTCTGGTCACTACCATAATTTGTTCCATAACTTTGGTCACAACCCGATTTGGTCATGACCCAAACCTAATTTTGCAATTTTGGCACTTACACACACACAAAAAAAAAATGGTGCAGAAGGGAAAAATCGGCCGCAAAAAAAAATATATGTGAATTTTTCAGTCAGAACCCAATTAGGTCATGGTGAGAAGTGTTTGTGACCAGAGGTTCTACCATGATTCATGGGAGTATAAGAAGGGGGTGCTTCACAATCAGACTTGCAAAATTCTGAACAGGGGACTCTCCTTCACTCAGTCAGGTCCATATTTCTTCTGTTTTTTCAGTTGTCCTTTTCATCTTGGGCTTCCTCACCGTGGTGTTGACTGCCCTTTTTTTCCTACTGAGGCCCTCCAACTGCCCTCCAAATCCAATGGAGATGTGGAAGCCCCGATGGAGGAGTTTAGGAGAGTATCACATCCCACCAGAGTATGTGCTTATTAAAGAGAGGTGAGTGGAAAAAGCAAAGTCAGATGGTTTAAAACCATGGATTCACCTCCAAAATTGCCAGCATATTTTATTTCAAAAGACTTTATTTTTTAAAAATTTTTTATTGATTTTAAACAAACACAAACATAACATAACATAAAAACATAAACCATCTTCCATATATATACATACAATGTGCCGGTTGGTACATATTATTTTGTGCAACCATTTCATAGTCTTCTATTACAATTACATTATATCTCCTCTCATATTTTCAATCAAATGTCAAGTACATTAATATCTTTATGAATCAATCATTGACTATACTTTTATTCATTCATAATTTATAAGATAATCATATTTTACTTAGTTTATTTTATAACAATTCATATTGTCCTCCCAGATCTATCCTAGAATCATTTTGTAAATATAATTTAAAAAGAAAAGAAAAATACATCTTTATATACTTATTTTCTAAAAATTTACATATTCCATTACTGTATTTTATTATTTAACCACTGATAGAACAGATCCCAAACTTTATAAAAAAATTTATCCTCTTGTTCTTGAATTTCAAATGTCAATCGACTCATTTCAGCACATTCCAATATTTTCTTAATGATCTCCTCCTGTAATGGTATCTTCTCATTTTTCCAGTTCTTACCAAATACAATCCTAGCTGCTGTTAATACATTTACAATCAGATATTTCAAATCTTTACGATATATTTCAGGCAAAATTCCCAATAAAAAAATCTCTGGTTTCCAGTCTATATGCTTATGTGTCATTTTTTCCAGCCACATGTGGATTTTAGTCCAATATTTTTTAGCGTCCATGCTTATCCACCACATATGGTAATATGAGCCAGGTGTCTGATGACATTTCCAACACTTTTCGGACTTATTCTTGAACATCCTTGCTATTCTTGTCGGGGGAAAGTGCCACCTGTGAAACATCTTATACAAATTTTCTTTATATGCTGTTGACATTGTCATTTTATAATTTTGAGACCACAGTTTTTGCCATTTCTCTAGATCAATCCCATATCCAAAATTCTTCCCCCAAGCAATCATAGTTTCTTTAACTTGTTCTTCTTCTAACTTAATTTCTAATAAATATCCATGTAATTTTTTTATAACCTTTTCATCAGCACCTGTCAAAATCTTATCTAAATCGGTCAATTTATCATAAAAACCTTCTGTTTTAATGTCTTTATCATACCTTGATTGTATTTGCGCATATGAAAACCAATTCATCTTTATACCTGGTTCCTCTAATTTTTCCTTAGATTTAAGTTCACCCTTTTCATTCAATATTTCACCATATCTAACTGTTTGTTCCTTTTTGTATATTATAGGATAAGAAAATGCCTCAATAGTCGATAACCAGACTGGAATTTTCAAACAACATTGTCTTTTAATCTTCTCCCAGTTTAACCACAGAGACTCCCGTATATAGTATCTTCTAAAGTACCCCTGTGTTTTTGTTCTTTTATACCATAAAAAAGCATGCCACCCCAACAACAAATCATGATCTTCTAATGGCAACAATCTAGTATTTCATAGTGTTATCCATTCCTTTACCCACATCAATTTCGTTGCTTGATGATACAACTCTCAATTAGGCAAGCCAAATCCTAAAATACTTTAAGCTATGGATATGTCCCATTGGAGAATATGAATTATGATACACCCAGGGGGTGGGGGAAAATCAGGGTCAAGGGTGACGATGAATTATGTGTCTCAAAGTCAGCTACAGTGCTGGACAGTTTAACTCCCAATAAATCCTTTTTAAGTTTTGGAAGTTTGGCTCAAGACTCATGATTTAATTGGGGCAACTGCTGGAATCCCAGAGCTCGCCAACTCTGAGACACATTAGCTTCTTAGACTGTGATTTATACAGGTGTGCCACTCTTACAATTAGATGTATGTTTTCGATCTCTACTTCATTCTCTCTCATCTGTCATTCAGCCTCCAGTTCAGCACAACTTTTGGACCTCAAAGCTTTGGAGACGAACTGGATGTCAGAGAAGAAAGCTTTCCTGCATTATGTAAGCATCTGCCTTGAGGCTTGACATTCTCACAAATGGGTAGTGAAAGTTACCTCTTTCCTCATCCTTTGGAATCAGCCAAATGCTCGTGATTGATATGTGCTTTTCTCCAGTTTGGACATGAGCAATGAATGGATCCTTGTCTTTAAAATAATAATTTTAGAAAGCTGGAGAATTCTAGGAGTTGAAGTCCACAAGTCTTAAAGTTGCCAAGTTTGGGGACTCCTGCTCTATTTGTTTACTTAACAATTAATAGATGATACATAAAACATGAAATGCGTACCTGATAGATGATTGATAGATGATTCATGAAACATGTACCTGATAGATGATTGATAGATGATAGGTTATGATGAAACGTGAAACATGTAAATGATAGATGGTTGATAGATGATACTGTAGATGATAGAGAGACAGAGATGGGTGGCCTGAAGAGGGAGGGAGAGGAAGGGAAGGAGGGAGGGAGGGATGGAGGGATGGAGGGAGAAAGAGAGAGAGAAGAGAGGAGAGAGAGAGAGAGAGAGAGAGAGAGAGAGAGAGAGAGAGAGGGGGGAGAGGGAGAGAGAGAGAGAGAGAGAGAGAGAGAGAGAGAGAGAGAGAGAGAGAGAGAGAGAGAGAGAGAGAGATTCCCTTCTCACCCTTATGTGGGCTCTGAAACTTCTTCAATCTTGGGTCCGAATTTCAGAGTTCTATTCGGTATCTTAACTCTTGCTAGCACTGCACTCTTCTGACAGAGCTCTGGTGTAATTACTGAGATCCGTTGGAGTCCCTCCCCCAATTTAGGAGTCATAGGCCCAAGTGCATTGGGACTACTTTGGCCTTGACTTTCCACATCCTCTCCAGTTCCTCCTTCTCCAGCTTCTCATCCTCCCTGCTGTTGCTGTCACCTGGTACCTCTATATCTATCGCCACTGCTATCTTCTGGTCTTTGCCTACTACCTCATTGTCTGGTTGATTGGCCAGTACCTGCCTGTTTGTCTGGATCTGAAAGTCCCACATGTTCTGAGCCTTCTCATTCTCCACAATCTTCAATGGGATCTCTTATCTGAACCTGAGAGAGTCTAGCTCAGGGGTGTCAAACTCAAGGCCTGAGGGGTGTTTAGATCTGGCCCATGGGGCCACCCTGGAAATAGTGAAAGACCAGCCCACTGCAAAAATGGAGCTCAAGAGGGTTAAGGTTAGGATTGCAGGAGGCTGTTGCTGCTGTCTTTGCTGGCAGAGCACTTGGGTTACAGGAGCCCCCAACACAAACGATGTCAAGCTAGCCATGCCCCCCCTGGCCATGCTCCCCTGTCCCCCCTGAGATCAAACACAACCCTGATGTGGCCCTCCATGAAATCGAGCTTGACACAGAGACACTGAGCAGATGTACAAATGCCAGCTGTTTGGTTGTGCTATTCAATATGTCATTCAGTTTGTGTGTGAGTATGTGCATACACACAGAGAGAGGCCTCTCTTGCATGCATCCTTGTGTATATAGTTTTTCCTTAACATTTCCAAAACAAATTACAATTGGTAAAGCGACAATCCATTGTGATACTTGTGCAAGTGATTTGTATCAAAGTGCTTTGTTCATACTTTGCAAGTCACATCAGCTCTTCAGTCCGTTACATAACCAAGGCCAGAAATGTACTTTTCCAATGTTGCTTAGTTCCTGAGCAACAAGAAGGGTGTGGAGCATTCATCTCCATTGTTCAGCTCTTGTTTCCCTATAGTAAGATTGCACATTATTAATCAGGCTTTGAGACAGGTTTCAATATTTTCAGCAAAGTTGTAAATGGTAATCATGTGTCCCATGTTTTGCAACCATCATAAATACAAGCCAATTCCCCAGAGTGTGAATTTTGATCACATGACCATTGGGGATGCAGCAACAGTCATAAGAATGAGGACTAGTTGTAAGTTAATATTTTTTTTAGTGTCATCATAACTTTGAATGGTCATTAAAGGAATTGTCGTAAGCTGAATACTATTTTTAAAGCTCTGCAAGATCTTCAAGTCAACATGTTTTTGATGGTGGTGAAGGAAAGCTTCATCCAGTAGATGGTAGCATTTCTATTCTTTGCTTAAAATATTCTCTAATTCACATTAAGAGATGATGTCTTTTTTTATTTCCTAATCATCCTGTCGATTCTAATTGTTCATTTCTCACTCAGATCTCAGGAGCAATCTCTATATTATGCTCTAAATCACCTGTCAAATACTTCAAGAGTACCTTGGAACCATAGATGACTTTTAAGTATTGCCATGGAAAATCTTTGATCATGCCAATTCTTGCACAAATTACAATTGCTCTCATAAATTGCAGCAATAAGAAGCACATGTTTGCTATGAGCCTGTTCCATAGAACTGAATATAAGCTGAAGAGCTCTCTCTGTTGAAAACATTTCATAGCATCTAATAATCAATGATGATTCATAATTTCCACAGTCTTTAACCTCTGTTGTGGCTTTCTGGATGCAAAGTTTAGATCAGATTTTGATGTGCTTGATCCAAGTTTTGTGGAATGTCAATTTAAAAGTTGACCCTAGCTATCTATACCTTTTCCCTGAAAATAAGACCTAACTGGAAAATAAGCCCTAGCGTGATCTTTCAGGTTGTTTGTAATATAAGCCCTACCCCGAAAATAAGCCCCAGTTTAGATAGTTAGCCAGACAGATGCATTTGGAACCATATTTCCCAAAAAATAAGACCTAACTGGAAGATAAGCCCTAATACGTCTTTTGATATAAGTCCCGGTCTTATTTTTGGAGAAACATGATATGTTATCTTCCTGGTATTCTACCTTCACATTCCTGATTCCTGGATATATCATTTTGGGTAGCAAGATGGGTGGCATATACATTTAATAAATAAATATCCAAACTTCATACCGCAACAACCTCAATATGTGGGGCAGGGAAGGTGGGAAGAACAATATAACTGAGACCACCTACAATCTGGGAGAGGATCTGGAAGTTTGCCTCCTTTATTTAACCATTTCTTCCTGTCCCATTCTGATCTTAAAGGTGCTAAGAAGGTCGCAAATGTGTTTCTTTCAGGCAGTAACCAGTTCACAGTCAAAAATCTGGAAGACTTCAGTGTTCGTACCTTGTATGACAAACTAGAAGATCAGAATTTGCACCTGGCATCCCAGCTTTCCAAACACCGGGCTGAAGTCTCAGTGTTTTATCGAGAAATCTGTCAGAAAATTCAAAGTCTTTGGGTTAGTATTTTGAAGCAGAAAGCATACTTTATTTCCCACAAGAGCTGATGATGCTGGGGACTATTATCCCAAAAAATGAGGAAAGTTCAGAATTAGGAAAAGTTGCAATGGTAGGCTAGCAAGAGGATCCAAGTGCAACCCGTGATGAGGTCATGTGGGTCGTGACATTATCACATAAATATTATCAGTAATGATGATGAAAGTTGCATTATTTACACAATGATGTCATGATGCTGGTGATGTTACTTCCTTGCCCCTTTTTCTATGGATGCTCATGAGAGATGATGTGGTGGAATCCAAGACTGAGTTTCAGAAAGAAGAAGTAGAGACACATCAGCCTTGAATCATTGCTATACTGGAAGAGATGCAGAAAGAGATCCTCCCTAATTCTTGAAAGCATTTATCAGAGCGTTTTGCAGAGTGTGCTTTAGGATGGCAAGATTCTGTCTATTGGGCGAACAGTGGTAAAGAAACTACTTTGAGCATTTACTCATGTTAATCTTGATTTCCCACACCTGACGACTAGACATGCAAGTAATTTCAATAAAATGCAACATCACACCCCCTCAGTTTAACAAAAGGGAAACTTTTACCAGGGAATCTCCAGGATATAAGGTAGTGTTACAGTAATATGAGGGACATGGTGGCTCAGTGGCTAAGATGCTGAGCTTGACGATCAGAAACGTTGGCGGTTCGAATCCCTAGATCTGCATTATGGAGTGAGCTCCCATTACTTGTCCCAGTTTCTGCCAACCTAGCAGTTTGAAAGTACGTAAAAATGCAAGTCGAACAATAGGGACCATTTTGGTGGGAAGGTAACAGCGTTCCATGTCCCTTAGAGCCAGAAACAACTAGCATATATTTGCAAGGGGATCCTTACAGTAATACACATGTATGCATAATCTTATCATTGTTCTTTGTATGAGTTGCAAAATATTGCTTTCCAATTTTAGGATATGATACAGGAAGTGGATTTAAACAAACTGAAATGTTCTGGAGAAGACATCTCAGATAAGGGGATCCAACAGAGTGCAAGTTCTCCAACTAAATCCTCAGGGGTCTTGAAAGCAATGGGCTACTCAGGTGGGAAATTAAGCTAATTAATATTACAAAGTTCTCTAAGTTTCCCAGTCTGATCCAGACAATTAATCTCATTTAAAAAATGTTTATCAGAGGATGGAAGTGAGAGGTACAGATTTTTTTTAAAAAAAATCACATTGTCCATTTCCATTGTTGAAACCTCTCTATGATGCAGCTATTATCCTTGGAAAGGACTGTAGCGTGTCAAATATATTCTCATTCCCCAGGAAAAGTTCACGTGAGAAAATACAGGGTTTTTTGGGTGCTTAGAGGCTTCCTTTCAAATTTATCCAGTCAATTTGCTGAGTTTTGTCTTAGGTGCTGAGTGGCAGGAGGCTACTGAGTTAATGAAAATCCTGGGAATTTTGCTGCAAAAAATCCAGTATTCGAAAATAGCCATGAAACAAGAAAAGACCTACAAACATGCTAAAGATCTCAGTCTAGAGAAAAGTCAACAGGTTGCAACTGAGAAGCAATGCATGGTAAGAATGAAGGTGTTCCTGTAAGAACCTCCACTATCATTTCCATTAAGAGAGTGATTTCTTAAAATTGTTTACCCCCCTCCAGGACACTCACTTTCTGCAGCAGCTCTTGCTGAAAAACAGCGGAATATGTGCTTCCTCCTCCTCCTCCTCCCATAAGTGTAAAGATGAAGGTAGGGGTTTTTCATTTGATCATGGAGCACCCATTCCCTTCCAGTTGTCATTAAATTCCATCTGTCACCCAGAAAAAACTGAATGGAAACTGTTCCATTCTTGTCTGGTTTAGTCCTGTCCAATATTAGCAAAGTGCCTCTGATTTCCTGTCATCGGTTGCAGAAGTTTTTAAACACCAGAACCTCTATATTTGTCACAAATGCATGTTTTATAAAATATAGATCTTCCACCTGCTTAAAAGAGTCCCACATCTGTGTGACTATCAGCACACAGCCATATTCCATGCTGCCACATAGCCTGAGAAAGTGGGAGGCGGGTGATTTCAATTGAGTAGTTCTATGTAGACAAAATAAAATTCTGTTCTTAGGTTATTAAGTGTGGCATAGCAGAGAAAAAGGATCTTACACTGAGACAGATCGTGATTGATCCATGTGATGTGATGATGGGAAAAAAGGGGTTGGATTGTATTTGGGACATTGTGGGAAGTCCAGGAAATTTTTAGTTTTGAGATTCCACAGATGTGCCAGGTGCTATTCTAATAAAGGTACTTTTGAGATAATGCTTGTCTCGGAGTTACTGATTGGAATGGAGATTTGCCGAAATGCTGATACATGGATCATAAAACAGTCAATTTTCTCTTCAAACCTTCTAGCAAAACTAAGATGGCTTGTTTGTGTAACTTGTGTGGAGCCACTGCTCCACAAGAACATCATGCTTGCCAACACCATATATAAAATCAAACATTTTAAAGAAGCAATACACCGGTACCCTTACTCTTTTCCTTCTCCAGATGATGAAGCAGGCTTTCACTAGGTCCTCTGAAAATAGCTTCTCATCCAGCAAGTATTTTTAAAAAACAAATGTGGGAGAATAGCTCTCTGTATCTAAGATGATTTTAGGAGGTCCCAAAACCCAAGAGTCTTAGTAGATTGAGGGTTTCAGAAACAAATGAGTTAAATTAATTCCAATCCATGTTGTTGTCATCCTAGGAGCAAATGGAGAAGATGACAACCATCTTTCTTTGGGGACCAGCAAAAATACCTTGGTTGCTACGCATATAGCTAGTTTATCACCCCAGAGATTTGTGGTTTATCGTTTTGGCTGCACAGTGGCACACCTGATGCGAAGAATCTATTTGCCAGCATTGGTACTTCTATTGGCTGAAGCAATCCCTCAACAGAACTCCAAGGCAGATCAGAAGGTCACTTGGCTTACCAAAGACTGGTACTACGATGCAAACAACCATTTCCTCTACATTCTTTCAACGCATCTGGAGAATGCTGGCGAATTTGTGGCAGTGTTGCTGAATGCCATGGCACACATCAAAGCGGGTAATTCATGGGTATTCATGAGCTTGGATGATTGGTGCCCTCAACTCTTTTAACTCTAGCAGGATGATGCCACCAAGGTTTCAGATGGCATCTTTAGCATCAGATAGAAGATTAGGTGACCACCGAAACAGTTTTTCTAAGAGCTTGGTTGTCTCTTACAGACATTTCATTACCCAACTAGGTAACATCATTAGTGCTAGGTAAACAAACATCTTCAAGAAACACAACCAAGCTCAGAGAGCACCAAGGACCCCACAGTTCAACCCTGAGCTACCTCTTCTCTTCTACCAGTAGTTTTTCTATCTCCTACTTTCAACTTCTACAACATGTTTCTGGCCAAATGTGATGGAATTTCAATTTTGGAGATGCTCATTTGGTCTCACTTCTTGAAAATATTAGATTAGGTAGAGCTAGACTGATTCAATTTGTCTCCATATTATTTTTGCAAACAAATGGTTCACAGTAGAGGTGGAAAATGGCTTTTATCACATTCAAATGCCATTAAAAGATGCATACATTGATATCATCTGGAGAGAAATGAATACAGAGCTGCCAGTTTGAGAAGGAGTGTCTTTCACTTTATGTGTCATTCCACCCTGAAATCCATTAATTATAGCTATCATGAAACACAACCCAGTCCTGTGAGTTTGAAGTGATAGATTATTACTATATAATATGGAGTTCTGCCTTGAGGTCCTTTCATTGCAGCCATCTGGGAGTTCAACACAAGGACTTCATTTCTGGTAGCCAACACATTCATACTACAATGTATATTTTATTTTGTAGCATGACACCCTTCAATAGGAAATGCTACAGACTGAACCAAGGACTATCAAATACAGAGATGACAAACTATTGCCCCACCAAGCCTCATCCCAGGCCATTCCACCTTGTGATTGATTGCCTGATGTTCTCTATATGTAATTAGATCCAGGGATTACTTCTGGATTCAATTTAGGAATCTTCATTCTTCATTGCTGGAGTTTCTATAACTTGCTTGTCTTCTTTTATCTGCTTTGCATCTTAGGTAACATTGGAAACAAAAGGCAAGTCACTCCCTTTGAACACTTTCTTTGTCTTTTCACAAGCTCTTGTGGAATCCTCTTCTCACTGTTGCCCAACTTTGATTAATGAAGGTCTTAGCATCCCTATGAATGCTTGAATTCAAGAGTAACATTTGGGCAGGTCAAAAAGAATGATGAAATTTCGAGGAGAAGAAATGGCACTGCTCAACCCAGAAAAACTATAATTGTGTGTATATTTACTGAGAAATAGGACCCATTGAATGTCATGAATCCATTCTCAAATTAGTGTAGGGTTCAGCTTTGGGGGCAGATTTGAAACAATGAATCATTTTGACCATCTTGTCAAATAGTTTTATGGGGTTTATGGTCATTCACAAAATGCTCAATCCTTAGAAAAAGAGGAGAGCTTGTTTTTCCTACAGATGGTTTGGAGATTGCTTTCTAGTCCCAACCACCCTTTAGTCATGTATTGGTAGAGTACAGGACATGCTTCCAAGCAGAGATTGCACCATACCTTTAAAAAGGATACATAGAACCTTGGAAATAAATTAAGAGAGGGATAGGAACTAATATTTAGCAGTCTGTTAGCTTTGCATTTAGTAAGTTACTTAAATAAAGAGTATAGTAAACACCCGAGAAGGTATCAACATGGAGTTCCACAAGTGTTATTTTTGGTTCCGTATTGGAGAACCCAGATTGTTGCTGTAGGTTCCATTATTTTCAAATGAGAAATTTAAGATTATCTCTTCAATGGGCCTTGTGATGACTGGTGTGTCTCCATTTTTTCTGTATGCTGGGTCTATATAATCAGCCGTTGTCATTTGTTCTCCTTTATATCTGGAGTTTTTGCTAGAAAGTTGGTTTCCTATTTGACCAGGATGGTTGCAAGAAAGAAAGCTGGGGGAAAGGACAGATCAGAGACTAGAATAAAGCTTTGAAATTCACAGGGCCATCATCCTTACCAACTGACTCTTACAGGAATAAGAAGTTAATTTTTGAGGATGAAGAGCATTCCATTGGCATCAATCCTTTTTAAAATTTATTTTTGTACCAGGCCACATGGAAACCAACCACATTATCCCTGGATTTTGGAAAGAGCTCAACAAAAGCATCACAGCTCTGGCAAACGCTTTCTTCCACTGTTCCTGGGAAGCAGTGGAGATGACCGAGAAGATAAATATAAACCTACAGCTGTCCTAATTGGATGTCCAAGGTGCAGTGACTTTTAATGAAGAAGATGTTGGGTTAGGGATAGGGAGATCCAGATTGATGTTCAAACCAAGCCTTGGATACTGAATAGCTAACTCCTCAACTTATTTCACAGGGATATTGTGGGGATAAACTAGGGAGCATATGCCTTGAGCTCTCAGTGCAAAGAGATTATCTAAATGCAATGAATAAGGAAAACTCTAAAACTCATGGACTTACCGAGCAATCAGTTGTATTGGATTCCCTTTTTTTAATCATTGTAGAGAAATTGGAAAGGATTTTTCAGGGATTGCACATGGATCAAATGGTGGGTTTCAAAAAATTTTACTACCAGTTCTGTAGGCGTGGCTTGGTGGGCATGGCAGGGGAATGAAATCTCCAGTCAGAGGTGGCATTTGCCGGTTCTCTGAACTATTCAAATTTCTGCTATTGGTTCTCCAGAACTGGTCAGAACCTGCTGAATAGCACCTCTGATGTGGATGTATATGTGTGTGTGTGAAGCTAGCAGTTGTGGCACATACTAGAGACTTGATATCCCTAGTCACTCTGTCTCCTCTTTGCAGGAATCCCTAGAAAGGGTCTTCCTCTTGGTGTCCACCAGTTAATGCAGGTGGCATCATCAACAATCCATCTTGAAAATCTGAACTGGGACAGATCTAGTTAGCCCTTCAATAGCTAAATACAGCCCCCCCAAAATCCCACAACTGCAGGCTAGAGTGAGAAGTTTAAAGAAAACAAGCAGCACTGAAAGAAGGCTATGACCAATCCCTTGTCCAGCAATGTCAAGAAATTTACATGGTCCAGTCCATGAAGTCACCATGATTTTAGGTCAACTCAGGGGAGACTTATCTGTTTAATGCTGGGCATAGATGGGAGCTTCCATTGCTATAAGCATCAACCAAGACACTTGGCCTATTCAACTTGGAAAGCCAAAATACAGATCCTTGCAGAGTGATAATGAGCCATCTGTCACTTTGGCATTCTTAATTATGAATCAGATTTGTTTAAAGAAAAATGAGAGGAACCACATCTGCTTACTGATTTGTACATGACATTGTTTTTGAATCCCATATGAAATCAGCCTACCACACTGAATTACAGGAAAACCCAGAAAAAGAGAAGAGCTGTTGATTGCACAGGATTCCAGCTAGTGTTTCAAAAGTGCATTTGCATTGCTGTCATTTTCAAACTTTGGCAATGAATAAGAACGTAGAGTTTCAAAAGAATTTGTATGATGAGATTTCCCAGAAATAATGGCAAAATCTTTAGAAGCTCAATTTTCACCCTTGAAAGCTCATTTTTTACCCTTATCTCAAGGGTGTAAATTGAGAATTTAAAGATTTTGCTGTTATTCCTGGAAAATCTCATCATTTTGAGGTCTTGTGCATTCCTTGCTCTCTCTTTTAGAAATCATTGCAACATCATTCACCACTTTGTGTACCCACTCAGTTGAGTTTTGAAGAACTGTTGAGTGTTCAAAAGTCTCCCAGGCTTGGCTTCCTTGAGACAGATGCAGAAGAAAAATACTTGAAACTGTTTTGATTGGATAAGGAGCTCAGCCCTGGGACAAATCCTGAGCTCTTCTTCCTTCTGTGCATGGATAAATAACCCAACCCTGATTAACAATTTTTCATCTCGGGAAATTGATGTGTGCTATTCAGGGCATGCAATCCAAACAGGACACCTTTGTTTTTGTTTTCCTTGCAACAAGGAAATAATTACCCAATCCAATCCCATTTTTATAATCGGTACCCTATTTATCACTACAGACTCTTTTGGAGTTGGGGATCAAAACAAAAAGAGGCATATGCTAAGACCAGCAGAGAGCATCCAAGACTTTGATTTCTGCCCAAAAAAGGACCGTGGAGAATAGAAGCTGAATACAGCTGCCATTGTTGAATATGGAAGCTACTGCTTAAGCAGTGATGGGTGTTAAACACACCTCCTTATTTGAGCCTTTGGTCGAGTCCAAAAGGATCCAGGCTCTCTGACTCAGATTTAAAGCTAGCACACTGGCAAGCTCAGTAATCTGATTGCAAGGAGCAAGTCTATCTTTATTTATAGCACTTAGCAATAGCACTTAGACTTATATGCCACTTCACAGTGCTTTACAGCCCTCTCAAAGCAGTTTAGAGTCAGCCTATTGCCCCCAACAATCCCGGGTCCTCGTTTCACCAATCCCAGAAGGAAGGAAGGCTGAGTCAGCCTTGAGCTGGTCAGGATCAAACTCCAGGCAGTGGCCAGAGTTTGTCTGCAAAACTGCCTTCTCACCACTGTGCCATCAGAACAAGATTATTCCTTTCTCCTTCCTTTCCTTCCTTCCTTCCTTCCCACTTAGCAATAGCACTTAGACTTATATAGCGCTTCACAATGCTTTTACAGTGGTTTACAGAGTCAGCCCATTTGCCCCCCAACAATTTGAGTCCTCATTCTACCAACCCCAGAAGGATGGAAGGCTGAGTCAACCTGGAGCCTGCTGAGATTCGAGCTGCAGCCAGCAGAAGTCGCTTTCAGTACTGCATTCTAACCACTGCACCACTGCAGCTCTTATATCCTTTTAAATAAAACTGTAATGCACAGAAAGTGCCATGAGTAATCTCTTCATGCTTCTTTGATGGAATAACAGAATTGGAAAGGACCTTTGAGGTCTTCTAGTCCAACCCCCTGCTCAGGCAGGAGATCCTATATCCGGGATGGCAAACCTATGGTACTCATGCCAGAAGTGGCACACAGAGCCCTCTCTGCGGGCACATAAGCGGTTGCCCCAGCTCAGTTCCACCATGCATGCATATGTGCCTCTCACCAGCCAGCTGGTCTTTGGGTCTCTGCCAGGCATGCATGGGGGACGCATTCACATACATGGAGGGCACCTTAGGGGGACACACATATGCATTGCATTTTGGAGGTTTGTGCATACACATTCATGTGCACATGTGCATGCTTTGAGTACTCAGTGCTGAAAAGGTTAGCCATCACTGCCCTATATCATTCTGGACAAATGGCTGTCCAGTCTCCTCTTAAAAACCTCCAGTATTAGAGCACCCATAACTTTTAAAGGCAATTCATTCCACTGATTAATTGTTCTATTGTCAATGAATTTCTCCTTAGTTCTAGGTTGCTTCTCTCCTTTATTAGTATCTGTCATGCCCTTGTTAGAGTTAGACTCTGAGGGAGAGGAGGAGCAGCCAACAGGGAGTGGAGGTGTGGCTCCGGAGGTTGTGGAGGAAGCTGGGGAAAGTCAGAGGCCAGCTGGGCAGTCAGAGGAAGAACCAGGCCTATCACTTCTTCATCCAAGGACATGCAGGGTGGAACAGAGAAGGAAACAACTTGGCTTATGAGAGAGGAAGCGGCCATGATCTCCCTCATTGATTGCAGCTGGGGAGAACAGTATATAAGAGAGATGGTTAAAACACAGTATTGCTAGAAGTAAAGCATGTTTTATTTTGGGCTGAAGTTATCTTGGTTGGCGTCCTTCCAACAGACTGCCTTGTTATCTCCTTGAAGTTGGTAATTACTTATCCTGGTCCGTAGTGGAAATTTCGTCATTGTAGTTTGTTTGGTTTTTTATTTCACCGCTATCTGCTCATTGAGTTCAGACTGTATTGTTTTCTTTTGAAGACTATTTTTGAATAAGTTTAATCTCCAACTAAGAATGATGGAACAGTGGGGCCAAGCTGGAGGCAATAAAGGACATTTATTTACATTTTGGATTTTATTACGTTGTGTTACACTCCGGGTCATCACAGTATCCATCCATTGCTTCTTGTTCTGTCTTCAGGGCTTTGGAGAATAGATTGACTCCCTCTTTTTTGTGGGAGCCCCTGAGATATTGGAAGACTGCTATCATATCACCCCCAGTCCTTCTTTTCATTAAACGAGACATACCCAGTTTCTTCAACTGTTCTTTATACTGTATGTTTTAGCCTCCAGGCCCCTAATCAGCTTTGTTATTCCTCTCTGAACTCTCTCGAGTCTCAACATCTTTTTTATATCATGGCAACCATATTGTGAGAGTTGGGTTAGGAGAAATTATGGGAAGGCAAACTTGCATTATATTAGACCTGGTGCAGGGGTGGTATTTTGAGTAGTTCAGAGAACCGGTAAATACCCCCTCTGACTGGAGATTTTACAGTATCCTTCCCCTGCCATGCCCACAGAACCAGTAGTCAAAAAAAATTGAATCCCCAGATGAATTAATTTCCAAATAAATGCACTTAGATGGTGGGGCACTATAGAGGGCACTATTAGTTATACTGATGTATTCATGTGATCAGTAACTTAAGATTGTGGCACTGGCCACTTTCTTTGACGGTAGACATTTTGAAATTGTAAATCATGGCACACACATAGCAAATACGTCACCTTTGATGAATAATTGCACCAGATGTCATATAGCACTATATATAGTCAAAAATATGTTTTTCAAACTTCTGCAATAAATACTCTTTCCACCTGGAAAATGTGTGGTGTAACAAAACAAAATTAGAGAATAGGAGGGGGTGTAGCCTTGGGTGGTTATGTAATTGTGACTCAAGTATTCCAATTTTCAGGATCTTTACAATTTTATCTTTTTTAATGTCTCTCTTTCCAACTTCTTTTCACCTGTTTATTACACAGTCTTTGAATGGTCACTCCAAGGAGGACAACTCTCCTCTGAACTTTTTAAATTGTGTATGGATAAGAGAGACCGACGTCTAGTCTTGGATGGAAAGATGAAGTTGATTGAGTAAAACAGATCAAAGAGGTTAAATCAGAAGGGGCTCAACATCCAGAGAAACCACCAATGGACAATTAAAGCAAGGGTGATCTAGAACTTTTCAGTTGACTGTTTTTTTTAATCCTTGCCTAATTTGTTTAAATTTAATTTTTGTTAGGTGTCATTTGTGAACCTGAAAAGAATTGAAAAGAAAGAGGCTACTTATTTACATGCATCTCTTTGGCTCTGTGATATATTGTGTATAAGGGAACCATTTTTGCTTGAACTTAGCTCAACTTCCTTTAAGAATGTATGCTGTCAAGTTTGTCAATTTTCTTCTCCAATTTCAATTTTCCACTCTGACTGGGACAGGCAGACTGGAATCTGACTGTTGGGCTGATTCTTGCTGAGGTCAACATGTATCTTAGTAAATTATGATAGTTCTCATTTGTTTTTTCTAGAATTACAGTAGCCTGGTTAGAAACATCTGTGGTTTCTGTTAAAGTTTTATATTTAAAAAAATAAGTGTCTTAACTTTCAACATTTTCCTATTTTTCCTGTTACTGCTGACTTGTGAATTCTGCCACCGCTAAACTTTTATTCCCAAGTGCTAGATGCAATAGTCACTTCCCTGATATCTTAAGAATAATTAGATAGGTCATGAGTAAAGGGACTAAATAAGATAATGCATTTTATACCACTTTTCCCTTCAAAGATGCTGTACCAAGCAATAAAAACTTAACTGTGATAAAAGCATAAAAAAAAAAAAAACTGACATTCATTGATAATGGGAATCAATTTAAGAAACATTTTGCTTCCAATGCAATATTAGCACACAAATGACTGGGTAATTGTCATGAAATTTTTGATAACTTGGTGGTCAAACCAAACTTTCCCCTACTCAAGAGCTTAACATCACCACTGACCAAAAGATCTTCCTGTTGGCCATACCTTGAGGTGAAATCACAAACTGACCTACTCTGGATGTGGTTAAACCTGAGGGAAGGTCAAAACTGTAAATCATTTGATGTTTAGGGCTTGGAATGCTTTTGGGAGTAATTGCCAATGTGCTGACTGTGTAGCCAATTTGTACCTGAGAATTGGATGGGAAGAGAAATTGGAAAATGGACTGTGACATATTACAGATTGCAAGTTTGGATATGGAATCAAATGGATATTCCCATCCAGGATGAGTATTTTCAAGAGAGAGGAGGATGGAGAGGAGAGAGAGAAAAAGAGGGGGGAGAGAGGAAAGAGAGATAGAAAGAGAGAGATGAGAGAGAGGGAGGGAGGGAGAGGAGGAGGAAGAGAGGAAAGATGAAGGGAGAGAGAAGAGAGAGAGAAAGATAGAAAGACAGAAAGAGAGAGAGGAGAGAGAGAGGGAGGAAGACAAAGAGGAAGAGAGGAAAGAGGGAGAGAGAGAGAAGATAAAGAAAGAAATAGTAAGAGAGAGAGAGGAGAGAGGGAGGGAGGAAGAGAGAGAGAAGTAATTTCAGTCTTGCTTGTGAGCATTCTCAACTACTTGAAGAACTGAGGGTTTTTAATGACCATATTTACAGTACTTCAACCATATATACTTCACTTCATCCCATACCTAGGAAAACAAATGACTCTTACAGAGTTGGAGCAACTGAACGGTTTATTAAAAGCCAAAATTATGTTTTAAAGAAGGATATAAAGTCAGCATAGGTGTCCTTCTGCAAAATATGTTTAAAGAGAACTGAAGAATCTACAGTACATTGAAGGGGCTGGTTTTTTTTTAAATAGTTTATTCAAAAAATATCAGGCATTCAATGGTACAAGATAATTTATGATTATGGCTCATAATAAATAAGCAGTAAGCAGACAAATAAAACTGGGTCCTATAATCGTTATTGCAAAATGTTGCTGTGAGTTCTTATGTCATCTAAGACACATTTTGGAAGAGCATCCTATATGGGAGCTGGTATCTGAGGAACAAAATTATTCAAAGATGATAACAGGGCAATGGTTTCTTTTTTCTTTTTCTTTTTTTCTTTTGGGGGTAGGTGAGTATCATCTCTTTCAATGTTATTCATTTCAGAGTCTGATTCTGAAAATTAAATATTCTCTCTAACCTTATTGTTCCTTAGAATCCTCAGTATGATTAATCCCAAACCAACAGATTCTCATTCTTTCTCTCTCTCTCTTTGTCTCCCTCCCCACCCCCTCTTTCTGTCTCCCCCTCTCTGTGTCTCTTTGTGTCTCTCTGTCTCTGTCTCCCTCTCCCTGCCCCTTCTTTCTGTCTTCCCCTCTCTCTGTTTCTCTCCCCCCTTTCTTTCTGTCTGTCTTTTCCTCTTCCTCTCTCTGTCCCTCCCTCCCTCCCTCTCTCTCTTTCTCTCTCTCATCCTTTTCTGTTGATTTTTGGTCAGCTGATCTGAAAATGTGGAGATTTCTTTGTTGTTTTGCTTTCTCTTGGCTTGTCTGCTAGCAAAGATTAAGAATGTTTACCAGCCCTCTAACAGGGTATTGTATCACCCTTGGAGAGCAAACAAATGAAGAACTGGGCAACGGGGAAAATACGTAACCAACTTGGCTTCTAATGAAAAGCTATTTTGAGAAACAATCCTTGAATTACTTTCATTTGAGAGAGCCGTATAGAATTCAGGAGGTGAGGCAGCTGCTTCTGCTCAACCAGCATAATTTTTCCTGGCCCTGTGAACAAACTTGGTATATGTGATTTCTTTAACTGCCATCTTGAAATCCTAATGCAAGCCCTGAGTTTTAACATTTATTTGCTCTCTAACTCTGCTGGAAAGCTGTTGGGTTGACTGCTTTGAGTTCTTACTGAAGAAGGAAGGCAAAAAATGCATTTTTCAAGGCGTGTCATCTTGGGAAGTACAACAATTTCCTAGGAAGTAGGGCAATTTCTTCCTCTATGGGTAGAAAAGTAAATCCCACCCCCCATTTCTGGGGGTGGGACATTTTCTGAAGCATGTTATGCTTTCTCTGACTTTCGATCTAATGACTCCTTTCTCATTGCATGTGTTTCTCCTTTCAGGTTATCAGTAGAAATGTTTATAACTGTTCTTTATGGAGGTAAGTCAGCTCTCTCTCTCTCTCTTTGGCTTCTGTTATATTCTGTCAACGAATCTGTGTCTGGTTGAAGACATCAAAAGCATTCCTAAAATTTCTTCGGTTGTCCTCGACTTACAACTATAACTGAGCCCAGAATGACAGGTGTGAGTTACATTTCACTGAGGGCTGCCTCAGGGTTGTGTTTGACCTCGAAGGGCTGGGAGAGGCATGGCCAGGGAGCATGGACAGTTCAATGTCACTCACTGAGATTCCGTTTTTTACCGCAACAGCCTCCTGGAGCCTTCTGCCAGTGAAAATGGAGCCCAGGCTCCATTTTTGCTGCACAGGGTTCCAGGAGGCTGTCATGGCTAAAATTGGAGCCTGGAACCTCCCTGATCTCAGTTTTCACTGGCAGAGGGCTGCAGGAAGCCACTGTGGCTGAAAACGAATCCTGGGAGGCTGTATGCAGTCGTCCCAAGCCAGGGGTGGGATCCTACCAGCATAACAACCAGTTCGATGAGCATGCACTTCTTCATGAGCATGCGCAGTACTTGCCAAAACCTCTCCTGCAAGCAATCACCATCTCCTGCTGATTCACAGCAATCAGCTGTGCTGCGCAACGCAACTAAGGTACGAATAAAGGACAGCCTAGAGTCCAGGCAGGCAGCTGGGTCCAACTTAAGAAAAGATCTTCAGAGAGAACCGGTTTGGTGTCAGCTGTTCTTTGGAACTACTAGTTCTATAGAACTGGGCCGAACCGGTAGAATCCCACCCATGTCCCAAGCTCCATTTTCAGTGGCAAAGGCACCGTTTTCACAGGCTGGTCCTTTGTTGTTTCCAGGGCAGGCCCACGGCCAGATATAAGCACTGCATGGACTGGATCTGACCTGTGGGCCTTGAGTTCAACACCCCTGGTCTAGCCTATCAAGCAAATCAAAATGAATACATTGCTGCAGGAATCATCAGAATTACTGAGGTTTACAATGCTGGTCTTTGACTGTGATAAAGGCTTTGAATTGATTTGATTTGGGGGTTCACACTTTACTGCACATACTGCAGAATTGATTGCTGTCCATTGTGGTTGCTTCGCTATTTGTGTTGAGGTCCACTCCAAAGTTGGAGAAATGCTGCAATTTTTGCTTTCTTTCTTTCTAGAACAGAAGGCCAATCTTTTTAATATATACTGCAAAGTCCAGATTTTGCTAGATGGCATTAAACACCGCTGTGGATATGAAGATAAAGGTGACACAGCTATGAATTAATAGACATAGTCTAAAATTGTGTTTGCATTTAAACACAATTTCTGTAATAATGAGCTGATTTGAATTCACTATATATTTGCCTGTCAGGAAAAGATAAACAGTGACTTGTATGAAACATGATTGATACATTTCTGCAGAGGGAACAAGGAAATAGAAGTCCCTTGTAATTCTACCATTGTGCACTTATTTTGAACCGTATTTACTTTGGTCGGAAAGAATAAGAAGTCTAAGAGGTCAGGGCATAATTTGCATAAGCTACTTAACTTGTGGGTAAATTCTGAATTTCAGAGGAAATCGAGTTAGCAGATGAGAGTGGCCAAGTCAAGAATTTGCTTCAAAACAAATATCACTATGCAACAGAACTCCTGGGAGAACGAGAGACGTACGTGCTACTTCGTGTCACAAGTAAGAGACTTGGTTTGAATTTCTGCAGAATCCAAAGACAGCCTTGTGCACATGTCAAGCTGAAGACAAATTGCTCCGTTTCTCCACAATTTAATCCTAGAACTAAGGACATATGCTTTGTTCAGAATAATTGCATGTGGAATGGATTCACTAGATCGGGAGTCTTCAAACTTGGCAAGTTTAAGGCTTGTGGACTTCAACTCCCAGAATCCCCCCTCCAGTCATGTTACCTCAGGAATTCTGGGAGTTGAAGTCCACAAGTCTTAAACTTGCCAAGTTTGAAGACCTTTGTGATAGATGATAGATAGATGATAATTACATAGGTAGGTAGGTAGGTAGGTAGGTAGGTAGGTAGGTACGGGAAGAGAGAGGGAGAGAGAGAGAGGTGATAGATGATAGGTGATAGGTGATAAATCAGGGATATTCAAACTTGACAGCTTTAAGACTTGTGGACTTCAATCCCTCCTCCAGTCATGTTAGCTCAGGAATTCTGGGAGTTGAAGTCCACAAGTCTTAAACTTGCCAAGTTTGAAGAGCCTTGCTCTAGAAAGAGGACCAATACAGGGCTGCCAAACTCCTGGCTCACAGGCCGGATGCATCATGTGCTGCCCACGCCTGGTTTAGTGAAAGGGGGGAAAGTCCCACTCTGTCACAGGATGCCGCCATGACAACTTTCGTTTGGCACCTCTGGACTGGAAGGTCCCTTCCAACTCTTTTATTTGGTTATTAAGTGAAAAACTGGCTCTTCGAAACCAGAAGATTCATGCTCCAGAAGAAAGAACTATAAGCTTGCATGCCAAGCTCAATCATAAGCATTGGCTACAATCCAAGTGCAATATGAGTTCCCTTAGTTTGGTTTATGATATTGTTTCCTTGTTGAAAATTCACGAGGACAATTGTGGTTTCTGGTGCTTCAGAGTTTTACTTTGCCCTTCCTTATGTTTCCAACTTTTTTTTAAAAAAAGAAGAAAATTGTAGAAGGAACTACATAATGACAATTTCATTAATGCTTTAGGTAATATCTTTGAAGGAAGTAGGCAACTGGATTTAAAATACTGGATGTATTCAAATATTTGTCATCTGAAAAAAAACGCATTCAAAATACCTTTCCGTTTATGAAGAACGTCCTGATTAGTACACCTTATTCTGATTTCGAGATCATAGTTGTTTCTATCTTCACATTTATTGCTTTCTTACCACAGATGGAGAAAAACCTTCAGAGACTGAATTTAGGCCGCTGTTGAAGGATGAGCACATTATTAACCCAAAGTTTCTAGGTCAGTAAGCAATTTAATTTTTATTTGTCAGTAAGACCAAAAATTATCTTGAAAATAAAACAGGGAGAAAAAACTGAATTTCACTTGAACATTTTACAGATGAGATGTATTGGAAAATATAGCTGTATTCATATTTCTTATTTTCATTTTGTTTATTATTTTTGTAAAAATTCAAACCAATGGACAAACATAATGTTCTTTTGTTTTTCTGTTTTTCTGTTTGTTGTTATGTTTCTGTCATAACAACAACCCTGTTAGGTGGGTTGGGGTGATAAAAAATGACTGGCCCAAAGTCACCCAGCAGGTGCTCCCTAAGGCAGGAATAGAACTCAAAGTCTCCTGGTGATTGGTCCAAATTCACCCAACCAGCTTTCATGCCTAACGCAGGACTAGAACTCATGGTCCCCTTGCCTATATAACAGCCTGTGAACATCATTATTCCAATTGTAAGCAACTTTTGTAAGTAAACTGTTGGCCTGAAACTGAACTTTAGTTCAATAATTACCAATTTTGCAATTAGGGTAGTCATTGTATTCCCTCAGTTGTAAAAGCTAGGTTAATTTGAGTGAGCTAATTATGCATTTCTTCTACATAAAGCTAAATTAGGAAGTTGTCAAGAACACAAGGGACCCTCCCCAAGGATGAAATCCAGAAGGATTCATCGGAAGTCAACCTTGGATATTCCCACTGCTGAAGGTAAGTGTTAAGGTATTGAGATTTAAGAGCTGGCCAGTTGCTGTAAGGCTTATGTAAAGTTGATGCAATGTAAGGCTGATGAAATTAGAATGAATCAGCATAGCATGGGTATTGCCTTTCTAAGACTATGTCTTCGCCTTTTTAAGAGGTGTCTAGATAAAGGCAGCCATTAGAGGATATGTTCTCTCTCCTTGTGTCCAGTATCCATTGCAGAATTCTCCATGTAAAGTTAAGAAAATAGACTGCTTGTCAGGTATTTGCCTACCATGTATATTTCTGTATATGTTTTGTATATAAACCACTGTTAAATGTCAAAGCCTCTGTGTGTTGTGTTTTGTTCCTGCGTTGTCTCACAATAGTAGTCATGCTGCAAATATTCTGACAGTAAGCTTGTTATGAAGGGAAAAAATGAGAGAGGCTTGGTTTTGGAGGCTTGGAGCATTTTGTGATGCTTTCCATGGGCCTTTATAACAATGGATTTATCTTCTGAAGTGGCTTACATCTTATTTTGTGAAGTGTGCTTATTAGGGAGATCTTGTACCCTATCCACTTTCAACAAACCAAGATACTTGAGATTGCTTGAGTATTAACGCTTCCAAAATCAGATTGTTGATTCTTGAGAATCTCCAAGGCAGCTAACATGAAACAATACAATGAAACTTCATCTAGACTTTTTATATTTTAAGATGGTTCCCATCATATTCCTCTCAAGATCTAATTTCCTATATTCTATTCAGATAATACAAGGCCCCAGTCTTTTGCAATCTAGGTAAACACTTAACCATGTATCCAGAAGCAAATATTCTCAGTTGGATGAGAAATAACCATCTGATGATGTTATGTAGTTGAATAATGAACCATGTACAAGAAAACAATCAAGCTCAGAGAGCACCAGTGACCTCAAAGTTCAACCCTGAGCTACAAAAATTATATTCTGTTAGTAACCATCTTTGATGGCTTCCCAAACACTGTAAACCAACTCTGTTTGCAGCCTTACTTATTTTGAGTTCCATCCATATTTGATTTCTCATTGTTCCTTTCAATTGCAGGCATAAGAAACACTTCACCCCATGGCAGTAGAACCAATGTTTCTCCAAAACAGAGCAAGAAGAACTGATTGGGTGGATGAATTCATAACACCCTGCTACGTTTTTGGAAATGTCTCTTTTCTGTTTGTTGTAAAATATGGATTAGAACTCTTCCTTCTTGCCAAAACTAAAATTGCAGCATGGCAAGAGTCCTATTGGAGTCACAGATGTGTTGAAATTCAAATCCAAATTTCATAATAAACTTCACTACAAGCAAGAATGCCTAAAACAGGAGTCCTGATCTCTCTGGGGTGTCCGTGTGTGCTTGTGCATGCACACGTATGGTACAGGTGGGTCAAGATTAATTAACTATAGAAATGCTGGCAGAACTTAAATACATTTTCTCACTATTTCTCTCTTAAAATACTGCGGTTTCTTATTTCTCATTTTCATAATGAAAGTAACTTTGAGCAATATTTATTATTCAAGGAACTGCATGTCTTTCATCACATCAACAAAAATAGAATAGGATAGGATAGGATAGGATAGGACAGGACAGGACAGGACAGGACAGGACAGGACAGGACAGAACAGAACAGAACAGAACAGAACAGAACAGAACAGAACAGAATAGAAAAGAATATATGGAGTGGAGTGGAGTGAAGAGGAGTGGAACGGAGCGGAGCGGAGCGGAATGGAAAAGAGCAGAACAGAACAGAACAGAACAGAATAGAATATATGGAGTGGAGTAGAGTAGAGTAGGGTAGGGTAGGGAAGAATGGAATAGAATAGAATAGAATAGAATAGAATAGAATAGAATAGAATAGAATAGAATA
>BLBF01000059.1:5050776-5081823 GCA_015471245.1 Laticauda colubrina | reverse complement strand
ACACACACATATATATATATATATATATATATATATATATTCAAGCAATTATAAGACAACAGGTATATGTATAAACATAAGGATACATGAAATGGGTACATATAAGAAATATAAAAAAATAATTTTAAAAAATGAAACAATAGGACAGGGATGGTAGGTACATTGGTGCGCTTATGCACCCCCCTACAGACCTATTAGGAAAGGGGAGAGGTCAATAGTAGACAGTCTGTTTGCTCAATATCTTAAAATAAATTGCCAATTCACTTTGCTTTCTATTGCAGAGCTGCCAAAATCCCTGAACATTAATTTTCTGAATCGTTGTAATTACACAGATATATTCAGCTGATGAAAGTTAAGTTTATGCATTCTGCTAAATTGTGCAATAACTGTTATGTGGTTTCATGGCATGTGTGAACCCCTGTCATGGGTTTGTAAAACACACATGGTGAATCAGATGGCTACAGCTTCTTTCACTAATTATGTTTGAAATCAATCATATATTAGCATGTTGTACAAACCCATTCATTGCCATCTGGTGCATGCATACATGCTCATATACTCACTTACACACAGATAATGACACACATAAAACTTTATAATTTTTTAGTTCGAGCTATCTTTCACTTTAAAATAGTGATAATAAACCTGATGTTTGATTATAAGTGAAGGTAGGAGAAAATTGAAAATAAGAATGACTCTGAGGAGCAGTTCAACTGAATTCTTCAATTGAACAAAGAGAGATTCACCCTGGAAATAAGGATAGACTTCCCAACAGTAAGGACAATCAACCAGTGGAACAGAACTTGCCTTCAGAGTTTGTGGGAGCTTCATCACTGGAAGCTTTTGAGAAGAGAGTGGACTGCCACCTGCCAGAAATGGTGTTTGGTCTCCTGCTTGGATGGGGGGATTGGACTAGATGACCTACAAGGTATCTTCCAACTCTGTTATTCTAATCAGTAGAAGGACTTGCCTTCAGAAATTATGAGAGCTTCATCACTGGAGCTTCATCACTCTTTCAAGAAGAGACTGGACTGCCATCTGTCAGAAATGGTGTAGGGTTGGGGGTTGGACTAGATGACCTACAAGTCCCTTCCCATTCTGTTAATCTGTATCAGTTTGCTCAACCTGGTGCCCTTCAAATAAATTAGAATTATGTCACCCACATATTGTTGGTCCAAAGGAGTCGATAGACTCTTCTGTAGGACCAATTAACTCTGTTGAACTTCAGCTTTGTATCAGCTTCTGCCAATTCTGTTATTCTGTAAAGGAACCAAAACGGAGACTTTCTAGAAAAAGACTTTTATTATCAAACTATATTTATACACTGCAGTCCATGGCCATGCAATGAGATCGACACCTGTTAGCTTCCACTCTGATTGCAGATGCAACCTAGAAGAAACCTAGTGCAAGTTGAGGGTCATCCTTTGCTGTCATGGGAAGAACAATCCTTTGGTTTATTTCACTCTATATACAAGAGACTTCAGATTTTGTACATATCCAACACTTAACAGATTGGGCAATAAAAACAGGAAATAATCAAGTTGGTAATCCCAGGTAAATTCTTTTACAGTCCCGTGGTTCTTCTTTCTTCTTTTGTTCTCTCCAGGGAGAAGATCCTGCTATCCATTGATATTGCACAAATATAGCTTTGAAGGAGCTGCCAAAAAAGGCCACTGACTTATGCTGTCCATTACTCTCAGTAGTACATGTTTTTATCCCACCAGCCTGTAGTCAAAGTAGAAAAAATAGGAAGAAATAAACATTTCTTTTAATCAGCAACTTGGTTGGCATAATGAATGCTATTAATAGGATAAAATTGTATCTCAGGGTTGGACTGTGGGGTCTTTGGAGCTTGATTGTTTTCTTGAAGACATTTCATGACCCAACTAGATTATTTCATCAGTACTAGATGAGAACAGGGTTTGTTCTCTGTATATATACAGAGACATTGTTACCTAGTTGGGTGATAAAATGTCTGCAAGAAGGAACCAAGCTCAGAGAGCACCAAGGACCCCACTGAATGCTATTGAATAGATCTCTTTGATCCATTGAGAGAATTATGGGGTATCTCCTCTCTCTCTTCTTCCCAGCTATACATAGACCCTGAAACCAAGTTTCCTGGATGCATCTGATGTCAAGGATTCAGAAGGGCACCACTGGTATTGTTCCAGAAGACAGGACTCAGTAAAAGGGTCCAAAGTTTTGAGAAAGGAACAAACCTCAGCTCCTAAGACCTTGTGTAACTTTGTGGGCTTCCAATGAGAGTCCAACCACCAGTACCAACTTGCAATAAAATTGTCATGTTGCATGCAGCAGAAGGGAAGCACTGAGTTTAATGTTTTCCATTCATTCATTTAAATTCACTCTAATCTAATTTTGGGCCTGGTCACCTCCCTTTCTTTTGTTTTGACCACTTCATGCTAGCTCAGATTGTTGGGGGTGAGATGCTGACTCTGTAAACTGCTTAGAGAAGGCTGTAAAGCACTAGGAAGCTGTACATAAGTCCAAGTGCTATTAATATTCTGACCACCTGAATATCAATTGGTAGTACTAGTAGTGCTTTATTGTCATTGCACCCTGTGTACAAGAAAATTAAATGCCATCTTCAGTGTACATTATACATAAGAAAACTATAAAAATAGAACAAAAACACACATCCTTCCCATTTTATGCAGTTGAATTGAAAAACCCCTGATATTGCACTAATATTCCACTATACAATGGAATTCAATATAATTACTGCTCTGGGATAGAAGCTGTTTTTCAGCCTATTTGTCCTTGTTTTTATTATCCTGTACTGTCTGCCAGATGGTAATAGTTCAAAAAAGGAGTTCCCGGGATGAGATGGATCTTTAAAAATGTTTTGAACTTTCTTAAGGCAGCAGGAATTATCATTAAGGACCTACTGAAGCCTTTAGCAAGTAGCAATAGCACTTAGACTTTTATACTGCTTCACAGTGCTTTTCAGCCCTCTCTAAGCAATTTACAGAGTCAGTTTCTTGCTCCCATCAATCTGGGCCCTCATTTTACCTTCCACCTCGGAAGGATGGAAGGCTGTAGTCAGACTTGAGCCTGATGAGATTCGAACTGCCAAACTATTGACAATCGGCAGTCAGAAGAAGTAACCTGCAGTACTGCATTCTAACCACTGCGCCATTAGACTAAGTATAATTTGACAGAAACTCTACGAAATGTTCAGGACTCCTTGGCCGATCATTTTAGTCAAACACTTGTTGACTATCTAGTTGGGATGTTTTCATTTACATCCTTGCACTGAGCAGGGGGTGAGGATTGATAGCCTCAATGAGCTATGCCCAACTTGGTGCTTTGATGCAAAATAAATGTTTTCCTATCCAAATCTCTTTATCCAGGTGAGGTTAAAAAAAAAACAGCTATGACATCAGTCTCGGAGCCTGGACAGAACTGTCTAATCAGGGCAACCAGAAATGCACAGTTTTAAATTCTGTTGAAATGACAATGGCTCTAAAACTGGCTAACTTAATGTTTCATGCCACTTTTGGCTTCTCTCCAAACCAATGAACCCTTTATTAGAAAGCTAAGTGGAGCCAAGGCTTGCAATTCCCGGTGCCAAGACCAAAATATAAAAATTCCTGACCTGAAGGAACCTCCTACATCTTTTTTTTTTTTTTGGCAAGGGCAATATTGCCTGTGATAATAAACATTTAATTGAAATTGCAGATTCAGTAATGTTGGCTTGGATTGGAAATAGGTGTGGACATTTAAATTTTGCCCAAAATGCTATGCCACTTACTTCCTGGATAACGCCTGATGAATAACTTGCGCATTTCATCGTAGACCCATATCAAGACAGCATAAGGCACGGAGACAAACCAATACTGAAACCTACAAAAGAGAAGGTTGGGTGGGAATTAGGGAAATAAAGCCCAATATATCTCATGGATACAAGCTTGAAAAAACAGGGATGATACTATACTACAAACAGAGCAATGTGTAATTTTTAATGTTATGGGCTATCTGGAGTCCCCATATGACAGTTGGGCAGTCCTATAAATTTGTTTTAATTGATTAATTCATTAGCCTAACCACAAGAAGCCAAACTTACCGAAGAGGTGTGAAATTCAAGGCATTGATGCTTCCAAGACCGTAACAGAGAATCAAAGCTATCGCTAACTGTGAAAATATACCGATCCAGATTACTTTGTTCCTGTAAAAAAACAAATAAAATACAGCTAAGGATAATCACATTATTTATGAGGTGTGCACATGAAGAACCTTTGATAGTATCAATAGAAGGTTTGCACGCAGTGGTGGTATGCTACTGGTTCGGCCCAGTTCAGCTGAACTGGTAGTAAAAAAAGCCTCCGAGGATCAGCTGAGAGTATAAAGAAGAGAAAAGCACAGGATTAGCCCTCCCACCTGCCCCTGCACTTTTCTCTTCTTTATCCTCTCAGCTGATTGGCTCTGCAGGGCTCAGCTGGTGCATGGAAAGCTGCATGCACAATCACTGAACCAGTAGTGGAACAGGTAGGATCCCACTGCTGTTCACACGCAGCTGTTACTAGGCACACATATGTGGTGGGTGGCCAGGAAGGGATTACAAAATCCATGCTTGACCTGTTAGATATGGTTTCTCTCTGTGCATAGATGCATTTCCTTCTAGGCCCCAAAGCTCCTCAGTTTTGAATTTAAGGACTATATATATATATTTCTAGTTGTGTTCCTGAGTCCAAATGTGAATCTTATGATTCGGTCATGGGCAGTGATGCATCTCCTGAGGCTTTCTTGAGCCCAAGTTTGAGTTCCAAAATTATTTGGACAACTTTGTAATTTTGTTTCTCTGGGGGTTCTCAGAGACCACCTTCTCAGCAGCAATCAAGAGTGAGGAGCAGTTAGCTTGTTCTAAAATTTGGAAACCCATGGAATCCACCCAGCTTGCCCTCAGAGGTCGTGGGAGCTTCATCACTGCAAGCTTTCAAGAAGAGACTGGACTGCCATCTGTCAGAAATGGTGTAAGGTCTCCTGCTTGGGCAGAGGATTGGACTAGATGACCTACAAGATCCCTTCCAACTCTGTTAATCTGTATCTACACCAACCTGAAAAGTCCTTGTTGGAAAATGGAGTTCCGTCTGGTCTTCCTGATTATTAAATCTGCCACTTGTTGAATGGTTATGCTGACAAAAAAGGCTGTGTAGCCTGTGAACTGCAAGTTTCTCCGTTGCTCAAAGGTCTGCAGAACATGGAGAAGAAAGAGAAGTTAAATGGCTGAGCTCAAGACAGACTTTCATCGTGAACGGTGGTCTAGGATATCAAAATGATTCTTGCTAAACTGTGGCTAGTGGTCTAACAGGTGCTTCAGCATTTTTGTCTCCCATAGTTTTGAAATTGCAGCTGGTGGACAACAACCAAATTGGGATATTTATTCAGAATGCCATGTCCTAAAGGTGCTTTTTTCAAGAAGCAACTGGACTTTCTTGTTTGTTTCTTTTGAAGATGTTTCTCTTCTCATCCAAGAAGCTTCTTCAGCTCTGACAGAATAGTGGGGAATGGAAGGAATGGAAGGAATTCCTTGTAGACATCTGGTCATTTGCATCCTTTTAGACAGTCATTGAGGCCACTTGGAGGTTTATCTGTGTCCTTGGGGACACCTGAATGGTGCTCCTGGTTCCTGCAGTCTGCATTTTCCCCTCCCCCTGGAAATCCATTCCTACTCCCCCACCATTCAAAGGGTATTCATCCCAAATTGTATAGCTAAAAGTCTTTAAAGGTTCTCAGTCATCCAAGTCATGACTGTCCCAAAGGTGCTTTTTCAGGAAGTAACTGGACTTACTTGGATATTTTTTTCTTTGAAAACATTTTGCTTCTCATCCAAAGTGCTTCCATGACCCTCAAAAAGGATGTAAATGACCAGCTCTCTGCAAGGAATATAAATCCTTCCATTCCCCATCATCCTGTCAGAGCTGAAGAAGCTTCTTGGATGAGAAGCGAAACGTCTTCAAAAGAAAAAAACAACAACAAGAAAGTCCAGTTACTTCCTGAAAAAGCACTTTGGGGACAACCATGACCTGGATGACGGAGAATCTCTACAGACATTCAATCAGTATTTGTTGAATGACAGGTTTGTTTGCATCATCTTAAAATAAATGATGCCACAGTACAGAAAAACACTGCAATCTGAAATAATACAGGTGTCATTGTATAACTGAATAATAAGTATCAGCCGTATAAAGTGGAATGGGCCCATTGCCTCTGATCCAAGTGTCATGCCCCTGGTGGAGACTGACTCTGAGGGAGAGGAGGAACAGCCAACAGGGAGTGGAAATGGGGCTCCGGAGGTTGTGGAGAAGGCTGGGGAAGGGCAGAGGCCGGTTGAGCAGTCAGAGGAGGACCCAAGCCCATCCCCTATCCATCCCAGGGCACGCAGGGATGAGAGGATAAGGGAGAGATGTGGTCTCCTCAGGAAGAGAGGGCCTTGATCCTCTTCAGGGTCTGCAGGTGAGACAACTGACTAAGAGTTTGGACCTGCATACTGGTAAATGCTGGAAACAAAGCATGGAAATATCTCGAGTTTATAGTTCCTCTCTGAGTTTGGCATCCTTCCCAGTGTGTGTTATCTGTGGACATCCTCCAACCCTTATCTTGCCTGGATTGTGTTGCTTTTTATCTTCTTCGTGTAACTGTGCGGGAGTTTTTTTTTTTGTCTTCCATTAAAGATATTCGGAGCTTGGAAGCAAAGTGAAGGAATAAAGGGGGCTTCACCTGTTTTCTGTGACTGTGTTTGTTTTGTATCCAACCCTGGGTCATCACACCAAGAAAGACCAAGAGTATAAGCTATTTTTCTTCATCAGCTAACTATGATGGCTTTATAAGGCATCTTCTAAATTGGTAGCTGCACTGAGTGAAGGAATCTATCTGATCCTTCCTGGGATTTGATGGTTGACCTCAAGATTTATACTCAAACCAGCTCAGTAAGTGGATTAGAGAGATTCCTGTGAAATGAATCACTGGAACTATTTTTAGATGTTCTACCCAATATATCCTATATTACTAGACAATATAAGAAAGGCATTTTTGTGATTAGGCTGAACAATGTAAACTGAACATTTCTCATATGAAATCTAATCTTAGTGTTGTGGCCTGTCAGCCACTGGCCCCTCCAGCAGCTGAATCAGAAGAGGAAGAGGCATGGGAATCAGGGCCAACATTAAGACAATCTGAGAGCTCTGAGGGAGAAGAGGGAATGAAGCTGTCAGAGATAGAGGCAGCAGCAGAGCCTGAGTCATCCATCAGCCCTCAGATGGAGAGTCAATAGCCCCCAGGTCTGGAGGTGGCTGATGAGGAAGAGGAGGAACAGCTGGGCCCACTGCCTGATGTGTGAATGCACAGAAGGCAGAGGAGAGGAGAGCAGTAGAAATCTATGGGCCGATCCTTGGGATTGAAGAGTTGCCTCTGCTAGCGAAGCCCAACTCTAGCTTTGGGGATAAAAGGCAGGGGGCGAAGGTGAATAGATATGGCAGACAACTATTCATCTCCCTGTTGAACAAACTTGTTAGCCTGCAGTGAGAGAGAAACTTTTTTGCTATAGCTCCTAATACAGCAACTATTTGTTTAACCACATAGGATTTGTTGTGTTTGAGAGCCAGGTCAGAACACAGGAGCTGAAAAACCAGGAAATAAACCATGCAGGACTGATATGATGTCCATACCAACAGCTTAATCTCCCAACATTAATTACAACATATTTGTGTGCAGACATGCAACCAACTGGAAAGGATGTGAGACGGATTTGCCAATGGGTGCTGAAGGAAGCAGAAATCACTAGTTTCGGGGCAAGGATGCATTGGCAACATGAAAGCACACAGAGCTATTTCCAAAAAATACAAAGAAGAGATGTGGCAACAAACTGTTGGTAGATAATCTGCTGTAGAGTGGAACAACCAGCAGAATTTTGCAGCAGTGTCATTCCATGCCTGGGGGAGTTTACTGACTAATATTGTTTAACTCTAAACTGATATGATATAATGGATGAGGCTGATATAAGTTTTACATAAGCAGCCCCAGGGCTGTCTCATTTGGCTCTGTTATAGATGCATGTTTGTCAAATCTTGTCTGAGCTCAGAAGGTTAAAGAGAGTGATGGACCTGGTTAGGACATGGTTGAAAGACTCAAGGCCCTAGGCAAGGTTGGGAAATTTAAAAAAAAAAAAACTATCTTGAAAAAAGGCAATGCTAAAATACTTCCAGACTCTACGGAAGAAAGCTTTGAGGTTACAGAAGTCAACTTCAAAGAGACTAGGACTTAACAAAAATACAGTTACTGTCTCTTAATGAATTTAGCACTGAACAAATTATTACCCTTGCTGTACCTATAGATATTGGGGTGGGGGGAGGTTTGAATCAATGTTGACTAATGTCAACTGCCTGGGCTAGTCCTTGCTGTCTTCTTGGCATCGTTGTTGGAAGAAGTTTGTCCTTGCTTCTTCTGGAGCAAGTTTAGTCCTTGCTTTAGAAGAAACTGAAGCTTTCTTCAGTTCTTTAGAAGCTTCTTGGATGAGAAGTGAAATGTTTACAAGAAAACAAACTCCAATAAAGTCCAAGTGCCTTTTAGAAAAGCACCTCTGGGACAACCATGACCTGGATGACTGAGAATCTCCATGGACACCTTGCCTTCCTCCTACAGTTAAGAAGGAGTGACTGGCCCAAGGTCACCAGTTGGCTTTGGGGCTAAGGTGGGACATAATTAAGTGGAATCTCTCTTCTCCCGGACTGGTCCTTGCCTTTTACACAGCATAACTGATGCCTTTAACAAAAAAGATTTGCAATACTCTACCCATTCTTGTCCATAGCTGTCCGTCAAGTCAGCCAAATTTTCCTCTTCCCATGGAATTCGGATATGCAGAAGAGAGTGAGGAAGCCAGCCTTGTTCAGCATAAACAGTGAAATAGGTCAAAAAGGCCCCAATGGTTTGGAGAAGGCCTGCATGAGAGAAGAAAGGACTAGCTTTTATAGGAGAAGAAGGCTGATGGAAAAAGAATGGAAAATGTCTGCCACATTGTTTTCTCCAGAGACATTTGGATCTCAGTTAGTAGGATCCTGGTCATTAAAGATGAAAAATAGTCTCCATGTTAACCCACAAAGTTCCACCCAATACCTACTCATTCCTTTCTGATAAGAATTTCCCTATCATACCGATTTGCAAATAGGAGTAGACTGCAAGTTCCTGGTTGACCAAGCGGTCTCTTTTTTTGTGCCTTGGTTTCCTCTTCATGATGTCACTTTCAGCTTTTTCATAGGCCAGGGCAACAGAAGGAATCTGTAAGAGGAAAGACAACAAGTTGTTGGGCATACTCATACATTTGATTGACTTGAGTTCCCTGTACACAGAAAGTAGTTATGCCAAGAAAGTCTAACTTACAATACCCCTACTAACCTAGGATGATTCTCAAGGAAGTACCAACCTAGTAAACAACAGCCTAATAATAGAGAAACCATCAGGAACATCCTCATGGATACTGACAGACAAGCCATTAGTGTATCAACAGAGAGAAGAAAATCCACTGCCTTCTAGCGCTGATGATGTTACCTTGTTGGGTCATGAAACATCTATAAGAAAACCACCAAGTTCAGAGAGAACCAAGGACCCCACAAGTCTACCCTAACCTTCTCCAACTTGGATGTGATAAATCACTTGTTTTGTGAGATGATTGATTATATAAATTTGAGAAATTCTAGCACTGGGACAGTAAGATTTCTTTCGCTAGACTGGGGAAAATGGTTTAGGATTAAGCTACAAGAATTAGCCCCTTTGATCTCAGAGGGACTCAAAAGAATTTCGTATTGACATTGGCTGTTAAATGAGGTCTTCTTTCATTAAGTTTTGGGTATCCTTTCCCCTTTTTAAAAAAATATTACCTGGAAACAGGAAGATAGCAGTATGGTTTTAAGTCTGGTGTTGCCAAATTGTTTGGGTGAACATGCATATGAGAAAGAAGAAGCTTTGTCTTTCAGAAGTCAAGAACTCACAATGTCTGTGCCCAAGTCAATAAAGAGGATGGTGATGGTGCCAATGGGGAGAGGTATGCTGGCAATGATGTAAATCAGGAAAGGACATAACTCAGCGATGTTTTTGGTCAATGTGTAGGCAATTGTTTTCTTCAAGTTGTCAAAAATCAGGCGGCCTAGAGCAGGGAAACAAAAAGATCATTGACAACTGCCTGAATATGACATGCCACCTTCTGAAATCTACAACTGCTTTATCAGTTTAATCCAAACATTGTTGATCGTCGTGTCTGCTAGAGTACAACACCAAGGAAGCCTATGTTTCTTTGCATGTCATTACTTGCACTGAAAAATCACCTTTCCAGCAAATATTTGCAGGGCTAAGCATTAGTATTTTCAACATGTCTTTCCCTTTCAAACTGCAACAAGGGTAGACCTCATCTGTGGACAACATCAGATATCTACTGCAGAGGTGAGGTTTTCAATACCTGATTCATTTCATGGAGAACAGTATTCAAATGCTACAAAATGTGACCAATTCCTGCAATTACTGCTATTATATGAAAATAAGCAACAGACCATAAAGCTCTTTAAAAATGGATGAATGAATTTGAAATAAACTGGGCTGAGTTTGGCCATAATTGGGGCACAAAGGTAAAGGTTCCCCTTGCACATACTTGCTAGTCGTTTCCAGCTCTAGGGGATGGTGCTCATCTCTGTTTCAAAGCTGAAGAGCCAGCACTGTCCGAAGACATCTCCATGGTCATGTGGTCGGCATGACTAAATGCCCTTGAAGGCACACTGAATGCTGTTACCTTCCCACCAAAGTGGTCTCTACTTTTCTACTTGCATTTTTTACATGCTTTCAAACTGCTAGGTTGGCAGAACCTAGGTTGGGACAAGTAATGGGAGCTCACTCCATTACACGGTGCTAGGGATTCGAACTGCCAAACTGTCAACCTTTCTGATCGACAAACTCAGTGTCTTAGCCACTGAGCCACTTTGTCCCTTTTGATTGGGGCATATGACAAGTTAAAAGTCAATAGGCCTGGATAAAGGATGTTGACTATCAAATATTGTGGCAATGATGGGTATGTATTGTATTCATGCTTTCATAGGGATTCTTTTCTAGATATGTCCAGCTTGCCCTCAGATACATCAGAATTCTGTGATCCATCCAGCTTTAGCGGTGAAGTCCCCCTTCTTTAAAGGTATACCAATGAATCATGGTATATGATTAATGTTCAAATCATGGTCTGCTGAACTTACCTTCTTCAACTCCAGTAACAATGGATGCAAAGTTATCATCCAGCAAAACCATATCTGCTGCATTTTTAGCTGCATCAGAGCCAGCAATTCCCATTGCAATTCCGATATCTGCTTTCTTCAAAGCTGGTGAATCATTGACTCCATCGCCAGTTACAGCAACTACCGCTTCCTAGAAGACACAAAGATTGAAAAGTATGATATACACCATGTCAACTTCAAGGCTTGTGGACTTCAATTCCCAGAATTCTGGGAGTCAAAGTCCATAAGTATTAAAGTTGCAGTCCCCAAGTCTTGAAGTTGCCAAGGTTGACCACTATGATATATATTTATCTTTCGAATTCTTCCCTTTCTTGAGTCCTGTTGTGTTGGCATTTGTGATTTGAGATCTGCAGATAACTATTTTGAAGAAAAATTATGCTATCAAAAATGTTACTATTTTACTACAGGAATAGCTGGAATAATTATTATTACTGTTCGAAAAGGTCTAATCTTCTGCAACAGATTGTTGGTATGCATGATGTGTCAACATTTGAACTCAATTTTTTTTCCCTGACCCAAAGATAAGGAAGAATACTTTTTTAAAAAAAATCAGAATGTAGTTTTGGTGCTTGCTTTGTTTACAATTTTGTTTTCAAATATTTTTCTCCCCGTTGATCTGTTTTTTCAATTTTTTTAAAAAATCTATAATTTCAGTATGAGACAGAATTGGAACAATTAAATACATTTTGCTCAGTCCAAGCAGATTGATGCCTGATCCTGTTCTAGGCAGTTTGGATGAATTCTACTAACATTTCAAAAGGGTTATGTAAGAGCTGTTAACCTTGCCCCAAATTGTCTCTTAATCATTCCCGAAGGAAGTGGTTATCCATTCTGGAATGAAGCTAAACTTTTGCAAGTGGAAAATAACACAGCTCTGTAATAGCAGGGAAAAAAGATCTGAATATCAATTAATCAGAATAGAGCTGGGCAAAAATACATAGACAGCTAGGAAAGATAATAGGGAAACATGCAGATTTTAAACCTGAACTGTTTTTTATCAGAAAAAAAAAATTGATAAGAAAAGTTTGTATTTAGCATTTCATGTTTTAACAGCAGCGAGGATGATCTTCACACAATATTGAAAATATGAAGAAATAGCACAAGATGAAGAGATAATTAAGAAGATACTAGATTGTGCAGAAATGGATAGACTTAGAATGAAAATCAAGCAGAAAGAAGAGATGGAATATTATCAGACATGGAACTTATTCTACCAGTGATTGGAAAAGAGGAATGGAGAGTAAGAATGGAATCTGTATTGTTAAGCAAATTAACATGATGTTTATTAATCACTAAGGAATGTAAATAATAGAAAATCAATAAAAAAATTTTTTAAAAAAGAATAGAGCTGGAAGGGACCTTGGAGTCCAACCCCCTGATCAAGCAGTAACCCTAATGTCATTTCAGATAAGTGGCTGTTTAGTCTTTTTTTAAAAAACCTCCAGTGATTCAACTTCTGAAGGCAACTTCTGTTCCGCAGCCTAATTGTTCTCACTGTTAGGAAGTTTGTCCTTACTTCCAAGTTGTTTCTCTCCTTGGTTAATTTCCATCTGCTGTTTCTTCTCTTGCCTTCTAATGCTTTGGAAAATAAGTCGGCCCCCTCCTCTTTGTGACAGCCTCTCAAACAATTCAGGTTTAAAGGCATCAAGGAAGCCCTGTTGGTTTTAGTTGCTGAATGGGATCATAAAATATTAGACTGGCATTTGTTTCTCATTAGTATGAAATTAAAGGTTAACTCCACCTCCAGATAGAGTTACACATGACATGGTAGTAAGTTGCAATGGAAGACTATTTGGAGTATTGTGAGCTGAAGTAGAGAGAAGGTCTCAGATGGAAACAGAGGCAGAGAATCTGATCTGGAAAGCATCCATACTGTTGACATTGTCATAAATTACATGGTGCCCAACTGTTTAGAGGATGGAGCTACTAAATGCAAACAGAATGTGTACCACAGATTCTTTGGCTTTGCCAGAGCTAAATGCTACCTTGGATGTAGTTAGTAGGAAAATAAGAAGAGTGGCTTTTTCAGAATAAGAAATCAAAGAGCAAAACTAGATCTCATTTGTCTACTATAATTTGTTCCCTTTGGATTAGAAGTCATCCACTGTGAAAAGTTGACAATGGTGCAACCTCCTTCTCCAAAAAGAGTTTCTTCTTTTCTCCTTACCTGCCTTTGACAGCCCTCCACAATGATCAGCTTCTGCTGGGGTGAAGTACGGGCAAAGACAATCTCTGAATGATGGATTAGGATGTCGTCCAATTGTTCTGAAGTCATATCCTTCAGCTCCATGCCATTAACCACAGCTGCTTTGGCCTCTCTGTAAAACCAGACATGAAGGTAAAGAATTTACTGGTCAGCATTAGGTGGTAATCAACAATCTGTCTTGTTTAGTTCTGTCTTGGAATACCATGTAAATAATACCAGTCATCACAGTTTGCAAAACCATGGCTTAGTGTTATTTGTAAGCAAGATTGTGTTGATGTAACCTTGCAATAAAGTTAGAGATAGTACTTCTGGGTGTGTTGGTCTACCTCACAAAACTGACAACAGTCTTGCAAGTCTAGAAGCACAGTAGTATCTCAGGACTCCTTGTTTATTGGTTCCGGGAGACACGATGAGTACCAAAAACAATAAGTACCAAACCCATAAATTTTCCCATAAGGTATAAGTTAGTGAGTTATATAGCAGCTGATAGCAACAAATTTTAGCTCATGTGTTGAGCATTAAACAAACGAAGAGTACCAAGACAACATTTCATGTCAGAATGCATTGCAATTGGATGAGTTTCAAAGCAGTTGAGTACCAGGGTAACTATTGTACATATCCCACACTTCAATCTTTACATCTAAGAAACTAGGGGAGGGTCGCTTCTGAGATGTTTCCTATTCCTTCTGTAGGCTCAGCTGCTTCTTATCAGACTGTTGTCTAAACTGCAGCTCTTCCTCCTGTTTCCCAAGGTGACTTCCACATACCATTCCAAGACTTAGAAGGAGAGGTTACCTTCTCCCATCCATTTCTGTGCCACCCTTACCTTTTGTTCACCTGTTCAACTGGAATGTTGAGGCGCTTAGCGATGTCTTCCACTGTCTCACTGGTAGCTGAAATGATCCCCACACTCTTAGCAATGGCTTTTGCTGTAATAGGATGGTCACCTGTCACCATTATTACCTGAAAACAAAATGATTAATGGTGAAAAAAAATATGTCCAAGATGTGTCTCTCCTAAATATTTTCCAGACCCACTAAAATCAACTGTCTGCTACTGGTCATGAATTTGGGTGTCCCATTCCTTTTCAGAGAGAACATTTCAACATGAAATAGGAAAACCCACTGAGTAGGAATGTCTATGGAGATTCTTGGTCCTCAGGTCATGGTTGTCCCAAAGGTGCTTTTTTTTCAGAAGGCAACTGAGCTTTTTTTGTTTTCTTCTCAAAGATGTTTTGCTTCTCCAAGAACAGAAGAAGCTACTTGGATGAGAAACGAAATGCCTTCAAGCAAAAACAAAGAATATCCAGTTGCCTTTTGAAAAAGCACCTTTGGGGAATTGGGTATGAAAGATCTACAATGAATTGCCCTTAAGTATTTCCATAATATTTAAGAGGATGGATGGATGGAAGGGTTTGTTGAGATTTGAAATTGTGATTGTTTTGGAGCTTCCTTTGTTCTCAGGAATTATCGCTCTGAAGATTTGGATATTGTTGTCCTTTGTTCCTTTGGAGAAAACCTACCTTGATCCCAGCACTACGGCATTTCATTACAGCATCTGGGACGGTAGATCGAGGAGGATCGATCATGGACATGAGTCCCACGAAACAAAGGCCATTGGTTGGAAAGTTCATGGAATCAGTGTTGAATGTATAGTTCTCTGGAAATTCCTCTTCTGGCAGATGTAAATGACAGAAGCCTAGATTCAAGCAAGAAACCACAAAGGAAAGTATGTTAATCGTGGGGGAAAATAATATTCTAATAAATGTCACGTTTTATGGATCAAGTATCCCACTAAGTTATTTGTGATCCTCGCCAGCTTTCTTTAAGCTGCACTTAACAATATCTAAGATAAGTTTCATCTCTTGTGTAACACATTATCTTGTTAAATGTGTCCAGGAAAATAGCCAGCAAAGCACTTATGCAAGCAATGTACAGTAAAAACTACCCAGTGGAATCAATTTGTAGAAGCAACTGAAGCAACTCAAAGCTTGTATCTTAAAAAGAAGTTAGTGGGTGGCCAATTAGTAATTGAGCTTACGTATTTACTTTCCTCTGCTTGATTTAGCACAGTCTTATAAATAAATGCCACCCAACAGTATTGCCAAATAAAAGTTATGACTGTTTCACTAGAGCAGAGCAAGCAACAGAAACAGCAACTGTACATTTGTTTGTTTACAGAAGTCTCAGATGAATGGTAAAATCTTCCAAATTCTGAGCATAGAGATGTCTGAAAAGGGTAGGATTTGATCTTCAAACACTTCAGGATAGTTTGGGGTCATGTTGTGTTTCACCTATCATGGGAGATTGGATGCTGGTGGCTGAAGCTTGCTAAACAGTTCACTGGAGACATGATTAATATTCTGGAATTCTCAGATTATTAATAGAAAAGAATATTTGTAGCTCAGGGTTCAATTATGAGACCCTTGGTGCTCTCTGAGCTTGGTTGTTATCTTACAGATATTTGCAGACCCCAGTTCCTTCTAGCACTGATGATGTTCCCTAGTTGCATCATAAAACACCTGCATAAAAGCAACCAAGCTCAGAGCACCAAGAGGCCCATTTACATATCTGAAGGACACCTAGTGGATGAAGATGCTCTAGGAAGGGGGTTGGCAACTTAAACACTCAAAGAGTCACAATAGTAGTAACAGGAAGTTCAATTCTGGAACGGACTGGAAGTCTAGTTCCTCCACCATAGTGTCTCCTCCTAGCACGGCATCCTTTTTCCTCTGCTGACCAGAAGTCTGGTTTCCCCACCATAGAGGTGTCCTCCTAGTGCAGCATCCTTTTTCCTTTTACTGACCGGCAACAGGGAGCCACAGCAGAGGGATGAAAGAGCCACATGCAGCTCCAGAGCCGCGGGTTGCCGACCCCTGCTCTAGAATGATTATGTTGCCTCCTTCCAGACCAACAGTTGAATCCAACATGCTTCTTCTACTTACCAAGAACTCTCTCTCCCATTCCACCTAGGGCCAAATATGCTGTTTGGAATGCTTCTGCTTTCTCCTCATCCAGTGGCTCTTCTTTTCCGTTAACCAGCATGGTTGTGCATCTCTCTAAAATCCTTTCAGGAGCACCTTTCATTACCAGCAGGAAACGCTTGTCATTAGGATCTTCAGTTTCATGGATGGAGAGCTGAAGTCAAAGGAGAAACAATGATTGAAATGCACTGTTGATCATACACACAGACACACAGATACACCAAGCCTGGGATCATCATCCCACCATTCAGTAAAACCAGGAAAAGAAAAAGTTGGCCTGAGAGAGAGAAAAAAACCTAGTTCTTATTTAGTGAAATTACAATGTAACTGAAAATTTAAATTACAGCTACCTGGTTGACTCCCAAATTAATTTGATTCTGTATATCTTCAAAATTGCAAGTGACCACGCTGGTTTCTTTTTAGTTTTTAGATTCATAACCAATTTTGATTTAGCAGCTTAAAACAACTAACATAGTGATCTCCCTTCTTTTAGCCCCACAATAAATTTGCAAACTTGCTTTGGCCAATATTTTCCAATGCAGAAAATAGACTTGAAACTTGTCTTCCCAGTTTTAACAAAAGCACCTTTGCTTTGCAATGTTGCATGGTATATATGCACAGCGTATATATGCACAGAGTATATATGCACAGAGTATATATGCACAGTATATACACACATACATACAAGTCACCGTTGACTAAAGACATTTTCCGTGGTTATATGGCCAGCATAACTATAAACCCAAGGTGCACAGAATGCTGTTGTTATCTTCCCACCAAAGTGGTACCTATTAATCTACTCGCATTTGCATGCTTTTGAACTATATATTACCCCGGCTAAAATACTACCTCATTTTCTTCAAGATGATCTATTTTTCACCCGTGCATCTTGCAGTGTTTTACTTCACAGGACAGCCCAGAAAATCAAATGTTACCTGAAACTTGTTAGTGGAATTGAAGGGGATTTCAGCCACTTTCCGGTTTCTCTTTCTAATGTCCATGACGTCACCCAAAACTACTTCTGAGAACTTTACAAGTGCTGTTTCTGAAGCATCTCCCACGACTATTCTCTGGAGATTTTGAAAATTTACCTCAGTAAAAATCTTGCATTCCAAAATTATTGTGTACATGTTTGTTACATTAGCTATCCCCTTTATTACATCTTATATCTCTGATTTTAGCCTCCATTATAGAAGAAAAATACTATTTTTTCTCATGATCGACAATAATTACTTTCCACACTAAAAGTAATGTAGCTTCTAAACACTTCCAAATAGTCTGTTAATATGATTAAATACATAGCCCACAATTTAAATTTTCCCCTCCCCACAAGGGCATTGCTGCAGCTCATTTGGTATTTCATTGATTTTTAAGGCAAAATGCTTTTAACCCATTTGTGATATGTCTGAATTTGGGATCAGAAAGTAACACATTCAAAATGTGTTTGTCATAACAACAACAGATTGTTTTCAGAGAACATTTTCTGTTTTTTTTTTTAAAGCTTTCACTCAGAGGTAGAAAAGCTCTGTCTTTCCAAATGCTTGATGAACTATAAATCCCATCATCCCTATCTATTAACAGATTCCAAAGTTGCCTACTCATATCTTAGAGGTTGCAAAATGAACTTTCTGTTTCCAAATTAAATTCAGAAATCCAAAACAGTTTTTATGGAGTCCTTCATACCTTCATGATGGGTACATTTTCTTGGCCTGGCCTAAATTCAGCCCGGTTACAAAGGGAGACAATTTTGGATAATGCAGCCCATGTGCCTGAAGTTTGGTCAAAAGATTGACCTGAAAACAAAAGGAGTAACAATCATTCTCTGATTTATAACAAGGTGTTGAGTTCCAAAACCCAAGAAAGACAGGATAAGAGTCTTCTAAGCAGCTTCTTATATTGTTCTTCACCCATAGACAGAAATCTTGCTAAACTAAAGCAGACTACTTGCATCATTATATATATACTCTGGGAATTATCAGGGAGGGAGCTGTCTTCACCTTCTTTCTCCCACACAAACTATCTAAGCTAAGCTGTCTCTTGCTCCTTTGGAATTCAGCTCCTCCCTCCTGGGAATCCAGACTACATTCATCACCCCCTTGTGAATTGCCCTTGTCTTCTAACCCTAGGCTGGTTATTTACTTGACTGATCTTCACTGGTGTCCGCTGAGTAGATTTCATTGTCAAACCACAGGTGAGCTACGGTCATTCGATTTTGGGTCAGCGTCCCTGTCTTGTCGGAGCAGATGACAGAAGTGGATCCCAGGGTCTCTACAGCTTCCAAATTCTTTACCAAGCAATTCTTTTTGGCCATTCTCTTGGCAGTCAAGGACAAGCTTACCTATCAATGAAGGGGATGGAATATGTCAGGTACAAAAAGTTGGAAACTGGGAATAGAGTTCAAGAGTACTATTTCATGCTATTTATAACAAGAATCTGATCTACTAATGGTCAAGACAAATTGACCAGATAACAGTCAATGGATTTCACGGGAGGCAGGACTTAAGTCTCTTATAGGGGCATAGAGACTCCAAACTGATGATGTTTTTGACCCCACCTTCATTCACAGCCTAGTTGTCTTTTACAGTCAAGTGATTTAAGGAAAGGTCTGTAACCAAGGTTTTCCCACCATTCCATCCATGATAGCAATAGCACAGATTTATATATAGCTTCACAGTGCTTTACATGCCTCTCTAAGCATTTACAGAGTCAGCATATTGCCCCCAACAATCTGGGTCCTCATTTTACACCCCTCAGAAGGATGGAAGGCTGAATCAACCTTGACCTTGGTGAGGTTCAAACTGCCAAATTGCAGTCAGCCAACAGTCAGCAAGAGTAGCCTGCAGTACTGCACTCTAACTGCTACACCACCGTGGCTCATCATGATCCTCGTTTATTCATTTTATTTATCATTTCAGCTCCACAATGGCCCATTTGTACAAAAACTATGCAACTTAGATCGACTTTCTAGGGTTATGCAGATCTGGAATGAAATCCGAATCTAATATATGGCTGAGCAGATATTCCCATCCTGTTGCAAACACGCCTTGTCTAAGGCTGCAAGAAGATGTCTCTTTTAGATAATATAGTTCAAAAGTCAAGAAATGCCTCAAGAGAAACACCTGGAGCTCCATTTCAGAGTTCATTGAAGGGCACAATCACAGAATGCAATAATTTATCCCATCTTTTTTGACAGGACAAATGTAACATGATCCATTTGACTGTTTCAAACTTTCAAACAAGGAAGAGAGCTAAAATCCAGATTCAGAAGTTGTGGGATTTTTAAAAAATGTATGATACATTGTTTAAAGTGCTGGAAATAGAGGTTAGTGCTAGACTGATATTTTCTCCAGCATTATTTTTGTCAATGAGCAGAAGAGGGAGAAATAATAGTGAAATTCTCATGGGTAGTGTGCGAAGTCTTGACAATTAACCTGGCTAGAGAGTACAGTTCAGAGTAAAGTTCTGTGTGGTTTTGCACATTTGCATAGAATAGTCTATCTTTCTTTGTACATTCTTCTTTCCAACTACAGACAATCCTAATGGGACTTTGTGGTTGTAAGTCAGAACAGTGATAAAATGGGTTGGCCATGTGACTGACCCAATTTTTCCTTTTTGCGGTGGTTATTAAGCAAATCAGCACAGTCATTAAGAGAAACTATGAAACCAGGATACTTTGTATCCTGACAGATATGGTTTGTCACCACATGCACCAAAGAAGTTTCTTTATTATTTCAACTAATGTCCTACTCAGTGTTCTAGCTAGATGTGATCCACTTTTGGTCACCACACTATAAAAAAGATATTGAGACTCTCGAAAAAATACAGAGAAGAGCAACCAAAATGATTAGGGGACTGGAGGCTAAAACAAATGAAGAATGGTTACAGGAATTGGGCATGGCTAGTCTAGGGAAGAGAATGACCAGGGGAGGCATGTTAGCAGTCTTCCAATAGTTGAGGGGCTGCCACAGAGAGGAAGGGCTCATACTGTTTTTCAAAGCACCCGAAGGCCAGACAAGGAACAATGGATGGAAACAGATCAAGAAGAGATTCAATCTGGAAATAAGGAGACATTTTCTGACAGTGAGAGCAATCGACCCATGGAACAGAAGTTCCTTCAGAAGTTGTGGGAGCTTCATCACTGGCAGCTTTCAAAAAGAAATTAGACTGCCATCTGTCAGAAATGGTATAAGGAGAACCAACAATGTGCCAAAACCTTTGCATTACTTAAGAAAGTTCTAAAGATCCACCACAACATATTGGAAGTTGAAAGGCCATGAGGATGCAGCAGAATAGAAGCTTCATTATAAGGGATGCCAGCATTGGAGAAGATTCCCACACAGCATTATGAGAAGTCTTCTCATAAAAGTTCATATCCTTTTGTGTTTGGTAGAAGACAATGTTTCACATCCAGACCCAGAGTTCTGCAGAATTACTGATGGCGCAAGGGAGTAACGCATACTCACCGTAACTGTAGCTAACAGTCCCTCAGGCACGTTGGCCACAATGATACCAATGAGGAAGATGACGGAATCCAGGACATGGTAATGCATTGAGACCGCAATGATGAAGAAAAGCACTCCAATGGAGATAGCAACACCAGCCACAATGTGGACAAAGTGTTCTATCTCGAGAGCAATGGGTGTCTTCTCATTCCCCACTCCAGATGCCAGAGAGGCAATGCGGCCAATGATAGTGTTGTCACCTGTGTTGATCACGATTCCCGTAGCGGTACCTAAGAGATAGGATTGATTAGCAAGAAAACTAGACCAACAAAAAAGAATAGTTGTACCTCAGGGGTGTGCCTTGATGCTCTCTGAGCTTGGTTGTTTTCTTGCAGATGTTTCATTACCCAACTAGGTAACATCATCAATGCCAGCAGGGAGTGGGCTTTGCTCTCTATTTATATACAAGTAGCTTACCCTATCAGTATTGGTGGGAGTGTTTTGGGTGGTTCTTGGTGAACACTTCCACCAACACTGACAAAGCAAGCCAGGGTATATTAACAGAAAGCAAACCCAATTCCCTTGTAGCTCTGATGATGTTATCTAGTTGGAAACATCTGCAGGAAAACAACCAAGCTCAGATATCATCAAGGACCCCCTAAAAAACTATACAGTACATTGATAAACTGAACATTCCTTCCATTCAAGTTTTCTTCACACTACCCTGCCTTTTCCTGTTACTTCTTCCATACGTTCTTGCACAAATACAAGCAGAGACCACCTCTTGGACTTTGGATCAGAAAGATTCCTATCAGTGGTGGCATTCAGCCAGTTCTGAGCAGTTCTGGAGAACCAGTAGTGGAAATTTTGAGTAGTTCAGAGAACCAGCAAATCCCACCTCTGACTGGCCATGCCCCCATCTATTCTCTGTCTCCCATTGAGTCCCAGCTGATTAGCTGGGTCTTCTTTGGTTACCCTGCACAGGAGAATAGAGCAGGAAAGCATGTTAGAGGGGCGGGGAGGGAATGGAGATTTTGCAGTATCCTTTCCCTGCTACACCCACCAAGCCACTCCCACAGAACCAGTAGTAAAAAAAAAAAAAAAGAATGAATCCCACCATTCATTCCTATGTTCCAGAAGATTTGGGGTCAAAGATCAGCTTTCATTTTTCCCCTGTATATTTGTTTCCAACTTCAAAAGGTTACGACCATGTACATGGGATTGAATGTCCATGTTTTGCCTTTTATAGCGTATAAATAATAATGATTAAGGGTGGGAAGTCCAGCCTTAAACCTCACTGGGTTCAGCCCCAAAGTATATTTAAAAAAAAAAAAAACCTGTACATAGGCAGAGTCTTTCTCCTAGTTGCAATTTTACATAGGCACAACCTGAATAAGGTCAGTTCGGGTAACATTTGAGATTGTCATGGCAGGGAATTGAACTAGCTCTAACAGGAGGCAGATGTGAAGCAACTTCCCTCAGGCGGCAGATCCTGAGTGGCATGGCTGAGGCAGGAAATTGTTATTTACTTTTGTTTGATTGCAATGTTATTGCCTCGTTACCATTCTTTGAATTTTATTGGCCGTTCTGTTTCCCAAAAGAAGGGGCTTAGGGGATTTTTTTTTTTTTTCCCTGCCTTGCAGGTCAAAGATAAACTAAAAATGGAGTCTCCGAGAATGTTCTTTGAGTTATACAACAGAGGTACAAAGTGAAGGAGCAAACTGCCTTGAGCCCCGGTGACAAGTTTCACTCTGTCTCAGTCACTCCTCCAAGCAGGTACCTTCCAAGCAGGTTGTGGAATAGAAACCAATGTTTTTAGTTTCCAGTGGATTTTCGTGAGTGAATTCACATGAGCGGGACTGCGGCTCTGACTCCCCAGTCAGAGAAGAATTATCCACCTGTGAAACAAAGATCCACACATGAGATGATGGGAGCCTTCCAGATGTTCAAGTATTGTGTTACACAAACATTTCTTTAAAAAAATATATATATTTTGTTCCAACAAACGTATCATTGTGTGAGCAGTGTGGTTCCAGAGTGCCTTACATTTTAGAACAAACATGACAATAATTTCATGCTTAATACAGATAACAGATAATCAGAGTTGGAAGGGACCTTATAGATCATCTAGTCCAAGCCCCAGCCCAAGTGGGAGACCCTACACCATTTCTGACAAATGGCAGTCCAATCTCTTCTTGAAAGTCAAATACTATTGACATATAATTTGATATTAATACACATGTTTTGTTAAATTATCAATTTTAATTATTCAATATTACCATATGTTGCATTTGTGTCAATCTGTATATTGCATTTGTGTCAATCTCAAACTAACAGCTTCAAAAAAAATACATATGTGCCTTTCTCAAACTTTTTGGCATTTCCTGCAAATAGGACAGCAATTTAGAAATGTTTCTACACCCTGGTACTCATCTTTAACTTACTTCTTCTAAAATATTTTGATCAGGTATCCAAAGTTGGAGTAGAGTTTACACTGTTGTCATCTCAGTCTTAAGCAACTACACAAACACTTCAGAGAGGGAACAACTTACTCAATTACAGCCATAACATGATAATTCATGTGGGAAAACTTTTCTTGTAAAAAGGGGGAAAAAAGCAATTCTTCTTATAAAAGTTTGAAGGAGTCTCTGCAATTTTTTTTTCTTTGCTATTGAATAAACCTGTTTTTAAGTGCTTCAAATCTCATCATGTCTTGTTCCCAATTAACAGAAAGATGCTACCAAGAGAAAAGACTATTGGTACCTCAGGTTGAACTATGGGATCCTTGGTGCTCTATGAGTTTGGTTGCTTTCTTGCAGATGTTTCATGACCCAATTAGGGAACTTCATTAGTGCTAGGATGATGATGTTACCTAGTTAAGTGATATAACATTGGCAACAAAACAATAACAAGCTCAGAAAGCATCAAGGATCCCATAAAAAGATTCAAAATTGTGATAGATCATCTCTTCCTTTTTCACTCTCTTTGTAAACTTACCTTACAACCCTGAGACTGGATTAGCCGGATGTCAGCTGGTATTCGGTCTCCACCTTTGATCTCAACGATGTCACCCACCACTAGTTGGTCAGCTGGAATTTCCCTTTTTTCCGCATCTCTGAAGACAAGGGCTTGCTAGTAAGAAAAACATGGAGATGCCTTAGTTGGATAATTGACCTAACAATTGTAATGTATTTGAAGCAATTCATAGAATACAGATCTGCTTAGAGCTAGGAGTCCTGATACCTCACATTTAACCTCTAGGTCTGGGGTAGCCTGCCTCCAAATATCTTGCAGGCCATAACTGTAGGAAATAGATACAGATGTCTCCATCCCCTCTTTGGCCTCTGTGAGAAACAGAATGCTAGACTAGATAGGCTTTGGTGTGACCCAGCAGAATCAGAGGTGGTATTCAGCAGGTTCTGATCAGTTCTGGAGGAGCAGTAGCGAAAATTTTGAGTAGGTAGGAGAGCCAGCAAATCCCACCTCTCACTGGCTCTGCCCCCATTTATTCTCTGCCTCTCATTAAGTCCCAGCTGATTGGCTGGTTCTTCTTTGGTTGCCCTACATAGGAGAATGGAGCAGGAAAGCAGGTTAGTAGGGTGAGGAGGGAAAGAGGATTTTGCAGTATCTTTCCCCTGCCACGCCCACCAAGCCACACCCACAGAACCGGTAGTAAACATTTTGAATCCCACCACTGAGTAGAATCCTTCTCATATTTTTATGAACTGGGAACAATTTCCATATTGATTAATATGAACAGTTAGACTATTTTTCAAAAGGCACCTGGGCTTTCTTGGGGTTTGTTTCCTTGAAAACATTTCACCTCTCATCCAAGAAGTTTCTTTGGTGAAGAAGAAGAAGTTTCTTGGATAAGAAGCAAAATGTCTTCTGGGAAAAAACAAAGAAAGTCCAGTTGCCTTTTGGAAAAAGCAACTTTGGGATAACCATAGCCTGGACAACTGAGAATCTCCGTAGCCAATGTTGTATGTTACTCTCCAGATGTTACAGGTAAGCTCTGTTTTGAAACCTGATATATAACGGGAACAGAGAGCTAACTTATCTTTTAACTGAACTGACTCCTAGACCAATCTTGTATCTTCTACCCACTCTAGGAAAAATAATAATAAAATGTCTAAGTACCTCTTTTTAGCTGCATTAGTACACTAATCATTATTGGAAATTCACCTGTGGAATCATTTTGCCGAAGCTGGCCATTATGTTTGTGCTCTTAGCTTCTTGATAATAAGCAAACATCCCCGTCAAGATGACAACTAGTGCAAGGACCACACCCAGGTAGAGCTGGAAAGGAAGATCGTCCAGGTTAGAGAGAAACAGAAACAATCTTTTACAGAAGTCTTCAAAAGCCAGGAGAACAAATCAGTCAGAAGAAAATGGTGATGTGGCATCTTCTAATCTGCATGCAGACGACATGTCCACCATCGGAGGTCTTCAAGACAAGATTAGACAGCCACTTGTTTGGGATGGAATAAGGTCTTCTGGGCAGGAAGTTAGACTGGAAGGCCTCTTAGGTCTCTTCCAACCCTATGATTGTATGATTGTGTGGTTTAGCTGCAAGGGAATCCGGATTCATGATCATTTAAGGAGCTGCTGATCCAGTTCTACAGAGGAATTACCAAGTCTATCACCTGCAGCTCTATAACTGTCTGGTTTGGTTCTGCAACCCAAAAGGACAGACACAGACTTCAAAGAATAATTAGGATTGCATAAAAAGCAATTACTACCAACCTGCCTTTAGTCGAGGACCTGTATACTGCAAGAGTCAAAAAGAGGACTGTGAAAATATTTACAGATCCCTCACATCCTGGACATAAACTGTTTCAATGCCTTCCCTCAAAACGACACTATGGAGCACTGCACACCAGAACAACTAGACACAAGAAGAGTTTTTTTTCCCAAAAGTCATCACTCTGCTAAACAAATAATTCCCTCAACACTGTTCAACTATTACAAAGTCTGCACTATATTACTGTTAATCTTCTCATCACTCCTTATCACCCATCCCCTCCCACTTGTGACTGTATGACTGTAACTTTGTTGCTTGCATCCTTATGATTTATATTGACTGTTTCCTAATATGATTTGATTGCCTATTTGTACCCTATGATCATCACTAAGCGTTGTACCTGATGATTCTTGACGAATGTATCTTTTCTTTTATGTATACTGAGAGCATTTGCACCAAAACAAATTCCTTGTGTGTCCAATCATACTTGGCCAATAAAGAATTCTATTCTATTCTATTAAACAAATATGAAGAAGAAATAAGAAATTGCAAAACAGTGTGATGGAAACATACAACTTCTCTGATGATCTTCAGCCAAGTAGTATAACTTCAATCTGCTTAAAAGTTTAATCAGACCTCGTGATGCTATTCTCCAGAAGGGGTTGAAGTCAAAGATTAGGGGAATTCAAGGTTTGCTAAAGGGTGAATGGGGTCTTAAAATTCAGCAGCGCTGGAAATCCACCCTTCCCTCCATAATATATGCACCTTTCTCCTGATTACTTGAGAGTTCTCCGCAACAAACTCACTGACCCTTAATTTTATCTACATTTTGTTGTAGCTGATTCATACCCAAGAAGGGCCAAGCTAAGTGGATGCATTTAGGAGATTTGAAAAGTTAAACTGGTTAAAACCAGCTGATTGTTGGGTAGGTTGTAGGCTAGATTGAGAAGGTGGTAAAACACCACAAGGCAAAACCATAACAAATACCTCATCTACGGCTGTCAAAAATCATCATCATCATCATACATGGACATGCCCATGAAATTCCCGGGAACCAAGCTAGACCCAAGGCAGCCTTACCTGCTTTATGTTGCAAAAACAACAGTAAAAATTCCCATAAAACTTTGCACTATTGGACGTCTACCATAAAATTCACTTGACCTTGTTTTATTTTAGACACAGTGTTTGCTGCTGTATTCAATAAAGATTCCAACTTTATCGTGCCAACTTTCTCCATTGCAGGAAGAAATGTTTTATTCCCTGGATGCAACAATCATGAAACATGGAGTCCCTGATAAAAATGTTCTACAGACAGTTCTCCACTTACAGCCAAAATTTCCATTGCCAAGCACTTATCAATAGCACTTAGTGTCAGGGCTCCAAGAAATCCACCCCTGTCCAAATCATAAGTCTCTAGCTGCATCTCTCAGAGTAAAAAAAATGATTTATTAGGAGTGGCCATATTGGCATTAGCTGAGTGTAGCCAACACTAAAATACATAAATCATTTCCCCCTTGACCCTGGTTTTCCCCCTCACACCCTGGATGCATATTCTCCAATGGGACACATCCATAGCCAAGAGTCATCAATCATGCTCTCCAGTTATATTCCTGTGCGCCAACAGCTTTGTGCTGCCAAAGAGGCATCTGAGGCGTTTAAGGAATGCACTGCTTTCCCCCACTCCCTTTCTGCTGGCAACTAAAAAGACAAAAAAGAGTATTTTTTCAGTTGACACTTAAGACTTATATATTGCTTTACAGTGTTTTACAGCCTTCTCGAAGTGGTTTACAGACTCAGCCTCTTGCCCCCAACAATCTGGCTCCTCATTTGACTGACCTCAGAAGGATGGAAGGCTGAATCAACCTTGAGCCTGGTGAGATTCGAACTGCCAAATTGCTGGCAATCGGCAGTCAGAAGTAGTCTGCAGGACCTCACTCTAACCACTGTGCCACCATGGCTCACACCTGATTTTAAGTGATTCGCACCTGATTTTATGACCTTTTTTTTGCACGGGTAAGCAAATCATTGAAGTTGTGAAGTAGATTGTTGGTTGTGAAGGGAATTCCATTCCGCTACTGACTTTCTTTGTCGGAAATTGGCTGGAAAGGTTGCAAATGGTGATCACATAACCCCGGGATGCTACAACTCTTAAATTGTAAATACAACCTGATTGCCAAGGGGCTGATTTTTGATCAGGAAATCATGTCAGAGTATATTCATGAACTGGAATAGAGCATGGTAACAAGGTCAGCCAATGAATAGGCATAGCAATTAAATCAGCCAATGAGGACTGTTTGGAAACCAAAACTAGAAGTAGCCTAGGCATGACTCTTTATTAAACTCTGCAGCTCTGAAGGTATGTTAAGCTCCTGAGCTGCTGTTCTGCTCTGAACCTGTAACATGTCTGCTTCTGTTTGAGTTAGCTCCATATTGGAGAAATCTACAACTGGTATTATAAAATTTACTTTATATGTTTATAAAGAAGTTAAATGAAGCCTCGGTCATCTGTATTTACTTTTCTGGCACTGAATTTACGCTATAGTGCTCTGAACAGATTGTGAGGATGATGTGGCAGTCATAAGCGTGAGGACCAGTCATAAGTCACTTTTCTTGAAAGTCCTTGCAACTTTGAACATCACTAAATGAAAGTCAAAGACCCCTTGTATCATTGTGGGGGTGGGGGGAGAGAAAAAAGAAAGTGGCATAAAACTCACGTTGTCAAACGATGAAGCTACTTTCTGAGAATATTGAATGCCGAAAGCAATCCAGCAGAGGATGGCTCCAACCCACAAGAGGATGGAGAAGCCCCCTATCATTTGCTTGAGGAACTTGATGATTTCGGGGGTGGATTTGGGGGGGGTGAGAGCATTAGGACCATCACGGGCCAGGATCTCCGCTGCTCTTGCACTTGTGAGACCCTTTAAGCAGACAAAGGAGAGGGTTAAAATCAACATCTCAGCGCTCGTACAACTTCAAAAGCGAATCTGAAATTGATGAGCCGGGTGGGACATTGACAAAATCGTGCACTGGAGAAAGAAAATGTTAATGCAATTGAACATTGAGCTGATATTGGTCTATCTCTTTGTGCTTGTCTATACAGATTAGATTCATTTACACAAACACACACACACACACACACACAGATGCCCAGCACACTCACAGATGGCCTAAAACCTAAGAACAGGCAATTATGCATTGCAATTCCAACAAACATTTAAAGAAAGTTTCTTCAGGGACAAGAGCATACATTCTATTTTTAGTGACAAACTGAACTAAATGGATTTTAATCGCATTGCACTACTCAGCCGTTACATTTATGAACGTTCTCTCTGGCCAAAATTTACTTACTTTAATGATGCTGGTGCCATATTTTTCTTCTAGTTCTTGAATGCTGAGTTTATGATCGTCCTGAAAGAGTAAGAAAAAGGCAGACTAGATTAAGATTTTGTATTTGTTGGTTTCATTAGGGTAATGTGCTTGTCCAAACACACAACTGACTCCACACTTGTCGCAAATACAAAATACGTACAAATAAAATAGTTGATTTATTTCCTTTGTCACATCATGTCATGGTCCACCTGCAGATTACAGCTCTCCCAAAATATATTAAGGCACCCTATCTTACTAAAATTCTTTAACTTCCTGAAAAATCCCCCGACGGTTATTCACAAATGTTAATCTCTAATTTTTCCAAAATTCTGCCCTGGCAAAACTTTGAAATGATGTCATACTTAAAATGGAAGCTGTGCTGTAATTCTTCCTGTTGTTATTGAGAGAAAAGATAAATATAAAGCAACAGCTGAAAACAGAACCAGATAATCTAAATTATTAAGTTTTGGTGGGTCTTTCCTGAAATGATCATTCAGGAATCCTAAACAGTTTCTTGTAACAAATTTACTTGGAAATTATTTGCAGGAACAAAATTTCCTCAGAGAACCAGCAAAATTGTCTGACTTGCTTTACACATTATTGCATCGCACTGGATCAAGAGATTTTATTTTTAATGATTCATTTTTTATGTGGGAATGAATTATGACTCAACTAGCTCGATACCAGTGCTTTGTTACAAAACAATGTGATCGGGCTTAGGTTTTGGGGGGGGGGGAAATAAGGGGGGAAAATTGTGCCTCTGTCTATCAGCATCCATCGGTATTCATCTGGCTAATGTGTGAGACAGTTGAGGGCTGTTTGGAAACTGAAACAGTATTTGCTGTGTGAGCAAGGAGGAGACAGCAAGGAACCTGTGCGTGGCTTAGCTCGACTGTTTTGTACGAAAGCTGCTTGGTGCTGTGAAACTGAAACTCCTCTACTCTGCTAGTGTTTTGCATTTGGAACAGATTTCTTTCCAGGTGAGGAGGGGGAGTAGAACTCCTTAGCATCAGAGCGTGTTAATAATAATAATATAGGAAATACTAATGCTCCGACAGTCATTTCAAAAAATCCTTTCTTAACAAGCACCTGGAAGCCAAGAGGAACATATGTGCCAAATTTCAAATTTGTAGACTTTACGGTTCTGGAGATTTTGTGATGATGCGTGAGTGGTATTTCACCTTTTATATATATAGATAATGAAGTAAACATAAATTAGAAATCTCACCTAACAATACTAAAAAAAAAAGAAACCTTCAGCTTAAGGTCCAACTGGAGAGCATAAACTTTCTAAATACATTCGCTCTCTCGTCAAGTTTGAATTCTGGAGGCTTCATGGAAACATCCCTGAAGTTTTCTTGACAATATCAAAGGGACTTTGTCCTTGTCTTCTCCCAAAAGATATATTTCCCCAATTATCCTTCACTTCTCTGATTTTCCAATAGTCCTTTCTCCAAAAACTAAGTAGGTATAATCCAGTTTAGCTTTCTTTTTACACCAACCACAGTCAGCTAAGTGCTGCCATTAAGCTGAATTATCAAAATGTTGTTGTTGATATTGATTTGGGTATTTTCAAGTCAGACCTGATCTTTATGGCTCTAGAGACAAATCCATGCAGTTCTTGGCAGCATTTTCAGAAGTTTTTTGTCCTTGCCTCCTCCTCCTTCTACTTCCTGGTCTTAGAGAAAGTGACTGGCCCAAAGTCACCCAACAGGCTTTGTGCCTGAGGCAGGACTAGAACTCATAGTTTCTTCCCTCCCACTCCAACCACTAGACCGAATTTGAAGGAAATGTCCCTCTGCATTGATTGTTTATTCTTGGAAGGGAGCAAGTTGCATCTGGGGAGGGCCAATTTTCACCAAGCTTAATGCATATATGGGAATTGCAAATCAGCAAAAAAAAACAAAACACAACAACTAATCTTGGCTAAATGAAAAGAATGCTTTTTAGAGATACATAGATAGATAGATAGATAGATAGATAGATAGATAGATAGATAGATAGATAGATAGATAGAT
>BLBF01000059.1:5021334-5037366 GCA_015471245.1 Laticauda colubrina | reverse complement strand
ATAGAATAGAATAGAATAGAATAGAATAGAATAGAATAGAATAGAATAGAATAGAATAGAACAGAACAGAACAGAACAGAACAGAATACCTTTATTGTCATTGCATTCTACAAATACAATGAAATTTGAAAGCTATACCAGCACAGTATCCAAAACATCACATCACAATCACACTACAGAGTATTTAAAAATTAAAATAATTAAAATAATAATTAAAAGCCTAGTCTAAAACCTATCTAAAACATATAGTAAGTTAGATAATTTTAAGATGCCACTATATACATAGGGCTAAATCACATATGCATTGTTTGATTCAAGACTATTACTGCCTTGGAAAAGAAACTGTTTCTCAGTCTATTAGTCCTCATTTTAAGACACCTATAATGCCTCCCTGACGGTAACTGTTCAAAATATGAATGTCCAGGATGAGAACAGTCTGTGGAGATTTTTAGTGCTCTAGAGAGGAGTCTGGTCTTCTCAATCTCTTCCAAAGAAGAAAGAGAGAAACTGATGATTTTTTTTGTGCTGTGTTTATAACTCTTTGGAGCATCTTCTTATCCACTACAGAGCATCCAGCATACCACACCATTACATAGTATGCCAAAATATACATACAATGACAATAAAGTATTGTTGTTGTTGTTGTTATTATTATTATTATTCAAGATGCAGTTGTCACCTTTAAAGCTTTACATGGCCTGAGACCAGATTTGTTTTGAAGGACCATATTTCCCCAGGCATATCTACCCAACCCACCAGTGGGGAAGCAGATAATTTTACCCTCTCTTAGGAGCTCCACTCTGGTGAAACCAAGAAGTACTTTTTCTCTGGTGGCTTCCTTCCTGTGGAACATCATTCCTGCAGAGATGAGATTGGTCCCCAATTTGACACTCTTCCACAAGGCCCGAAAGACAGGATTCTGCCAACAAGTCTGGGGATGCAGGATGCTATGGACCCCATCAAGTGTCTGATCTCATTGTTGTCAACGGGATGGGAATTTATTGGTTTTTGTACTGGACTTTTGTAAACCACCATGTCTTCATGAGTGAGTGAGTGAGGTAGCCATATACATCTTCTTAATAAAATAAAAGTAAATAAATAATCATAATCTAAAGTTATTCTTGGAAAACTAGAGGATTAAACACACTCAGGGGGAAGGGGGAAGGCCCTGCCTTGAGTTTCTTCTGTTGAGGCCCTGTCTTGAAGAAAAGAAGTCCCAAGCTCACCAGGTTTTCTTTGAACCTCACAGAATATTCTTCTCTCACCAAGAGATGACCTCGAATTCTGACCTTGATGAACTCTAAGAAAATGTTGGTCAAGACCAAGGATTCGCACTCCATGACTCTCTTACCATATGAATAATTGCTGCTATATCAGGATAATTCTTCTTAGCCACACCTCACCACACTTCTTAGGAAATCACCTAACACTGATTTCCTTGGAAAACCTGAAGGACTTTAATTCTCACTTGAGTTTGCACAGTATTTTCTTTCTATTGTGTCCAAGGTCACACCTTCTGCTAATATAGCTTAGTTTACTGTGAGGGATCAGTTCAGCCATTGTGGTTCAGAGATGTGGAATGATGCTTTCATACATCATGCAAAGCCAACTGGTTGTGGTTTGTTTAAGAATTACAAAAATGCATATCTGGTGAAATCAGCCTATTATTTCACCAGTCCTACTTAAATAAACAATGGTTTAGATCAAAGATATCAAGCTAGATTTCACTGAGGGACGCATCAGGGTTGTGTTTGACCTTGGGAGGGAAGGTGGAGGGGACATGGTCAGGGTGGGTGTGGCCAGCTCGATGTCAGTTGTGTCGGGGGGGGGGGCACCTGTGGTGGCCAAGTATTAAGGCAGGACTTCCCTCAGACCCTCCCTCTCATTATAATCACATTCCTTTCTTCCTTCTTTCCTTCTTTCCTTCCTTCCTTCCTTCCTTCCTTCCTTCCTGATTCTCCTTTCTTGTTTCTTGTCCTCTTTCCTTATTTTTCCTTCCTTTATTTCTTCCTATGCTCCCTTCTTTTTTTCCCCTCTTTCCCTTTCTCCTTTCCTGTCCCTTCCCTTCCTTTCCTTCCCTCTTCCTTCTCCTTTCTTCCCCTCTTTCCTTCTTTTTCCTTCCTTGCTCTCTTCCCATCTTCCTTACTTTTTTTCTTTGTCTTTCCTCTTTGCCTTTCTCCTTTCCTGCCCCTTCTTGCATGCTCAAATGCAAAAGGGGAAACATTTCTCCTTTTGTTTTGCTTTTAATTTGTTTGGATAGCCCTCTGCCAGCAAAAATGGAGCACAGGAGGTGGGGCAATGCCCCCCCCAAGTTCAGCTGCCAGAGGGACCATGGGCCAGTCCCTCACTATCTCCAAGGCAGCCCCCTGGGCCAGATCTAAGCACCCCATAGGCCAGATCCAACCAGCAGGCTTTGAGTTTGACACCCCGGTTTAGATGCTGTATAAAATTGCCACACGGAATTGCATTCCAGATAATTTCCTCTACTTTCAAGAATTTATGCCCAGAGGGAAATACGGATACTCCTCAACTTACAACCATTCATTTAATGACCATTCAAAGTTACAACAGCACCGAAAAACATGACTTGCAAGTGGTCCTTGTGCTTTGAACCATCGCAGCATCCCCAGGTCACATGATCAAAACTCAGTTGCTTAGCAACCACCATTTATTTACAACAGCATCAAAGGTCATATGCTTGCCATATTTAACTTTCTCGACTCAATGGGAGGGGTGTGGCGGTGGACAGACCCAGATCCACTTAACAACCATGCCAAAAAAAAAAAAAAAAAAGAAAAGGTTGGGAAATCAGGCATAATTCTGTTTTGAAAAGAGCTGAAGAAGCTTCTTGGATGAGAAGTGAAACGTCTTCAAAGCAAAACCAGAAAGTCTAATTGCCTCTTGGCGGGGGGGAAGTATCTTTGGGACAGGTGTAACTCTCTTGCAGGCTGCCTTGTTTAGCAACAGAAATTCTGCTCCCAACTGGAGTCATGAGTTGAGGAATATGTGTACGCAGGCACAGTCACCTGTCAAAATGATAACAGTGCATCATAAACCCACCAGACAAATGATGCATTTGTGTTCTGCATCATCAGGTCTGACTGAAGTGAATACATCTTTTGTGCTCTGATGTCATGATGCACAAGACAATCTTGGCTCCCCACCTTCTGCCCCAGGCCTATTTCCCTCCCCCCTTCTTCTTCTTTTTCTTTCTTGGTCAGCATCCCAGAAAAATAGATGACATCTTCCATTAAGAGGAATATCTCAGGGCAGGTCCCCTTTGATCAGAGCTGGCCAGTCTGACAGGTTGCATTTTCCAAAAATGCGAAAGTCCCCCTCGTACAAAAATAATGGCAGCCATAAAAACGTTGCAGCAAACCCCTTTTCTTTTCCCTTCTTCTTCCTGGTATTGCTTGGGCTGTCATTGCTACCCTGATCCCCGACTACGTCAGAGAAGATGAGGGTCCTTGTCACTGCCTGGCGGGTGCCTTCTAGGCTCAAAGGATAGATAATGGATCGGCCCTGGAAGGGAGAAAAGTGACAAATGCATGCCCATAATTTCTTCCTTTGCAGAACTCAGTCTGGCTGGGGTGAGGGAAACAAACTCTACCATTCACTCATTGCTTTGGGGGAAATCACTGTCGATGAAACAAGGGAATCTCAAAGGAAATACCAGAAATAAATGATCACGTGGGCCATCTGAAGCTAAAACTGCTCAAAGGTCTAGTGAAGGCCCTTGAGAAGTGAGGTGCATACTGACTTCAGTGTTGACGTATAAAATATAGAATCCTAAGGCTGGAAGGAGGGTTGCAGTGGCTCAGGGTCTAAGACACTGAGCTTGTCGATCAGAAAGGTCGGCAGTTCAGCAGTTCGAATCCCTAGCACCGCGTTAATGGAGCGAGCTCCCATTCCTTGTCCCAGCTTCTGCCAACCTAGCATGGAGACGTCTTCAGACAGCACTGGCTCTTCGGCTTTGTAACGGAGATGAGCACCGCCCCCAAGAGCCAGAAACAGCTGGCACGTATGTGCAAGGGGAACCTTTACCTTTAAGGCTGGAAGGGACCTCAGAGGTCTTCTAGTCCAGTGGTTGCCAACCAGTGGGCCGTGGACCATTGGTGGTCCATGAGAAAATTTTGGTGGTCCTCAGAGAAATGTCTCCCCCAAAGTAATGTGGGAACATAAGACTGCGCCACCCACATGGCCCATGGGAACACAAGGCTTGTGTTACTTGCATTGTGAACAACATGAGGTAGTGAGGGGAGGGGGGAAAGGGTGGAGGGGAAAACTTGCCCTACTCACCCCATGTACCTCACCTGGCCACTGGGCTGCTTCTTTTCACTTCTTTCTTCTTCTGCTTTTGGATGCATGCAAGAAAAGCAGCAAAAATATTTCTTTCTCTCCTCCAAACTCCACCAGAAATGAGTCTTTGGGATCCTGCAAGACCTCCTGCTCCAAGAGGCTGCGCTGGTGTGACCAGTCTCACAAAGACTCATTTCTGGAGGAGTTTGGGGAGAGAAAGAAAGACTTCTGATGCTTCTGCTGCTTTCCTTGCATGAAGCCAAAAGTCTCTGTCTCTCTCTCTCTCTCTCCCCTTGAGAACGGAGCTGGAGACGGTATCCTGACATCCCAAATAAAGAATGATCGATCGGTAGGAATACAGGGTGGGGAGTTTTCCTGCAGACTTTGGGGGAGATTTTCCCAGGGTCCCTGCTACTTTCTGCAGAGAACCTGGAAAAACATCAGCAAGCCACCATCAGTCAAAATTCATATTAGTGGTCCATGGGATTAAAAATTATGAGTTTGGTGGTCCCTGAGGTCCAAAAGGTTGGCAATCCTTGTGCTAGTCAACTATTAATTAAGTGCTAACTTCAGTATTGATGTATAAAATGTAGAATCCCAGGGTTGGAAAGGACTTATGGCTGCTTTTCACACTTACCGCCATTATAACATTCCCCGGGTCATGTGATAGAAGCTCAGACGTTTAGCAACTGACTCATATTTATGACAGTTGCTGTCTCCCAAGGTCATGGGTCCCCCTTTTGTGCAACCTTCTGATGTGCAAAGTCATCAGGGAAGCCAGATTTAAGGAAGAACCATGGGTGCTAATTTAACCACCACCAGGGATTCGCTTAACAACGATGGCAAGAAAGGTTGCAAAGTGGGTCACAGCTTCCTCGATGAATGTTTCACTTAGCAACAGAAAAGTTGGACTGTCAATACCCCGTTGGGATGCTGGATGTGTGGATGTACATAAATTAATGAATTAGGCAGTGGATGACTAACACTATTCGAGGGTGGCATAGGAGGAACCCAATTGACATATCAAGGTCCTTGACAGAGGCAATTTATTTTTCCATCACAGGCAGGCTGTTGTTGTAACCTGACCTTGGTGGATTCCATGACTCCAGAACACCAGCTCACCCCACGGGAGCTGGGAGATCCAGAATGCTGCTTCATACTGTTGTATGTTGTGCAACAGCTGCCAGTCAAAGTGCCCAAACCCCAGTGTGTTCCTCACACTTCAAAAAAAAAAAGATAGAGAGAGAGAGAGAGTGGAGAACTACTTTTATTAAACTAGTTTAGAAATTTAGCCACCATCAATCAGGACTAGCTAGCACAAGATCGGTGTAGAAATCTGTCAGCTCTGCCTCAGCTTGAACCTCTAAGTAAGAACAATCCTCAACTGCATTTATCGAGAAAGGTATCATGAACTAGAAGTCAAGTGAGTGACAGTAATGCATAGCCGGAACTGAAAGTAGCACGCCAAAATCCCCAAGTCTAACTTTTTTTCCTTTCTTTAGGTACAGGTAAAGGTTGCCCTTGCACATGCGTGCTAGTCATTTCTGGCTCTAGGGGGCAGTGCTGATCTCCATTACAAAGCCGAAGAGCCAGTGCTGTCCGAAGGCGTCTCCGTGGTCATGTGACCAGCATGACTAAATGCTGATAAGGCACATGGAACGCTGTTACCTTCCCACCAAAGGTGGTCTCTGTTTTTCTACTTGCACTTTTTACGTGCTTTCGAACTGCTATGTTGGCGGAAAGTGGGACAAGTCATGGGAGCTCACTCCGTTGCGCAGCGCTAAGGATTCGAACCACCAAACTACCGACCTTAGTGATCGAGAAGCTTAGTGTCTTAGCCACGGAGCCACTGCATCCCTTTCCTTTCTTAGTTGCCCACTATCACTGGGCCCTCCTCTTCAATCAAATTCAGACAAGATGTTTTTAGAATGGTCACATCAGGCATAGGTTTGGCATGCAGCTGCTTTCTGTTCTCAGCTGGTTGACATTGAAGTTCATCTCAGAGAAACACAGTTAAGTTTTGAAGCATCTCCCCTCCCATCCAGCCCTCCCTAGAATTCATGGCAGCCTGATACTGAATGGTCGAGAAGCAGATGCATGAAGTGACAGCTGACCTTGTTTTTCTCCCAAATGAAATGTTTAGTAATGGGGCATAGAAGAATTTGGTGCAGAAAAGAGTCACTAACATGATCTGGAGGTCTGGAGGTTAAACCCTACAATGAACATCTAAGGAAACTAGGAATGTTTAGCCTAGAGAAGGCTTAGGAGGGCCCTGTGATAGCATCTTCCAATCAGTGGTGAGATTCCAAAAAATTTACTATTGGTTCTGTGAACATTGCTTGCTGCACGTGGTATGGCTTGGTGGGCCTGGCAGGGAAAGGATATTGCAAAATCCCATTCCCTCCCCACTCCAGGGGAAGGATACTCTAAAATCTCCATTCCCTCCCCACCCCACTAACCTGCTTTCCAGCTCCCTTCTCTTGTGCAGGGCAACAAAAGAAGACCCAGCTGACCAGCTGGGACTCGATGGGAGGCAGAGAATAGATGAGGGTAGAGCCAGTCAGAGGTGGGATTTGCCAGTTCTCCAAAACTGGTCAGAACCAGCTGAATGTCACCTCCACTACTAATGCTTGAGGGGCTGTCATAGAGAAGAAGGGGTTGATTTATTCTCCATAGCGGGACAAGACATAAAGGGTGGAAGATCATCAGAAACAGTTCCAACCTGGAACTAAGGAGAACAATCAGTCAATGGAACAATTTGCCTACCAAAGTTATGGGACAGGATGTTCCATTACTGGAGGTATGTAGAGATTCTCAGCCCAGATGTCCGCAAGGAATATAAATCCTTCCATTCCCCAGCATCCCGTCAGAGCTGAAGAAGCTTCCTGGATGAGAAGCGAAATGTCTTCAAAGAAAAACCAGAAAGTCCCGTTGCCTCCTGGAAAAGCACCTTTGGGACAATTATGACCTGGATGACTGAGAATCTCTACAGACTTTTAGCTAATACAATTTGGGATGGACAGCATTAGAAGGGTGTGGGAGTGTGAAAGGATTTCCAGAGAAAAAAATTGCAGACTGCAGGAACCAGGAGCACCACTCAGGTGACTCCGAGGACACAGAGAAAAACCTCCAAGTGGCCTCAACGACCCTCTGAAAGGATGCAAATGACTAGCTGCCTGCAAGGAGTATAAATCCTTCCATTCCCCACCATCCAGTCAGAGCTGAAGAAGCTTCTTGGATGAGGAGTGAAATGTCTTCAAAAGAAAAAAACCAGAAAGTCCAGTTGCCTCCTGAAAAAGCATCTTTGGGACGTCCATCACTGGAGGCTTACAATAAAAGATTGGACAACCATTTCTCCAAGATGGACTCCTACCTTGGGTAGGGGGTTGGACTAGAAGACCTCCAAGATCCCTCCCACCCCCTTGATTGTATGATACAATCCAGAAATCTTCCTCACTGTTGAATCCATTTAAAAAGGAACAAGATTCAACTTTAACACAAAACTTTCAACTGGTATCTTTATTGAAAGATGATTATCAGTTGTCGTCTATGATTTTGGCTGAAATGTTGAAAGCAATTTACAGGGTTTTATTCCTGAGGATCAGTGTGAGTTTTCTCCCTAAAAGACAACAAGGAGATAATATATTCAATGTTTTGAATATTCTGGAATACTCGGAGCAATATAATGAAAAGCAAGCTGCGCTGATATTCTTAAATTCAGAGAAGGCCTCTGACAAAAGTGTTAAAAGTGTTAAAAGCTTTAAAAAATTGGATCCAAGAACACTGAAACAGGAGATCTGAAAGATAATATTCATTTCCCATCCCCTTATTCAGAGTTTTTCCTTTTAGGATTAAGGTATAAACAAAAAAAACATGAAATATTATTTTAATATATGGTTGCAGCTGTGAGATTACTGTGTGCAAAGATTTAACACTACCCACTATGGAAGAACAGTTGCTGAAGTGGGCAGATTTGGTGAAATGAAGAAATTAACTTCTCTGATTAAAGAAAAGATATTCATTTATTGCTGAATGGAAGCTTTTTGCATGAAAATAAAAAAAAAGATTTATGGTTTTGATTATAGAAAGAAAAGCAATGCAATGTAACTTGAGAGAGATAGAAATATATTTGCTTTTATACCTGCTGTGAAGAGTATCATAAACATCTTCCTTAAACATTTTTCTTTCCTCATTTCCTATAACTTTTTTCTTTTCATGCAGCTTTTGCTTTTTCTAAAAAAAATATTTTTAAATCATTTTAAATTATTCTTTTTCTTTTTTTCTTCCTTATTTTCTATCAGGTTGTGATACACATTCATCTTTTGGTTTAAAGGTTTTAATAAAAATGAAATCCTTTAAAAATAAAATCCTCTTTATTTTCTTTCCTCTAAATGCCACGATGCTTGGTTTCTATTTACCTTTGCAACTTCGTTCGGTCTTGCTATGACTAATGAAGTTATTCCTAACCTTTCGCCTCCTTTCTTTGGGATGACAATTGTAATGTGATTTATTTTAATTATACCCTATCAGTGCTCAAAACCAGTCCGGGTACTTTAGAAGAAGCAAACTGAGCGGGGGGTGGGGGGGTGGGAAACCCGCTACAAAGTAAGAAATTGTTCCTCAGTTATTGGAGAATTGCATGCCGCTTCTTGCTGAGTTGAAATTGCATTTTGGCCGCATTTTCAGAGCCAAAGTTGCTTCTCTCAGCCCACTCCCCCAATGTTAATTTAGCCAAAGTCATTTTTTTGCTCAGTTCCGTTTTCCACATTTTTGTCCGCCTTTGGAAGCCATATTTTACTTGGAAGCTTCGAGGCTGCCATGTTTACAGCCTGGGAATTTGGGAGGGGGGGAGGATTGCATAGAGTGGTAGAAGATTTGACTTAACAACATTCTTTCTCAGAGTCAAGGACATGTTGCCCTGCACCTGGAGAAGAATCTCTGGAGGAATGTCTCCAGTGGTGGTATTCAATTTTTTTAACTACTGGTTCTGTGGGCGTGGCTTGGTGAGTGTGGCTTGATGGGCATGGCAGAGGAAAAATACTGCAAAATCTCCATTTCCACCTCACTCCAGGGGAAGGATACTGCAAAATCCCATTCCCTCCCCACCCCCACTAACCTGCTTTCCAGCTCCGTTCTCCTGTGCAGGGCAACCAAAGGAGACCCAGCCAATCAGCTGGGACTCAATGGGAGGCAGAGAATAGATGGGGGCGGGGCCAGTCAGAGGTGGGATTGGCCAATTCTCTGAACTACTCAAAATTTCTGCTACTGGTTCTCCAGAACTGGTCAGAATCTGCTAAATACCACCTCTGAGTGGCTCCAGTTGGGACAACAGTTTGATTGTTTCATTGTTAGGCATGTTAGTGATGGATTGATGGATTCGGGGGATGGATCTTTGAATTTCTTTTGAGAAGAACTTTCAGATTCAGGTTTTCCCAGATGTGCCAATATGACATCTCTAATAAAATGGAACTTTGAGGAAATGCTTGTCCTTGGAGTTATTTGGTTTGGAGTTTGTTAGTTGGAATGCTGACGGTTTGTACATCACGTTACCAAACTTTCTACAGCTGGTTCTTGACTTCAAACCATTCTTTTGGTCACTGTTCAAAGTTACAAGAGCACTGGGAGAAAAAAGTGCTTTATGACCAGTCCTCATAACTTAGGATGATGGCTGCATCCCTTTGGTCATGTGAACAAATTTCAGGCACTTAGCAATCAGCATGCATTTATAATCAAGGAGAAAATCAGTCTAGAATTAATCAAGGAGAGATGGAATGAATCAATGTAGAACTAAGGGGGAATTTCCTAACAGTGAGAACAATCAACCAATCTAACAACTTCCCTTAAGAAGTTGTGGGTGCTCCAAATGATGGAGGCTTTTAAGAAGAGATTGGACAGCCACTTGTCTGGAATGGTAGAGGGCAGGGGTGTCAAAGTCAATTTCAATGAGGGGCGCATCAGGGTTGTGTTTGACTTTGGGGGGGAGGCTGGGAGGGGGCATGGCCAGAGTGGGTGTGGCCCAGTGGTGGGATTCAAAAAAATTTACTACTGGTTCTGTGGGCATGGCTTTGTGGGTGTGGCTTGGTGTGCATGGCAGGGGAAGCATACTGTAAAATCTCCATTCCCTCCTCACCCTGATGAGGTGTACTGTAAAATCTCCATTCCCTCCTCACCCTGATGAGGTGTACTGTAAAAACTCCATTCCCTCCTCACTAACCTGATTTTCAGTTCTGTTCTCCTGTGCAGGGCAACCAAAGAAGACCCAGCCAATCAGCTGGGACTCAATGGGAGGCGGAGAATAGATGGAGGCAGGGCCACTCAGAGGTGGGATTCCAAACTACTCAAAATTTCCACTACTGGTTCTCCAGAACTGGTCAGAACCTGCTGAATACCTCCTCTGGTGTGGCCAGAAAGGAAAGATTTAAGTGGAAAAAGAGCTATTGAGAGGATAACTGAGACTATGAGACTAAAATAATACTAAGGATGTCAGAGGGTGTAATGTAAGGATGATTAAATGTATGTATGTGCAAATAAATAAACAAATGTATACCTATACTTATACTAGAATGAGAACCAAAAGTTATGTCAGAACAACTTCACCATGTTCAATATTTTTAATGTTATGTTTAATAAAAAAAATTAAAAAATTAAAAAATAAAATAAATAAAATATGTAGATCATGTGATCACTGAAGCTTTCTCTGGCAGCTTTCAACAAGGAAGGTCAATGGGGAAGGCTAGATTGGCTTAACAACCATATGATTCACTTAACAACTGTAGCAAGAAAGGTCATGAAATATGGGTTCAAGTTCAACCCACTTAATAACTATCTTGCTTAGCAGTAGATATTCTGGTTCCATTTGTGGTTGTAGGTCAAGAACTATCTGTACGTAGATGGGATTCACACAACCTTCCGGGCTTAAAATAGGATTTGCTAACATGTGGTTATGTGTGGTGAGTAAATATGGCTCTTGCCAGGAAGTACAGTACAGATAAATAGGATTACTCTCTCCACTGCTCCTTTGCAGAGGTTGGTAAGTAGACTTCATGCTGGAACTGCCAAACCAGGTCTTCCTAACTCTAGGTTACAAACAGGTGAGCTGAAGATCAAGAGTTTGATTACTATAGCCTTGGGCAGGTGCAACAGAAAAAATAGAAGACAAGAGTATGGCATTAGTAGGAAGCCACAAGCTCGCTTAATGCACTATTATTAGTTGGATTCACACAATTTGCTAAGGCTAAACAGGTGTCTCCAAACCTGGCAACTTTAAGGATTGTGGACTTCAGATCCTCAGCATGGCTGGCTGAGGAATTCTGGGAGCTGAAGTCACCAAGATTTAAAGTCACCAAGTTTGGAGAGCCCTGCACTAAGCCAGAAGCTGTCCTTTGCAAACCATGATAGTTAAAGTTCTATCACTTCACTCAGTGGTGGTATGCTACCGGTTCAGACTGGTTTGGCCAAACCGGTAGTTTAAAAAAAAGCTGACAATCAGCTGAGAGGAGGAAAAAAAAAATCCTCTGACAATCAGCTGAGAGGGAAAAGAAGAGAAAAGCACAGGATTGGCCTTCCCACCTGCCCCTGCGCTTTTCTCTTCTTTGCCCTCTCAGCTGGTATGTGAAAAGCTGGACACCAACATTAGGCAATGTATGCCCACAAAGCCTTGCCCACAAAGCCACACCCACCGAACCAGTGGTAAAACAATTTGAATCCCACCAGTGATTTCACTAAACCAAATCAACCCAACCCGCATTTTGATTTAGAGATGATCTAAGGTGTAGTTTATCAACACCTTCTTCTTCTGCTTTAAAGAAGAATGTTTATTTTGATAGATTCCCTTTCAGAGTTGGGCTGTTATGAACTGTTAATGAACCTGTTGCATTCTGCAAATGAGCTTTTGAAAGCAAAGTTAAACATTGGCAAAAGACGCGGAGCTAGATGTGTTGATTTTTATTTTTTTTTTTATTTTTTTAAGTTATAGTCCTATTCTTGGAGGCTGAGCCCTCCTTTTCCCATCACTATCTCTGCAAAACCTTCCAATAAAGCAAACACTCGGCTGTTTTTTTTCCTTCCTTCCTCCCTGAATGATCTTTATGCTTGTGGACACACACTCTGTTCTCTTGTTAAAAAAAAAAAAAAAGGAGGAAAGGTTAGAAGTGAACAGCCTGGATTAGACTGTCTCTCCCAAATGCAGAAAACTAATTTTTGCCGAATCATTTCGGGAAGGAAGATGAAGTTCAAACCAGCTTCTGCCAACCTGACTTGCTTTTTCATGGAACTCCTCAGCCAGGAATGAGGATGGTGTTTCATTGGCTTGGATGATCCTTTGGTAATACATAAGGGAACTCTAAGTCACCAGTCTTCAAGTGGTTTCCGGCATAATTAAATGAGCCAAAGCAAGACCTGGTGCTATTCTCCTCTCCTCTCCTCTCCTCTCCTCTCCTCTCCTCTCCTCTCCTCTTCCCTTCCCTTCCCTTCCACTCCACTCTACTCTACTCTACTCTATATTCTATTTTACTCTATTCTTTCTAATTCTATTTATTCTGCTCTACTCTGTTCTGCTCTGCTCTCCTCTATTCATTCTCATTCTATTCTATTCTACTCTATTCTACTTTATTCATTCTAATTTTATTCTATTCTATTCATTCTAATTCTATTATATTCTACTCTATTTGTTCTATTTTTATTCTATTCTATTCTTTCTCTTCTCTTCTATTCCATTTCATTTTTTCTTATCCTATCCTATCGTATCCTTTTTCTATATTCTGTTCTGTTCTATTCTATTCTATTCTATTCTTTCACTGAAAGTTTGCCCAAGTATTTTCTTCTCATTTCATCATCATCAGTCATTCAGTCATGTTCAACTCTTGGCTGCTCTATGGATTAGCAATTTCCATGCCCCTCTATCTTGCCCCACCTCCTTCAAATCCACCATAGTCATCCTGGTGTCATCCTTTATATTCTCTGTCCAGCCAGCAGTTATTAGAACAGCCTCTTCTCCTTTTTCCATTGATTACTCACAGCATGATTGACTTTTTGAATGAGTTAGTTCTCTATTTTTTATGTATAATTTTTTATTGTTTTTTTTTCAAAATATAAAATACAAAGAATAAAAAAAAGTAGTGGAAAACTAAGAAGAAAAGAAGGGTTAAAAAACAGTGTGTGGAAGGAGAAAAGGGGGGAAAAAGACACCAACTTTGACTCTCTTTAGCACAGTGGAAGACAACATTACAATCACAACTTTTTGCTTTTACACAACAGTATGTACAAGCCATTTCTATAACAATAAGCTAATCTAGTTAACAAAATCAAAGTTTCATTTTTTTTTTCATTTGCAACCACAAAAATCCAGAAGCAATTTCAGAATAGAAACAAAGTTAAATATATTCTCTTCTCTGGATAAAAAATAATCAATGTGACCATCTCTGCTTCTCTTTCTTGTGAAGAGTAATATCGAGTGAGTTAGTTCTCATGACATGACCAAATATGACAGCCTCTGTTTGGTGCTATTCAAGTGATAATTTTTGGTCATGTTAGGTCAATGACTTCTTTATTTTTGCAGTCCATTCTTAAGCAAATGCCAGCAAATCTCTTCCCAACAATGAGCATCATCATATTTTGATTGTGTGCAGAATTGATCAGACATGTCACCTTTTATCATTGTATATAAAGATTTCTGAAGCCCAATAAATGGCATGATTCATGGTTCTATTAGCTGTAAAGCCATATATCTCAATCGTTACCTCAAATATTTCCGGTTCATGCCTGCTCAACAAATGTGTAGAGCATTGATGGGCAAAAATGGACTTAATGAATGATTTCCTTCATTTCCAATGCATCACATGGTTGAAATCTACTGGCACCATTCCCACTTTTCTCTGTAAAACAGCAAAGGATTATCTGATATTCTTAAAAATGAATCTTGATGTGCCTTCTGCAGGAGGCAGCCAATTTTTTGTGCAGCTGAATGCAGCTGATTTAATGCTGATGCCAGGAACTTAAAAAACCTGTTTTTCTACTCTGTGTGTGTGTGTCTCTGTCTTTGTCTCATACATTAAAGGAAAGCTTCAATTCACAGTAGAAAATTAAGGAAAAGTCAACATTCTCTAGAGATTCTTCTCAGAGGATGTCTGTGCATTCTGCTGTTCAGCAAGCTCATTTTTCAAGTGCGTTGCTTTCTGCCTACTCTCTCTCTCTCTCTCTCTCCTCTAATTCTTTTAGTTCTTTCTATCAGGAAGTAGACATAGATTAATTTCCCAAGATCAAAATAATCATACCACCTCCTACACCGAAAGAGAGTCTGAGTCAACTCAATTTGTTTGGGTCTGTTATGTAGGTCATTGAGAAGGCAGCTGAAAGCAGCCGGTATCCTCGGATAATCCGATGGGGGCAAGAAATCCACTGGACTCACCAAGAAGCATTTTGGAAATTTTCAGAGCAATTGATCACTTTTCCAAATGTTTGTGCTGTTGTGAAGAGTGGGAGATGTTTTTTAATCACACCGGAGTAACTAGATGCCCTACATTTATATATTCCATGGAGTCAGCATGTTCATAAATAGCAAATGCAAGACTCCACAAATCTAAAACATGTGGCCCATTAATGCACAGTACACAGTTCTTCTCCACTGAAGAATCAGAGATACGGATAGATACAGATTAACAGAATTGGAAGGAAAGTTGTAGGTCATCTACTCCAACTCCCCCCCCATAGCAAGAGACCCTACACCATTTCTGACAAATGGCAGTTCAATCTCTTCTTGAAAGCCTCCAGTGATGAAGCTCCCACAACTTCTGAAGGCAATTTCTGTTCCATTGATTGATGGTTCTCACTTTTAGAAAATTCCTTCCACTATCCATTATTCCTTGTCTGGCTTTTGGGTGCCTTGGAGAATAGCTTGACCCCCTTCTTGGTGAGAATTAGGTCTAGTGATGCAGCCTGATCTTCTCTGACCCATCTCATCCTTTCAAAACATGTTGCTCAAAGTTTCTGCTACTGTTTATGCACTCTTCTGCATGGAAGTCAGAAACAGGTTATGTGAAAGAACTCAATGAAGTTTTAGAGGATCAATGCCCACAATTTGTCTATGGATTCAGAATTTTGTCTATGGAGATTCTCATTCATCCAGGTCATGGTTGTCATGGTGCTTTTTCAAAAGGCAACTGGACTATGTTTTTCTTTGAAGACATTTCACTTCTCATCCAAGTGAAAACTGAAGACGTTTCTTAGATGAGAAGCAAAATGTCTTCAAAGAAAAAATGAAGTCCAGTTGCCTTTGGAATTTGGAACTTTGTGTACAATTAGAAAAGGAGATACTAATGGTGGTTATCATTAGTAAAAGACTTTGTAGGTTAATGAGTTAGGGTGTCACCAATTATACCATGCAATCTAAAGACAGCAACCCTTACAAGACCATTTGATCAGCATCAGAGGTGGTATTCAGCAGGTTCTGACCAGTTCTGGAGAACCAGGAGCAGAAATTTTGAGTCTTTGGGAGAACCGGCAAATACCACCTCTGACTGGAGATGTTGCAGTATCTTCCCCTGCCACACCCACCAAAACATTCCCACAGAACCGGTAGTAAAAAAAATTTGAATCCCACCACTGATCAGTATTCAATGTGATATAACTGTTCTACTGTCAACTTGCCTATTTCAGTTTAGAATACTCATGAGGATGGATGGATAGATAGATAGATAGATAGATAGATAGATAGATAGATAGATAGATAGATAGATA
>BLBF01000059.1:5008013-5021112 GCA_015471245.1 Laticauda colubrina | reverse complement strand
AGATAGATAGATAGATAGATAGATAGATAGATAGATAGATAGATAGAATTCTTTATTGGCCAAGTGTGATTGGACACACAGGAATTTGTCTTGGTGTAAATACTCTCAGTGTATATAAAAGAAAAGATACATTCATCAAGAGTCAAGAATCATCAGGTACAACACTTAATAATAGTCATAGGGTACAAATAGGCAATCAAATCATACTAGGAAACAGTCAATATAAATCGTAAGGATACAAGCGACAAAGTTACAGTCATACAGTCACAAATGGGAGGGGAGGGGTGATAATGAGTGATGAGAAGATTAATAGTAATAGTAATACAGACTTAGTAAACAGTTTGACAGTGTTCAGGGAATTATTTGTTTAGCATAGTGATGGCATTGGGGGGAAAACCGTCCTTGTGTCCAGTTGTTCTGGTGTGCAGGGCTCTATAGTATCATTTTGAGGGAAGGAGTTGAAACAGTTTATGTCCAGGATGTGAGGGGTCTGTAAATATTTTCACAGCCTTCTTTTTGACTCGTGCAGTATAGAGGTATATGGGTAGTCCTTGATTTACAACCACAATTTTGTTGCTAAGGGAAGTGATTGTTAAGTAAGTGGCAACCAGTTTAATGGCCTTTTTTGCCATTTTGGTTAAGCTAATCCCTAGTTGTTAAATGAACCATACAACCATTAAGCAAAATTCAGCTGCTCCCATTGAGCTTGCTTCTTGAAAGCCTCCTCAGAAGATCACAAATGGTGATCACATGGATGCTGCAATCATCATAAATACATGCTAGATGCCCGCCACCCAAATTCTAAACACGTGACCATGAGGATGCTGCAACCTTCGTAAGTGTGAAATCCAGTCATAAATAAGATTTTTCAGTGTCCTCGTAAGTTCGAACAGTCACTAAAGAAATGGTTGTAAGTGAAAGACGATCTACAAATTAATACAAGGGAAGGTGACCTGGGGCACTGCAAATGTTAGTCCTTTGCCTGACAACTTGGCTTCACCTCATTACAGTGCTTCACGCCCTTTAGATAACGCAATTCTCCTTGTTAAGTTGATGCGGATGATATTGTAGTTCATCTTGCAGAAGGCGTGACAAGATGGTCCAGCTAAGGAAAGAAAGAAAGAAAGAAAGAAAGAAAGAAAGAAAGAAAGAAAGAAAGAAAGAAAGAAAGAAAGAAAGAAAGAAAGAAAGAAAGGGTGAGGGAGGGAAGGGGAGGGAAGGAAGGAAGGAAGGGAAGAAGGAAGGGAAGGGGAGGAAAGGAAAAAGGAAGGAGGAAGGAAGGAAGGAAGGAAGGAAGGAAGGAAGGAAGGAAGGAAGAAAGAAAGAAAGAAAGAAAGAAAGAAAGAAAGAAAGAAAGAAAGAAAGAAAGAAAGAAAGAAAGAAAGAAAGAGAAAGTTATTCTCTTGTATATAAGACCAGGGAGGGAAAATCTCTATCAAACTTTCAATATATATTAGTGTATCCTGATATAACAGAATTCCAGGAGCCATTGGGGGCTTGATCTGACCTATTGCAAATAGCTAAGAGTTGAAGAGGAAACACACATCTTTGTAGAGATGCTTCCTGGCACCTCAAATCTTTTTTTAACATCTCCAGTGAATATCATGGAAAGAACCATCTGAGAGTCATCTGCCTATGGAAATATATGCACAGAAGCTTCTTCAGGTTACCAGAACAGAGGAATCAGTTTTCTGAGTAAAGCAATGCAGCTATCGTTCATTCATTCATTCCCTCATTCTGTGGGGTCCTTGATGCACTCTGAGCTTGTTTGTTTTCTTGTAGATATTTCATTACCAAACTAGGTAATTGCATCAGTGCTAGAATCACAGGATGTGTAAGCTCTTCGGAAGAAAGCTGCCTTTTGTAATTGACTGACAAGGATTTTGTCAATGCCAATGTTGTTCAAGATGTTTTGAGGTTGCCCGTAAGGTACTTATTAATATTGGTACTACCATTGCTTTCTTTTGCCAAAGTCGTTCTATTATTGCTATTGTTATTGTTATCATTTCTCAAAGTAAATCAAAACCAGATTGAACAGGGAGACTGCTGTGGATTCCCTCTCTCCAGAACATTGGGAGGGGGGGGGGAGAACTAAGATTCCCCCCCCCCAAAAAAAAAATCTCCTTATTTCTTGGGAATAATTTGCTTCTGGATCCTTGTGTGTCCTCCAATGGGAGAGCTATTCAGAGATCCCTCACCCCAACCCATCCCAAAACTATCATTTGGTGCCCGAATATTTTAAATGACTTGAAAAGACAATGTAATGTTGTCTTTTTAACTCCCTTCTAGCACGATGATTTAAACTATGGGATGGTTCTCCTGCTTATACTGTAGGTTTTCATTTTCTGGCTTTAGACTTGACTTTAATTTAGCCTTGCGTTTGTTGAAAATCCAAGGGACACGGTGGCTCAGTGGTCAAGAGGCTGAGCTTGTCGATCAGAAAGGTTGGCAGTTCAGCAGTTCGAACCCCTAGCACCGCACAGTGGAGTGAGCTCCCGTTCCTTGTCCCGGCTTCTGCTGACCTAGCAATTCGAAAGCATGCAAAAATGCAAGTAGAAAAATAGGGACCACTTGGATGGGAAAGAAAGAGCATTCCGTGCGCCTTCGGTGTTTAGTCCTGCCGGCCACATGACCACGGAGACGTCTTCGGCTCTTCAGCTTTGCAATGGAGATGAGCACCTCCCCCTAGAGCTGGAAATGACTGGCACATATGTGTGAGGGGAACCTTTACTTTTACCTTGTTGAAAGTAGGTCTATGGGGGGCAGATAAGTAAACGAAAGGCTCTGTCTCATGCAGAGGCTCTACGTAGCCAAATCCAAAGGTTGAATCTGTTTGATCATTTTATCACTTAATTGTTTTATGGCTGTTTTATCGGGACTGGTTTTATGGCTGCACACCACTCAGGCTCGTTTAAAGTGGCCAAATCCACTCCATCTCTTAGATGAAGAATTAAGAATTAAAATACAATTTTCTGCTCTTGTTTAATGAGCACCGTGCCCAGAGATCTTTCAACAGATCCCGCACACTCCTGCCTCAGCTCATCCCTCCCATTTCACACACACACACACACCCCCACACACACAGACACTTCTTTGGAAGTAAAGAGGTTGTATGGAACATGAGCCAAGAACTTGTTGGCTCCAGGTGCAAAGCGGGAAATATTGTTCTTATTGCTGCAATCGGAAATACCAACTGAGGGACCAGCCCGGACTGGCCTCATTTCAGACAGAAAAACACGCCAGCACGTTTTTCTGAGGCATCTCTGGTTTGTTGCAAAGCATGGAGGGGGTCTGTTGTGCATGGGGCATTCCAAACCAAGAGGCCGGCCCAGATCTGTGGGTATCCCACCATATCCATTCATTCATCTTTGCATTCATTCGTTCATTCGCTTGCATTTATATGCCACCCATCTCACGATCGAGCGACCGTTGAGCAGCTTCATAAGCTCATCAAAACAGCCATGTGTACAATATGTTAGAACATAAGAGCACTAAAGGTGAACAAAAGCTGGATAAAATGGGGTTTATTGATAATCATAGGGTGTGCTGAAAACTCAAGGGGCTGACCCCAGACCACAGTATTTATTTTATTACTTTATTTTATTTGTTTTATATTTCATTTTATTATTTTATATTTTATTCATTTTATTATTTCTTTTATTTTATTATTTGTTTTATTTCATTATTTTATTTAAATTTTTATCATTTTATTTTATTATTATTTCAAATTTATGTGCTACCCATCTCATCATCAAGAGATTCTGGGCAGCTTACAAATATCACCAAAATATAGAAGATGAGAATGTTAAAATATTAAAACACAAGAGAACTGGGTATAAACAATAGGAAACAACATATAAATGGGTTGGAGGTGTGATCTTCCAATCTACCAACCATCTCCAATGTGTATGCCCCAATCAGGGTACCAAGCCAGTTGGTAGACCCAAATGTTGAGGTCCTTCCGGAAAGCCAAGTTGATGGGGAAACATCTTATCTTGAGGGGCATGATGTTCCAGAGGATGGGAGCCACAACAGAAAAGGTCCTCCTCATGGACCCTACTAGCCAGAATTTCTTGACCAACGGGATGCACAATGTGCCCCTTCTGCCGAAATGAGTGGGTGGGCCAATCCCATTGGGGTGAAATGATTCTTTAGATAATCTGACCCTGTCTCATAAAGGTCATAACCAACACACTGAACTGGAACCAGAAGCAAATAGGCAACCTGTGGAGCTGTTTTAGCAGAGATGTTATATGGGCCCTCCAAGAACTATGCATGCAGGCTGCATTCTATGCCAATATTCTTCAAGGGCAGCCCTATGTAGAGCGTATTATACTGAATTACAGAATTGGAAGGGGTCTTGTAGGTCATCTAGTCCAACCCTATGCAAGCAGGAGACCCTATGCCATTCCCGACTAGTAGCTGTCTAATTTCTTCTTGAAAACCTCCAATGTTGGAGCACCCACAATTTCTCATGGCAAGTCATTCCACCGGTCCTTTGTTTTCACTGTCAGGAAGTTTCTCCTTAGTTCCAGGTTGCTTCTTTCCTTGGTTAAGTTTGCATCCTGGCAAGAAGGATGTTTGACTTATGACCAAAGCATGAGTAACCAAGTTCAGTCACATTCCCAGCTTTTCTCTCTTCCCAAAGAAAACTTCAGCTTGGAATCAGGAAAGTTGCAGCGGGAACTCTACTCAGAAAACTTGTCTAATGGACCTTCGTGGCATGCCGCTTTTCTCATGACAAAGTCAACAAGCTCTCCCACCATCTTTCACAGTTCCCCCATGGTACAAAGCTTCAGACTTTCTCTTTGGGGAAACAGTTCTTTTTGAAATAAATTGCTTTGCACAATGTGGGATCAGATCTGGATGAGCTGCCCAAGGTTGTCACTTGCTCTGAAAAAAGAGCACATGACTCCTGTTGAGAACTTGAGGACCGAGCCTTTCTTGGTGTGGCTTGTTGAGATGGCCTTGGGCACCTTGGCATCGAGTGACTGTTGTCATTTTAGGCTTCTTAAAGATGAGATGGGTACCTTAGTCTTTTGCTTAGACCAGTGGTGGCCAACCTTTTTGGGCTCCTCTGCCAAAAATTGTGTGCACACTTGAATGTTCACACTCATGTGCCAGCACCCAGAAGGCAATGCCCTCTATGCATGAACGTGCAATCCCCCCCACCCCCTACCCCCTTATCTGCACTGTGCCTCACTGTTGATTTTTGGCTCGTTTGAGGCCTTTTTCGGACTCCAAGAGGCTTGAGGAAGGCTTCTGCAGGCTTTGCAGGCTGAAAACTAGCCCGGTTTCATCACTTCCAGTATTTTCTGAAAAACAGGAAGTGATGAAACAGGGCTAGTTTTGGGGCTGCAAAGTCTGCAGAAGCCTTCCTCAAGCCTTTGGGAGGCTGAAAAAGGCCTTAAACTGGCCGAAAATCAGCTATGAGGAACATACTTGCGCAGTGAGGTAAGTTTGCCTGCAGCTTGCATGCTGGCACAAATGGCTCTGCATATCACCTGTGGCACGTGTGCCATAGGTTTGCCATCATGGGCTTAGACCATTCACTGTGTTGCTTAAAATAGTCATCTTGGGAAAATCTCAGCAAAGGAGCACAAAAGCTGCAACTGCATCTACATCTTGGTGTATCTGTGCATACTACAAGGAGCAATCCAGATTGGACAGCCATTTGTCCAGGATGAGGTCTTTCCCCACAGGCAGGGGGTTGGACTAGAAGACCTCTACAGTCCCTTCCAGCCCTATGATTGTGTGATTCAGTCTTGTGGTCAACTGTTTCTCATATCTTTATGACTTTTATTTGATTGGAAACCATTTGAGTTCTGTTCCTTTGACCAGAAGGACAGTTCTAACTCTTGGAAGGTTCTCATCATTTTTGACACTGCTATATTATCCACTTTTTTATGTGAAACAGAAGGTGACCCCTCACTTCTGGTGAATTCAACTCCTGTATCCTCTGTCCCCATTTAAAAAAAATAATAATAATTGCCTTGACCCACTTTTGGCATATAATAATTTGTTGGCTCAAGTCATTGTTTCTTCTTCTTTCCTTGAATTAAAAAAATATCCCAATGATTTCCTTTCTCAATTATGTATTTAGCAAGAAGGAAAGGATCCAGATATAAATATCATTTGAACATCCTCCAGTGAATGATGGGAAGTCAGCAAGTATTAAACTAGCAGATGCTGAGAGTGAGGGCCACACCTTAAATTTATCCCAACTGGTGGCTTCAAACAAGGTCATGGAGGCATATTAATAAATTAGGCTGTTTCTATTAATATTGTCCCAGACTGATCTGTGTTCTTTCAATGTATTTTGCTCTATCTATCAGAGACAATGGACACATCTGGAATTTGGGCAGGATCTCATGGAAGATATGACAAAAAAGATGCAGAAGAGCTTCTTGAAAATGGCATCCACGATTGACATGAATGTCCAACCTTAGTAACTTTAAGCCCTATGGACTTCAATGCCCAGAATTCCATAGCTAGCCCTCCTAAACTCTGGAAGTTGAAGTCCAGAGGTCTTAAACTTTCCAAGGTTGGAAATCCCTGAGTGAGACAAATTTAAGCTGCTCTTTTAAAATGGAGGAGCTAATTTTGGCCATCCCAAATCAGGAGGCTCTCCAAAGAACTTTTGACTGTATGGATTACATTTATCAGTACAATTTACAACAGTTCGTTTAGTGACCACTCAAAGTTACAATGGATTCTTTGCAGCTTCCCCATAATCACGTGATCAAAATTCAGATGCATGGCAACTGGTTCATACTTATGACTATTACTGCATCCCAAAGTCATTTGCAACCTTCTCACAAGCAAAGTCAACTGGGAAGCCATATTCGCTTAACAACTGAGTTAGTAACTGCAATGATTCTCTTACTAAATGTGTCAAGGAAGGTCATGAAAGGGGGGAAAACTCACTTAACAGCAGAAAATTTGAGCTCAATTGTGTCATAAATCATTGGCTACCTGTATTCGCTGCCTTAAAAATTAAAATTGATGCACAGAATATTTATCGAATCATATAAAAATAATAATGATGTTAATAGGATAGATATTAATGTAAATAAACTATTTTTCATGAAAAACTATATTTTTAGCAAATAAAAAGTAATAATGGGGAGAAGAGGGACATCGTTTGTCATTTTTGCAAATATCTTCAATATCTGGCAAACCATTTTGATTGCACAGGTTCCTGAGAAGGCATTAGACCTTTGGAAGATACATTAGATATCCTTTGTTCACCCTTACCTGGACTTTCCCTACAGGAAGTAGAAAATATTGGCTATCTTGCCACAAATCTTAAGAGGTCATGACGCAGGTAAGACATCAATGAGATCTGCCACCAAATGATCTAAAAATAGATGGTGGAACCTTAGTGTATCTTAGTGTAGCTTGAAAGACATTTTATGGGGATTTTGAGGGAAACTAAGCAAGCTTCTTTCTGAATGAGTCAAGAAGCTCATCATAAAAATGGATGACTCTTCATAGTGTAGGCCAATATGATTGAAATGAAGGACACATTCATTTGCCTGAATAGTTGCTCGACATAAAAATTCAACATGTGGTTTCCAAACCAGGGCACCAAGACCCAAGTAGTTGCTAATTTGCGAGCTCTGTTTTAGGGATTGACTCATCTCCAAACAAACAAACAAACAACAGACAAACAAACAAATCTTGTCAAAGCCATGGAGGTCTAGTTTTGTACTGTAGCCTATACTCCTACTATCTATTCATTCATAGATGGTGAGAGGTGAAAACTAGGTCCCAAGACCACAGAATCCTTCTCATGCCAACAGCAGAGAATTCTCGTCCCAACCAAAGCATTTGTTCTGAACTACTGACCTAAATACCGGTTGTTCTTTCCAAAATCGGCAGCCATCAATCATGAGTCACCCAGAATCTCCATCCTGTTTATACTTTGGTTGGTGTCAAGTCTAAATTCCATTGGCCTGCTCTCAGTTAAATCTGGCCCATTCCCATACTTAAAGTGAACGAGAGTCAACAACCTGGGTGATTTCGGTCAAGGAAACAACTCTTGCAATATCAAAGATTGAGTGATTCACTCCTCAGACCTCAACTGAGGAGCCAAAGACAATGTTTCAGATGTCTTACATGGCCAACCGCATTGTGTGAAGGTGTGTCTCCCTCAGTCTATTTTGAATGCATTTATGGAGATCTCACCTTCTTCTAAGGAAGAGGTCTCCAAACTTGGCAACTTTAAGACTTGTGGACTTCAACTCTCAGAATTCTCCAACCAGCACTGGCTGGACAATTATATTAGTTGAAATCCACAAGGTCTTAAAGTTGCCAAGTTTGGGGACCCCTGTTCTAAGGCAATGGAACCATGTGTTTTCCTACTGGAAAGTGGACATTTGGGAAACAACTGGAAAATTCAAGAAGGAGAACCAAGACCAGGAAAAGAGCTAATGGACAGACTAGCTAACAATCCATAAATTTAGGTCTATATAGTTAGCTAGGTTAAGATGGTTGATTTCCATTTATCTACCTTTAGTATCTAAAGGATTTTTATTTAAAATAATTTAAATTTTATGTCACTTAGAATGCCTTATTTTGATTGGGATGCTTCTGATGCAAGTATCTATAGTATATAGTATAGTACTGTAGTATAGCACAGTATATAGTTTAGCCTACTTACTATAAGAATAACTATGGTTTAAGACAGTGGTGGGATTCAAATTTTTTTACTACCTGTTCTGTGGGTGTGGCTTGGTGGGCGTGGCTTGGTGGGCATGGCAGGGAAAGGCTACTGCAAAATCCCCATTCCCTCCCCACCCCACGAACCTGCTTTCCAGCTCCGTTCTCCTGTGCAGGGCAACCAAAGAAGACCCAGGAGATCAGCTGGGACTCGGGAGGCAGAGAATAGATGGGGTCGAAGCCAGTCAGAGGTGGCATTTGCTGGTTCTCTGAACTACTCAAAATTTCTGCTACTGGTTCTCCAGAATTGGTCAGAGCCTCCTGAATACCTCCTCTAGTTTAAGATGCTAGCATCAAAGTAAAAATATACAGTAGTACCAAGGCCATTAAGGTCATAGAAAGAATTTTAAAGTTGACAATGATTACATTTTAAAAAAAAAAATATGTAAGTTATATACTATTTTATGTAACTATGTATTTACTGCTAAAATGATTAAATGTCATGGCTAAGAGTATATAATCTCACTAAAACTCCTAACCTCTATCGGTATTTCAAGCTGAATCTTAATGGTGTGATTGCAGTACTATGGCGGAGAAAATTAGGTAGAGTATAAAACAGATTTAAAGATTAAATGGTCATTACTTTAATCGTCAAACTGAGAGCCAGTTTCATTTAGTGGTTAAGTCATCGGGACAAAAAGCGGGAAGTTGTGAGTTCACCAGGAGACTTGTGAATTCTAGTCTTTTCTTAGGCATGAAAGCCGGCTGGATGACTCTGGGCCAATCACCAGGAGGTGGTGAGTTCTAGTCCCGTCTTAGGCATGAAAGCTATCTGAGTGACTTTGGGCCAATAACCAAGAGACAATGACTTCTCCTCCCACCCTAGGCATGAAATCTTGCTGGGTGACTTTGGATCACTCTCTCTCAGTGTGGAAAATAAGAGAAGGGTGGTGCATTGGATATGTTCATTGCCTTGAGTTATTTGTAAAATAATAAGGGTAAGATGTAAGCAAACAAACAAATAATATTCATAGTTTGGTTTCCTAGCCTGGTCTATTGAAATATTATGTTTTGCCATGAAATGACTTTTCTTCTTCCTTGTTCCTTTCAACTATAGGATGCCAATGCAACCCCTTCATTCTTCTTTTGTTGCCCCTCAACTATGTTTCAACAGAACTGCATTTTTTTTCCCTAGAAGTGCTGTTTTCCAAACCCTCCAAAGCTACAAAATACATCCACAAAATTTAGCTCCTGGTCCTTGTTGCTTTTTAAATCCTGCCCAGCTATCCAAAGCCACAAAATGTGGGCCAAAATTGTTCAGCCTGAGCATCTCTCTGCATCACCAGATAGATGCACTGTGTTGGCTTTGTAGACTTTATATATCCATTGGGTGAAAACTGCCAAACCTTAGTTTAGTTAATGATATTGAAACCTTTGCTATGCAAAATAGGTGCTTTCCCAGAAGGGAATGTTTTTTCCCAGAAGAAGGAGGTGGTTTAAGTAAGTATGAACTTAACTGAAGATTTAAAAAAATGGAGAAGGATGGAACTATGGATGAAGACGAAGAATGGAAAACTTGCTTTGTGACATAAAGTCAAGAAATTTCATGGGAGAACCATAAAAGAAAAGATGAGAAGCAGGTTGTGTATGCAGAATGTGAAGGATGGGGAGCTGAATATGTTACAAAAGAACATGACCGATGGCCATGAGAAATAGAAGTACAAAAAAGAATACAGGGTTAGGGTTCTCCACAGTTAATTTGCAAATGCCCTGTGTGAATTCCTCCTGAAAGGAGGATAGTGGAAGTATCTGAGATAGGAAAGAAAAAGTTATGTATTTAACAGTCAAAAAGGTAAAGGACTCTCTGTGGATTTGACTCTGCTCGTCGTTGTGCACAAAAGGGACAATGCTCATCTCTGTTTCAAGGTCATTGAGCCAGTGCTGTCTGAAAACATTTCTGCAGCTATGTGGTCAGCATGGCATCACGGGGCACTGTTACTTTCCCATCAAAGTGGTACCTATTTATCTACTTGCATTTGCATGTTTTTGAACAGCTAGCTTGACAAGGGTTGAGGAAAGAATGGGAGCTCAATCCATCATGCAGTGCTTGGGTTTCAAACCTGGGCTGCTGGCATTCCAGCCAACAAGCCCAGTTTTTTAACCACTGAACACTGTGCCACACTATTTAAGAATGATAATCCCCAAATCCTAGTGAAACTTTTGAAGTTTGTCCCAAAGCTGCTTTTTCAAAAGGAAACTTTTGACTTTCTGGGGTTTTAGTTTTTATTTGAAGACGTTTCACTGAAGAAGAGAGAAGATACCTAAAGAAGCTTCTTGGATGAGAAGCAAAACATCTTCAAAGAAAAATCAGAAAGTCCAGTTGCCTCTTGAAGAAGCACATTTGAGACAACCACTGAGAATCTCCATAGACATTTTGGAGTTTCTGATTCCTCTAAAAATCTTAAGAACAGCGTAGTAGCATGTCAGAACATCCCAGCAATAGTTCATAAAAGCTTGCTAGATGTGTCATTATTTTAAATGTCATATAATTCCATTTCCCTCCTCTACCTTCAATTTCAAAGGATGCAATTTGGGTGGAATTCCCATTGATGGGAGGTTGAGGTCCTTTCATTACTGAGTCATCAGATGTTATCTCCTCTTTTTTTGCCCTGTTTTCTCTTTCACGACTTGCAACTATCCAAGTTGGCTCTCATTAAACTCCAAGGGAAGACATCAAGCAGGACTAATCACAGTAAGATCTCCTCCTATATTTGTTGACAGTTGATTATGCCAATCTGGTAGGGGTTGACACATAGTGACCACATTTAGATGCTTGTCAGGATTCTCTGCCTCATCCTCATTCTTCAGGTCTTCCATCACCCCTGCAAAGTAATAAAATGTTATTAAATTTAATCAACTTAAAAGACATTCCTACATAAGGGCATCCATGGGGGCAAATGGCCGCATGTCTGTGACAACATCATTCTATCAACCTCATGAATTTCTTAGTTGCCAGAGTCAGAATAGAACAGAACAGAACAGAACAGAACAGAACAGAACAGAACAGAACAGAATAGAATAGAATAAATATTGGAATGTAGAATAGATTAGAGTATAGAATAGAGTAGGATAGGATAGGACAGGATAGGATAAATATTAGAATGTAGAGTAGAACAGAACAGTACAGAACAGAATAGAATAGAATAGAAGCTGGAAGGGACCTTGGAGGTCTTCTAGTCCATCCTCCTTATGCCTTCTCAGGCAAGTGACTGTCTAGACTTTTCTTAAAAACTTCCAGTGATGAAGCACCCACGATTTCTGATGGCAAGCTGTTCCACTGGTTAATTATCCTCACTGTTAGGAAGTTTCTCTTTAATTTCAGGTTCCTTCTCTCTTTGATTTGTTTCCAACCATTATTTCATGTCCTGCCTTCTGGTCCTTTGGAGAATAATTTGACCCCTCCTCTTCTTTGTGGCAGCCCCTCAAATACTGGAATACTGCTATCATGTCACCCCTAATTCTTCTTTTCTTTAGACTAGCCAGACCCAAAACCTGCAGCCATTCTTCATACAATTTAGTCTCCATGCCTTTGATCATCTTAGTTGCTCTTCTCTGAACTTTGTCCAAGTGCAACACAATTTCCTGTACAAGTACATTGATATGACAACATGAATAGGTCGAGTTTTGACATCTTCATGACAGACTGTGGACACTTAGCCAATAATTATCAGAATAAATTTGAAAGAGATGTCGGGACACTGACAATTAGGAGAACAGGTGCCTTTTTCACAAGCAAAGAACCTTTTTTTAAAAAAAAAAATCACAAGACATCAGTCCTTACAATATTGTTGTAAGCTTTCTTTTAAGCTTCCATGAGATTAACCATTCTTTTTTTTGCCAGGAAATGCTTGATTTAATCATCAGTGGTCATAAAATCCTGGTCAGAGTGGGGAGACTAAGAGGGCCAGGGAGGGGGTGGGCATCATACATTTTTGAGCATTTTTTTTGCTGCAAGACCAGAAAGCGTTTATCCTAATGTTGCATATTTCATGATGCTCTCTTTATTTATGTCGATGGAGTATTTGCAGAACCTCGGAGTATTGTTTTTGTTGTTTGAAACTCTGGGTGTGAAAACTTCCACACTAGTCTCTGGTTTGTTCTGTACTGCCCCCATGTGGATGGGGCTCTGCGATGAATTGCCATTTGCACCTAAAGCCTTTTCAGGTTGTGGTGTTGGACAAGGAGTCCTTAGTAATTCAAAATCTTCACCCGTTATTTTGTTTCCTTCCTATCCCTGCAAAAGAAGGGATTTTGCTTCAGTTTAGAAATTGGCTATCTGCAGAAAGTGGGGAAGGAAATGAGGGAGAGGAGAAGGGGAAAGGAAGTGGGGAGGAGGAGGAGGAGGAGGAGGAGGAGGAGGAGGAGGAGGAGGAGG
>BLBF01000059.1:4993797-5004675 GCA_015471245.1 Laticauda colubrina | reverse complement strand
CTTGGCTTGGCTTGGCTTGGCTTGGCTTGGCTTGGCTTGGCTTGGCTCGGCTTGGCTCGGCTCAGTTTGGCTTGACTTGCTTTCCTCCCCAGTCTCTTCTCCCTGCCAACTGCATTACTTCCCAGAACGACCTGCTGCTGGTAGAGTAACGGTTTCCATTCACACTTGCGGCTGCCAGGTTTCCTCGAAAGCCCCGCTTCTCCACCCAGCTCGAGAAAGAGGCGCGCGGGCGACTGGCAACCCGGCGCACCCAAGCTTGCGCGCGCTTCTGCCCATTGGCTTGCAAGGCAAGGGAGCCGCGGATTCAGCGGAGGGGGCGTGCCCGCTTTTTTTTTTTTTTTTGCCAAGGACAAATCTGCGCATGCTTCCACGGGGAGGTGGGGGTAAGGGAGGCTTCCTCTACCCCCCCCCCACCTCACCCCCCACCCGTCAAGTAGGCTGCTCCAGCTTCAACCTCTCCGCGCTCGTCTTCGCGCAGCCGCCAGGCGTCGGGGGTCGGACTGGGCGGCGCGCCGGAGCAGCGGCGGGCGTGGAGCCCCCTTCCCCCGGCGAGAAAAACCGAGCTGCCTCCCCCGGGGAAGGGGATCGGGGCTTCGTGCCCATCAGGCGCGGCGCCGGAACCCCGAAGGAGCGGCCGGTGTCCAATCCGACCCGGAGGCGTCCGCGGAAAGAGTCTCTCAGGCGGCGCTCTCCGTGGTGCTGAATCGCGCCCCGTCGCCGGCGGCCGTGGTTGCGATCGCCCCTCCGGCTCTCTCACGGCTCTGTGTCATCCGCTCCACCCTGGGTCGAACCCAGCCCTGCCCTGCCCGGACCGCTCGGCTCTCCAGTTGAGAGAGAAGCCCCGCCCCCGCCCCCAGAAGACCCCGTCCCCCAGTTCCGTGGGAATCATGGCTGTGCTGACAAAGGTTGCCTTCGCCTCGACCCTGCTGACGGCGCTTTGGGGTAGGTGCCGGGGGTCTCTCCTGCCTGAACAATGGAAGTCCTCGTGGAAAGACGGGGCGCGGTGGGGAGGGGGGGGGGCTGGATTTGGCAAGGCAAGGCAAGGCAGGAGCCTGCGAGGGAAGAGCGGCGGTTGAGAGGCACGATCTGGCGGCTTTCCGCCGCTCCTTGGGGAACAGAGAGGCTGCCATGGTGAGAAGCGCGGCTCGTAATTAAAAGCAGCCTGTTGTTGTTTTGTGGCGGTTTTTCTCAGCTGGAAATCGGGCAGGCAACTCCCGCGACTGGCGGTTTGCTTTGGCAGGTGAAGGCTGGAACGGGAGGAGAAGCAAGGCAGGAAATCTGGAGGGGATCAGCTACGGAGAGTTTCACGCTTTTGCTAAAGCAGCTCCTTTGAGTTGTCATCCCTCTCCTTCCAGTTCTGGTTTAGACATTTTGGATGGTTTCTTCCTCCGGGAACTAGCTTTTTGTATCGAAATCTCCCCTGCGCAAAATGTGCTTTTTAAAAAAAAAAAAAAAAAAATCCTGGAGGACTTCTTCTCAAAGAGCTTTATCCAAAAACTATTTTAGTTTCTTGTTGGTTTGCCAACTCACAGTGGCCAATGTTAGATCTGGCAGTGCTAAACTTCACAGGGGATGCCAGTCTGTAAAGAAATCCAACCCCAAAACCCACCCTAGCTTGGGTCTGAGTCCATTTCAAGTGACAGAAAGGTTCACTTCGAGGAATGGGACCCCAGGCTAATGACTCTACCCTCCACCCCAATTTTGGGTTTGTGCCATCAAGTTGATGTCAATTCTTAGAAAGCCAGCTTGGTCTAGTGATGAATGCACGGGGCTACAAGCCAAGAGACTGTGAGTTCTAGTTCTACCTTAGCCATGAAAGCTGGCTGGGTGACTTTGGGTCAAACTCCAGGAGATGGTGAGTTCTAGTCTTGTCTTAGCCATCTCCTGGGGTTTGGCCCAAAGTCACCCAGTCAGCTTTCATGGCTATGGCTGGACTAGAACTCATGATCTCCTGGACTCATGATCTGGCTGGGTGATTTTGGGTCAAACTCCAGGAGATCATGAGTCCTAGTCCTGCCTTAGCCATGAAAGCTGGCTGGGTGACTTTGGGCCAAACACCAGGAGTTGGCAAGTTCTAATCCTGCTTTAGGCATGAAAGCCAATGGGTAACTGGGCCAGTCATTCTGTCTCATCCTGACTCACAGAGTTTTTGTTGTAGGAAAAGAAAAGAGGAGAAAGAAAATTATGTATCTTCACCACCTTGAATTACTTATTGAGTATTAAGGCAAGATAAAAAATCAAATGAATAAATAAATAATCTTCCTGGTATCTGCTCATTTTTATGCCCTGATCTTCTTCCTCTCCCCATGCTCTTTGCTTCCTCTTCTGGCCCCATCACCCCACCTTTTGAGACAACAGGATTGGAAAAAGCCATTATCTTTCTTTCTGTTTCTGGTCTGACAGGTTCACTCAGGTTTCTTGAGGATGGAGGAAGAGATAGGTTAACAGTCCCTCCCCTTTTGTTCCCTTCCTCTTCTCCCCCTCCTCTCTCCAGCCCATGTCTTTCTCTTCCTTTTCAAGCAGCAGCAGCAGCAGCAGCTTGAACGAGATGTCACTCACTGCCTGGAGGGTTCCAACACAAAAAATCATGGCCATATTTGAACCTGTTGACCTCAAAATGCTGAGCCACAAAAATTACAATCCTGCCCTCTATGGCTGCAGGGCCTGCTGTAACAAAGCAAAGCATAGAAAGCGACCTCCACTCCCTGTGAAAGGGACTTTTTTTAAAAAAAGATTGTATACCACCCACAACATCCCTTCTGCATTCGCATTTCATATTGTCTGCTCAAATGTCACAAGCCCAATTCCTACAAGAGCTGAAAAGTGCAGCGATTGGGCAGAAGGAAAAGGTGTTGCAAATGGAGATATGGGTCACTCTTTGTCAGCGTTCCAACTAACAAAATTCCAAATCAATAAACTCCAAGACCAGCATTTTTTCAATGTTCCATTTTTATTAGAGTTGTCATATTGGCACATCTGGGGAAAACCCAAATCTGAGAGTTCTGAGTTTTTCCTTCCCAAAAGAAATTCAGAGATCCATCCCCTGAGCCCATCAGTCCATCACATGGTCCAATCAAATGTCGTCCCAACTGGAGACCTTCCTCCAGGCATTTCTCTCCAGATGCAGGCAACATGACTCTCTGAGAAAGAATGTTGCTGAGTCTAATAGCAATAGACTTATATACTGCTTTATAGTGCTTTACAGCCCTCTCAAAACAGTTTACAGAGTCAGCATATTGCCCCAACAATTTGGGTCCTCATTTTACTCACCTTGGAAGGATGGAAGGCTGAGTCAACCTAGAGCTGCTCAGGTTGAACTGTTGGCAATTGGCAGAATTAGCCTGCAGTACTGCATTCTAACCAGTCAACCTTGAGCCTGGTGGGATTGAACTGCCAAATTGTAGGCAGCTGGCTGCAGAAATAGCTTGCAGAATTGCACTCTAACCATGCACCACAAAGGCTTCTGCTTCCACCTCTCCATGAAATCCCCCCTCCCAAATTTCCAGGCCTTAAATGTGGCAGCCTCAAAGTGTCCAAGTAAAATGTGGCTTCCAAGGCTGATACTCTTACTAAAACACAGAGTGGTGTGAATCGCTTTGGACATAGAAAAGGCCCAATGGGAGACTAAACCTACAGGCCTCTGTAAATGTTTGTCCTCAAATCTGTTGAAAGACACTGTTCTGCCGAGGTCTGGATGCTCTTGAACCTGTGATTTAAAAGAGTTTAGCTGTTCGTATAACACATAACTAACTGTTCGTACAACCAGCCCTAGAAGACAGAGTGATTTTTTTCCAATCTGATTTGTCTTGGGTTTCATCTTACATAATCAGTAGCCAACATGCTAACTAGGTTGCTGGAATTCGAACAATGTGAAGAGACACATTGGGGGAAGGTGATAATTCATCTACTTCTCTGAACTGACAAAGTTATTTTGAATGTTGTTTTCATCTTCTAGATTATTAGGTGTTCCAGCAAGGTTTCTACTATCCGCGGATGTGATAAGTATTTCTTTCTTTTGTAAAGTTTTGAATGAAATATAGAGGGGTATGAGACTCATTGTGGAAGCTTGAAGTGCCTTTTTCCAGGTCTGATGGAGGAATCATTGATGAGCTGTCTCTTGGGCTGGGTTGAGTTGCACTGATGATGTTACCTAGTTGGGTCATGAAATGTCTACAAGAAAACAACCAAGCTCATAGGATCCCACTGTCTCTTGAGTAGAGTTTTCAAATCAACCATGGATATGCCTAATATAGGCAGCCATCCAGTTCATATTTATCTACTTTGCTAATCAAAATCTTAATGAGACATCAAATCAAATAATTTGTTGAAGTCAAGATATATTATGTCCATATCGTTCCTCTAGATCAGGCAGAAGAGACTTCAGGGAGATTTTAGACAATCCTGCGCAGAAATCCCCTTTCCTATAAATAAAACTCTAGAACAATTTGACATGTTCCAGCTCGGGAAAATCTGCATTTTTTTTTCAATTCCATGTCTCTGGAATTGCTACCCAGTTATCCAGTTTCTACCACACAAAGGATCTTCCACTCTTGGAGGCTGGCTGCAAAGGCTGTCATATGTACCGAACTGTTCATCTGCAAAAAAATGATCATGGGTTGCCCTCTCCCCTCTTTGGAAGAGTTTTATACCTCTCACTATCTTAAGAAACATTTGAATGTTTTGAATGTTCAAAACATTCTCAAAGATCCATCTCATCCTGGGAACCCTTTTTTTGAACTATTACCATCTGGCACACAGTACAGGATAATAAAAACAGTAACTCTTTTGAATTCTATTGTACAGTGCACTATTGGTGCAGTGTCGGGGGTTTTTGGTTCAATGTGTGGAGGGTGAAGGATGTGTGTTTGTATTTTCATGGTCATGGTCATGATGTGCATTGAAGATGGTGTTTGATTTTGTTGTACGAGGTGCAATGACAATAAAGTAAATTAAACTAAACTAAACTAAAAAGAAAATCCAAACAGTTAAAAACAGCAGTATTTCTAGCCCAAGAAATAGCATGCTGGATCAAACCAATTTCTTCTGTAGTTGAGTATTTTGTTCCAATAGTTCATATGAAGAACATAGGAAAATAAAACCCACTTACGTATCCCTGAAAAGTAGCGATGTGCTGTTTTGTTCAGTACTGTAGATCGCTTCTATGACAGCCATTTTCTAAGCCATAAAATGTACTCAGTTAGTCACAAATTCATAGAAGTCTTATAGAATCCTATAACCCTTCAAAGTTCATCAAAGTTTGACGATACCAATAGAAGAGAATATTTATAGCTCAGGGTGAAACTATAGGGTCCTTGGTGCTCTCTGGGTGTGGCTGCTTTCTTGCAGATATTTTATTATTCAATTAGGTAGCATCATCAGTGCTAGGAGGGTGAAGCACTGATGACATTACCTAGTTGGGTAATGAAATATCTGCAAAAAACCAAACTCAGAAAGCACCAAGGACCCCACAGTTTGACCCTGAGCTACAAATATTATCTTCCATTGGTACCATCAAACTTTGATGATCTGAAAAATAGGGTTCAAATTAAGTCTCCTGCTGTAATTAAACAAACATACTCAGAACAAATTTGAACATTTTCAAAAGGAAGGACAGAGGACAACAGGGCCTCTGCTATGGTGAACGGTTAAAGGAACCATGGGTTTGGAAACTGAATCTATAAATAGGGTTTCTTTATAGATGGGGGGAAAATCAGTTGCTAGAATGATTTATAACTTTTTTAACACATTAGGAGCTCTTGGATTGTTGCAGGCTGGCTCAATTGACCCCAGTCCTCCCATACCAGAGGAAAAGGGTAGGTCAGCAATTTCTGTAGGGCCCATCCTTCTCTTATGATATATGTTCCATAGTTTAGGCACTGTGAGCAGAATCAAAGCTATCTACTCTGAACTCCCATGATTCAACCACCCTGAATGACTCCATCGGTTCTGAAGAGATCCACCAAATTCTGTCCAAAATTGGTGCTTAATATAGATTGGGAGGGGTGTCTAAGGATCATCTAGAACAGTGGTTCTCAACCTGTGGGTTGCAACCCCTTTGGGAGTCGAATGACTCTTTCACAGGGGTCGCCTAAAACCATTGGAAAACACATATTTTCGATGGTCTTAGGAACCAAGCCATAATTTTATGATTGGGGATCATCACAATATGAGGAACCATATTAAAGGATTGCAGCATTAGTAAGGTTGAGAATCACTGATCTAGAAAAAGGAAACTTTTCCAATCTCACTTTTTAAAAAATCCTTCTTCAAGGATGCCAACCATAAATTAAATGCTTTGTTCTCATTCCGCAAGAAAAACAAACTGAGCAGTGTGTAATTTCTTGTGCATTTATCTTCTCTTTTTTCTTTCTTTCTTTTCTGACTTGGCAACGGTTGGGTCTTTCTGGGCTGCACATCTTCTCCGCCTTCAAACTTGGTTGCATCATTTCCTGTCGTTATCCAGTTGGCATCTGTTCTTCGGTTTGTGTCGAGGTCCCTTCGGAGACAGAGGCCGTGCAGGGATCGCGCATGAAGCTGATGTGCATTTCCTGTATGAAGCGAGAAGAGGTTTTGGCCAACACCATAGTGAAGTGGTTCTACAAGCCCGAAGGAGGACAAGATGTAGCTGTGAGTGATTACCTCTGTACCGCGAACGTATGGACCATGGGAGATGGGGGAAAAATGGAAACAGGGTCTCAGAAAGGTTTTGTCAACTCATAAAACATTTCTATGCCTGTTTAGGAGTTGCCATTAAAAAAAGGAGGGGAGAAGGAAGGAAATCTGGAAGAGCAGTGCAACAGTTTGGAGGCGAGAGTACATTTCAACTCTTATCTTTAAAAGATTGTAACTGAAGTACCAGAGCTTTTGCCCGCAAATACATTTAATTGGAGAACATGAATGATGACACTCAGCCCATGAAGGTACTCAATTGGAGAAGTTTGGCTCGAGAATCATGATTTAATTAGAGCAATTGCTAGAATCCTGACAGGTGACAATTTTAGCTAAAGCTTAGGAGAAACTTCCAGGTTGTAGGAGGATGAATGGGAGAGAAGATCTGATTTAAAAGACTTTAAGAGGGTGAGTATCAGAGGTGGTGTTCAGCAGGTTCTGACCAGTTCTGGAGAACCAGTAGCAAAAATTTTGAGTAGTTCAGAGAACCCGCAAATACCATCTCTGACTGGCCCCATCCCCATTTATCCTCCGCCTCCCATTGAGTCCCAGCTGATCAGCTGGGTCTTCTTTGGTTTCCCTGCACAGGAGAACAGATCTGGAAAGCAGGTTCGTGGGGTGGGGAGGGAATGCAGATTTTACGGTATCCTTCCCCTGCCACGCCCACCAAGCCACACCTTGGCCACCAAGCCACGCCCACAGGGTAGTAAAAACATTTGAATCCCACCACTGGTGAGTATTTTGTCCATGGGAGATCGTCCAGTGATAGGAAATGACCAGGCTAATTGGAAATTAGGATCAGGAGTTTTGGAGAAGACGACAGTGGGACATTCTACTTTCTGAAGGTAATCACACTTGGAAAGGAAAGCTCTTTAAAAGGGTGTCCTTGTTTGTGGGACCTCATCCATAACAGCAGGATTTTGTTCCTATGTCTTCAGGAGAACACTACTCCTATTTGCCAGAGGTGTTCTAGCAAAGAGATGGGGGATATAATTCTAATTTTATAAAGGGTATGTGTGTGATAGCGATCAGAGCCATAAATTAAATCTGTGGAGATTTAGATTTGAATCCATCCTCACCCTTGCAAGCCCATGGGGTGAGTTTGGGTTATCCCATCTGCTTGCTAGCTTAAATGAACCTCACAGAATTGTTGCTGTGGAAATTTTTTAAAAAATGGAGAAAGGAGGGATCTGCATTCTGCCTTAGAGGAAAGAAAGGCAGGATGTAAATCTAATTTGGCTTTTTTGGTGGGGAGGGAATGAGGGAATAAAAATAGAGCTGGGTTTATTTCTAGATTTAGGGAGAAACCTATGGCAGTCCAGATAACTTTGATCACCCCCCTCAATTTGGGAAATGCAATTACAGTCTGATTGTCACAGAATATTCTCCATCTTTCCTTCTTCCTATCTGGCTCTGTCCAAAAAATATGAAAAGAGAATTGAGGAGAAGAGAATTGAATTACAGAAGCATTTAAACTCTCTCTGCCCAACTATGTGGCCTCCATATTGCTCCAAATCATGGATTGTTTTCCAAATCTTCCATAGCAAACAGAAACTAAACTTGATGGTAAAAATGCCTATAGAATGAACACCTGAGTAAGAGCTACTCAGGACATCCATAAGCAATATTAATCTGAGGCCCTCAAAATAAAATAGAATGACTCTGGCAAAAGAAAACAAAGGTAATACCAATAATCCCCAAACAACTGGAGCAGCCCCTCAACACTATTGTCACTGACAATTTCATTATTAGTCAATTGCAAAAGGCAGCTTTACTCGGAACAGCTTACATCCAGTGACAATGCCTTCAACACCACCAAAAATCAACATCGGTCTGTCCCAGGAAGCCCTTGGGAAGGACCTAATGAGTAGATAAGAATGTCAAATCCAGTCTGAATATCTGGGTGAATGTACAACAAACAGTAATAATTAATAAATAATAATAAGCAACTGCTTCAGAATAAGAGAGAGAAAATATGAGATGTCATCAAAGATAAACAGCTGCTTTGGGAAGCGAGCCTGTATTTCTCTACTCTGTTTTGGCAAATGGTTGCAGATCTCCCAATCCTTTTATTCCTTTAATTAATCCTGTCACAGTTAATATTTGATTGATACAAAACACAACAACAACAACATCAACTAGGTAGTCATGTGAAAATGCTTGGGGAAAAAAAATACAAATCTTCCAACAGTAAAATGCTATGGGACAACTACATCACATCCAAAGCCTGGGAAAAAATATTTTTTAGTGAATATACAGAGATGGTGAGCTCTGTTTTCTGGAAGCTTTAGAATTTCCTGAGTCCAGAGACCTTATGAGATTGACCACTGGTGAAGGCAGCTGCCCTTAATAATTTAATTTCCCAGTTCAGATCTGAGAAAGCTGCTGGAAATGGTTTAATCTCAGTAGAGCTGATTTTTAAAAAAAAAAAAAACATTTCATGATGGGGCTAATCTGAGGCTCAGCCTTCATATATTTTAAGTAAATTCCTAGGGATTGTGGGTTGTATTTATCCTCTTTTTTTAGAAACAGCAAAGGATGACCCAGAAAATTATTGGCCAATAAGCACAATTGGTAATCTTTTGGCTAGGCACTTACAGTAGTTTAGTTTACTTTATTGTCATTGCACCTCGTACAACAAAATCAAACATCATCTTCAGTGCACATCATGACCATGAAAATAAACACAAACACACATCTTTCACACTCCACACATTGAATTGAAAACCCCTGATATTGCATTAACATTGCACTATATAGTAGAATTCAACACAGCTACTGTCCTGGGATAGAAGCTGTTTTTCAGACTATTTGTCCTTGTTTTTATTATCGTGTATTGTCTGCCAGATTGTAATAGTTCAAAAAAAAAGGGTTCCCAGGATGAGATGGATCTTTGAGAATGTTTTGAACTTTCTTAAGGCAGCGGGAGCTATAAAGCTCCTCCAAAGAGGGGAGAGGGCAACCAAAGATCCTCTGGGCAATGATGTTCACCCTCTGGAGTGCTTTCCTATCTGCCCCTGTGCAATTGGCAAACCATACAGAGGTGCAGTAAGTTAAGATACTCTCTATGGTGCAGCAGTAGAAGCTCACCAGCAGTTTTCCATTCGTTGTTTGTTTCCTGAGAAGTCTCAAGTAGTGTAATCTCTACTGGGCCCTTTTAACCATTGCTGCAATGTGTATATAAGTAACTGTAAATTGAGGGATTGTTGGAATATGATGCACATAAAATACTTTTTTCAGTGCTGTTGTAACTTTGAATGGTCGCTAAATGAACATTTGTAAGGTGAGAACAACCTGCAAATCCTCTGAGTAGTTTTATTTTTTACATTCCGTGAAGGATTAAAGCAGGGATATAGATGTAGGAGAAGGACAAGCGGAGCCTGCAGGTGGAGTCAAGTGAGGAATTAGCTTTGAGTCGTTACATTCCCATAAGTGATCTAAATCCAAACCCTCTTGAATTCCATTGATTCTTATCTAACACCAATTTAGCATTGATTGTTAGCAGACTGGGTTCTTGGCAATAGGCAGGAGCAATAAATCAACTAGAGCTTAACATGTGGTCCTGCATCTTCATGCCTAACATTAAATGCTTGAAAGAGCCCTAGTGGCACAGTGGTTGGACTTCAATCCTGATGGAGCTCAAGGTTGACTCAGCCTTCCATCCTTTCTATTTGGTAAAATGAGGATCCAGATTGTTGGGGGCAATATGCAAATAATGCTGACACTGTAAACCAACCAGAAAGTGTTGTAAAGCACTAAGGGATGGTATATATAAGCATCAAGGAATGGCAAACGAGGACCCAGATTGTTGAGGGCAATAGGCTGACTCTGTAAACCACTTAGAGTGTGCTGGAAAGGACTGTGAAGTAGTATAAAAATCTAAAGTGTTTTTATTTTATACTACTTCACAGTCTTTTCCAGCATACTTCCAGTGGTTAGAATGCAGTATTGCAGGCTAATTCTGCCAATTGCCAAGAGTTTGACCTGAGCAGCTCAAGGTTGACCCAGCCTTTCAGCCTTCCAAGTTCAATGAAATGAGAATCCAGATTGTTGGGGGCAAGATAATGACTCTTTAAACTGCTTAGAGGGCTGTAAAGCCCTGTGAAGCAGTATATAAGTCTAAGTGTTATTGCTATCTTCCTTCCTTCCTTCCTTCCTTCCTTCCTTCCTTCCTTCCTTCCTTCCTTCCTTCCTTCCTTCCTTCCTTCC
>BLBF01000059.1:4974116-4990430 GCA_015471245.1 Laticauda colubrina | reverse complement strand
TCTATTCTATTCTATTCTATTCTATTCTATTCTATTCTATTCTATTCTATTGATTTGTAAGAAATATTTTGCCTTCATTCATCATTGCACGGAAGATTCAGCCAACTGCAGAAACTCAGGGTCATTCCAGATCTGCCTGCAAAGTTAAGCTCCACACACTTGATTACATGAAAGGAGTTTTGCTCATAGGGATCAATCCTGGAATTATCTCCCTTTAAAAAAAAAAAAAATCTCTCCTCTACAGCTGGAAGAGACTTAACAGCTCTCATCTCTGCAATAATGATGTATATTCTCTTGGTCTTCCTCACATTGTGGCTCTTGATTGAGATGGTTTACTGCTACCGAAAAGTTTCCAAAGCAGAGGAAACCACCCAGGAAAATGCGTGAGTTTGGAAAAAATCTGGGCATTTGGGGAAGCAAGAAAAGAAAGTAGAATTGCAGCGGGGGGGGGGGCATGGAGGGCAATGGAGAAGTAGCTCAGGCTATTACAACTCAGGGTTGGCCAACCTATAATCAGCATTCAGATCCCTTGTAAGATGCACCTGTTTCTCTACTGCAGCCAGAAAGAGAAGAACAAACTGCAGAGTTTGTTCATTGCAAAGAACGAACATATATTGAATTTTGCAGCTACTAAGATTGTTGGCCAAGCAGGTACAAAAATAGCCAGGGGAATGATTGAAGCCTGGGAAAGAGGGACCTCTGTCGGTCAACAGGAGTACTCATTTACAACTAGCTTGTCAAGTACTTAAGGAGGCGAGGGCTTAGCAGCATAAAGAAGCAATAGGCAGCCATTAACACCCCAATCAACAATTTTAAAAACCACACACAACATGGCACCTTATAAATACCACACGCAGAGTAGCCCGATAACACATTCTGCTCAAGAGAGGTTCCCTGAGGATGGGCTCCAGCATGAATCCGAAAGCTCCTAAGACTAAACCTCTGATCTCACAGACCAACCCAGATTGGATCCTGCAAACTACAGACTATCCAACCAGCAAAGTTCCAAGTCCCAACGGTGCTGACCAAACTGCACTCAAAGCGCTGAGAACGCCATTGAGAGCGCCATCTTGATTTTTGTGACCATATCTTATGGATGCTCCTGATAAGGAAAAGAGAACCAGAGAGGAAAAACAAGGCCATCCAAAAAGGGAGGGAAAAGGGGCCTGAAACAGCAGTTTCACCTGAACTGCTTAGAGATACAATCCTGTATTTTTTTTTGCATGCCAGATTTTCGCTTTGTCCGTTCTTAATAAAGATAGCATATTTTATTCCATTAAATCAAGTATATAGCTACCCATCTTATACAGTGCAACATAACTTTGGGCAGCTCACCGATGACAGTAAAAACAATAAAACTAGTAAATGTCTGTGAATATTCTTAGTTCTCCAGGTCATGGTTGTCCCAAATGTGTTTTTTCAAGAGGCAACTGAACTTTCTGGTTTTTCTTTGAAGAGGAAGTGAAGCATCTTCAAAGAAACACCAGATCTGAGAGTTGATGAAGCTTCTTAGATGAGAAATGGAGCATCTTCAAAGAAAAAATAGAAAGTCCAGTTGCCTCTTGAAAAAGTACTTTTGGAATAAAACCAGTAAAAACCTTTCAAAAATCACCCACAACTCCTTTCACTAGATTCCAGGTAATCTCATGAACACATAGTTCCTTTGGAAAAGCTACACCACTCACTATTTCTACAATTTTTTCCCCAATTAGCTAATAGTCTGGGTACTTTTTGATGGTCTCCTGTCCATTTCTAACCTTGCTTAGCTCTTTGAAACCAAGTTCTTCAAGATCCTTGTTTTCCAACCTTGGCTAATTGAGTGGATTTCAACTCCCAGAATTCTCAGCAATGGCTATTGTTGGCTGTGGAATTCTGGGAGATGAAGTCCACATGGTTGGGAAATGGGCAAGGTTGGGAAACCCTTACCTAGATGATGCCACCTAGCTGGACTCAATCCGTGGGGGTTCTTAAATTGTGCACTTGAGTATTTAGGGTTCTTTTGCAAATAACATCCTTTTTGTTCCCTAGTACCAACTACCTCGCCATCCCATCAGAAAATAAAGAAAACTGTGCTATACCAGTGGAGGGGTAGGAGGTGAATCTGCACCAGAGTGCCGTTTGCAACAAAGGTGAGACAAAGCTCTATTCATGATAAAGGAGAAAATAGCTCAGGATATTCCATCTAGTAAAAATAAATAATAAAATAAATAAATCCAGATAGCAGTTAGCAATAGCACTTAAACTTATATACCGCTTCACCTGGCTTTACAGGTCTCTGTGAGTGGTCTACAGAGTCAGCATATTGCCCCCAATAATCTCATTTTACCAAGGATGGAAGGCTGAGTCAACCTCAAGCCAGTCAGCATCGAGTTGGCTTGCAATAGCGCATTCTAACCACTGTGCCACCGTGGTTCTTAAAAGATATTAGGTATAAAAGATCATGTGTGATGCAGAAGACTTAAGAACACGGGAACATAATGCATTTGAATGGATTTTTTTTTTTGTAATAAATGTTACATATCGAACAAAATATTTATTTGGTTGTTTGCTTGTGTTCTATGCTGCCCATCTCACCTAAACGATCCTGGGCAGTTTGTAACCTCAAAATTCACACTATTCTTTTTTTTGTAACATTTACTGACAAATTCCATTTCCTGTCACCTCTCCAGTTGATGCAACCATTTTCCTTGTTCTGAATGTTACTTTTCGCTTTTCTTTTTAAAAAATCCACATTTTTAATATGCTCTTTTCCTTAATGTATTAAGGGAAATATTAATATCATATTATGATATATTCATATTTATCTTAATCAGTCACTTGTCTGAAATGGTATAGGATCTCCTGCTTGAGAGGAGGGCTGAACTAGAAGACCGCCAAGGTCCCTTCCAACTCTATTTTGATTACGTAGAGTTTTTTTTCCCTTAAGAATAAATAGTCAAATGGATGAAATAAATGGAGGCTATCAATATATAAATAATAGGAGCTGCACTGCTGAATTCAGGAGCCTGGAACTTGTGAAGGAGAACTAGATGTCAATCCATGGGTCCAATTACAAAAAAAAAAAAAATATTCAACATTTCCATTTAACTAACCCATAATCCCTTTCAGGTTGGAGTCTGGGCAACTAAATGCAGCTAGCAGAGTGTTTTCATGGCTGGATGCCCTTTCTATCACTAATGCAGAGTTTTGTTGAGCAGATATATTCTCAGAGTGCCCAGAGAGAGAAATATCTGCCTCTGTCTAGGATCAAACTCACAGCCTTCTGATTGTGAGGCGAGAGTTCCACCTCCAGGCCACCGTGCCACCCTATCCCTTCAAAAAAAAATAAAAATAAAATGTTGAGTGAATTTTTCCCACAGCCTCTTGGTTGAGGGGCTCACACACCAGATTCCACAAATCAGCCCTTTATAATGCAAAAAGTAGCTCACCCTCGTTTCTTCTATATTTCAGGAGCCTGGAAGAAGATTCAAGGACTAACAAATCACTGCAGCTGGATTGAAAGGAGTCCCGTTCCACGAGGTTGGAGTCAAGAGGCTGTCTAAATTTATATCCTCCTCCTGAGAGGCATCCATGGCTTTCATCTTGACCAATCAAAGGTCTTCCTTTGAGGCAAGCCCAGACAGACAAAGAGGGCAGGGTGCCACCGTTCATCCCGTCATTGTCCCAGTTTTGTAAATACGAACTGTCGTTCTCCATAATGTTGATTTTTCCCCCACCTTCACTGGGGTCTTTGCATCTCAGCTGCCCCAGGACAACATTCTTCACACTGGACCTTCATCCGTCTTCATTCTGGAATTAATTTAGTGTCCCATGTCGCTGTCCCAGCATGGGGCAGGCAGGCAAAGCTAAGAATCAGAAAGTTCTTGGGTTCATTTTCCAACCTATGAGAAGGAAGCAGAGGGAGAACTCAGGAAGCAGGAAATGCTGTGGAGATGACCGCAGTAGCCTTGGAACAATCACCATCCAGGCATTAGCTGGAGCAGAAATCTTCCACTGTTTGCATTATTTCATGCATTTCCATCCTGATATAGGCCACAGTCAATCCAGGCAGGGCTTGTCCTGGGTGAACCCCAAGTGTGGAGAATAGGTTTCTGATCATGGAAGGGATAGGTTTAGACAAGCGTTCCCAGAGCACGCTTCTAAAATGATGGTAGCCAAGACTGATATCTGAAGCAGTGGAAGTGGTCACCCTTTGGAACTTGAGACAGTCACTGCAGTGGCCAAGCAGCCAGATAAGGAGAACATACACAAGGTACAGTCTCAGTCAACTTTGGTTGAGGCTGGAAGGAGAGCAAGGCTGGTGATTTCATTGCCCGGAAATCATTCAAAATCCCTGCTTCCTTGTTGCCTAGTTTTAAATGATGGAAATAGCAAGTTGAAATATATTAATAGAGATTCCCATCACACAACCAGTAGCCCAGGGGAGATAAACTTACTTTTTTTTTTTTCCCCGAACTTCTCCTTATCGGTTGATAAGGAATGAGCATTCCTAATTCCTGAGAATAATTCCTAAAAGGAATGAGCAACCTAGGGACCCGTCCCAAAAGTGCTTTTATTTTAAAGGCAAGAATGGTTTTTCTTGAAGACGTTTCACTTCTCACCCAAGGAGCTTCTTCAGTGGGAGGAGAAGCGAAATGTCTTAAATCAGAAAATCCAGTTGCCTTTAAAATAAAAGCACCTTTGGGACAACCACGATATGGATAGACAACCATAAGGCCTGTATCTCCACTAGATGGCGCTCGATACACAACCCAGGGCCTGTATTTCCACTAGATGGCGCTCCTAGACTTCTGAAATTCAATTGATATCTCTTCTCCCCCCCCCCCCCCCCCCAAAAAAAAAAAATGTAGCAGATTGAAATGGTTTTGAAGGTTGCTGGGGAGAGTTGGAACATTTTTAATCACATTTTTGCAATGCTGTGAATTTGGCAGATGGGACCTGTTGCCTCCTGAACAAGTTATGAACTTAAATTTGGTGAGAAAGTTGGTAGGGAGAAATAGGGATCATCTAGAACTTACTCATACTTACATTTAAGTATGTACATATTTTGAAACAACAGATTATTTTAAATGTGAGGGTTTTTTTGCATCCAACATTCAAGAACGAGGTGTAGCTTCTCTACAGTGTTCTACTGCTTTCTCTAGACCAGGGGTATCCAACCTCAGACTTGGGGACTTCAACTCCCAGAATTCCCCCTGCTGGCTGGGGAATTCTGGGAGTTGAAGTCCACAAGTCTTAAAAGTTGCCAAGTTTGCAGCCTCCCTATCCTAAGGTTGGAGCAGCAGTGTGTTCATCTTTGTTTCTTTCATGTGTTAAGGCAGAAAAGACACTTTCCAGTAATAATTTTTGATCAAATGTTTGACTGGGGTCAACTTCAGCTATGCACTTTTTTTTTTTTTTTTACAGTAATGGGTCAGTGCCTGGTATCCATTTGAAAAGGGGCTTGTTAATTCAGTTTTGGAGATAAGCTTCTCTTGTGATAGTTAAAATGCCAGCGATTTTAATTGACTCTTTGGTCACCGCACAGCACATTCCCAAACAGAATGGGAATACAAGAATCTCTTTCAAAGAGATGTGGCTACAGTTGAAGTAGCTATGAAAAACAGGGCTAAATCAATCTTATTTTCTGGTTATGCTCAGTGACTGTTAATGACATCTGGGATTCAGGTGGAGAATTAAAACTCAAGGCCTGTGGAAAAGCTTTTCATCATAATGGGTTTGCAAAGGTCTACAGCATCCGTATATTTTGAAGGAAGCTTATGGTGAATAGAGTAGAGTAGGGTAGAGTAGAGTATAGAGTAGGGTAGAGTAGAGTAGAGTAGAGTAGAGTAGAGTAGAGTAGAATAGAACAGAACAGAACAGAACAGAACAGAACAGAATAGAATAGAATAGAATAGAATAGGAATAACAGCTGGAAAGGACCTTGGAGGTCTTCTAGTCCAACCCCTGCTTAGGCAGGAAACCTTATACTATTTCAGACAAATGGTTATCCAATCTCTTCTTAAAAACGTCCAGTGTTGGAGAATTCACAACTTCTGGAGCCAAGTTGTTCCACTGATTCTTTGTTCTGTCAGGAAATTTCTCCTTCGTTCTAGGTTGCTTCTCTCCTTCATTAGTTTCCATCCTTTGCTTCTTGTCCTGCCTTCAGATACCTTGGAGAATAGCTTGACTCCCTCTTCTTTGTGGCAGCCCCTCAAATATTGGAATACTGCTATCATAGCTCCCCTAGAGTCCTTCTTTTCATCAAACTAGAGAAACCCAATTCCAGCAACCATTCTTCACATGTTTTAGTCTCCAGTCCCCTAATCATCTGTGTTAGTTTCTTATTCACATAGTATGTTTCCGTGTTGTAACTTGTTGTGACATTTGGGGGGGGGGGAATGTTGGATTGTTGTATAGTCCTGCCAAGCTCAGAACAAACTATCATTCTTTCCTTTTGAGAAAATTCCATCCATCATTTGATTTTTCCTAAGCCCCACTAAAAACCTACAAATCTACAAGGCAGATCTTCCCTTCCCAGTCTGGAAGAGGAGATAACAGATAATCAGAGTTGGGAGGGACCTTGTAGGTCATCTTGTCCAGCCCCCCACCACCACCCAAGCAGGAGACCCTACACTATTTCTGACAAATGGCAGTCCAATCTCTTCTTGAAGGTCTCAAGTGGTGGCGCTCCCACAACTTCTATTCCATGATTGATTGCTCTCACTGTCAGAAAGTTTCTCCTTATTTCCAGGTTGAATCTCTCCTTGTTCAGTTTCCATCCATTATTCCTTGTCTGGCCTACAGGTGCTTTAGAAAATAGTTTGACCCCCTCCTCCTCTCTGGGGCAGCCCCTCAAATATTGGAAGATGCTCTCCTGTCTCCCCTGGTCCTTCTCTTCACCAGACTAGCCACGCCCAGTTCCTGCAACCATTCATCATATATTTTAACTTCCAGTCCCTTAATCATCTTGGTTGCTCTTCTCTGCACTTTTTCTAGAGTCTCAACATCTTTTTTATAGTGTGGTGACCAATACTGGGTGCAGTTTTCGAGGTATGTTCTTACTGAGGCTTTATAGAGTGGCATTAGTGCCTCACTTGATCTCAATTGGATCCTGATAAGATTGTATCATGATAAGAAACAGAAGGCAGTCAATTAATTCCCCAAATATTTAAAATGTGATATTTGATCCTCTGATATGATATTTAAAATTCCAGTTTGCTTTAATGTGTTGCATGAGGTAGAGCTATTCATGTCGCCTGAATTGAATGCACCCACTATTCAAAATTTCCTAGCAAAAACCTAGGATTCCAGTCATCTTCACTCAGATTTAAGGATTCCCAATCATCTACTGCAGGGTGGAAAGGACTCATCTTCGTGGTAATGTATGGATGGGTAAATCTGTGGTCCTCCAGACATGGGCCTATAACTCCTGGAGTTCTCCTCTCTTAGCCAAGCATATGGAGCTGGTGAGAACCAAAACCAAACCTCACTTGGGAAAAATCACAGATATATCACCATTTCTTCCAAGATTATTTCTTCATTTCTTTCAAAAACAAACTTATATGTTGACATTAGTGAAGGCTCACTTCCTAATCTCCTCTAGTCGTGTACTAGAGCGGGGATGTCCAACCTTGGCAAATTGAAGATCTGTGGACCTCCAATTCCCAGAATTCCCCAGCCAACCATTACTGACTGGGGAATTCTGGGAGTTGAAGCCCACAAGTGGTCAAGGTTGGACACCCTCATTTTAGAGTCCTTTTTTTAGACTTACAACAGCAACAAAGGGTCCAAGAGAGACCATAGTTCTGAAACTCGGGAAGTTTTTCCAAAGATAAATGCTTCCTAATTTTACTTGCTTCCATAATTTAAGATAAGACTTTGGGAGATCTGTCTTCCAATCTAGCAGCTTGTGTGGAGTTCTGATCACTCTTGCCTGGTTATCAGCCCACTGAAGAAGATACCTGGTTAAAATGATTTTACCTTGAGGGGAGAATGCTCTAAAATGAGGCATAGAGACTGTAGAAAGAGACAATGGTCAAACAATGAAATAATGAGAGCACCAATAACAATAATAATAATTAAAAAAAACCAGTGACACTCACTGTCTTCTGTTCATTATATTTTATTCATACTTTTATTCCATTTCTTTTTCTAGCTACTTTACATTAAGATTTTGGCTTTGTAGCCTGTATAACTCCTAGCTTCTATCAACTCAAGCTTGTGGTGGTTGATGATTTCCTGTTTCTGTTTTTTCAATTTTTATTTTTGTAATCAACTTATATTAGACCTTGCGCACAGCGCAAAGTTTAGTATAGATACAGATTTGCACAGACAGATCCTATGCACACGCACACTTGCGCACACAACCTCACACACGCGTACACACAATCGGGGTTGGGGGCGGGGGGGTGGGGGGAAGAGATCTTTAGCATGTGGCCTGGCTCCAGAATTATGCTGTTAATCGTCCCAGGTCCTTCCACCTGTAATGAATGCAGGGAAAGTGGGAAAGGAAATATTACTTGGCCTTCTGTCCAGTCCCTTTATAGTTCCCCTTTTTTGGAAAACCTCACTCTCTTCAGGGAGTCAAAAAGTAGCTGGAGAAAAGCAGCAGCTTAAGAAGATGAGTTGTGGGGACCAAAATGTCATGCTTTAGAGGTGAGAAAAAAGGGGGAAGAACGGATGGATGCGCACCATCCTTATCATGCAGGGAACCATTGGAAAATGGCTACTTGTTTTGGAGCTGGGTTATTGGAAATTGAGTAGCTCCTCAAACTCTGCCCCCAAAACCTCAGAATCAATAGAATTTGACCCATGGAGAAATATCTCCAGAGCTTCCCATGGTCTCCCAAATGGAAATATGAAGTTGGGAAGCCTGTCCTTCAAATCTTACCACACCTCGACTGACCAAAGTAAAATGAGGTAATGTAAAAACATGGCGAATCATGCTTGTCACCATCACCACCGTCATCTTCTCACAGCAGCCATGCTCAAAAAAGAGCAGAAGATTGAGGGTGATAAAGAAGGGAGGACTTGCCTTCCCCGTGACCACTTCAGAATACACCATTGGCCAGAAGATTAGTATTAAGTCAGGCCACTTAAGAGGGCAAAAATCCTAAAGAAGCCAACGTCCCATGTTGCTGTTTTCAAGGAAGGGGGTAAAAGGAGAATGTATTCTCAACAAGCAGGGTGTGTGGCTGCAGCTGGGACAGTTAACCCACTCGTTTGGCTGATTGACATGTCTAGGGACAAATGGCACAAGAAGAAGAGTCATCTGTGCTTCCACCAGCATAAGCCAGACAGCCGAGCATGAAGAACACCCTGAGGAGGAAGCATGAACATGAGGAGACAAAGAATTGCAGCAAAACATTGATCATTAGGGAATATGAAGGTATCTCCAAGACCTTCTGAAGTCTGGAGGTCCCAATCTACCAGTTCTCTCAGAGAGAAGAAGTCCCTCTGGTCACTCTCGTGTGCCCTGCTATGAAATTGAGATGCCAACAGTGGATTTTATGGGATGACTGTTGCAGGAGCCAAAGGGAAGGGTCAGCTATGTTAAAATGAAAACCCCAGGACTTCAACAACCTAGAAATCAAAAGTGGAAATGGAGGAAGAAGGCTGAAGAAGCTATTTCTAGATACCAAGTGTCTCTGGGCAAAGCCCTTCCATGAACAGACAAGCTTACCAGTGTGAAAGGCATGGTCAAAACAAAATGAAACAATGGGCTCCGTTTGCTGATCACAACTCTCACCAACCACGAGAAAGGTGGAATGACACACAACAAGAGTAGAAAGAAGCCAAGACAAATTGAGAGGAAGGCCAGGTCCTTTTCCCACACATATATGTGTCTCTCCTGGATAACAAAACTCCATTTTAACCCTGAATATAAATTAAGCAAAATCTGCCCTCTGGCAGGCGTATTTAACACCGTGAACTTCTCCTACACCAGTGATGGCGAACCTTTTCAGCACCAAGTGCCAGAAAGGTGGTGCAGAAACATTGCAAGCATGCTCATTGGGGCCATGCACCGGAAAAGCCAAACTTCCGGCTTCTGGCACGTATATATGCACCTGACAATCAGCTGGCCAGTGTGCATGTGCATACCGGTTTTCGGCACTGCCACGCACCTGAAGGACAACTGATCATTGCATGCACATGCATGCCAGAAACCCGGAAGACAAACAGGCAAGGCTGCACATGCTGGGTGACATGGCTTTGTTTGCCATTTTGGGCACGCATGCCATGGGTTTGTCATCACGGTCCTATACCTTTAACTCCGTTCCAAATGAAGCAAACACAGTTTAGGCTGATGGGCAAAACTCTTGAGGGATTAGAAACAATGCAGCTGCCCCCCCAAAAAGAGAATTTTGAGAGTTTCAGGGGGGGGGAAGGGGGGGGGAAGAGAATACATTTTGTTGGGATGAGTCTGTGAACGCCCGGTTGTGAAATGACCATGAATCCCAAGTTCTCTTCAATGTCTCTTTTTTAAAAAAAAAAATCAAGCAAAATAAAAAGGCTACACAAAACAGTTTTTCTTCAGTCTGTCCTGCAAACCTTTGTGCCCACTCACTCTTTCAAAGAAAGAATATGTTTGTTTCAATAACAGTAGTTCACAACGCCCTTGTTAAGTTTCAGGGAAGCAAAACCTCACAAGAAGGAGGTTCATCTGAGACTTCTATCATTTTGAATGAAAAGCTCTGGTGGCCCCCAAACCTGACTGCCCACCAAGAAAGGATCCAGGGCCCGAAGATAAGCAGCAAATGGATCCCCAAAGACTGCCAATCAGTAGAATTGTGCAAGAATAGATATATATTAATGCAAATAAATTAACCTAAGAAACCCGCAAGTTAACTGTCCCAAATTTACTGTCAACTATCTTCTCAGCTGCCCTTTTTCTCCCACTGGTGACCACCAGCCATTCTGACCTCCTACAAAGAATTTTTGTTTGACTATGGAAATATTTGTCTCCAGTTGCTATCTCTTGCCAGTTAGCCCAGCCAGCTAGCAAAAGAAAAAAGAAAAAAGCAAAGCAAAATGCAGGACAAATTTTCCCCCCTGCTTCTCCAGTTGGAGCATGTGAAAAATAAAAAAATAACCAACTTAATTTCATTCACTTCCAAACAGCTGAACTCCAGAAATCCAAAAGCTTGGATGCAGATACTCTGCATTCATGTTGATCAACACCCTGGAAACAAGGACAATATCAGGAAATTGGGCTGACCTGCTTGTCTATCTGGACTTGAGGTTCTCTTGTGGCGCCCCGACTAGTCAATCCAGGAGAAGATTGTGGCTGGCTAAGGTTTGCTGCTTTGTTTAGATTTTGACAATGTGCAGAGAGAAAATGCCAACTTTCATCACAAAAAGGCCCAGTTCAGATGAATAATTCATGCCAACTATGTTTTCTCTTTCTGGCTCAATAACCTACCTAGAGTATAAACAATATCTTGCTCATAGTTGCTGAAGAGGATGGTATTTGGTGCAGATCAGTTAAACACTGATTGGCACCATCCAGATGAAGCCTGAAAGAGGGAAATCTCCTTTTATTTCTTGCCAGGAAATTTCTAGTTTTACACCAGGAGGCAGAGAGAATCTACTGCTCTGCTTTGGACATCTAGGGATCTCCAACCTTGGCAACTTTAAGCCTGGCAGATTTCAATTCCTAGAATTCTGGGAGTTGAAGCCTGCCAACGCTTAAAGTTGCCAAGGTTGGAGACCCCTGTTCTAGGAAACGATGGCCTTTTTGCATGATAAAACTGAGTTCTCACCTTCAGTTTGCTTCATTCCAAATGAGAGAAATGTTTGCTTTGGCCAAATCCACACGCAAACAGACACACACACACACACACACACAAAAAAAAAACAATTTGGTGGAATTCTAGCTTCTTTCAAGCAGTAGGGCATTTTTTTTGCCCAAGGAAAGGTCCTAAAAAAATAAAACACGTTTGCATTTTCTTGTTCACAGCTCAGCCAACCGATATTCTCATCATGTCTGTGTTTTGCAGAACTGCCATGCTCCGGCCTCCAATCGCTAGGGACTGCCAAGAAGGGCATTCTTTAAATCAAAGAGACACCTAAGCAACTTTTGAAGACTCGCAGACTGATGGACTTCAACTCCTGGAATTCTCCAGCCAACATGGCTGGCTAGAGAATGATGGGAATTGAAGTCCACAAGTCTGAAAAGTTGCCGAGGTTGGACACCCCTCTGCTCTAAAGGATTAAACTGCATTCTTGCATTTGAAATCAGCTGCTGAAGAAGAACAGGAGTCCACATCAAGCAGTTGCTGAATGTACCTTCAGAAGTGTCTTTCAAAAAATGTTTTACCAGAGCTTCACATAAATGCAGAGTGACATGCCATGGCCCAAGTTGACAGACACAGCAATGTCAGGCCCATCCCTCACTACAAAAAGCAAAACTATTTCTCCTGATGCTTCTTCCTCAAACTCTCCATCTTTATGCGGATACAAGAAATGAGGCAACTTAAATAAATACAAGATTTGGGACAAGGACTTCAAAGCAGACATTTTGAAACCCCTTGCTGAGCTGAGGCATGTTCCTGGGTTGTACCTCTGTTGTTGCCTTTTTGTTTTGTTTTGCTGTGGGAACGCTTGAGACATTTACACGTGAGAGCCATTCAAGTGCCCTGGATGTGGGTCTCCATTGGTATCTCTGCAAGTACAGATAGCCCTTTTAAGTGGAGAGACAACTCTCTCACGTAACTACTTGAAGCTGCAAAGGTCAAAGGATGCAACAACAACCAGAGAAGATGCCATCCAGCTGAAACAAGCAGAGGAAGGGGGGGGTGGGGGGTGAAGTGACTCAAGGATGGCCAACCAACCATGGTAACTTTTATGACATGTGGACTTCTACTCCCAGAATTCCTGAGCCAGAAGAAGCTTCCTGTTTTATCTCCTCAAGCAAACTCATCCTGTCACATGCCGGGGTGGCTGAAGTAGCAGCATGGGTATGGTAGGGAAGCCTGTGTCAAAGTCCACTTGCCAACGAAAGAGAAATCCCTCAAAGGGACCCTGGGTGGAAAACAAGCAACTATGCTCTGTTTGGCAGCCAGCGTGAAGACTCGCCGGCTAACCGCATTCTTGCCGAGAAAAAATAACACAACAGTTCCTCCGTGCCAGGACAAATAGGCCGTTTGTGCCAAGACTAGTTAAGGATCGACTCCAAATGAGAGTTTCATGGCTTCCTACGTCTCCCCCGCTCCCACCCAAGAGAGGCAGACCAACAAATAAAGAGCCAGGAAAATGCCTAGAAAGGTGCATGAATCCAGGAGGGCCAGAGTGGATTTTTTTCCCCACCGTGCCTCAGTGCCGGAAAAGCCCAATTCCTCCATCACATTCTGGCCCTTCCTTGGGGACGTTCCTGGCTGGAATTCAGTCGGCACCATGCTTCTCTTTCTCGCCTAAGCCAGCTGTTTCTTTCTTCTGTAAAAATCTGGAGATGATGAATATATACCTCTCTATATATTCATTCTCTATGTACATGTATTGCACGAAAATCCTCTGGCCACAGGTGTTCCCGCCTGCTAGTAGAACCGCTTCCGTTTCTCATCCGACTCAGGCCGATATTCGCGAGAGCCGATGCCTTTCTGAAGGTTGATGAGGGAATCCTTCATCTGTAAAAGCAAGGACACCATCTTGAAAACACAAAACTGCAGAACTAGCAGGATCAGAAATGCTCTGACCCAGGCTTAGCAGAACCAAGAACCAAGACTCCTTGTCCCAAAAAACCCCTCTTTATTTAGTTATTGTGAATTCATGGCATTCACACACAGAAAAGTCCCAGCAATAATCCCTTCCAAGGGTTAAGTGCAAGAACAGACCTTACCAGTCCTTGGATAATTGTCAGACCAAGAGCATTAATTCCTGGCAAGGAGTCGTTGAGGAACGAACCACGATAAGCAAATCATCCGAAAGAAATACAAACTATTGTCTCCTGCAACCACCCTTTTAGTTGTATTTATTCCCCATGGCAGGGGCCATTCAGCGTCCACTTGTGCCTTTTCTTCCGAGTCAACCCCTGTTCCTTAGTTGTTCCCTTCCCCTGACAGCTCTGCACTTACGCAGTTCTGGAATAGGCCCCAGCTGTTCTTCTTCCCCACTAATCTCTGACTCCTAAGGCAGCTGGGCAATGTCAGACAGCCCTGGGCCTATCTCTGCTTCTATCAGAGCCTTCCCCAGACTCCAGGACTGGCCCAAGTCCTTTGTATATGAAATATGTGTTGGTTAGGCAGTGAATAGTGAAACCGCAGCTTCATATGTACAAAACTCATACCACTTCTTAGAAATAATCAAAGATCTACACGTAGAACAAGAAGATCTGCTTGTAAGTTTCGACGTGGTTTCACTATTCACTCAAGTCCCGATAAAAGAAACTCTTGAAATCATCAAAAATAAATACCAACCAGCCAAAGACCTCATGGAACTAACAGAACACTGCCTAACCAACACATATTTCATATACAAAGGACAAAGATACAAGCAAATTGAAGGAGCCCCTATGGGATCACCACTGTCACCCGTCATTGCAAACCTGTTCATGGAAGAATTCGAATCCAGAGCCCTGGCTAATGCCACCCACAAACCCAAACTATGGCTAAGATACATCGATGACACATTTGTGATTTGGCCCCATGGAAAAGAAAACCTAAACAATTTCCTAACACACCTAAACAGCGCACACCCCAAAATCAAGTTCACCATGGAAATGGAAATAAACAAACAACTACCACTCCTAGATGTACTAATCTACAAAAGAACGGATGGCACACTGGGACACACCATATACCAGAAGGAAACACATACCAACCGCTACCTCAACGCCCAATCCCACCACCACCCAGCACAGATAAATTCCGTAGCGAAAACCCTAATTACCAGAACCAAATGCCTGGCAGACAAGACACATATAAAGACTGAACTATGCACCCTGACTGAAGTATTGACAGCCAATGGCTTCCACAAAAACAAAATCACCAACTTGATCCACAAAAACACACCAAGACATAACAGAGACCTAGAAGATCAACAGATCCATGGAACAGCTGTCCTGCCCTACATAAGAGGTACCACAGATAAAATCAGTAAGATACTACACAGGCATCACATCAAGACTGCCTTCAAAACAGACAAAAAAATAGCAGCCATCCTGAGGAACCCCAAAGACAAAATTGACCTGGAAAACCAAGGCATATACGAAATTCCCTGTACATCATGCCCGGCCACATACATTGGACAGACCAATAGAAGAATAAGTACCCGCCTAGATGAACACAAAAATGCAGTAAAAAAGCTGGAACACACCTCCTCACTAGTCCAACACATGAAAACCACAGGTCACAACATCAACTTCAATGGCACTAAAACCCTGGCCACTATAGAAAACCCCAGCCACAGAATCATCAGAGAAGCCATAGAGATTGAAAAAAGACCTGACAGCATGAATAGAAGAGATGATTCCACCAGACTGTCAATCATTTGGAAGCCTGCACTCTCAAATAGAAAGATCTCCATGCCACAAGCCAGGCAAACACCTGGGCAAAAACAGACTCCCTCTGATAGCTCCAACCCAAACACCCCCCCACCAGGCACCCAGGTGAAACCCAGCTTGCTAATGAAGAGCAGCCGTCCCTTCACACGAAGCCAAGCTGCACTAAAAGCCTCCAACACAAGAACAGACTGTTGCCAGCCAATCAAAGCCACAAAACAGAGAGAAGAAACCAGGAACACCAATCAATCAAACTCCAAGTCCAATGAACACAGGTCCAGGCTCCCAACCAATCAGAATGGACCAGTCTCAAATTTAAAACCAGGAGCTGTAAGACCCATATCCATACAGAAGCCTGAGGATGGCAGATGAGATTCTGCTGAAACGTTGCTACAACTTTAACAGAACTACAATGACGTGGGATAATACCCGAAGGAAGCTAAACAGCACACATGTAAGTACCCGCGAAAACCTAAGAAAACATATATATATATATATGTATATATATATGAACTACAATGACGTGGGATAATACCCGAAGGAAGCGGAACAGCACACATGTAAGTACCCGCGAAAACTTAAAAAAAAAAAAAACATATATACATATACATATACATGTGTGCTGTTTAGCTTCCTTCAGGTATTATCCCACGTCATTGTAGTTCTGTTAAAGTTGTAGCAACGTTTCAGCAGAATCTCATCTGCCATCATCGGCTTCTGTGTTGAGTTTGTAAATGGGGTATGTTCTCAATGCAGAAGCATTGAGAAGAAGAAAATGCAGAAGAAAACATACATATACATATACATATACATATACATATACATATACATATACA
>BLBF01000059.1:4948973-4960777 GCA_015471245.1 Laticauda colubrina | reverse complement strand
GAAGAAGAAGAAGAAGAAGAAGAAGAAGAAGAAGAAGAAGAAGAAGACAACAACCTACCGGGATTGGAGCTTCATTGTTTGTTGTAGGAGTCAATGTGCTGCTGTTGGTAAGAGACTTCTTGGGAAGTTGAGGGCTCACTTCAGCTTTGACCTCCATGCTACTTTTGGAGGAGCTGTCATTGACTTCATTTTCTTCCACGGGGATCTCCTCACAGTAACTTAAAAAAAAAAAACCAATAAGCAAAATTCGGGTAAATTGGATCAATCCCACAGTTAGTTTTCTTATCAAGCATTGAAGAGCAAACCTTGTGGAATAAAAACATTAACCTCACAGTGCAGCTGATACCTCCAAAGAGAAGCTTCAATTATCACCTTTTTTTTTACATTGACATACCCATTTTCTAGCCAAATTCCACTCCAGAACATTTACAGACTTTTTCGTATCCGTCATGGGCTTAAAGTATCTTATAGGATGGGAGATAATGATAAGATCTTCTGCAATTCTGGCTGGGGAATTCTGGGAGTTGAAGTCTGCTCAGCTTAAAGTTATAAAGGTTGACTAACACTGCCCTAGAGTAGTGAGGATATCTGTGGTTTGTGAGCATTAAATTTTGGCATTTTCCAGTCTTGTTTTCATGGCTCACTTCAAGCATAGGAGCTTACCCCATGGTGTTGAAATCTTCATCAGGAGGAACGTAGTCTTCATCATCGCTCGTCAACCCCAACTCATTGCCATAACACTGATGTACAAAATGCCAAAGCTCCTTTGGACACAAGGGCTGGAGAGGAACAAAGCAAAGAGTGCAGAGAAGAGCAGGAAAGATGATTAGAGGACTGGAGGCTAAAACATATAAAGAACAGTTGCTGGAATTGGGTATGTCTAATTTGAAGAAAAGAAGGACAAGGAGTGACATGATAGCAGTCTTCCAAATATCTCGGGACTGCCCCAAAGGAGAGGGAGTCAAACTATTCTTCAAAGGAACTGAAGGCAGGACAAGAATCAATGAATGGAAACTCATCAAGGAGAAAAGCAACCTGGAACTAAGGAGAAATTTCCTAAAAGTCAGAACAATTAATCAGTGGAACAATTTGCCTCCAGAAGTTGTGAATGCTCCAACACTGGAAGTTTTTCAGTAAGATTGCATTTCTCTGAAATTGTGCAGAGTTTACTGCTTGGACTAGAAGACCTCCAAGGTCCCTTCCAACTCTGCTTTTCTATTCTTTTCTATTCTATTCTATTCCATTCCATTCTATGAATCCGTATCCCCCATGGAAAGCAATTAACAGCACCTCTGATACTTCACTCATAGGAATTTTAAGAACACGGCTACCCAAATGTCTATGGAGCTTCTCAGTCATCCAGGTCACAGTTTTGCTTTTTTCAAGAGGCAACTGGACTTTCTCGTTTTTTTTGAAGTTGTCCAGTTGCCTCTTGAAAAAAGCATCTTTGGGACAGGGCTACCCAAATGGATGTTGTGAAGTGTGTGGATTTGCAGGATTGCAAAGAAGAAGAAAAAATATGTTCACAGCATGGCAACATGACATTGGGACCCACTCACTTTCAGGAAGCTACCCACAATGGATCTGCAGTTTCAGCTTTTCCTCCTCTGCCTTTTGTTTTTAAATGCATGTCATAATTATCAAGGAACAAAAACCATTTGAATTGCAGCTGTGTTATATATTTGTGTGTGTGTGTTTGTGTACATGTGTTGATTCATCCTTGGAGGGCATTAGACTGAATACAAGGCTTCCATTATTGCAAAAGGTGATACCCTTCTCAAAAATTAACAGATGAAAAAAGTTAAACCCATAGAAGGGGGAATGAAAGGGAAGGGAAAATGCATTCTTGGGAAACAAACCGAGCAGTTATTGGGGTGAAATTATCAGCAATTCTTGGAGTTATCAGATCATTTCCAAGCAGCAACAAGAGAGGTGAGAACAGAAGACTGGAAGGGACAAACCAGGATTCCTAATTTGGACGTATCAATTTGAATCCTGTTACATTTTACGCTGCAATTTCTCAATGCACTGTTGTAATTTGGTTACAAGCTTGTTTCCTGGTGTCAAATGGCCCATGGGGATAATACTTAAGGGTCACCTCTGGTCATTAACCCTTGAGCCAGATGAAAAACGAAGAAGAATGAGTTTACATAGCTCACAGACAAGGGTAGACAGTCTTAGATCAACTACCAACTGGAATTTTGAGAACATGTTAGAACAGGAGTGTCCAACCTTGAAACTTTAAGATTTGTGGACTTTAACTCCCAGAATTCCAGGAATTGAAGTCCACAAGTTTTAAAGTGGCCAAAGTTAGACACCCCTGACTTAGCCAAGAAGGGTGTATGTGTTTTTGCCTCTTTGAACAATCTCTAATTGGAGGAGAAAGAAATTTCTGGAGGGAATAACTAGGCTTCTCTTGTCCTAGAACCTATCAGCCACAGCATCCAGGATATCCTTATTGGACATCCTTGTGTTAGAGGCACACTCTGAACATGGTGGCCATAGATCAACAGGTTAATTAGAGTTCTTTGTCAGAAGGCCAGCATGTCCTCTGCCACCATCTGTGGCCTTCCAGGAGACCTTCTACAATTCTAGGGAGTCCCAAGGGTGTTTTCAAAAAGGCAACTGAACATGTACATTGGGGAAAACTAAACAACCACTACACAAATGCAAGGCGCAACATCGGAGAATCAACGCACGAGGACACAATTCAGCCATCCAACTTAACCTAGAGGAAAAGGGCTTTTCCACAAGAAAGTCCAGCTGCTTTTTTGAAAGCCTGAATCTACGAGATGGGTGACAAATACATTTGATAAAGATGAAAAAGCAATACTTCCTACACCTTTTCAAGGAGGGCGTTCTGCCAGAGGCGAAACATCATCATGTACGTCCTATCCCGGGCACCAAAGGAAGTGAAAAAGTGCTGGGAAAAGCAAAAATAAAAATAAAAATTGAGAGGTGAGATAAATCAGGAATTATTTGTGAAATGATTGCATTGAAATACATTAGCCAAAGAGAAAGAGTAGTGCACACATGATACGGAGGTTGAAAACTCTACCCTAGCAAAGAAATTAGTGATTTATACCGGGAGTAGTACGGTGGCCTAGAAGTGGAGCTCTTGCCTCACAATCAGGAGGTTGTGAGTTCGATCCTAGGTAGAGGCGGATATTTCTCTCTCTGGGCACACTGAGAATATATCGGCTGAACAAAACTCCGCATTGGTGACAGGAAGGGCATCCGGCCATTAAAACACTCTGCAAGCACCATTCAGTTGCCCAGACTTCACCCCGCAAAGGATTATAGGGTCATTAAAAGAATATTTTATGACAATATTCTAAAAACAAACAGGGCCTGTTTGGAGGCATCTTGCAAATGGGTGAAGCCAACTGCATGGAGCAGAACCTATTTTTGGAAGACTTGAGAGGAAGGAATTTAAGATATAATGAGCACCATTCTGAAGGCTTTTTATTACATTATCTGCTTTAATTGATTTTCTAGCAGCTGGGTGGTCAGAAAAAAAAACAGAATTCTTATTCCAAAGTGGTTTAAAGTTCAACCACTTTTCCAGTACACAGCCAATGATAATACCATGCTTGCACCCCAATTCTTTTAACCTTCCCATGGCTATTCTTATTCAGAGATTCAGGAAAGAGATTTCCAAACCAAAGTAACAAGCTCAACACTCTAAATTTCCAAAGCAATACTGGGCCAACTGGTGGAAGGTAGACAAATATTCCATCAATAGTTGGGAGACCAATTGACAGGATAGACACCTTCCCACACCATCTGCTCAGAAATAAAACAACACAGACTTGTAGCCTGCTTCTTTCACTCAAAGAGGGATTAGGATCTAGATCAAGGGTGTCAAACTCAAGGCCCACAGACCAGATCCAGCCTGTGATGTGGTTAGATCTGGCCCGCACAGTTGCCCTGGAAACAGCAAAGGATTGACCTGCAGAGCCTCAGACTGGCCCAAGCTGACTGGGCACTGATCTACAACCTAGTAGTGGCCAACCAGACTAGAATGTGATCAACCTTAGATCCGCAAGGCTGGCCTGGAGCCAGCCTTGTCTGGCCAATCACAGGTGCCTTTTGACGTGAGCAACATTGAGCAGGCCAGGTGGAGTTGTCCATTCCTGCCCAGTCATGTGACCACCCAGCCATGCCCACCTGGCCCTTTGAAGGTGACCATAATGTTGATCTGGCTATGACAGAAGCAGAGATAGGGCCAAGGCAATCTGACATTGCCCAGCTGCCTTAGGAGTCAGAAATAAGTGGGGAAGAAGAACAGCTGGGGCCTGTTCCAGATACGTGTATGCACAGAGCTGTCAGGAGAGGAGAACAATTAAGGAACAGGGGCCAATTTGGAAGCAAAGACACATGTGGACGCTGAATGGCCCCTCCTTGGGGAATACATAGAACCAAAAAGGGAGTGGTAGTTGCAGGAGACCATTAGTTCATATTTCTTTTGGAAGATTTGCTTATCAAAGTTCATGCTTCACAGAAACTCCTTGCAAGGTATTGAATTTACAGCTGTGGGACTGAAAGCTGCAACTATCCAAGGACTGATAAGCTGCAATTAACCCTTAGGAGGATAATTGCCATGACTTTTCTGTGTGTGAATGCCATGAATTCACCGTAACTAAATAAAGAGAGGTTTTTCGAGACAAGGAGTCTGTTTTTTAATTCTGCTAAGCCCTGGATCAGAACACCGGCCCTCAATGAAATTGAGTTTGACACTCCTGATCTAGATGAAAGATAAGCAGGAAGCCTTCAGGGTGGAGACACGTTTTGCTGGCCATGCCCAGAAGGTACTCTGATTTTGCCACCGGTAAACAAGTTTTGCAAGGTTTTGCTTTATCCCTAACCTTTGGGGGAAAAAAACTTGTTTAACTAGTGGAAGCAACAAGACCAAAGAAGGTCAGAAGGTCCTACTACAGGAGCTCTAAGCCATTTTCTGCTGTTTTTTTTTTTTTTTAAAAAAACATGCATGTTCCTAGACAATCTGATCTTTGGGTCCTGGTGGATCTACTTGACTGTGAGAATTTAACTGAGCTTCGGTCTTGTCCAAGATTCCCTGCTTCCCCTCAACCCTCAGATTTGTCCTTCAGAGAAGTCTTCTGCTCTTGCCCATGTCCAATGGGGAAGGTTGTAAGAACGTACCTTTTCAGTGTCTGTGCAAACTTGAATAGCATTAGGAATGAGCCGCGCAGTTTTCTCCTTGGTCATGGTGCAGATGTCCTTCAAACGGACAGTCAACTATACCAACAGATAAAAGATCAGAAGCATCATGGAAAGTGAAACAAGAAGAATAGAATAAGATAGAACAGAATAGAACAGAGGAGAGTAGACTAGAGTAGACTGGGGTAGAGTGGAGTAGGGTAGAGTAGGATAGGGTAGAATAGAACAATAAGTAGAAGAGAATAGAATAAAGAGAAGAGAAGAGAATGGAGTGGAATAGAGAACAGAACAGAACAGAACAGAATAGAATAGAACAGAATAGATTAGAATAGAATAGAATAGATTAGGAATAGAGTAGAATAGATATTGGATTGTAGAGTAGAATAGAATAGAATAAGGAAATAGAATAGAATAGAATAGAATAGAATAAGGAAAGAATAGAATAGAATAGAATAGAATAGAATAGAATAGAATAGAATAGAATAGAATAGAATAGAATAGAATTCTTTTTTGGCCAAGTGTAATTGGACACACAAGAAATTTATCTTCGGTTCATAAGTTCTCATTGTACATAAAAGCTATAAGTGATAAATCATGACCATAGCCATCATAAAAACACATTCAACACAAATCATAAGATGCAACCCTTAATCATGGATTCAACACAAACTGTACTAGGAAACTAAATAAAACAATGTAAATTGTCAAGATAGAAGCCACAACATTAAAAGGGGAGCAAAATGCAATCTTTCAGGGTTCACCCAAGGCAGAGAAAGTCAATGGGGTGGGTGGGCTGGGCTGGACTGGAGAAGACAACTCACCAAGGTTTCCCAACGGAAGATGTTGCTGTAGAAACAAATCCAGTTTTCAGAGAGGTAGAGTCGTCCTTGCAAGAGAATATCTCTTTGAAGGGCACAGGAGTAATCTGTAGGAAAAGCCAGGCAGAGGGAGCGACATGATGTGGCCAAAAGGACATAAATATTTATAAAGAACGCAAAAATAGTTGGATAGTGTTTCTGTACACGGTAGAAAATCAACAAAGACCAGTTGGGTTTCTTGCAGTCTAAACAACGACAGCAGGAAAACAAATTTGGGTGGATGGACAAGGAAGATAAATAAAAGGGAAGGAAAAAGAAGGCGTTTTTGGCAGCGGGAATTATTGAAGCATTTTTCAAACAGGGGCTCATTAGCAAAGATCCTGGACAAACTACAGATTACACCCAGAAAAAATATTACAATGTAGGTAGCTCTCGATTTAAGACCACAATTGAGCTCAAAATTCCTGTGGCTAAGTGAAACATTAAAAGTGAATTTGGTCCCCTTTTTAACAACCTTTCTTTGCCACAGCTGTTAAGTGAATCACTGCACCGGTTAAGCAGGGTTGGGATTCAATTTTTTTAACAACCGGTTCTGTGAGTGTGGCTTCTTCTTCCTTTTTTTTGGGCAGGATGCCCCCCATTTTTGGGGCCTCCTGGGTCTCAGGGAAGCTTCCTGGGCGAAACAGTAAGACAGTGAGGGGCATCCCAGCACAGCTGATCATCAGGAGGGGAAAAAGAGAGAAATACCTTAAGGACCCTGTCTGGGCAGGGGTGAATGCAGTCAGCGATGTTGTGCATGCACGTTAAGGACTAGGTGGGTGGGGCAGGGCAGATGGAGAGGGGCGGGGCCAGCCAGAGGCATGATTTCCCAGTTCTCCAAACTGGGAAGAATCATAACAACCAGTTCTAGAGTACCGGTCCAAACTGGTAGAATCCCACCCCTGTGGTTAAGTTAGTAACCTGGTTGTTAAGCGAATCTTGGCTTCCCCATTGGCTTGGCTGGTGAGAAGGTTGCCAAAGGAGACCACATGATTCCCCCACTAGGATGCTTTGTAACTGTTGTAAATATGAGTCAGTTGCCAAGTGTCCAAATTTGGATCGTGTGACTATAGGAATGCTGCAACGGTCGTAAGTACGAAAAGCGGTCATAAGTCACTTTTTTCTATGCCATTGTACCTTTTTTTTAAATAATATTTTTTAAAAAAACAAAAATAACAAATAAAATCATCTTTTAATTTTACAGTGTGTTGGTGGGGTACATACATCTTGTGCGCATAATGATATTGTACATTCCCTTAATTATATTTATAAACTGCTCTAATCAGCATTTTACATCATATTGTTCGATTATTATGTTATCATTAGCATTATAATTGTTATCTTTTGAAAACGTATCTCATCCTTGCTAAGTTATATTCATTCTTTTTATGCCATTGTAGCTTTGAGTGGTCATTAAATGATTTTTTTTTGTAAATGGAGGACTACTTCTAAAAAACATGCCCTGGTTTCTTTCCAATGAATCTTGCAAATATATTATGAAATGGGCTGTGGAACCACGATGATAGTTTGGAACCAATGTTTGTCTATTTTTCTGTAACAATGAAGCCCAACTTAAAAGGGAGCTAAGTTTGGAAAAGAGACCTGGCTAAAGGAAGAGCAAAGAGATGAAAAATGAAAAATAGATGGTTGCTGTTAAGATTTCTCTTCTAGGAGTATAACTAACGAAGGGACACCGTGGCTCAGAGGCTAAGATGCTGAGCTTGGCGATCAGAAAAGTCGGCAGTTCGGCTGTTCGAATCCCTAGCACCATGTAATTGTTCCAACTTCTGCCAACCTAGCAGTTCGAAAGCAGGTAAAAATGCAAGTAGAAAAATAGGTACAACTTTGGTGGGAAGGTAACAGCATATTCCGTGCATCTTATTGGCATTTAGCCATGCCAGCCACATGACCATGGAGACGTCTTCGGACAATGCTGGCTCTTTGACTTTGTAATGGAGGTGAGCACCGCCCCTAGATCCTAAAACGACTAGCATGTATGTGCGAGGGGAACCTTTTCCTTTACATTTAGTATAACTAATCATTTCATGACTGTGTGGATTTCAACCTGCATTTTAAATTTGCTCCCAACTCGGTCCACATTTTAAATGTTTTGAGGGGCTCCTTCTCGCTTACAAATAAAACTAATTATTCATGCTATACAGTTGGTGCTATGTAAAAGTATGTTGAAAATCTGACCATGGATTCCAGACTTCTCTCTCCTTAGTTAAAACATCTATTTAATCAAAATTCTTTCAGCAAAAGTTCCACAAGATCAGTGAATCGTATTATTTCTTCCCCTCCCCCCCCCCGTTAAGCTATGTTTTCATGTTTCCTATCATATTAAGTGAGAGCCAATTGGTTTAAAAGCATCAGGTTAGAAACTGGGTGTCAGGATTCCAGCAGTTACTCCAATGAAATCATGAGCCTTGAGCCGCACTCCCCAAAACTACAGCCTACAGCCCTGTGCCTACACCTCCCACAAGCTAACTGACACAGAGTGACCATGGGTTGCATGGGAAAAAGAGGCTTTAGCAGTGAGGTGGGCACTGCAAACCTGGTGCCATCTGCTGGAAGGAGGACAGAGACCACTCGAAGTGTGGACCGACTATACAAACCTGGAAGCCCTTAGGACCCCATGAAAACTATCACCCAAAAAACATTTTGTATACACATTTTTTAGTTGACACTGGGTGACTGTGAGTTCTAGCCCTCCCTTGGGCACAAGCCACCCAGGTGACTTTGGGCCAGTCCCTATCTCTCAGAAGTGGTGTAGGGTCTCCTGCTTGGGCAGAGGGGGTTGGACTGGATGACCTACAAGGTCCTTCCCAACTCTATTAAAGATATCCTCTGAAATATCTCGGAAGGAGGCAATGGCAAGTCACTTCTGAAAATAATCTTGTCATAATGTCAGCGTTCTTGACATTATTGGCATTCCAACTAACCAGTTCCAACCCAATAAACTCTGAGACAACCCTCTTCTCAAAGTTTAATTTTATTAGAGTTGTGTCATATTGCCACATCTGGGAAAACCCAAATCTGAGAGTTCCAGGTTTTCCTTTCCCCAAAGTAATTCATAGTTGCATCCCCTACACCCATCAGTCCATCACATGGCCCAATCAAATGTCATCCCAACTGGAGACATCCCTTGAGCTACTCCTCTTCAGATGCAGGTAACTTGTCCTTGATGTCTAGAGAAGAATGTTGTTGTGTCTAATCTTCCATCTCTCTATGCAATCCTCCCTCCCAATTGCCCAGGCAGACAAATGTGGCAGCCTCGAAGCTTCTAAGTAAAATATGGCTTCCAAGGATGACACATAAACCTTTCCCCTTCAGTAATAACGTATTGCTATTAAGTAAGAAGATCGTAAAGTTGGAAAATCTCTCAATAATCCATAGATAAAGGCTTTTTCCTCTTCCTGGTCTAAGGTTGTTCCAGACCAGTTATTCTCACCAGGTGGGTGAGAAGGGTGGATGGAACCAAACAGCTCCTGGCACCAGCCTTATTTGTTGTTTTTAATCCACTTTGATTCAAGTTACACAATTATTGCAGGCTAAAAAAAGGCATGCTTTTCCCCCTTGGTCACGCATAACTTCTAAAAATGAGAGGAGTCTGAGATTTAATCTAGATTGCCACTGCCATTGGAGAAAGAACGGAGACCAGATTTGGCTGCAGAAATACGGATAGCATTAAAGGTCAACAAAGAGATACAGAAAACTCCTTCTTTGCTGACACCCAGTCATGGTGTAGATTTTGGCAGCCAAGATAAGAATGAAATCTTTGCTGTTAATTGTTAGCTGGTTTAAATGGAGTTTTGTCAAGTTTGGCCCTTCACATTGTCATAGATTAAAAAGAAACATTACTGTTCACTTGGAAAAAGAATAGGGTCTATTTTACTACTAGAAGTTGCTAACTAGTTATCTTTTACTGTCATTAAGCTGGCTTACATAACACTTTCTTCTCCCTGCCCCTGGAAGTAAATTTCCTCTTCGAATAAAGAATCTAGTAAACTTGCCTTTAAAAAGTCACAGAAATGTAATATTGATTCAGACTTTGAGCTAATTAGGCGATAACGGTAATTGTTATGGAGCAAGACACTCAAATCTGTGACTTTTAACACTTTAGAGGCCAAATTTTCCTTAAATATGGAAATAATTTTTCCTGGAATTTTTTAATATTGTATTAATCATAAGTTCATTTTTTTTCTGTTTCAGGCAAAAGTCTATAAGGAGTTTCTAGTCTACAATAAATGTGGATTCAGTGCTTTTTTCCAGTTGAAGAAGCTGGAAATTTAGTTTTCAAAAGAGGTGTAGTTCAAAAGAGAATTCATTTTCAAAATCTCCAATCTTGGATATGGAGATTTTCAACCATTCTCGTCATGGTTAGCCTAAAGGTGTTTTTCAAACGGCAATTGGACTTTCTTGTTTTTTCTTCTTCTTTTTCCTGGAAAACATTTCGCTTCTCATCCAAGAAGCTTCTTCAGACCTGAAGAAGTTTCTTGGAAGGGAAGTAAAACATTTTCAAGGGAACCTCCCCCTTCCCCCCCCCAAAAAAAAAGTCCAGCTGCCTTTTGGATAAAGCATCATTGGGACACTTTGATGAACTGAACAAAAATAAATACGATCAGATGGATTGATATCTTTGAATACCCCCTGCGTGAGACAGGGTGAGATGGAGAAATTTTCTTCCTGGACAAAGAACAAACTTTTTTCCAGCCTCAACCGATGCGGCTGGCTTTTATGATTCCTGAGAACAGGGGTGGCCTTCAAATTTTAGCAAATGGTTCTCTGCCCGGTTGCTGGGTGGGCGTGGCCATGGTGGGTGTGGCCTAGTCGACCTCCTGCACCATGGCGGGGAGGGGGGTGTTTTCACCCTTTGTGGGCTCTGGAGGCTTTTCTCGAGCCTCCAGGAGGGTGAAAATGGCGTCCTCAGGCTCCGGAGGTCCTCCAGAGGCTGGAAACAGGCCCATTTCCGGCCTTCTGCAGCTTCCAGGAGACCTGTTTTTCACCCTCCCCGAGCCTCCATGTGGGCCCTGTACTTACCTGGGGTCCAAAACAGGCTGCATGAGGGGAGGGGTAGCTACCAGTTTGGTACTGGTTCACCCAAACTAGGGAGAATGAGTAGCAGCCCACCCCTGCTGGAGAACCTTTGCCTTGTCACAGGCCTAGAAAGAAGGGAGGGTTGTCTTACCAACAATGAGGCGCTCCGTCTCGGGAAGCTGCTTGAAAAGTTTCCTGAAGTCTTCATTCCGTTGTTTGTAGGTGGGACTCAACACCTGGGAAGAGTGGAAGGACCGTTAGAAGGAAAAGGAGCTAAAGGAAGATCAGAGTGACAAGCTGGGAAAACTTCTTTATTCTCTGTCTACAAAGACTCATCCCCCTAAGGTGTGCTCAACTCCTGGGAGGAAGGGAAGAAGGGAGGGAGGGAGGGAAGGAGAGAAGGAAGGAGATGGGAGAGAAAGAGGAGAGAGAGAGGGAGGGAGGGAGGGAGAAGAAGATAGAGAGAAAGAGAGAAAGGGAGAGGGAAGGGGAGAGGGAGAGAGGGAGAAGGAGAGGGAGGGAGAGAGATTTGAAGTAAGCAAGCAAAAGCAATTGAAATGTAGACAGACAATGATGGATAGATGATAGATAGATAGATAGATAGATAGATAGATAGATAGATAGATAGATAGATGATAGAAAGAAAGAAAGAAAGAAAGAAGGAAAGAAAGAAAGAAAGAAAGAAAGAAAGAAAGAAAGAAAGAAAGAAAGAAAGAAAGAAAGAAAGAA
>BLBF01000059.1:4928081-4948963 GCA_015471245.1 Laticauda colubrina | reverse complement strand
GAAAGAAAGAAAGAAAGAAAGAAAGAAAGAAAGAAAGAAAGAAAGAATGAATATAAGTCAGGCAGAAGGACCATCCATTCCTTCCCTATTATTGATGCCTTAACACTGAATAGTGAAGAAGGTACTGTCTGCACCAAACAATTATTGAACATTGTTTTTATTAAAGAAAATCTTGTTTTGAGAGTCGCATCCTCATCCTCATCCCCATAATTTCTCCTTCACATTAACCAAGAGTAAAGCACTAAGCGATAATTCAGGATTGAACTTGCAAACCCTTCTGCTTAGCAACAACAAGATGCTTCTAAACAAGAAGGAGACGAGCATCTTTAGGGGACCTGTTTTGGACAAGACACCACTCACAGCTGGAATTTCTTCCCAAGCTAAATCACGATAATCTTCGGGAAAATCACACAGCCATTTCAAGTGGCAAAGCAGGCATGGGTCCTCCAATTCCAAGAGAAAGCTCCAAAGAATTCCACATTCGGAGAGGACATCCATAGCTGCAGCAGCGTCTTCCGTTCTTAAGTCTTCACTGCCACACAGGACAAATGTCCTTTACTTTCCACAACTGTCACCAAAATAAGAAGCCACAGTGGGTGCTTGCTTGCGGACACTAGACTAATTTTCCCCATCCACTCATGGGTGGCTTTGGAGACTCCAAGAGGGTAAGGAAAGCAATCCACTTGTCCAGGACAATTTGAGAAGACCAAGTTCATTCACAACCTCGAGTCCAATCACAGCTCCCTTGCTTCACCGCACCTCACAAAGGGTGCCTCAAGTCTGGAGGCACTCCAACATTTCTGCTCTCTGAAAAGTTGTGTCCAGGGATCAAGTTCTATGCTCTGAACAGAGTCATGCTTCTAATTCCAGAGATCCAAGGTTTCAAATCTTCACCATTCTAAATCATTGTGAGAAAGCACAAAATCTGAGTGAGAAAGCACACATTCAGAGCCAACTGAACTCCAGATGTTTTATTCCCCCCACAAAAAACAAAAATCAATCTTGCAGAATCTTCTCGCGTCTGGGACTTATCTTTGGAGGAGCTGCAAATATTCCTTCTGGTTCAAGTTCTTCCCTCTGAATCCAGGATGAGCTCAACAGTAATTTCTAAATTCACTCCGTTACCAGTTACCACAGGGGGACTTTCCTTGCTTCCTCTCTTCTCTGAAGAGACAGTTTTGTTCTTGGCTTATTTGTGTGTGTGTTTTTCCCTCCCCTCTATTTGTAGAAGAAGCGGGTGGGGAAAAGACAACTGAAATGTTTCACACATGCTTTACATTTCAGCCTCTGGGTGATTGTGTTGGCCAATGCCCTGGAGTAACCCAGCCACGGCCCTCCCATCCAGCAGATGTTTCCTGTAATGCAAAGTTGCTGGGCTGAGTTTGTTTTGGAGGGTGGAGAGAAGACGGCACCAGCGAGAGCCTATCTCCGAGCGTGAAATCCCAAATCCTCCCTCGCTGGGGACTGTTTTGACTGAACTCTTGGCATGGATCTCCGAGAACAGCCTGGATGGGTTCAAGAAGAAACGGAGCTCCCTTTCACTCAACTCCACCATCCCACCTTCTTGGAGGTGAATCAAGAACTTTGGAGAACTTCCTTTGCTGTTTGCTCATGTCTTCAAAGGAATACCTTCCCGGTCTTTTCAAACTCGTTTGAACTTGAATGACTCGCTAAGAGAGGTAAAGTTAGGATTTGAAAGCATGATGCAAGTTTATAGTAAAATGCAGCCCCAAATCACAAAGTGAAGTGAGGTTCATCCTTGCGAGCAATGAATAAATCTTATCTGAAGCCATTCCGAGGTCTTTCCAGGGATTTCAATGACAATTCCTGTCTTTGATAACTGTTAGCCTCTCTTTGGCTTCAAAAAGTTCAGTAAGTCCAGGAAACTTTTCCATGGAATGGAAAAGAATCATAACTGGAAGTTGACTTATTATTTGTTTATCATATTGCGCATTCACATCATAATTTTGATAAAAACACAAGAATTAAAATTTCAAAATACAGAATAGAATAATTGAGTTGGATGGGATCCTGGAGGTCTTCTAGTCCAACTCCCTTCTTAGGCAGGAAACCCTATAATGGTTATCCAATCTCTTCTTAAAAACTTTCAGTGTTGGAACATCCACAACTTCTGGAGGCAAGTTCTTCCACTGGTTAATTGTTCGAACTGTCAAGAAATTTATCCTTAGCTCCAGGTTGGTTTTCTCCTTCATTAGTTTCCACAAATTGCTTTTTGTCCTGCCTTCAGGTACTTTGGAGAATAGCTTGACTCCCTCTTCTTTGAGGCAGCCTCTGAGATATTGGAAGACTGTTATCATGTTTCCCGTAGTCCTTCTTTTCATCAAACAAGACATACCCAGTTCCAACAACTGTTCTTTATATGTTTTAGCCTCCAGTCCCCTAATCATCTTGGTTGCTCTTCTCTGGACTCTTTCTAGAGTCTCGAAATCTTTGAAATATAAACTCTGAAATATGATACACGTACATCTGATTATACTTTTTTTTTTGCTTCATTTGTCGCAGCCAGCAAAGTCTCTATATTTTAACATTCTGGCACTATATGATAGATAGATGACTTATAAATAAATGACCTGTTTGGGGAGGGTCAGTTTGGGGAGGGTAAAGCCAACTTCATGGTTTACGTAGGACACATGCTGCTAAAAGCAACCTTGGTCTCCCCTGGGCGAAACCAGAGTAACTGGTAGATGGTAGATGGAACACTTGTGAAAACAATAGAGTCTTTTCAGTGCTGGATTGATTGATGGCTCCTCCTCTCTTGAGGGATAGGTGGATAGGTGGAGGGATGGATCAATGGAGGGATGGAGAAACCTTAGAAAGATCAGAAAGATTTTATCTCTCCCTGCCCAAAGTGGAAGGAAACAGCCCTTGAAGAAGCAGAGAAGGGAGTAAACATTAACTCTACAGCAAACAGAAGGAGCTGAGACAGACTGGTACAGGAAGAGTAGAAAGTTAATGACTGGGTGAGTTGTGAGATAGATGACGTAGCCGGAGACACAATGACTCAGGCTCTTGGGTTGGTTGACCTCTTTCAAGTGTGTGTGTGGCAGAATGGAAGCATTTGGTGCTAATATGGCTTCCAAAGCTGACACAAGGCGTTTTTGGTCACGAAAACCCAGCCAAACGTAGCAGAAGGAAATCAAAAGAGAGCATGGGACAGAAGCAGTGGCAGGTGGGGAATCTGCCCAAGCCAATAAGAACCATGAGAAGAGACAAGGGTCATCAGATTCAAGAGTTGAGGGTCATGAAAAGGTAGAACGGTCAGAACACGAGATGGTGGGAAGGAGAAGTTATCATGTGGATATCAAGAACAACTACAAGGCAAGAAGACTTGCATGATTGTGATCACTGTGCTACAGCTCAGCTAAAATAAAAATAAAAACTATAAGTGCAAAACACACACAATTATCAACTTTTGCTGCTTTTCTTTTATTTGCACTGAGCCAAAGGCCTCGGTTACCGGTATTGACAGATGACGAGCCAGCCAATAAAACTGGAATACATTCAAGCAGAAATATATTTAACAGAATAACAAGAGTTGGAAGAGAGCTTGGAGGTCGTCTAGTTCAATCCCCTAATTTGTGCTTCAGGAGAGATCTATAAGCAGATTTTCCTGCTTATTTTCCTGCATTTCATACCAGTTGAAGAATGCATTAATCTGAGATAGGCGCTAACATTAAAAAAATTTCAAATAGGCCCAAATATTTTTTTAAAAACATTAATATAATACCTTAAAAAAGAGAACAAGTTGCATTCTTATTAAGTCACTGGGTCTGTTTGAAATAATAAGTAACAAAATAAATACACTTTAAATTCATTCCCAATTAGCAATATTTACTATTGACCATATCGCTTAAATTGAAATTGGTCTCTGCTTTTTTTGGTTTAACATTACAGCTATCAATTAATGCAACAGCTGAGGTGAAATACAAAGAAACCCACTGCCCATTCCTTCTAAACAAACAATTCAAAACATGAACTTGTTGTACAGGTAATCCTCACTTAATAACTAAATTGCTTAGCAACTATTGAAAGTGATGGGGCACCCAGCAAAAAGTTATTTACTGTCAGCCTTGGAAGCCATATTTTACTTGGACGCTTCAAGGCTGCCATATTTACTGTCCGTGAATTTGGGAGGGAGGATTTTGTAGAAAGGTGGAAGATTAGACTCAACAACATTCTTTCTCAGAAAGTCAAGGACATGTTGCTCTCCACCTGGAGGGGAGTGACTGGAGGAAGGTCTCCAGTTGGATTTGATTGGGTCACGTGTTGGACTGATGGGTGCAGAGAAGGGATTTTTTTATTTTCTTTTGGGAAGAGAAAACCCGGAACTCTCAGATTTGGGTTCTCCCAGATGTGCCAATATGACAACTCTAATAAAAATGGAACTTTGAGATTTACAAACAGTTCCAAACAGCCACAGTTCTATGACCACATTTTTAGTCCTTTGCAACCAGATGAGCTTTATCGCCAGTTGCAATGTTCTGTGGTCACATGACCATGGTTTGCAATGTTGGTGTGGGGTTTTTTTTACCACTTTCCAGCCTTTTTTGGCAAAAAAAATGTCCGTTGGAATACATGGGAGTTGCTTAAGGGCCATGACATTTATTGAATGAACACAGTGTTCATTAAACAACCATGGCATTTGTTCAATGACTGTCACAAAACAAAGTTCAAAGTTCTAGTCATGTGGAGGGCTCTACCTCATGACTCACAAAGGAAATTCCAAGTTCTGTTACAGTCTTAAGTCAAGGACCACCTGTGTAGTAGATTGTCACCTGACACAGCAAATCCTCATGAGGAGTGGAGCTATGGAGACAGCTACGAAGCTGAGATGCCTGCTAATAATCCACGCTCAAATCAAGTGAAATGGTCAAAACATGCAAAATAACATGGCTCTAGGAAGCTAGGCGGGATAGTGCTTGGACAGACACAGGATTCTACCAATGAAAGCCTACAGGGGAGATTTTCTTTAAAAGGTGGGAAGGTGAGATGAACTTTTGCAGCTCAGAAAGTTCACGGGAACCGTAGGGCAGGAAGGACTAGCAAAAGGGAGATCACATCAGTAAGGAAGGCTGGTGGGAGGTCAAATCATCAGCAAAAACCTGCAAGAATAGAGCTGGTGCCATCACAGCTTTACCATCTGTGGTCTTCTAAGAAGTTACAAGTTCTGAGTCCATTCTAAGGCAGAGTTTCTACAGCTCCATAGATCAGAGGTCTCCAACCTTGGCAACTTTAAGACTTGTGGGCTTCAACTCTGGGAGTTGAAGTCCACCAGTCTTAAAGTTGCCAAGGTTGGAGACTCCTGCCATAGATAACTCTTTTAATAGTAACAAGTGGCCCATACAATGAGCAGGAACGTTAGTTGAGTTTTTTTTTTTTTGGTTTTTTTTCTTCACAATTTAAAATTATAGGCATCTCTCAAATCTAGATAGTATCCAGAATTTTTTTTTAATGTTTCCTTTCAGACCATTATTAGAATTTTAAAACAGAACCAGGGACCCTTTCGGGGCTCAAGAGCATAATAAAAAGTGGGATTTTGACATTTTTTATTTGGAATGGAAGGAAACCAGCCCTATTCTATCAGCACTGTTTTCATCTGGGGAAAATGAGCGGGAGGATGAGGAAAAAATAATAATCCAGCAATAGAGCAGTCTTTGCTTACTCTTCGGATGTGTTGTCTTTCATGCTGAAGGTTCATGGAGGAGAAACAAGGTGACATAAATAAAAAAAATACAAGGACAGGACAAGTGCTGCTTGCTTTACATGCATATATGAAATACAAAACCCACCACAGAACATTAGCCAAACCACCACCTAGCCTTTGAAAGCAACTGTAACATTTTAGCCCTCAACCTCTTAATATCACAAATGATTTGTTCTTGCTGGAAGATGTTTTGAGAGGACCATCTATGAAAAGACACTTGGGAGGTCTTATTGGCTGACTACACTGGGGTTCTGAAAAGGAAATGTCCATTGGAATATACTTGACAACTGTCAATCATGGATAATCCCCTACGATACAATTACTCATGTTGTACAAACACTATTATTCAGTAACGCAGCAAGCAGCTATCACTACGAGCCAATTTCAATGCTATAATTATTGTTCTTGCTAGAGGTTAAGGTGCTGGACTAGGCATGGGGAAATCTAGGCCTTAGGCCAAGAACCAACTGGACCACCTTGGATTATCTGTCTCTTTTAGCAAGACAAAGATGGTGTCAGCCATGGAAGCCCTATCTGTATTAGCCATATAATTTTTAGAAGCTTTGGGGCTGCCACAGTTAGTGCCTGGGATTTGGGGAGGGGGGAATCCTTAGTGAGTAGTAGATTAGACTCAACAACATTCTTCTCAAAAGTCAAGGCCATGTCATCCTGCACCTGGATGGAAGTGGGCAAAGGTTTGACTTCGGATAGGACGACGTTTGGTTGGGCCATGTGATGGACTGATGGATCTTTGATTTTCACTTGGGGAAAGGAAAACCTAGAAGTTTCAGTTTCGGGTTTTCCAAGATGTGCCAGCATGACTTCTTTAATGAATTCTTCCTTGGATGGACTTTCGTCTCTGAGTGCTGAATGGAATTGGGAAGTTTCTTTGGAATGCTGACAAACACACATGGACTTGTTCCTTTGGTTGTCAAGAGTCACATTAGGACTTGAAAAAAAAAAGGTTGCCTAGAAAGTCTACGTGTACATGCTGTACACACACACAATCTAGACAGATAAAGGAAATAAAAGAATTCAAATTGAATTCCTCCATGCTTTCAGAGGACTTTCTTTTAAATCTTTAACTTTACACAAAGGGACATGGTATAAAATACTTTAAAACATAAACACAATAATAAAAACATAAACACAATAAATTTGTTTTTCAGTATACCTGGATTAGTGGCAGGTTTTTGTTGTTTTAATGTTTTAAGTTAACAATTGTATATATCTTTTAATTTTTGATTGGGAGCTGCCCAGACTTGGCTGAAAAGTGGCTGCAAAAATGTTCTCAATAAATAAACAAACAAACAAACAAACAAATAAATAAATAAATATGATCGTGGTCTGTTTTAAAAAGTATTAATGAAATACAAGGCAAAAAATCAGACTGAATGAAAGACTAAGGATGGAAGAAGAGTGGTCTGAAATTATATCAAAAAGTCAATTTTGGGCATTCAAATTCACAAGAGCAAAGAAGAAGAGAGTAACAAATTTAATTTGCTTGGCACACATACAAAGGGATGGATATCAGCAGTCTATTTCTATGCTTTTCATGGCATAATAATATAAGCCAAAGAAGGTTGCTAAATGGAAAGCAAAAAAGGGGATTTCCTAAGGAGAATTAGTCTCCTGTGGGATCAATTCACCATCCAGGAAAACGGTTTCTTAAACATGCCAAATGCAGAGAGCACATTTCAACTTAACAAAGTTCCTTCATCTGTGTGTCACGGCTCCTTTGCAGCGGAAACTGTCAGATAATCTGAACATTATCTCCTGTTTTGTACAAAGCATGATTTAAAGCTTCAGAAAAGGTCAAGTTATTCAACCGAAAGTTAAAATAAAGAAACTTGTTGCTTCAATATTTAAGGGATTAAGACCACATATGGGGGGAGGGGGGAGGGGGAAAGGTTTGTTGGTGTCTAGGCTAAAATGTAAGACACTGCATGGAGTGAAAATAACCAACAAATGTTTCTTTTGTTTATATCCAGAATTCTCCATGTGTTTTTCCCCCAGGAAAAAAACCCAACCAGGCCCCCAACATACATTTAATGTATGCTTATGAAAGTCAGTCCATCAGTATTTCCTATATAACACCCTTAGATGTAAAAAACGGAAAATTCAGGGACAAAAGGAAAAGAGCGTATTAAAAATTGTATAAAACATAACATTAGTTCCCTTCTGAAAACACTTATTCTGCGTCTGATTTCCAGTCTCTTTGGGCTCAATAAAACTTGCCATTTTCTAATGACTTAGCAGAAAATTCAAGAGGTGTTAGGCAGCTCCTTATCTGCCTAGCAAATTTGACTAAAGTGTTCTTATGCTGCAGCTCACTTTATCAGAGGCGCAATGAATCAGAAATACTTGAATAAAATGGGCTCGTTAGAAAAGAGACCGTGTGATTCCTTTTGATGTTGTGCAACCACAAGCTAAGGATCTAGCAGTCACAAGGGGCTTTCTACACAGAAGAATATCTGTGATTTAATATATGGTTCTTGCTAATAAAAAGCTAATATCCATGGCGACTCCCAAATCTGCACTCATTTCATGTATCCTTCTTTTCATGCTGAAGAGTGAAATTGCAAAAGCTCATATCTTCCCAACCATCTTCCCTTCATGCAAGTAAATACACACACACACACACATACATATACATACATAAAAAGCTGAAATACTTACATTGTACCAACTCTGGCTTTTCTGTGAAGAGAAAATAAAAATAACAAACAGGAAAAAACACACACAATTAGTATGGAAATTTCAGGAGTAAGCAAAGGAAGAAGAATGAGGGTGGAGGGAAAGTTGACAACCACCTAAAACTTTGGAAATGTTATGCCAAGTGTTGGCTAACATCTGTGAAAGTAGACATGATGGAGAAAAAAATAGAACTTCATGGTTTGTAGAATGGACTTGCAGGTTTTTAATCACAACTTGTTGGCCAAATTAGAACACTGATTGTCAGCAGCAACTGGTCCCAAGTCTTAACCAGGAATATAATTTACACTCAGAATTTCTTTTTAAATCAGGAAAATCCAAGCACTGATCAACTGGCTTTCATTTTTTAGTTTTTATATCAAACGCCAAATACACAATAGGAGAGACACAAGAGACCATAACTACGTATTTTAAAGCTCGAACCTGTGTGCAACACTAGAAGTTCAATCAGATATGTTGTGCAGACTTCGAAAATGGGTCCTGTTCCTTACTCATTTCAGATATTAATTTAATTTACAGAAATGATACAGCCAATTATCTTACATTTATTTATCTGTATAAATACAGTATAGTATAGTATACTATATAGTATAGTATATAGAGTATAGTATACAAGATATATAAATGGCAGGAAGTGGGTGCCCTCGAAGAGAACTTTTGAGATTTAATCTGATTGTCAGAACACGTCTGGTGTTGTGTAAAATTCTTGGTTGTGCTTTCTGCCTGAAGGAGAATAAAGGCTCAGATAGAAACCTGGGCAGAATTGAAGGGAGTGTTAGATGACACCGTTAGGTACCACCCAATTCTCTCTGTGATGGTGTTTATGTCTAAAAGGCATCTATTCATCAACTTCTTCAACTCTGTGGTTTAAATCATGTTTATGTCTTGATGTTTCTTAGGCATTGTTGTTGCTACAGAGAAAAAGTCAACACAGACAACCAGTTGGGATGGCCTCTTTTTTCTAAAGTTATAGAGTACTTCTGAGGTTTGGGCGAGTTTGGGGAGGGAAACATACCTTCCACAGTTAAGCCTACATTCACTTCTGTTTACTTAAGCAAACAATAGACACAGACAGTTTCTTGGGCTGTTCAGATGAGAACAGCTTCACATGGATCTCAGCTCAGTGTCTTTCAGCCTGAAACAAAGGATGATTTAGCCTGGCTAAATGTGGCAACCTTGAAAAAAAAAGTAGGCAAATTCAGGTTGAGAAAGACAATCAAAATGTAGTAGTGAGAAGGGAGCCAGAGCCATCCAGCTTGCAAGCCAACACTGATTTCCAACTCAGCTCTCAGACTCCCAAGAGCCAAGGTAGGAGTCCCCAAACTTGGCAACTTTTAGACTTGTAGACTTCAACTCCCAGAATTCTCCAGCCAGCATAGCCAAGGTAGGGGTCCCTAGCCAGCAAGAGCAAGAGCCAATCAGCAAGAGCTAAGGTAGGGGTCCCCAAACTTGCTATGCTGGCTGGAGAATTCTGAGAGCTGAAGTCCACAAGTCTTAAAGTTTCCAAGTTTGGAGGCCTCTGAGCTAAGATGGTGCTTGTGTCAGGTTCAGTGTGGATTTCAGATGAACTAGGATGAAATACACTCTATTTTGTTGATCGGTTCCAGCCCTCGGATCCACCTTGGAGAAATATTCAGAAATGAAAGTTATCCAAAGGATAGACTTTAGGGAATGTGCCCCATCCTTGTTTATTTCCAAAAGTTTTGACTCCTGGTCAAAACTGCTGTGTTTTAGAGTGTTAATTTTTGAGATCCCAAAAGATCTCTTTTGAGAGTCGATTCTTGAGATCGTTTTTTAAAGCACAGATTAATGTTCCTTCTGACATTAGAAACTGCAGGTGGGAGAAACAAAACAAGGTGCTTTTCTTCATGGCTGCAAATCTTTATATACAGTATATAAAGACTTGGTTGGATTGCAAATGTTCTCACTCTGATGACATCTATGTCTTATTTGGTTGGCCTCATGGGTTGTAAAGTAGAGCTTAACTGCCAGTTTTGGTTCTGATTAGCAAGGAGGAGCTTTTATAGATGGTATCTTGTCTGAAGACTCCCTACCAAGGACACCTCTGCCAAAGAATTCTATTTGAGGTGGTTCTCTTTTGACCTGATTTAAAAACAGTACTTTTAATGTTTGTCAGCTGGCCAGAGTCACCTCTAGATGAGTTGGGTGGCACATAGGTAATAAAAAAATAAAATTAAAACAGAATAAAAATTAAAACAGAATAAAAATTAAAAAAAGAATAGAATAGAATAGATGTTGGAATGAAGAATAGGAGGGGATGGGATGGGATGGGATGGGATGGGATAGGATAGGATAGAATAAGAAAGAGAATGGAATGGAATGGAATGGAATGGAATGGAATAGAATAGAATAGAATAGAATAGAATAGAATAGAATAGAATAGAATAGAGAATGGAATGAAATAGAGTAGAGTAGAGTAGAGTAGAATAGAATAGAACAGAATAGAATAGAATATGAATTAAGAATATAATAGAGAAGAATAAAAATAAAAGAATAAAAAAGAATAAAAGAATAGAATAGAAAAAAATAAAATAATATAAAATGAAATGAAATGAAATAGAATAAAATAAAATAATAAATAAAATTGTATACAAATGGTCAAATTTATGTTATGGGAATGCTTTAAAATGCTTATTTTAAAAGAAAACCCTGGCATTGCCAGCCAATTAACAGTAGCACCCTAGGTTCTTTTAAGTCAAAGTTTGCTATTTAAATTTTGCAACTTGCTTGGTGAATTTTGGGCTCTGCTGTTGTTTTTGTGATGCTGTCTGGATGAGTGAAGAAGTAAATAACATTATTATTATTATTTATTTATTTATTTTTATTTATGTATTATTTATTAAATTTATACACTGTCCATCCCATTGTTAAGCAACTATGGGCAGCTTAGGACTTCATAAAAACAACAACAAAAACTTTGAACATTAAAAATTAAGATGGGAGGACAGGGATACCTTCAAGTATATTTTAAAGTTGCAGTTGTTTATTTACTTATTGTGGCATTTATAAAGCCACTCAATTTAGGGTGACACTGAGCAGCATACAACACAAACACATAGCAACAATTATCTAACTAAGAAGCAAACAATCTACACACACACACACACACATGAAAAGCTAAAACCTACAATGGAAACCAAGCATAGAACAAAACAAAGCACTGATGGTTACTACTTTAAACTGAGGATTAAAAAAAAACCAAGAAAAAAATGCAGAACGTATAAAAAGGTAAAAGGGCACGCTAGAGAGGTTGAAATACAGGCAGGTAAATGACCCATCTACGGTATCATAAAGATGACTATCTTCTAATGTTATCACCAGAAACTTATGACACTGTAAAAGATGTCATATCTGTTTTCTCAACAGAATTCAAAGGTCTGTTTTGAATTTGAATGATAAAATCCTGTTAACTGAGTCCATTGGTTTAATTTAAACATCCAATTAGTTGTCAAATTGGAATTTATATCAGCAGTATATCGAAGAGTCGTTGAAACTCTTAGGCAAGATTATGTTGAAAAGATGGCATAGTTAAAGGTAAAGGTTCCCCTCGCACTTTCGTGCTACTTGTTTCCGGCTCTAGTGGGTGGTGTCCATTTCTGTTACAAAGCCGAACAGCCAACGCTGTCTGAAGACGTCTCCATGGTCGTGTGGCTGGCATGACGAAATGCCTTCAAAGGCGCATGGAACGCTGTTCCCTTCCCACCAAAGGTGGTCCCTATTTCTCTACTTGCATTTTTTACGTGCCTTCGAACTGCCAGGTTGGCAGAAGCTGGGACAAGTAACAGGAGCTTACTCCGTTACGCGGTGCGAGGGATTTGACCCGCTGAACTGCCGACCTTTCTGACTGACAAGCTCAGCGTCTTAACCACTGAGCCACAGCATTCCTATCGATGTGCAGGAGAAGACAAAGAAATGAGTGGCTAAAATTGCCAGGAACTTGGGTGCCTTTCTTGCAAAGAATGCCGAGAATGTTTAGTTGGGCAGTTGGATCAGTGCAAGACCTAAAAGACAGGAAGAGCTGGGAAGAAATCTGGGTTTCAAGGAAATTTGTCGAATCAACTTCCAAGGGTCCCTGAAGAAGAGTTGGAAGGAATTTTGGAGGTCTTCAAATACAACTCTCAGGATCAGGAGATCCTGTACCGGGGGTGTCCAACCTTGGCAAGGTGAAAACTTGTGGATTTCAACTCCCAGGATTCAACTCCCAGGACTGAAGAGTTCTGGAGTTGAAGTCTACAAATCTTCAAGTGGCCAAGGTTGGACACCCTTACCAGATAAATGGCTGTCCAGTCTCTTCTTAAAAACTTCCAGTGTTGGAGCATTCACAACTTCTGGAGGCAAGTTGTTTCACTGATTAATTGTTCTAACAGTTCAGGAATTTCTCCTTAGTTGTAGGTTGCGTCTCTCCTTGATAAATCTTGAGCAAAGATTTACTCAGTCCTAGCAAAGATTCTTGCTGAAGCCTGTCCCTCCCACCATGTGAGCAACTTTCTGAATCGATTCTAACTTTTTCTGATTCAAGTAAGGGAAGAACGAAGGAGGAAGAAGGAAAAAAGAGAAAAGGAAAACTGGGAAGGGCGTACTGAGGAAAACAAGAGAGAATCAAGTTCTTACTTTGATCAGGTTTAATCTGTCATACTGGAAAAAAGAAAAGAAAAGAAAACCATGAAAACATCAGAAAGGAAAGGAAAGGAGCCTATAGTTTTAAAGGTGGAGAGGATATAAAGCCAGGATATCTATGCATGAGGGTGAAAGGCCAGATGTAGCAGAGAAAAACTATAGGGACTGAGAGATAAAAGGAAAATATATTCTAACAATGCCACAGCATTTTACAGCATCTCCTAAATTGTGAGTTTTCATGGCTCTGAACTCCACAGAGTTTGGCCAGTTAGGTGTAATTGAATACATCTGTAAAGGTTAAACCTTTACAGCTGATTGTCTGGGTCTTCTTTGGTTGCCCTGCACAGGAGGACGGAGCTGGAAAGCAGGTTAGTGGGATGGGGAGGGAATGAGGATTTTAGAGTAACCTTCCCCTGCCATACCCACCAAGCCACATCACGCCCACCAAGTGCCCACCAATAAAAGTTGAATCCCACCACTGGATCACATGATTCTCCAGAACACTGCAACTGTCCTAAGTACATATCAGTGGCCAGGTATCTTAATTTTGATCATGTGACCATAAGGAGGCTGCCAAGGTCATAGATCTGAAAAACAGCCACACATTGCCTTTTTTCACAGCGCCATTGTTAACTTTTAGCGGACACTAAATGAACCATTGTAAGTCAAGGACTCCCTGGGTCGAGGCTGTGAGTTTTGTCACATGATCAGTATCCCAGGAGAGCAACTCTGGTAAGTTTGCTTCAACCCTCCATCTGTTTACATCCCGAGGGGTCGGGTCGGTTTGCTGAGAGCTGAAGCGATGCCGGTGAGAACTTCCCATATTGATTATCCAAGAGGCAGAAGAGCAAATAGATTCCAAGATCCAGGAATCTCAAGAAATGCAACTTGGTGCTTTAACATTCCCAGGATCCAGCAATCTTTTAGAAGGGCAGACTCAGAGCAACCTATCACCTCTCTGGAGAAGTACCAGTCTGGCCAATCCAGATGGCTTTGCCCATTGTCCTCATGGAAAATGGTGAGGGATCTTAGAGCCACTCCTGAAGGGTCACAGATTCCTCCATTCCATTTCCTGGAGCCCCTGATGGCTCCTTCAGTTCTGATAATTCCACTCTTGACATTTTGGGGGCATATGAAAAATGAACCTCCGAGGCGAGTCCTCAGTCAGGATCGAACTATGAGATCCTTGGTGCTTTCTGAGTTTGGTTGTTGTCTTGCAGACATCTTGTTGACATACACAGATGAGGATTACCTAATTGGGTCGTGAAACATCTACAAGGAAACAACCAAGCTCAGAAAGTACCAAGGACAGGGGTGGGATTCAGCCGGTTTGGACTGGTTCGGGTGAACCGGATGTTAAATTTATATCTGGTTTGCCAAATCAGTAGTTGAACCGACCATCTGGCCCTACCCACCCAGGAGTCTCCACACAGCCCATTTTGGATGCAGACAAGTGTAGGGTCTGGATGGAGGCTCTGGGTGGCTTGGTAGGCATGGCAGGGGAAAGATAGTGTAAACACTCCCCACTCCAGGGGGAAGGTTACTGCAAAATCCCATTCCTTCCCCCACCCCACTAACCTGCTTTCCAGCTCCGTTCTCCTGTGCAGGGCAACCAAAGAAGACCGAGTCAATTAGCTGGGACTCAATGGGAGGCAGAGAATTGATGGAGTTGGCGGGGCCAGTCAGAGGTGGGATTTGCCGGCTCTCCGAACTACTTCAAATTTCCACTACTGGTTCTCCAGAACTGGTCAGAACTGACTGAATACCACCTCTGCTTAAACCAGCCAGCATGTTAGTCTCCCCCGTGAATTGACCAGGGAAGCAGGAGATTCTCCAGGGCATAAAATCAGGCACAAAGGACGCACATCTGGGACCACAAGTTGGCAAAGGGCCCTAACAACAATAGGCCTTTACAAACCCTCTGCATGTCCCCATGTTTCATTCCAAAGGGTGGGATTACTCTCTCAAAGGAAAATCTTTTCTGTAGACTCAAAAACATTTTCCTTGCATGTACATCAGGCACCGAGCTGTGGGTGAAATAAGGATACGGGTTGGTGTAAAAGTTGCATCAAGCTTACTTAGTGGGGCCCGAAAGGATAGGAAAGGGCTCCCTCTGTTGGCAACAGAGCGCCATGACAGCCTGTGAATCTTGTTAAAGAGAAGTCAATCACGGAGGAAAGTACATGTACCGTGTTTAATGTTGCAGGATCTAATCGAAGTCAGTCATCGGGACCAAAGGTTTATTCTTGCAAGGTTTTGGACTTGTGCTGGAGCCCATCCTCAGGGAACCTCTCTCTCTCTCTCTCTCCAGAATGCTTGCACTGAGCTGTTTTACACGTTGTCTATTTGTAAGTGTTTTTATAAGGGCTGTGGTTAGAATGCTGTATTTCAGGCTAACTCTGTCCACAGTCAGGAGTTCGATCCTGACTGGTTCAAGGTTGGTTCAGCCTTCCATCCTTCCGAGGTCGGTAAAATGAAGACCCAAATGGTTGGGGACAAGAGGCTGACATTTTTAACTGCTTAGGGGAGGCTGTAAAGCACTAGGAAGAAGTATATAAATCTAAGTGCTTTTGCTATCTTCCTTCCTTCCTTCCTTCTCTTCCTTCTCTTCCCTTCCCTTCCTTCCCAGTGGTTAGAATGCAATATTGCAGGCTGATTCTGCTCACAGCAGCAGTTCGATCCTGACCGGCTTGAGGTTAACTCAGCCTTCAATCCTTCCAAAGTAAATAAAATGAGTACCCCGATTATTGGGGGGCAAAAAGCTGACTCTGTAAACTGCTTAGACAGGACTGGAAAGCACTGTGAAGTGGTATATAAGTCTAAGCGCTATTGCTATGGCTATATAATGCCTGGTTGTGGGTGGCTTTTAATTATTCATAAGGGGGTTGATGGAAAACGGTTAAGGTCAATCATTGATGTGTCAGAACATGGAGTTCCAAAACTGCTTCATCTCCCTAGACTTCAACTCCCAGAATTCCTGAGCCAGCAATCTGTGTCAACTAAAAAGATACTCTTGGCTTTTTAGCTGCCAGAAAAAGGGAGTGGGGGGAAACAGTGCATTCCCTAAGTGCCTATATAATCACCCTGGCAGCCCAAAGTTGTTGAAGCATAAGAATATTCTCTAGTCTTACAGTGGCCAAGGTTGGACACCCCAAGAAACCTGGGGGGGGGGCTTGGGGGGGTATTTTTTTTGCCACTTTGAGCCATCTCTAATTGGAAGAGAAAGGAATTTGGGTGGTGGTTTAGTCCCATGGCCCCCAACCTTTTGGGGTTCCATGGAGAGAGGTTTTCCTATGGACCGGAGGGGGCATGGTTTTGCATGCCATCGATGTGGCCCACATGCTGGTATGTCATGGACAGGACCCTTGATTTCGTGGGCTTCCTGTGGTTTCATGGGTTACAAGTCCTAACAGCGAGGAAAATGGGGGGAAAAATATCATTCTGCTTTTGTAAAGAAGATCCTAATGGGCAATTCTGTCTTGAAAGAATAGAATAGAATAGAATAGAATAGAATAGAATAGAATAGAATAGAATAGAATAGAATAGAATAGAATAGAATAGAATTCAATTCTTTATTGGCCAAGTGTGATTGGACACACAAGGAATTTGTCTTGGTGCAAATGCTCCCAGTGTATACATAAAAGAAAAGATACATTCATCAAGAATCATAAGTTCCAACAATTAATAATACTCAAAGGGTACAATAAGCAATCAAATCATACTAGGAAACAGTCAATATAACTTGTAAGGATACAAGCGACAAAGTTACAGTCTTACAGTCACAAGTGGGAGGGGATGGGTGAGAAGGAGTGGTGAGAAGATTAATAGTAATAGTAATGCAGACTTTGTAAATAGTTGGACAGTGTTGAGGGAATTATTTGTTTAGCAGAGTGATGGCATTGGGGAAAAACCTGTCCTTGTGTCCAGTTGTTCTGGTGTGCAGGGCTCTATAGCATCATTTTGAGGGTAGGAGTTGAAACAGTTTATGTCTGGGATGTGAGAGGTCTGTAAATATTTTCACAGCCCTCTTTTCGACTCTTGCAGTATACAGGTCCTCCATGGAAGGCAGGTTAGTAGTAATTGTTTTTTATGCAGTCCTAATTAATCTCTGGAATCTGTGTCTGTCTTGTTGGGTTGCAGAAGCAAACCAGACAGTTATAGAGATGCAGATGACAGGCTCAATAATTCCTCTTATAGGGAGGAATTTCCTTATCGGGAAATGTGATAATATATATCCAATTTTGCCTTATTCAGGACAGGCATGAGTACAATTGTACAAAGTCTGATTGGATAATGCCTTAAAAATCCAGGGAAAAAGAATGAAAAGAAGGAATGAGGAAATTTCAACAGCTCCATTTGTGAAATGTGAGACACAGCTTTTCACCTACACCTAATTTATGGGCAGGCATACACCTGTAGGTGCTTGCCTATTCATTCCTCCTCCAGAGAAACAATACATGACCCCAATAGAGCTTAATTATTCCTGTTACTTCCGGCTTCTATTCTGAAAAAAGGATCTTTTGATTTTAAATGGGGAACAGGCTATTTTGAAACATCACAGCGTATATGGGTAATCCTCAACATATGACCATAATGGAGCCTGCCCGTTACGGTTGTATGTCATGATGGTCGTCTGCAGGAATTGGGGGGGGGGGGTTGCAGCAACAGTCATTAAGTGAATGCTTAACCCATGGTTCATGATGGGCATGGTTTTGCAAAACACTGGAGAAGCATTGGTTTTCAGCAAAAGCATCATAAAACGTGGTCACGTCACCACATCACGCTGAAAAAGGCTGTGGCAGCCCCTCAAATATTGGAAGACTGCTATCATGTCTCCCCTGGTCCTTCTCTTTGCTAGACTAGCCATGTCCAGTTCCTGCAACTGTTCATCATATATTTTAGTCTCCAGTCCCCTTAATCATCCTGGTTGCTCTTCTCTGCACTCTTTCCAGAGTCTCCACACCTGGCCAAAACTGGATGCAGTACTCAAGATGTGGTCTTACTAAGGCTTTATAGAGTGGTATTAGTACCTCCTTTGATCTTGATTGAATCCCTCTGTTAATGCAACTTAGGATTGCATTGGCTTTTTTGGCTGCCGCCACACACTGTTGGCTCATACGTAATTGGTTGCCTACTTCAATTGCCATGGTGCAAATGCAGAGAATTGCTGTTGCCTATTGAAGGAAGATTTGGGACTTCCTTATAGGCACTTGCTTGGCCAAAGTGAAAGCAAATAGTTGGTCTAGATCAGGGATGCCCAACTCCAGGTCCGTAGACTGGCACCAGGCCACGACATGTCAGAAACCATGCCATGCAAGCCCCATCCATAGGGTGCAGGCAACACACAAAACCCCACCTCCTCCAGTCCACGGAAAAGCCTTTCTCCATGGAATCGGTACCCAGTGCCCAAAAGGTTGAGGGCCGCTGGTTTAAATAGGTTCCTAGTCTAATCTTGTAGGGTTCTTCTGATATCTTTATGGTATTTAAGGAACGATTCCAAAAATGGCTTCTCCACCCCCTCCCCAAATAGAAAATCTTGTTATGTTGCAGAAGTTCTTAGGTTTTGCACATCTATTCAAAGTTGAGTGCTTCCTTTTACAATCATTTATTGGATGGTTCAGAACTTCTCGGCCATCTTGTTCATATTCCTCCTGTATACACAGGTAGGGATTTTCTAAGTGTTGCTTCTAAATGTCTACGGAGATTCTCACTCACATCCATGTCCTGGTTGTCCCAAAGGTGCTTTTTTTTTTTTTTCCAAGAGGCAACTGGACTTTCTGATTTTTCTTTGAAGAGGTTTCACTTCTCGTCCAAGAAGCTTCTTCAGTTCTGAAGAAGTTTCTTGGATGAGAAGGGAAACGTCTTCAAAATAAAACCCAGAAAGTCCACTTGCCTCTTGGAAAAAGAAAGAACCTTTGGGATGTTGCTTCTAAAAGAGAACAGGAGGGAGGAAAAAAATTCAAAGTCCCATCCACCATCAAGGTTCATCTCAGAACTTGTTTGTTGGGGAATCTCTATCCAGATGTCGTCATGTAAAATGGGAGATGATGACGGTAGATGTTTGGTGCTTCATACCACAACTGGCGAGTTAGACATTGAAAACTTCAAAATTGTTGTTGTTTGCCAATGGCCTATGCACATGGCAGCAGAATCTGATAGTGGGGAAGAACAGGGACCAGTCTGAGAGTCTGGATAGGACTCAGACGAGGGTTCTGCATCCAATGCAGAGATGGGGCCAGGACCATCTGGGAATGGGGTGCTGACCCTGTAGCCTTCGGAGTCTGGCAACAACAAGGCAGATGGCCCAGGGGACCCTGTTCCCAATGCACGTGTGCACAGAGCTGCTAGAAGGCGAGACCAGCTGAGACAAAAGGAGTGACTAGGGAGTAAGGCTGGGAGGTGATTGCCCCTCCCATAAGGGATAAAGGACAGGCAAAGATGACAAAACCTTTGCAGGAAGCAGTCGTTTGCTCAGTTCAGACTCATTCTTGAACTCTTTGTACTTTGGCTGGTTTTTTTTTCTAGTTCATTTGATACTTCTGTTATTGGCAGCACTTCACAGAAAGGAGAGGTGGATCCTTATCTTGAGGGACTGTTTGAGATTCATTACTGGCCGGGAATGAAAACAATTCCCAGCATTGCAATATAACAAGACTTGTTCTTAAAATAAGCGTGTGGAAGCCTTGCTCAGAACAAAATTCAAGATAAAGTGAGACGATGAAAAGGAAGCAAGATCAGAATGAGAAATGCCTACTGGGGAAGGTGAACCAGAAGATAAAGAGTGCTCAACGACGAACAAATCAACTGACCTTAGAATTCTTGGCCCCACCACGACCAGATTGGGAGGAACAGCTTCGTTGCACGCCTTGCTCTGGCGTGGAAGGAGATTTGTCCGAAGAATGATCCAACCCCTTCTCCACCATGGTGTCTCCTTGGGGGTCCTGTGGTGTGGGAGACCGGGAGCGTTTGCGCAGGACTGGGGAGCAAGCAGGAGTACTGCGGTTCGAGTTACTGGCAGTGCTGGAGAGAAGGAAGAGAGAAACACCTTGAGTGAAAAAAACCAGGATGGGAACTTGGCTCAGGCAGCCACAGTTGAGAGCAAGCAGGGGTGGGCAGCTGAGGGTTCACGGGCATTCGGAAGAGCCCCTAGCTAAGATTCTACATAGTTCAGAGAATTCCCAAATCCCACTCCTGGCTGGTCCTGCTCACCCCTCCATCCCCCTCCCAGGAGTCCCCAGGTGGCCTGTTTTGGGTGCAGGTAAGTGTAGGGCGCACATGGAGGTTGGGACAAGGCAAAGAATGGCCCGCCTGGAAGTTTGGGAAGGGCGGAAATGGACGTGTTTCCAGCTACCAGAGAGACTCCGGAGCCCGGGAAGTGCATTTTCACCCTCTTGGAGGCTCAGGAAAGACACCCTCTCAGAGGCTCAGAGCCTGGGGTGGGCAAAAACAACCCCCACACCATGGTGCAGGAGGCTGACTAGGCCACGCCCACCATGAATACGCCTACCAGCAACTATGCAGAGAATCCATTGCTGAAGTTTTTGAAGCCCACCCCGGTAGTGAGTGAAGACATTTAACTCAGGGACTATGGATCCCTGATCTCCTAAATCTTTCTTTCAACAGAAAAAAAAATCATTGGAAGTGGACTTCCTTCTATCCAAGACATGTCATAGAAGTGCTGTTTGATCAGGGCCTGCAAGAGGGAGGGAGGGAGAGAGGGAGGGAGGGAAGAAGGAAGGAAGGAGGGAAGGAAGGAAGGAAGGAAGGAAGGAAGGAAGGAAGGAAGGAAGGAAGGAAGGAAGGA
>BLBF01000059.1:4866162-4893301 GCA_015471245.1 Laticauda colubrina | reverse complement strand
CTTTCTTTCTTTCTTTCTTTCTTTCTTTCTTTCTTTCTTTCTTTCTTTCTTTCTGAAAGCTTATTTTTAATTTGTAATGGGGTCTTTGGCCCCAAAGGATGTCTTATTTCCTACCTAAAACCCCTCTCCAGTTATTCTACAGCCCAAAGGGGGGGGGGGCAGGGAAGCTTGCCACTTGCTGTCCCTCCTTTCCACACACATCTTTTCTTCTTCCCAAAAGAAACCCTCCATCTGCCCTTGGGCAACTGATGGACAGAACTGCAGCACAAGCTCTTTAAATACAATTGGTGGCTTGGAAAACATGGGCCAGGATCAGGCTCTGGATCCCGGGCCAGGACTGTCTGAGGAATTCAAAAACCTTACCCAGCTCAGTTTGCCATTTAGCAAAAGTCAGCCTTGAGTAGGCTCCCTCCCTGGAGAGCAAACTAATTATCCATCCCCTTCAAGCCACTTTAATTTATTTTATTTTTTGATGGCTTGTTTGGAATAATAGTTATGCATTGGCTATAATTTGCCAGTTCAGCTCTGCAGATGAAAAGGAACAGAAACTTAAAAGATAGGGAAGATTTCTCAGGGTATAACAGGACCTGTCGCAATCCAGGATTTCTTCCCAAGTTTCAACATGTGTTTTTTGGCAGATGAAGTCCCACACTTCCCCCCCCCCCATCACTCTGGCATGCCATTTATTATGGGGAAGGGTAGGCAATGCAAATGTGTGTGTGTAATATTATAGAGCCAAAAAAAGATAGAAAGTGAAAAGAGGTGGAGAGAAAGTCTCAGGAAATGAGTATTTGAAGGCATTGGAGGTCAGAAGGGAGAGGGAGAAGGAGTGAGGGAAGGAAGGAAGGGGAGGGAAGATGAAAAGGGGAGGACAGAATGGGTTGGGAGAGAGGGAAGGAAGGATGGAAGGGAGGGGAGGGAAGAAGGGAGGGGAGGGGAGGGGGGAAGGGAGGAAGAAGAAAGGAAGTTATTGAATTAAGAAGGAAATAATGCAACCCATGCTAGTAGCAAAGATGCTTCAAAACATTCAATATGGAAGGAAGGGAGAAAAAGAATGAGAAACAGGAACTGAAAGTTGTGCATTTTCTTTTCTAGTAGTACCTCCACATCACTTTCTGTTTCCAGCATGTCCTGAGAAAGTATGATTTTCACAGCCATCAAATGTGCTTCTCTTGGTAATTGCTCTCTGCCCCCTAGGATTTCTTACTTCTTTTTTTTTTTAAAAAGAGTCTCTTCATTTAAGACATGAGGAAACTGCACAAAGCACATACAAACCTTTAGAATCAAAACTTTATGTACTTTTGTGTGTACAGGTGTTCTTAACAAAAACGCTCTGCAGTTTTAGCCAAGACCTTTCAGCGACTAATTTAATTCTCTGCCTTCCTTTCTCTGTTAAAAAAAATAATAATAATAAAATCCTGACAATCTTTTCTAGGCCTCCCTTCAAAACATTTTGAATAATTAAGCGGCCGAAACAGATGCTAAATAACAACTTTCTATCTTTCTGGCTGGGATTTCAATATGAAATCTGCATCCAATGCTGAGCTTTGGGTGATAGGCAGCTCCAGCAGGCATACTGAAAATGATGGAGTTGGTCTGAAAAGTAAAAGCAAGAAGAAGCTGAGCCCTAAAAAAAAAAAGAAGCTCAGCTCCACTTATTCAACTGGAAATGAAAGTTCATCAACTGGTGATGGGAAATGACATCGGCCACAACTACGCATTCAGAGGAATTCTGAAATAGTAGCCCCTAACATAAACATATCGACAGTCACATCCAGATATCTGACGCAAGCCAGAAACCATCAAGAGTGAGAGAATCAGTTTGCTAGTCTAGTGGCTAAGGCACCAAGCTAGAAACCAGGAAACTGGGAGTTCTAGTCCTGCTTTATGGACAAACTAGCCACCTGGGTGACCTTGGGCTAGTCCAGTAGTGGGATTCAATTTTTTTTTTACTACCGGTTCTGTGGGCGTGGCTTGGTGGGCATGGCTGGGTGGACGTGGCAGGGGAAGGTTACTGCAAAATCCCCATTCCCTCCCCACCCCTATAACCTGCTTTCCAGCTCCATTCTCCTGTGCAGGGCAACCACAGAAGACCCAGCTGATCAGCTGGGACTTGGGAGGCAGAGCATAGATGGGGGAGGAGCCAGTCATAGGTGGTATTCGCTGGTTCTCTGAACTATTCAAAATTTCTGCTCCTGGTTCTCCAGAACTGGTCAGAACCGGCTGAATACCACCTTTGGGCTTGTCCCACCCCCCTCAGTCTTAGGCAGGAGGAGGCGAGGGCAAACTACTTCCCAAACCTTGCCAAGAAAACTCTAGGGACATGTGCAGGGAGGTGTGAGGAGTCAAATACTTTTTCAAAGACACACACACAATATACAGCATATCTATATACTTATACAGAATATCTGTCTGTCTATCCTTCATTGTTTGTCTGTTTATCTAGGTTTCTGTCTAGCTACTGGTAGCTAGTTTTATCTGTCTGTCTATCTGCACCATTATCTGTCTAACTAGGTTTCTGTCTAGCTCTATCTATCTATCTATCTATCTATCTATCTATCTATCTATCTATCTATCTATCATTATCTGTCTGTTAAGTTTATGTCTAGCTAGCTGGCTGCCGTGTTTCTCATATAATAAGGCCAGGTCTTTTTTTTTTTTTTTTAGCTCCGAAAAAATGGCTAGGCTGTCTTTTCCGGGGTGACTTAATTCCCCCCCCCTTGCATCTTTGGGCAGGCGGGCGGCGACGGCTTGGATGTTGACCTCGGTGTTGGTGAGGCACTTCATATCGGGGTCAACGCAGGCAGCACCATATCCGGGTGTGCAACAAAAGTACTTCCTAACGGCAAGCCCCCACCATCACCATCCCCCCCCATTTCACATGTTTTAATATAGGCCTTAATTTGGGGGGAGGGGCTTAATTTCATTTCATGCGGATAAAACATGCTGGGATTTCCTCTTGGGGGAGGCCATATTGTTGGAGAAACAGGGTAGCTTTCAGCTATCTATATTTATCTATCCATCCTTATCTGTTTATCTAGATTTCTCTCTCTCTCTCCCTCCCTCCCTATGATTATCTGTCTGTTTAGGTTTCTAGCTATCTAGCTTTTATCTATCTATATCCATCCATCCATCCATCATTGTTTATCTAGATTTCTGCCTAGCTCTCTATCTATCAATCTGTCAATCATTTAGTTTGTTCAAAGAGAGAAATAATTAAGTTGATGATAGACGATAGGTAGGTAGGTAGGTAGGTAATAGAAAGGATAGGCAACCTCATTGCACAAATGCTTTAAAAAACACAAATACTTTCAGATCCATTAAGCAAACTGGATGGGAAATGCTTCTAAGAGCTGACCTTAACTCTACCAGGAAAAGCTGGTCTTGCAAGGTTACTTACTTAGCATATTGTATGAAGTAATTAAACATTTTAGAATCCTTTTCCCTCTTATGCTCCCCAGTCAAAGCAAGTCAATTAGGATTGCAGGATTTGACCCTCTCAATTAAGAGTGCAAGTTCCATCTTATTTCTCGCTTTGGCCAAGTGGTTTTTTTTTAAACGGGGAAAAATTTCACTTACTTTTTTTTTCCTATGAAAATTCATACACAATGCAGTTGTGCTTATTATTGGCTAGTGTGATATAATGTGAACCTGTCCATTATGGATTGAGATAAGCAAAGTAGGTTAGTCTGGTTTATTCAACAAAGCATTGTTTAAATTTAAAATTCCTGGCTTTGAAAACATTGTCTGAACCCAACCACAGTGACATCTAAACCAGAATCTGGGACTTGATAGGTTGGATAAACTAAGTTCATAGGGTTTGTTTAATAACCATGATTCAGGTTAAACAGTTGAGTTCTCTGTGGTTGCTTTGAAGGCTTCCCACCATCACCCACACAAGATCACTTGTGGGACTTCAAAGAACTTCTTCTGAAGACTCAGCCCTTGAAGCTCACCTGGGCTGAAGAGAAGAGGTGAGGCCAGGGGTTTCTTGGGTGATGCAACTGTGAACAAGTCAAAGTGGGTGGACTTTGATCCCATATCTACAAAGACTGTTCAGCATACATAAAATTCTCTTTCTCTCTCTCTGTGTGCTTCTCTCCCTTCCTCCCTTTCTGTCTCTCCCTTTCTCCTCTCTCTTGTCTCTCTCTCCCTTTCTCTTCTTCCCTCCTGCTCTCTCTCTCTCTCTCTCTCTCTCTTTCTGTCTCAGAAGAACAGTGGTGGGATTCAAAAAATTTTACTACCAGTTCTGCAGGCATGGTTTGGTGAGCATGGCAGGGGAAGATTATTGCAAAATCCTCATTCCCCCCCCCCCACTAACCTGCTTTCCAGCTCTGTTCTCCTGTGCAGGATAACAAAAGAAAACCCAGCCGATCAGCTGGGACTCAATGGGAGGCAGAGAATAGATGGGGCTGGGGCCAGTCAGAAGTAGTATTTGCTGATTCTTCAAACTACTCAAAATTTCTGCTACTAGTTCTCCAGAACTGGTCAGAACCTGCTGAATATCCCCTCTGCAGAAGAAGACCTCTTTGGTGCCCCCAAGGCAGGGGTCAGTAACCTTAAACACTCAAAGGACCATTTGGACCTGTTTCCCACAGGAAAGAAAACACCGGGAGCCACAAAAACCTTTCCCATGTCTGACTATTTCCTAAGCAGCCACAAAACTAGCCTATGTAGTTGGAATTAAATGTTCTTTTTTTCTACTGAAGCTTTTCTTGGATTTACCCATGGGTTGGCCTGTGAAAAGCTCAATAAATCACGTGCCGGTGGGTGTTGCACATTGGTGGTTGTGACACATATTTTGAGTGACAGGGAGCCACAGCAGAGGGAGGAAGGAGCCACATGCATCTCCAGAGCTGCGGGTTGCCGACTCCTGTCCCAGGGGAATATGTACAAGTGGGGTGCAGAAGGGAGGACTTGGAGGAGTAAGAGAAGGATAGGAAGACCTTCCTCCTGCCTTCCTGGGAGAGAAAAGTTCTCTTGGAAGACTCCGAGTTTAGAATGGCACACGTTCTGGTCCCCGAAGAATATTTTGGGGGGTGAGTGTGGGAGGGAAGGCGGGAGATAAGAGGGTAGGGGAGAATTCAGAAATGCAAGAAAAGGAAGAACTTGCCGAGCAAAGCCACTTACGCACAAGGACGGCAGCATTTCCATCCTACCTTTGCTGTCGCCCCATCGGATGTCTCCATACTTTCAGCTTGGCCTATCAGTCAACCAGGAGCAGGGGAGGAGAAAAGGGAGGAAAAGAAGGGAAAATAAAACATGAGGTGAGGTGGCAGTTAAGGATAAGACACAAGAGTTGTGCAGATGGATAAAGAGTTGGAGGGGGAGGGGGAGAAGGAAGGGAAGAAGAGGAGGAGGAGGGGAAGGGAGGAAGAAGAGAAGGGAGGAGTAGCAACCCATCTGGTCATTCAGGGGGAAGAGGAGGCATGGGAAGGAAGGAAGCCTTGCATGAGCTAAAAGGAGCCAGGGGGAAGCAGAAGTTCCTAAGATCAGAGGCTGAGCCTCATGAGAGACACTGTTCCAGCTGCAAACAGATGTTTCTCAGAACTTCCTTGGGGGGGGGGGGGGGAGGAAAGTTCTAACATGCCAGAGAGGAAGCATCTCCTCCTTTTTGTCTCAACTTCTCCATCCACAGGGATTTTTGGAAAAGGAAGAATCCTTTGCCTTCTTAGGAAAGGGAGAGAGATCAGTACCATGGCTTAGGGATGGAAATGCTCCAGAATCAAGAGGGGGAATAGGGAGGGGGAAGGTGAGAGGGTGGCTTTGTAGACAGTAAGCCAAGAAGGGAGGGAGGGAGAAGGAAGGGGGGAAAGGAGAGAAAGGCAGGGAGGGAGAAAGAAGAAAAGAAGGGAGGGACAAAGGGAGGGAGAAGGAAGGAAGGAAAGAAAGAAAGGAGGGAGAAGGAAGGAAGAAAAGAAGGGAGGGAGGGAGTAGGTAGGAAGAAAAGTGAGGCAGGGAGGGAGGTAAGAAACTAGGGAGGGAGGGAGAAGGAAGGAAAGAAGGGACAGAGGGAGAGAAGAAGGGAGGGAAAAGGAAGGGAGGAAAGAAAGGAGGAAGGGATAAGGAAGGAAGAAAAGGTAGGCAGGGAGGGAGGGAGAAGGAAAGAAGGGATAGTGGGAGATAAGAAGGGAAGGAGGGAGGGAGAAGGAAGGGAGGGAGGGAGGGTCATGAGAAAAGTCACAACGGTGCAGGAGAACCCAGAAGGAAAAGATAACCATTACTCAAAGATGCTTTTAAAATGGGACTCAGAGCAGAAAGGAGGAGGAGGAGGAGGAGGAGGAAGTTTTATCATCCATACTGCCAAGGGGATGGAAGAAAACCCAACACACCTCCCCCTCCACCCCCCCTCCACCCAAAAAAACCCCCCAAAACCCTACTTAACTGGTCCTTCCCTTCCACCAGCCTTGCCCCTGGCCACTGAAAAGACCAAGTCATCCTTTCAGTGGGGGGTGGGTGGGTGTTGGTTTGTTTTTTTTTCAACCAAAATCTTGGAGGAGGAGGAGGAGGAGGAGGAGGAGGAGGAGGAGGAGGAGGAGGGTCACTGCAGCAGAAGCCCTGCCTTTGCCAGCCAGCCCAAGCCTCTCATTGGAGGAGCCAACGTGACTTCCCCCATCCCTAGTCATCATCCCTGGGATTTTGGTTGATTTTTTTTCCTGCCCAGCAGGGGATTCAGCATCTCTCCATGGTTGGTGGCTCGCAGTTCCCTTTCCTGCCCTACTTTCCAGCAGCCACAAGGAGAGGATGCTCACAGAGAGCCGGGCTCCAGAAATGGAGGAGATCAACTCTTCAAAACAAAACTCAGAGAGCAAAAAACAACAACTCTTAAAGTGTGTTTGTAGGTGTATGTTGGTGTTGAAATGGCCAGCTGCAGAGGAAGGCATTGCCTTCTTCTTTGAACTGTGTTTTAGTTTTCTCCTGCAAACATAAACAGCTGGCCTGTTTTCTACATTTTCCCCCCTTCATTCTTTTGTTTTTCTCTTCTTAAAAAAAACCTCTGACTTAGCCAAACACCCCCCTCAATTCAGGTTTTTCTACAACCTGGGGTTCTTTTTTTTTTCCCCTGAAACATTGAAGGATGCCAAATTTGGAAGACATTGCCTGGTAAGTTCCTTTTCTCAAGATCTAGATCAGGGATCTTCAATCTTGACAACTTTACAACTTTGTGGACTTCAACTCCTAGAATGGACCAGGAATGGACATACTGGCTGAGGAATTCTAGGAGTTGAAGTCCACAAGTCATAAAGTTGCCAAGGTTGGAGAGCCCTGATCAAGATCATGGACATGTTCAGACAGAAGTTGCTTTTCTTCATGGTCCTGGGTCAGATGCCCACAACTTTGTCGATTAGACTAAAAGGGGTTTAGGGATTTGCAAATTCCCAATTCCTTTGCCAATTGTAAGAATGTAGCCGTCATTTTAGATTGTCGTATGAGCCATAACAGAATGACAGAGTTGGAAGGGACCTTGGAGGTCTTCTAGTCCAACCCCCTGCTTAGGCAACAAGCCTGACACCATTCAGAAAAATGGTTAACTAATCTCTTCTTAAAAACTTCCAGTGTTGGAGCGTTCACAAATTCTGGAGGCAAGTTGTTCCAATGATTAATTCTTCTAACTTTCAGGAAATTTCTCCTTAGTTCTAGGTTGCTTCTCTCCTTGATTAGTTTCCATCCTTTGCGACTTGTCCTCCCCTTGATGCTTTGGAGAATAGCTTGACTGCCTCTTCTTTGTGGCAGCCCCTGGGATATTGGAAGACTGCTACCATGTCTTCCCTAATCCTTATTTACATTAAACCAGGCATACCCAATTCCAGCAATCATTCTTTATATGTTTTAGCCTCCAGTTCCAATTTAGCCTCTAGACGGAACACTTGGACGTGCTGTATTATATGAAAATAGCAATTAAAGGCTTATTTTGGGGGGTGTACGGCTTATATTGGGCAGATGTATAAAAATCAACCTGGGGCTTACTTTCAGGGTAGGTCTTATTTTGGGGGGGAACAGGGAAATTACAAAGCAGGCTTTTCTCACGAGAAAGGATGAGGCAGGAGCACTTCGCTGCAACAATCTGGAGCCATAAATAACACTCGGTGTTATTATCCTCTATGTTTGGCCCTGAAGAACATCTAGAAGATGCATCTTGGTTTGGTGTGAGGGTTTCTTGAGAAAATTTCACATGCCTTGTGTAGAATTCTCAGAAAAAGCTCTCTGTCTGTCTATCTATCTATTATCTGTCTATTTCTTTATTTTTCTGTCTATCTGTCTATCTGTCTATCTATCTATCTATCATCTGTCTGTCTGTCTGTCTGTCTGTCTGTCTGTCTGTCTGTCTGTCTCTATCTATCTATCTATCTATCTATCTATCTATCTATCTATCTATCTATCTATCTCTATCTATCTATCTATCTATCTATCTATCTCCACTACATCTTTACCCCAAAAGAGTGAACAGATAAATTTACTAGAAACAGATTCAAATCAGAGGTGGCACAGTTTGAGGTTCCCATAAGACTCAGGAAATAGGACACCCAAATCCTAAAAATAATGCAATGAGTTATAAATACTTCCAGATACAGAGTTAGATAAGTGTACGTGTCCATTCCCCCCCCCCCCCATTCCTGGTTAACCCTATTTAGGAACAATGCATTCTTGGCTCCCATTAGTTTCAAAGTTTAGAATTTCCAATTTTTGACAATAAAGCACTGAAAAACCGAGGGAGGGATTCAAACTTTACTTCCCCTTTACTACCGTATTATAACAAAGACCCCAATCAGCATTACCACCTACGTTCACTTAAAATATCAGCTAAAAGATCATTCACAGCTTGGGTTGCTAGCCTGCCAGTGTTTATTGCTTCTCGGAATTGATTCACATGAGGGTCCCAAAAGTCAAATATTTCTATCCGAGTTGGCTTTATGCTGGCGAATTTCAGAACTTCAAATTTCCTAAGCATGAAGGGGGAATTGACCAACATAAGTGGGGAAAATTTGATTCTGATGACAATAACGTCTTCTCTAACATTATTATTTTCCCATTTGTTGAGCTGGACAGATATAGTCCCAGTGAAGCAACAATACTTCTTAACAAAATGCAGGTACGTCTTCAACTTACAACAGTTCCAGTGGTGGGATTCAATTTTTTTTTTTACTACTGGTTCTGTGGTTGTGCCTTGGTGGGCATGGCAGGGGAAGGTTACTGTAAAATCCCCCTTCCCTCCCCACCCCACTAACCTGCTTTACAGCTCCGTTCTCCTGTGCAGGACAATCAAAGGAGACCCAGCCAATCAGCTGTGGGCATGGGTTGGTGGGCATGGTGTTCTGTGGGTGTGGCTTGGTGGCACGGTGGGCATGGCTTGGTGCAAAACTCAAAGATCTCGCTTAGCAACAGAACATCAGGCTCAGCAGAGGTTGCACCAGAGGTGGCCTTCAGCTGGTTCTGACCAGTTCTGGAGAACCGGTAGCAGAAATTTTGAGTAGTTCAGAGAACCGGCCAATCCCACCTCTGACTGGCCTTGCCCCCATCCCTTCTCTGCCTCCCATTGAGTCCCAACTGATCAGCTGGGTCTTCTTGTGTTGCCCTGCACAGGAGAATGGAGCTGGAAAGCAGGTTAGTGGGGTGGGGAGGGAATGGGATTTTGCAATATATCCTTCCCCTGCCACACCCATCAAGCTACGCCCTCAGAACCGATAGTATAAAAATTTGAATCCCACTACATCGTACATCGAGTAGTACCTATTTCTGAAATCAGAAGTATCTTCTAAATTCAGAGGAAGGTAGGACTTCCCGCCTAACATTTCGAAGTGTTTGCCAGACACTTTGCAAATGTGCACTGGGCACAAATGTGTTTGGGAAGGCTTGAATCTTGCAAGCATGATGAAGAGCCATAACTGGCTCCGTTCCTGGAGGAGTATAAAATTGTCCTTGAGCATTATCACGATGCAAAGGCTCCTCCCCACCACAGATGTTCTGATCCTTCCAAATGATGCATCTTTTGAGTGACTTGATGAGTGTGCAGAATCTTACAGCCTCAATAAGAATCTGCAGTAGCTTGCAATTATACTTGGTCCATTGCATAGAGTTCTAGAGCCTAGAGTAGAAAGTTAGCACACACACCCCTCTCCTGGAACAATGAAATATGTTGAGAAATATTAAAAAGGCAGAATATTATATTTCCCCGGGTGAGAAATGGAGAAACATGCTCTTGGAAAAGCAGCCCCCACCTACCTTAATAGCCCACAGCAGATGTCAGCACTTAAGAGATAAAACGATAGATAGCTCTATTCATATGTAAATACCCTCAGCCAAGATGCACCAAAGGTAGGATTAGCCCTCAGCCACAGTAGGAATTGCCCAACGCACCTTCATTGCATCACCCTCAGAAACTTTAACCAAACTTTAGCTCAGACAAACATGATCCCTACATGCCCCATGGGAGTCTGACAACAGCCAATAGAATACATGTTCTTGCACAGGAATAGGAAGCTCAAGTGCAAAGCCCAAGAGAAGGTATAAATACCCCCCACTTTCAACTCCATGTGGTCAGCTGCCCAGAATCAAACATGCTTGGTGCTTCTACTTCATCATTAAACCATCTTTCTAATCAGCCTCCAGCCTCCATTTTGTCTCCAGTGCCTTTCTCCCAGCTTGGAACTGAACCAGATAGATATTTCTTCCAACACTAAACTGGACTTCCTCAATTTGATGGCCATTGGGTGATAGTTCTCATCCTCCCAACCTACTTGGCCATGGATAAGAGGTGACACCCAAGAGAGAAGGTTGGCCTAGATCATACACCATCATTTTTTTTTTGGCCACTTATCCAGTCATAACCTAGTTAAATAAAAGCCTGGACAATATTATGGAATTATGAAAGACACAGAATTAAACAGAGGTGCCTCACCTTGTCAGACCTTTCCCTACAAATCCAAGGTACCTGGTAAAAAAACATTTGTAAGCAGAAGAAGAGGGCAGATATAAGAAGAGGGGGGAACCATATTGGTAGAAGGAGAATTATTGCTAAGGACAAGAACTGGAAATGAATGTAAAAAGTCTAAAAGAAAAGCATTGGAGAACAAAACCAATGTATCTTAGCTGAAGTCGGCCAACTTCAGCCTTGGTGTTTCTATTATTTGAAAAGCAAACAGGCAACCCTGATATTCTGGACAGAAAGCTGCCTTCCCTTGATTTGGGGGTATCTTTGGGATCCATTCTCTCATCATTCAATGGTTCACTGGGCATGATATACTCCAAAGCCACTGGCAGAGGCAAAGCAGCACAGCTTCAAAGCCCTGATAGACACATCACTTCCGAGACTTGGCGTGAAGCCCTGAGGCAGAATCATCTCACCTCCGGTGCTCAAAACAGAGCCCTGGGCCAGATGAGGCCTGTTTTTCCCAGCCCTATGAATCAAACCTACATTCTATGTTCTGTTCTCACTGGGTTACTCTACTGTCAACTACAGATGTACTCCTCCCTGAGGGAGGGAGGGAGGGAGGGAGGGAGGAAGGAAGGAAGGAAGGAAAAGACAGTGGGACAGAGAGAAAGAGAATGACAGAGACAGAAAGAGAAAGAGAAAGCAGAGAGAGAGGGAGGGAGGGAGGGAGGGAGGGAGGGGGAAGGAAGGAAGGAAAAGACAGGGACAGAAAGAAATGCGAGTGAAAGAAAGAAAGAGAAAGGAGAGAGGGAGGGAGGAAGGAAAAGACAGTGGGACAGAAAGAAAGAGGGAGAGACAAAAGAGGGAGAGAGGAAGGAAGGGAGGAAAGAAAAGACAGAGAAAGGAAAGAAAGAGAGAAAGAAAGAGGCAGTGAAAGAAGTGAGAGGGAGAATAGGAAAGAAGGAAGGAAGGAAGGAAGGAAGAGGGGAAGAAAGAAGAGGAAGGAAGAGAAAGAAAGAAAGGAAAGAAAGAAAGAAAGAGAAAGTTAGTCAGTCATCCGGTACACAAGCCCCCTCTGTCAAATAATAAAGTCTAGCTGGATTCCATTATTTTGTGAGACCCTTTGATTAGAGCCCACTGAGCTGGCTTATCCTATCCCAAAAGGCAAAAAAAAATTCCACCATTTAAAAGAGAGAAATTCAACAGAAGAGATTATTTGTAAGTCAGGATTGAATTTTGAAGGGCCCGGTGTTCTCTGAGCTTGGTTGTTTTCTCCCGGACATTTCATTACCCAACTAGGCAACATCATCAGGGCTAGCAGCAACCAAGAAAATGCCAGCACTAAGTGCTCCGCAGAGAAAACATCCATTTCTAGCTGGACCTGCAATTATTTTGAGAGACAAATAATTCAGGAGAGAGAAATCGTTCAAAATAAATAATTCAAGGGACAGAAGAAGGGACACGGCGGCAAAAGTTCATCCAGAGCCAAGGAGGAGGAGATCTTAGCCTACTCGTTGGAAAGATGGGCAGCCAATAAATCTGACCAAGGAAATAAAAATTTGCAGATTTGGCACAATGCTCTTGTGGGGGCGGGGGTGGGGGTGGGGGGTGTTGCAGATAGTAGGGCAAGGAGAAGAGGGGGAAAGCCGGAGGCAGATGCAAAGGAGAAGAGAATTGCTGGCGATGGGAAAGGCTGACCTTGTTAGAGCGCATGATGTTGTGAGGTTGCACACGCTGCCACGGGTGGTAACCCAAGGGGCTTCTGGCTGATCAGAAAGCAAGGAGATGGGAGAGGAGGAGGAGGAGGAGGAGGAGGAGGAAGACCATGAGCAGAAGGCAAGCAGAGGGGTGCCAAGTTCTCAGTGGTGAAAAGTGCAAAGCTTCTTGCCTTGCCTTTGCAAAACAAGAGCACCTGGAACCTTCTACCCACCCAGGAGCACAACAAACCCACCCCCAGAAAAGAAAAAAGGAAAAGAGCCTCTTCAATCCAAAAGGCAGCTTGGATCGCACCTCCCAGGCAAGGCTTCCCAGCCAGATCTCAACTGCTGGTCTTTCTTTCTTTTTTTCCTTCCTTCCTTCTTTCCTTCTTCCCTCTGTCTTTCTTTCCTCACTTATTTTCCTTACATTCCTTCTTCCTTTTTCTTTCTCTTTCTTTCCTTACATTCCTTCTTTCTTTTTCTTTCTTTCTTTCCTTCCTTCCTTTCCTTCTTTCTCTTTCTTTCTCTCCTTACTTACTTTCCTTCTTTCTTTTTCTTTTTTTCTTTTCCTTACTTTCTTTCTCTTTCTTTCTTTCTTTCCTTACTTTCTGTCTATTTCTTTCTTTGTTTCCTTATGTTTCTTCTTTCTTTTTCTTTCTTTCCTTTCTTTCCTTTATTCTCTTTCTTTCTCTCCTTACTTACTTACTTTCCTTCCTTCTTTCTTTTTCTTTCTTTCTTTTCCTTACTTTCTTTCTCTTTATTTATTTCTTTCCTTACTTTCCTTCTGTCTATTTCTTTCTTTCTTTCCTTATGTTCTTTCTTTTTCTTTCTTTCTTTCCATTTCTTTCTTTCCTTCTTTCTCCTTGTTTCTTTCTCTCCTTACTTACTTTCCTTCTTTCCTTTTCTTTCTTTCTTTCTTTCTTTCTTTCTTTCTTTCTTTCTTTCTTTTTCCTTCCTTCCTTCCTTCTTTCTTTTTTTTTCTTTCTTTTTCTTTCTTTCTGGAAGTTTGAGAAGTACTTAAAAAAAAAGACACTCACATTTCAGCCCCCTTTGCAAGGCAGAGAAAACAGCTTCTGAAAACTGGCCTTGTCCATTTATTTTTTCCCCTCTGCTCACTCTTTGCCTCTTTCACTGAAGGATCAATGTTAAAGACACAGCTGCCTTTGGGTTTTTTTGTTTCAGGAGCGTTGCTAGTGATGCGGTTGACAGGCGCAGGTTAAAATTTGCAAAAAGAGAGTCCCAAAGACACCCAAGGCCAAGTTGCAGACAGGTTCAAAAGAAGAACTGTGGAGTAAAACCCCCAAAGGGTTGGAAGTTCAGAATCAAATCCAGGACCGAGAGCAGCCAAATGAGGAAAAGTTCATCTTGAGAGGTTCCTCCAATCCCATCATGACGTCCTTCTTTAATTGTGTTTTGGTGTTCAATCACCAACCATCTTTTTCCACTCTCTTGCCTCTCCAAGGAGCCTCAGGGAGAGTTTGATTGTCAGCAAAAACTAATTCACAGAGCAGTCTGGAAGATAAAAATAAATGAGGAAGCTGCTTTGGAAAAGGGAAGGAATCTTGGTCCAGTCTTCCATCTCGCTGTGCCAGGTTCTTCTTCAAGGAAGTCCAGATGAGCTAGAGGAAACCAGGTGACTTGGGCACTTCCCCTTCATCTCCTGGTTGCTGACTCACTTGGAAGACCGATGCTCTTCCATCCCATGGAGCCAAATCAGCGCGGAGCTGACGCCCTCTCCAGAGGGTTAAGTTTAAGGGCCGCGTGCAGACAGCATCTTCCAAGCAGCAAGAGGGCGCAAGAAGGAGACAGTACCCGATCTTGAGGAAGGAGGGAGGGATGAAGGCTGGGCAGAAGGTCTCCTTTAGAAAAAGGTGGGGGGGGGGGAACAATGCAAAACGGTCCACAAAGCTAGAAGATGTCAGAGGGTGAACACAGGTTCCCAGAAACTGTGGCATCTGCCACTTCACCCATTGCCACTTGGTTGGTTCCCCAACCTCTGGACTGATCACAGGAAGGCAGCTGTTAGGGGAGCGTTCACCAGAATGAAGTCAAGTGTGACCAGCAGGCCTCTCACAACGTGAAGGACTTGCTCTGCCCTTGAATGATGGGCAAGGGTAAGGGAGAGGGAGAATATCTGTCTGTTCAGGGTCACATGATGCTCTGCAAGCTGCTTGGCAGAAATCAAATATCTGGCTCTCCTGTTCTAGGACTTGCTGCACCAAATAACTTTTTTTCTTACAGAATGGTCTTTTGGGAAATGCACGGCAACGCAACTTGCATTTCTTTGGTTTTTGTTTTTTGAAAAGAATCTATTGCAGTTTTAAAAATAAAACAAGCATGCACAAATGCCAGGTTATCCTCCCTCCTCCTGAAGTGTGAAAGTTACTTTAAACCACACAAACACAGTCACAAGGAGGCAATTGCAACGTTAGTGAAATCTAACGCAGGAGAAAATTTCATCAACCAAACAGAAAAGCTTGAGAAGGAACTGACAGCCAAACCAATTCCCACCTCTGCAAATATATATATAAAATCTCCTAATTTCCGTGGCAGTTTGCCACCATTATGTACTTTAAAAAAAAAATTTTTTTAAAATTAAAACATTGTTTCCGTGCTATACCATATTAAAATCTGTGAGATAGACGAAGCCAGCCAAATAGAACATAAAACATAGAAATGAACAAATGCATTTGTTTGAAAATAATTGGTATTTTTCACGTTAAATCCCTTGCTATTAAATAATTAAAAAGGCAGATACATGTTTTCAATTGCATGTCACAGTCCAAAGTCGTAGTTTGGTCTGCACCATAATTTTTTGTAGCTTTTTAATTGTATAATTAGGGCCTCACCAAGACTAAATCAGGCACGAGGAAGGGCAAATAAGTCAAAATGCAACAGGTAAACAAAATGCGGTATAAGTGGTACCTGGCTCAATAGTGGTGACTGTGAGAGGAATCTCAGAGTCCTGGTGGAGAATCATTTAAATATGAGCCAGCAGTGTGTGCTGCAGCAGCCAAAAAAGCCAACAGGGTTCTAGGCTGCATCAACAGAAGGATGGAATCAAGATCACGTGAAGTGTTAATACCACTTTTATAATGCTTTGGTAAGACCACTTGGAATACTGCGTCCAGTTTTGGTCGCCACGATGTAAAAAAGATGTCGATGTGGAAAGAGTGCAGAGAAGAGCAACAAAGAGGATTAGGGGACTGGAGGATAAAACCAGGGGTGGGATTCTACCGGTTCGCACCTATTCGTTAGAACTGGTTAACATTCTAAGCAGTTCAGAGAACCGGTTGTTCGAAGAAATTACTGGTCTAATCCTGTAAGAAGGGCAGGAAGGAAACATTCTGGTGTTGCTTTCAGAAACTGCCTCTCTGTTAACCCTTATTACCTTCTTGGCAAGACTAGACTTCCTGTCTCTGGAACTTCTCTGGGGGTTTTTTCCCTCCTTTGCTGGTACTTTGCTTGTGTAGACTGACCATTCAAAGTTACAATGGCACTGAAAAAAGTGACTTATGACCATTTTTCACACTTACGACTGTTGCAGCATCCCCACAGTCACGAAAGGCCATGCGAGGAGATGCGTGCCTCGATGTGAGTGATGTTGAGTTGGCCACGCCCGGCCAGTAACCACGACCAAGCCATGTCCACCCAGTAACATGACCACCAAGCCACACCCACCATCTAAGCCATGCCCACAGAACCAGTTGTTAAAAATTTTAAATCCCACCCTTGGATAAAACATATGAAGAACAGTTGCTGGAATTGGGTATGTCTAGTTTGATGAAAAAAAGGACAAGGCATGACATAATAGCAGTTTTCCTATATCTAAGAAGTTGCCCCAAAGAAGAAGGAGTCAAGTTATTCTCCCAAAGCACTGAAGGCAAAACAAGAAGCAATGGATGGAAACTAATCAAGGAGAGAAGCAACCTAGAACTCAGGAGAAATTTTCTGACAGTGAACACAATTGATCAGGGGAACCACTTGCCCCCAGAAGTTGTAAATGCTCCAACGCCGGAGGTTTTTAAGAAGAGATTGGACAACCATTTGTCTCAATTGGTATAGAGTTTTCTGCCTAAGCGGGGGGTTGGACTGGAAGACCTTTAAGTTTCCTTCCAACTATGTTATTCTATTCTATTCTAAAATGGAGCCCACACCCATGCAATCAAAGCTTTACAATGTTTTGGGGAGATTAGATTGGCACATCAATCCTGAGAAGCAGTTGGCTTTCTTGCTTCTCCCACACATGTGTTTGCGTGAAGGCTTTCCTCTTATTGCCGTCTCAGCAAAGCTAAATTTCCGATGTGGTTAACCAGTCCTGTGAAGCCACCCTATAATTCTATCATATTTTTAGTGCTCTCTTCCAGGCTCCCAATGCATGGAAATCTTTTTTTTTTTTTTAATTTTTATTTATAAGAATCACTTTTGCTCTCCTACAGCCTTTTCTGACCTCCGGGCAGTAGAGGTTTGAAATCTGCAGTTGTTGTGGTTAGCCGGCAGCAGGTGTGGACAGCTGAGGAGAGCGAGGACTCAGATGAGGGGCCAGGACCATAAGGGAGTGGACTGCAGAGATTGTAGGGGCTGGCAGCAGCAATGAGAAGGTTCCCGAGGAGCCTGTGCCAAGTGCGCATGCGCACAGGATTGCTCGCAGGAAAGAGCGGATGCAACAGCACGGGAGACTCGGGAGTAAGGCTGCAAGGTAATGGCCTCTCCTTCAAGAAGTTAAAAGCCAGCTGTGAAACAAACCTACTTTGCAGAAGGCAAAAACATTTTGAAACCCCAGCCTCGTGGACATTCCGGTATCCTGAGTTTGTAGTTGAAGATTCTTATTTTGCAAATTATTTCTTGTCCGTTATCTTTTGGCAAGTCTCGCACAGTTTGGCAAGGCTTGTGTTTATCATAGCTAATTATTTTGTAAAAGCATGACAAGGTTTCTGTTCTTTTTGAATTGTGTTTGATTTGTCGGAAAAGGGTATGAGTCAGAACAGGAGCCCAAGATAATTAAAAACATGTGGCGCTTTCTGAAAATGCAGAGGAGGAGGAAGAAAGGAAAAGAAGCTAGAAATGTCTTATCGTGGAGAGATTACCTTGACATTGTGAGGAGACTGAGAGATTCCAGAAGCAAAAGAGCATCATGCAGAACGTTTTTTTCTTCTCTGTAGATATCTTCTGCGTATGTGATATATTCCACTTCTTTAAGATAACTGAGTAAGATAACAGCATAACAGAGTTGGAAGGGCCCTTGGAGGTCTTCTAGTCCAACCCTCCTGCTCAGGCAGGAAACCAACAGTTGAATTAAATCTTTGGGGCAAAAACAGTTTCCCCATTTTCTTAGCTGATCTTTCTTCTAGGATTAGAAAGAGCTCCGAAAGAGGCTGCTAGGCTTTGGTCCAGGGAAGCTAGGCAGCGGGTAATTTGTCCCATACGGGTACAATACAATAATTCCTTTAGTGACCGTTCAAAGTTATAACATCACTGTAAAAAAAAAAAATCCCAAAGGTGCTTGTTTCAAGAAGCGACTGGACTTTCTGGTTATTTTCTTTGCTTCTCATCCTAGAAGCTTCTTCAGCTTTGAGTTTGATCCTACATAGAGGCAGATATTTCTCTCTCTGGGCACATTGAGAATATATCTGCTAAGCAAAACTTCGCATTGGCAACAGGAAGGGCATCCGGCCAATAAACACTCGGCTCCCGACAACAGTTGCCCAGACTCCACCCTGCAAGGTATTATGGGGTCATTAAAAGATGATGCTTAACCCTAACCCTAACAGAAGAATATAATAAAAAAGATAAATATATTATGCTACATATCTTAACAGCTGCTAGGATGTCCTACACACAATTTTGGAAGCAGGAAAATGTATCACCAGAGGATGTTGTTATAAAAAAAATTTAGATTGTGCAGAGATGACAGGCTAACAATGAAATTAAGAGACAAAGAAGAGTCGATATATTATAATGTCTGGGATGTCTGGGTTGAACGGTTTAAGAATAAAAAGAAATCAAAATGGCAATCAGGTAAAGAATAAGAAACCATGTAAATACTTATATCTATATTCGTATCTATCTATATTTATTTATATATTAAGTTGAAATTGTATAATGAAAGAAATGTGTATATAGAAAGAAGATAAGGAAATGTAAAAGATGTCTTGATGTTGATGTAATGATGTATAAAGTTTTATTTTATGTTTTTAAATTTTGAAAACTAAATATTTTTTTTAAAAAAGAAGATGACGCTGATGTTGATGGAATTACGTAACAGAGTCTTAAATAGGAAGGAGTTGGATAGCACCTTTCCCAACCAAGACATTATGTTGCACGCTATCCTGACCTTAATGGCTTCCAGCCTACTATCAACTTCTCTCTTGGCTTTTCCACTGTTGGAAGTTAAAACCCACCCCTCTCCGAGGACAATGTAATATTTTAGGATGTACTAAAAAGGCAGAATATTTCCCCTAAAAAGAAAAGTAGAAACTCAGAGAGGCAGAAACTCAGCCCTCCTATCCCCAACTTTGCAAATGGACCATTACTCTGGCCTAAACCAGTCTATTTTACATAACAAAGATCTACTCCAGGTAGTGCTATAATAGGAATTGTCCAAAGCCCTTTCATTACAGCATCATCCAGCAAGGGACTCAACCAAGCCTGGGACTCAGGATGGCCTGCAGACCTGCCCCTGCATGGCCTCATGGGAGTCTGACAACCAGTCAGAACACAAGCTGAAATTCAAACCCTAACAAAGGGCATAAAACCCAGGGACTCTCAGCATCTCTTCTCTTTTTCTTCACCCAAGAGCTCCAAGACATGTGATCCTGTCCACCCTTAAACCATCTTTCCAAGCAGTCACCATGTTTCCGGTGTCTTTCCTCCCCACTTCAAACTGAACCCAGAAGGCTATTTCTTCCAACACCACCAAAGAACTCTATTTCCTTAATGTTGTCGTAAAACCACACTATGGATGCATGAAAACCATGTTAGGAAACTCAGAGGTTGCCATGTACTGTACACCTGTATGCTTCCAGCTTTCACCCAGTTTGCACCACTAAATCTATCTTTTATTCCTAAAGCTCTACACTACAACCATATTTGTTCTAACCCGCTGAACAGAGATGCTCCTTTGATGGAATTAAACCAGGCATTTCAGGGGGCCCAACTACCCATCCGAACGAAATCAATAAACAAATCAATACAGCCTGATTTAAACCAAGAAAAGGCCTATTAAAAGACAGATTTAAAAAAAAAAAAAAGTCAGCAGAACAATACCAATTGCCCCTTCAGCTCAACATGGTTGACCTCACCCCATTCCTAAGAGGTCTGTAAGGGGCGTACATAAGTGCACCATCGTGCCTACCATCCCTGTCCTGTTGTCCCCATTTATTCATACCTATTTCCTGTATTCTTACTCATGTTTATACTTATACCTATTATCTTGTAAGAGATTGACAAATCAAATAATAATAAAATAGTCAAATACATTATGAATAGGCTGCAACTCACATTGGAGAACGATGCTGCACTTTCTCAGAAAATGGCCAGCTCATTCTTGTGTATGACCAGCCAACTTGAAAATGATTCTTACAAGCAACTACAACCACCACAGAAGCCCAACGAAACAATGATGCTACAATGGGGAGGAAACCAGGCTCTATTGCAAAACCAAAGGTCTATTTTGCTTGCACATCTACATCACCCACATAGGTCCCAACATACATGCATATTAGAGATGCTTTCCCAAGTTGGATGTGACATATGTCATCATCTGCCAGCAAAGCCCCTCTGCATTCCATCTAACAGTTTAGTTTAGTTTAGTTTAGTTTAGTTTATTGTCATTGCATCTGATGCAATGAAATCAAACACCATCTTCAGTGCACATCATGACCATGAAAATAAACACAAACACACATCCTTCACCCTTCACACATTGAACCCAACCCCCCCATGACACCACACCAACACTGCATTATACAGCAGAATTCACCCTGGGATAGAAGCTGTTTTTCAGCCTATTTGTCCTTGTTTTATTATCCTGTACCATCTGCCAGAGAATAATAGTTCAAAAAAAGGGTGCCCAGGATGAGATGCATGTTTTGAACTTTCTTAAGGCAGCAGGAGCTATAAAGCTCTTCCAAAGAGGGGAGAGGGCAACCCAGGATCTTCTGGGCAATGACATTAACCCTCTGGAGTGCTTTCCTATCTGCCCCTGTGATCAATCTTCCAGCAAAATAATGAATAGTTACAAGTCTGACATCAGGTTTTGTTTTTTTTTAATAAAGCACCAAAGAACCTTGAAGCATTTTAATATTTCCAAGAAACTCAATTATACCTGTTTCAAAATTATTTCAAAGCAAAACTATGTCAGTGTTAATAACACCTGAAGATTCCTGACAATCTCAAAAGGTATTAACCAAAACAATGGGTTTTTACCACCTTACAATTGCTAATTGATGAGGTATTTGTAATCAGCCTCACATGCCCCGCATCTGAATGACTGCATTCTTTCTCTTCCCTTTCCCCCTGATTTGCCTGATCCCCCTTTTCAATACCCTTTTCAAATCCTTTGATCCCATCTGAGGAAGTGGCCTATTAAGTCTATGGATCATCAGCATATCTATTCAATCATCCAGGTCATGGTTATCCCAAAAGTGCTTTTTTCCCCAAGGCAAGTGGACTTCACTGCACCATCTCCAACATATCATCATCACCCAGCCTTGGTTTGTTAGAGGAAGAAACCCCTCCACATGTTGACTCATTCCATTGATTGACAGTTCTTATGGTATTCCTAATGTCCCTTATGGGGCTACTTCTTTGAAGTTTCTACATCTTTGAAGGCTGTGAGTTCGATCCTAGGTAGAAGCAGATATTTCTCTCTCTGGGCACACTGAGAATATGTCTGCTGAACAAAACTCCACATTGGTGACAGGAAGGACATCCACCCATTAAATACTCTGCTAGCTCCTTTCTGTTGCCCAGACTCCAATCCCGCAAGGGTTTATGGGGGTCGTTAAATGAAAATGCTCTTTGAAGTGTCTAATCTTCCAGTTAGTCCTTCTAATCTTCCCCTCTAGAGCAAAGGAGAACAAGTCTAAACCTCCTGTAGTGTGATAGCTGTATGGATATATGAAGAGAGCTCTACAGATAAGATGAAGACAACTATCTGGACCTCTACAGCTTAAATATACCTAGATCGTTTCACTGTTTGTCATGATTTTTGGTCTGTGGTCCTTTCTCCATCTTGGTAGCAGTGGTGGGATTAAAAAGAAAAAATTACTACCAGTTCTGTGGGCGTAGCTCGGCGGGCGTAGTGTGGCTTGGTGGGCATGGCTTGGTGGATGTGGCAGGGGAAGGACACTGTAAAATCCCTATTCCCTCCATACCCCACTAACCTGTTTTCCAGCTCCGTTCTCCTGTGCAGGGCAACCAAAGAAGACCCAGCTCATCAGCTGGGACTCAATGGGAGGCAGAGAACAGGTGGAGTTGGTGGGGCCAGTCAGAGGTGGGATTGGCCAGTTGTCTGAACTATTCAAAATTTCCATTACCGGTTCTCCAGAACGGATCAGAACCGGCTGAATACCCACCTCTGCCTGGTAGCCCTTTTACCTTTTCCTCCGTTTGTCGAAGGCTGGCCAGCGAGCTGGATATCCAAGCACCCTGGGAGAACTCATGGCTGTTCTTCAGCATTCGAGCTTCTTCACTTAATATTTTCTCAGAAGCCCTGGGTGCCGATCTTTACAATCTCCCACCGGGACATCCCACAAACTGAGTGGGGGCCGATCCCAGAGGCGTTTGCATGACTGTGATAAAATTCAAACTCCAGCCTCCTCAGGTCAGGTGCCTCTGAACCACAATTCTCCAGGCACATCTATTCGTAAATTACCAACTATTACCAGAAGTACAGTGTGAACTGCATGGCTGCCTTGAAGCATGCTGCGTGGGAGAGATATAATGCAAATATTTAACCACAATTGACTCAATCTGGGGAGGGGGGAGAAACTCACGACAGCAAAAGGCCACTGCTGGGCCATGAGGTTTTCCCACATCGTCTCTCTATATGCGTAGTCACTTCCTCTGACATCTACAGCTTTTCCCTGACCTACATTGTCATCAAAAAAAGCCAGTTATGACCATTTTTCACATTTATGACCATTGCATCCCCATGCTCACATGATCAAAATTCAGACCCTTGGTAACTGGCTCATATTTATGATGGTTGCCATGTCCTGTGGACATATGATCCCCTTTTGCGACCATCTGACAGCCAAGTCAATGGGGAAGCCAGGTTCACTTAACAACCGGCTTACTAACTTAACAGCTGCAATGATTCATTTAACAACTATGGTTGTAAAACGGGATAAAATTCCCCTAACAACAATAGATGCTTCTCCTGCTTGGATGGGGGGGGGGGTTGAGCTAGATGACCTACAACTTTGTTAATCTGAATACTAATCTGGAGGAGAAGTGAAACATTTTCAAAGGGAATAAAACCAAAGAAGTCCAGTTTTCTTTTGGAAAAAGCATCTTTTAGTCTCACTCAGAACTATAGAAGCTTCTTGGGTGAGAAGCAAAACGTTTTCAAGGGGGAAAAAAACAAGGAAGTCCAGTTATCTTTTAGAAAAAGCATCTTTCAGTTTTATTCAGAACTATAGAAGCTTCTTGGATGAGAAGCGAAACATTTTCAAAGAAAAAACCCCCAAGAAAATCCAGTTTTCTTTTGAAAAAAGCCCCTTTGGGTCTTACTCTGAATGCTGCCTCTTGCCTACCCAAGCAAAATCAAAGGAAGTCCTTCCATCCACTCAAGATACAAATATACCTGAGCAAAGACCTAAAATAGGCTTAGCACAGATTAGAAAACAAACACAAATACACACAAATTCTCCTCCTGGGAATTCACCAAAAAGGTGAATTTTTTCACAACCCCAAATTGCATTCAACAGTTCTGTCCCAACCTTTTGTACCACCTAGAAATATTGAGGGCACCCACTCAATGTCCTTACATGTCCCAGAAAAGGTCAAATTTCAAAGCTTCATCACTGAAGGAGAGAAATTGGAGCTTTTAACACCTCTTCATTATCCCAGTCAAAGAGCCAGATGAACAGATAAACTGGGCAGGATTAATCTTTCTGAAGGAAAAAAAAAATGAACCTCCACCCACCCACCCCTCTGGAGATTCAGATAACAAAATAACAGAGTTGGAAGGAACCTTGAAGGTCTTCTAGTCCAACCCCTGCTCAAGCAGGGAACCTTAAACCATTTCAGACAAATGGATCTCTCATCTTTTCTTGAAAACCTCCACTGATGGAGCAACCCACAACTTCTGGGGATAATCCATGGAAGCAATTGTTCTAACTATCAGGAAATTAATTCCTTAATTCTTGGTTGGTCCTTTCCTTGGTTAGTTTCCATCCTTCCATCCTTGCTTCGTGTCCTGACTTCAAATGCTTAGGGAAAATAATAGTTTGACATCCTCTTACTGTTTTGCATCTCCCAGGGATCCTCCCCTCCCCTTCAGATCCCCCTCCCTGCTCAGCCCCTCAGGGTCCCTTCCTTCCAGCCCTATGATGATGAGAAAGAACCTACTTCCTACCCTACCCTGATACAAAAAATACTTGACTGTGTTGAGATGGATAATCTCACAGCGGAATTAAAAGCCAAGGATGAATCGGAATATTATGCAGTTTGGGGTAGATGGTATAAATGGGTAGAACACAGAAATAAGAATTCATGGATAGGACTAAAAGTAAATATATGTATTATTTAATGACACAATACTGTTAACCATGTAAATAGAGATATGCAATTTTTAAAAAATAAATGAAAGAAAGAAAGAAAGAAAGAAAGAAAGAAAGAAAGAAAGAAAGAAAGAAAGAAAGAAAGAAAGAAAGAAAGAAAGAACCTACTTCCAGAGAACTAATTATTCTAACTAAAACCAGGATTGTATATGCACAATACTGGAAAAATGAATAAACACCTACAGATGATAATATAATTTAAAAGATTCTGGAAGGTGCAGAAATGGATAGGTTAATTCTAAAAATTAAAGAAAAAGAAGATTCAGAATATTTTGTAATGTGGGAACTTTTCTACAAAAGGCTAGCTGATAGATACAGAAGTTAGAATGAGTGGATTTATATGAAATATGGACTACATGAGACAAAATATTTAGTAAATATTTTGACAGTTACATAGTCGATGTCAATATGGAAGATAGCATACTTTCTAATAATGATTGATATTATCATATACATGATTGTAATGATGTTTATATTTTAACACTTTGGGACATCTAGAAAACACACCATACAATATAGAAAGGGAATTTGTGATATAAAACAATAAAAAAATATTTCTAAATGGGGAGAAAAGAAAGAAAGAACCTACTTCCAATTTATGGAATCCATCACCAGAAGTTGTAAAGGCAGCTCTTATTTTAGCTGGCTTCAAAAAGGATTAAATAAATGTAAAAATAAAATAACAGAGTTGGAAGGGGACATTAGAGATCTTTTAGTTCAACACCCACCCCCCACCCACCCCCCACCCCCGCTAAGGCAGGAAACCTTATTACCATTTCAGGCAAATGGCTGTCCAATCTCTTTTTTAAAACTTCCGGTGTTGGAGCATTTACAACTTCTGGAGGGAAGTTGTTCCCCTGATTAATGGTTTCAGAAAGGATTAAATAAATGACCAGGGAGCATGTCCACTGAAGGGTATTAAAGACAGCTACTGGAACCTTCCTTTGGAAGCAGAATAAGTCTGAAAAACAGTCTAATTGCATTTTGACCTGCTGGTTGATCTGTTTGTTTCCCAAAAGCATCCCATCAAGCCATTCTTCCTTTCTCACACTTGCACCACACTATCTTGGCCAGAGATGCCCCTGTCGCCGAAGGATATTTGCTCCTCCAGAAACCAGATATCTATACATGTATAAAAGCAAAATACCCCTCATGCATCATCACAAAATCTCCAGAACCGTAAAGCCTACAAACTTGAAATTTGGCACATATGTTCCTCTTAGGGGCTCACGAAGAAAGGATTGTTCAAAATGACCATCAGAGCATTAGTATTTCGGATATTATTATTAACATGCTCCAATGCTAAGGAGTTCTACTCCCTCTCCCCATCTGAAAAATAAATCTCTTCCAAATACAAAACAGAAGCAGAGAAGAATTTCAGTTTTAGTTTCACAGCACCAAGCAGCTTTAGTACAGAACAGTTCAGCTAAGCCACACCCAGGCTCCTTGCTGTCTCCTTCTTGCTCACATAGCAAATACTGTTTCAGTTTCCAGACAGCCCTCAACTCTCTCACACACTGACAAGGCGCTAGCCAGATGAATACCGATGGATGCTGCTAGGCAGAGGCAGATTTACCCCCTTTATTTTCCTCCCAAAAAACTAAGCCCGATCACATAGTTTCGTCGTGAAAAACAGGTATCGAGCTAGTACTTACATAAGCCTGAGAAAGGAGAGTTTTTTTCTCAAGGAAGCTAACCGGAGATGGCAAGTCTGCTTTGTACCCAGGTTGGAGGAGATCTTCTTGGAAGGAAGGTTCTGGACCATGACTGGGCTTGGCAGAGCACTGGTGGGTAACACAGGAGCCCACCACCCATAGAAAGCTTCCCCAAAGTTCTCAAGGTGCCCTGACAGTCTATTCCTGAAGGAAATGTTGCTTCTGAGTCCAGGCCATAGAAACAGGTCCAAAAGGCAATGTGTGTATCAGATGCTTGGTGCATGTGCCTTCTTTTTCTCAAGTCAAGATTCCTTAGAGGATAACTCCATAGGTTTCAGGTCTCCAGAAGAGAAGAGCTCCTGGATGGCGCAATCTTCACCAGATTTCCCCAAACAGCTTCCTTATTATGGCTGTTCTTGGGTGTTTCTCCCACTTGTGAGGACTAAAACGATCTTGGCTGGATATTTTGATTGCTTCTTTTTGGGAACTCCGATGCCGTCTTCCTTGATGCTCAAGTCTTCCTTCTGTGTGTCTGTGTCTTGAGGTGGATAGCAAGTCTTCTGTGTCCCAGTTCTGAAGACACAAACCAGCCCTGCCTGCCCAGCTCCATCTGGGCATGATGTCAGCTGCAAATGTGCTAACAGGGAAAGGTTGAGCCTCTGGCTCCTTAAATCCCAATGCAGCACCTGAAAACAACATTTTCCCCCCCAAGGAATGCCAAAGCTTACTCCCTCCTGCCATCATCAGCAAATTAAATGGGTGGTAGGAGCACCTGATCAACTGAAGCAGGTGGCACAAGAGAACATTGAGGCTCTACTCAGGACATGCAAACACGTGTATGAACACAAGCCTCCAGGAACAAGAGGTTCTGAGTAGTGGTGGGATTCAAATAATTGAACCACTGGTTCTCTGCCCTAATGATTTCTTCCAACAACCAGTTCACCAAACTGCTCAGAAAGTTAACAACCAGTTCTCCCGAAGTGAGGAAGGAAGGAAGGAAGGAAGGAAGGAAGGAAGGAAGGAAGGAAGGAAGGAAGGAAGGAAGGAAGGAAGAAAGGAGTGAGGAAGAAAGGAAAGAGATTGAGGAAAAGAAGAAGGAAGGAGAGTGAGAAAGGAAGGGAGGGATGG
>BLBF01000059.1:4824461-4849801 GCA_015471245.1 Laticauda colubrina | reverse complement strand
TGGGTGAACCGGTTGTTAAATGATCTGAATCCCACCACTGGACCTTATGATTGTGTCAATTCTCATCGTGATTTTTTTGGAAATATGGTTTTATGACCCAAGGTGTGGCACAAAGGCAACACAGTCAGATAAACAGTAGGAGTCACTTTATTAGCTCCAGCTTTGCCCTTAATGTCCTGGTTTCCTTCTGGCCAGAGAAAAACTCTCCCAGGAACAGGCTTTGGCTGCAGAGAATCAAGTCCAAAACATGGTCAACACAACTGTAACTTAAAGTCCAATCAAGGCAAAATGAGGTCATTAGTCCGGCAGGGCAGGAGCAAGAATTCCAGATGTGAAGGCACAGCAGTAATTCAACACACTTGGGAAGATGCCAGGAACACAGATAAGCAAAGTCAACACAAGATAAACTCACGTTTGCTCCCAGAAGCTGCCATACTCAGCATGCATCTCTTTTAAACTCTCATTCCCAGGTGTGGCTAATGAAGGGAATCATTGACCTTTCCTCCCTTGTAAGCCATGCAACCCACATTGCTCTCTTCTCCATTCCTCCCTGCATGCCCTAGGATGAACAGGGGGTGGGCCTGACTCTTCCTCTGAACTCCCTTTCCCTTGTTCTACCTCTCCCCTGCTCTGCCCAGCCGGACTTTGCCCTTCTCCAGTTTCCTCCACAGCCGACAGAGCCACACTCCTGCTCCCTATCAGCTGTTTATCTTCCTCCTCAGATTCAGACTCTGAGAGGGGCATGACATGTGGTCCCTCTAACGTGATGAGAATGAAAAAGCTGTAAAATATCTCCCATCTAGCTTGAAAGATGTTTTTAACCCATGAGATTTTATTGGCAGTTAGAAAGCTCTGAAAGACCAATTCTTCTCAACCAAACTCATTCGTGGTTTTTGCATATTTTTAAGAATATATGACTCACATGGAAGAATCATTTTTCCCTCTTGGAACATATAAAGACACTTATATATTATTTATTTCCCCTGCATACCCGTTCTAACTTCCGCAGGGTATAGCAACAGACAGCCAAGAGAACAACAAGGGAGGGGAAAATAATTAGCTCCACCAAGAACCAAAAAGAGCCCCGTTTTATACAGCAATTCAATTACAGATGCACAAAATATTCTCCCCACGAGATGAGAAATTATACTCATATTCCATGAGAGCTTTTTGAGGCTGCAAATCTGTTGCATAATGCTATTGTGGGAATTTGCCAGAAGGTTTTTTTCTTTCTTGGGCCCGGCTGTCTTCAGGCCATGTGAATAAAAGATCCAAAATGGGTGGTTTGTATTAATTGCTCCTAATAGACTACTAGAGAAAATATGTTTGTTAGACCTTTAAAAAAAAGTTAATATTATCAGATAACAGATAATCAGAGTTGGAAGGGACCTTACAGGTCATCTAGTCCAATCCCCCGCCCATTCTACACAAATGGCAGTACAATCTCTTCTTTAAAGTCTCAAGTGACGGCACTCCCACAGCATCCGAGGGCAAGCTGTTCCATTGGTTGATTGTTCTCACTTTCAGAAAGTTTCTCCTTATTTCCAAGTTGAATCTCTCTTTGTTCAGTTTCCATCCATTATTCCTTGTCTGGCCTTCAGGTGCTTTGGAAAATAGCTTGACCCCTTCTTCCTCTCTGGGGCAGCCCCTCAAATATTGAAAGACTGCTGTCCTGTCTCCCCTGGTCCTTCTCTTCACTAGACTAGCCAGGCCCAGTTCCTGTAACCATTCTTCATATGTTTTAGTCTCCAGTCCCCTAATCATCCTGGTTGCTCTTCTCTGTACTCTTTCCAGAGTCTCAATATCTTTTTTATAATGTGGTGAACAAAACTGGATGCAGTAATCTAGGTGTATTCTTACTAAGACTTTATAGAGTGGTATTAGAACCTCACTTGATCTTGATTGTTTCCCTCTATTAATGCAACTTAGAATTGCATTAGCTTTTTTGGCTGCTGCCGCACACAGCTGGCACATATTTAACTGGTTGTCCACTAAGACTCCAAGATCCTTCTCAGAGTTACTGCTATTGAACCTGGTTTCACCCAGTCTATATGGGTACTTTGGGTTTTTCTTGCCTAAGTGTAGGACTTTCATTCATTCAGAACAAAGCTGTTCTACTGGTTGATTGCTCTCACCGTCAGAAAATTTATCCTTATTTCTAGGTTGAATCTCTCCTTGTTCAGTTTCCATCCATTATTCCTTGTCTGGCCTTTGGGTGCTTTGGAGAATAGCTTGACCCCTTCCTCCTCTCTGTGGCAGCCCCTCAAGTATTGGAATATGCTATCCTATCTCCCCTGGTCCTTCTCTTGAAAATCTGGCTTTTCAATTGATTTTGCTTGTCAAAAAGCACTTCTAGATTCAGCCAAACTGCCCATAGCAAACCGTTGCTTCTCTTAATGACCAAGGCATTTGCTTAGCGGTTGAAGATTTCAATAATCATAGCCGTCATCCTCTTTTTACAACCCCAAGAATCCCTTGCAGGGTAGAGTCCAGGCAACTGAATGGAGCCGTGTGTTTACTGGCCGGATACCTTTCCAGTTGCCAATGAGGAGTCTTGTTCAGTAGATACATTCTCGTCGTGCCCAGAGAGTGAAATATTTGTATCTACCAAGGATCGAACTCACAGCCTCCTGAATGTGAGGTGAGAGCTCCACCTCTAGGACATCGCCCCACTGTGCTTAACTTGATTCATTTAAATAACAGTGGTGAGTCTGCTGACTAGCACTCAAACTGTGATGAATGGTTTGTGGCTGTAATAATATCTTGAAGGGAGTCAGAAGATGGCACTGAAGCACACAAGGGGAAAAGAAATGCTTCTGTGGTCAGCTGACTTTCATTGGAGATTGGCCAATTAAAGTTAAATTAAATTAAATTTAGGGAAGACAGGTCAAGGGTCAGATTCAATATCACACTGGCATTTGCCTGATGGCAATTTAAATTAATTGCAGCCTCAAGGGGACCATTATCTGCTATGTTCACACATAGATTTGATAGGTATCTGTGACGTAAAACATTGGATGCAAATATTCTCTGTTCTCCCTCTGATTAAGGGAGGCATCTTGCAGCTCTCTGCCTTTGATCTGCCTGCGCCAGTGAAATTTGCCCATTTCAACCCCTTCACTCTCTGGCAAAACTAGGCACTCTAGAGCAATATATTTTCATCTCAGCAATTGGCTGAAGAACTTTGGGAACTGAAGTCCACAAATATTGAAGATGCTGAGGTTAAAAAACTTTGCTCTTATCTAAAAAAAAAGGTTTTCTTAAATGGTATTGTAGAAATTAAACCAGAAACAAACCCTGAAAGAACACATTTTCATACAGATGATGACATATAAATCACAAAAGGTCCAAACCATATAAAAACTCACTAACTGTCAGAGTATATTCATAAACTGGAATAGAGCATGGTAACAAGGTCAGCCAATGAATAGCCATAGCAATTACATCAGCCAAGGAGGATAGTTTGGAAACTGAAACTATAAGTAGTCTAGGCGTGGCAGCTATGTTGAACTCTGAGTTTGTCTGTTGAAAATGAAACTGCTTCTCTCCTCTTCCTTGCGTGCTGAACTAAAGTAAAAGAGAAACTCAGTTGCTTGCTGAAGACTGGAGCTCTGCTCTGAACTTGCAACATGTTTCTGTCTGAGTTTGCTCCATGCTGGAGAAATCTACAATTGGTTTCTAAAATCTACTTCTTTATAAACATAATAAGTAGATTTTAGAAACCAGTCGTAGATTTATACATCTTTATAAAATGTTAAATGAAGCATCAGCTATCTGTGATTATTTTTCTGGTGCTGAATTAATGATGCAAAACTGAACACTAACAACCCTAATTTGCTAGTTGCACTCTTTGCCATTGTCACTGCTGTTACTGGGCCAATAAACCTCCTTTCCCACTGCAGCCTGCCTCCAACTTATTTTCCTCCTCCTGCATTTCTCTCCCAGCTTGGAATAAGACATAGACCGGATTTAACTTCCAACAGCATTCTATGGCATTCTTGTGTTACACAATAATTTGATGGGATTCTGTGAGAGACAAGGGCAAAAAGGGGAAAAAAAAAACCTCCATTTACTCAAAATTTCAATTTTCTATCATAGTTTGGGGAATTGATTGTTTTAGTTAACAAGTTCCATGGCCTAAGAAAATTTGAAAAGTTCTGTCCCAGGAAAAACTGCATCAGAAATGACTTTAGGCTTTGCAAAGTTGATGAAGACAACCTTGCTAATTCAGAGCCAAATGAATTCCATTCACATGGTGTTTTTGTTTTTTGTGTTGTCATTTTCAGGTGTGAAAAACAGGTTTATGATGGAGTTGGTAAGCTGCAACCCAGATAGAGCTGGTATTCTGTGTTTCTTCTGGGGAACAATCAGTCAATAACAATCAAAGAGAGAACCAGCCTAGCACTAAGGAGGAATTTCCTGACAGTAAGAACAATTAATCGGTGGGACGGCTTGTCTTCACAAGTTGTGAACTGTAGGTTTTCGGGAAGAGGTTGGACAACCATTTGTCTCAAATGGTACAGGGTCTCCTGCTTGAGTAGAGGGTGGGACCAGAAGACCTCTAAGATCCCTTCCAACTCTATTTATTAATTATTGGTTATTATTTATAACCAATGATGGTTGGGGGCAATATGCTGATTCTGTTAACCGATTAGAGAGGACTACAAAGCACTGTGAAGCAGTATATAAATCTAAGTGCTACGGCTATTTTCCTTCCTTCCTTCCTTCCTTCCTTCCTTCCTTCCTTCCTTCCTTCCTTCCTTCCTTCCTTCCTTCCTTCCTTCCTTCCTTCCTTCCTTCCTTCCTTCCCAGTGGCTAGAATGCAGTTTTGCAGATTAACTCTGGCCACAACCATGCATTCAATCCTGACCGGCTCAAGGTGGACTCAGCCTTCCATCCTTCTGAGGTGGGTAAAATGAGGACCCAGATTGTTGGGGACAAGAGGTTGACTCTGTAAACTGCATAGAGGGCTATAAAGCACTGTGAAGTGATATATAAGTCTAAGGGCTATTGCTATCTTCCTTCCTTCCTTCCTTCCTTCCTTCCTTCCTTCCTTCCTTCCTTCCTTCCTTCCTTCCTTCCTTCCTTCCTTCCTTCCTTCCTTCCTTCCCAGTGGTTAGAATGCAGTATTGCAAGGTAACTCGGCCCACAGCCATGTGTTCATTCCTGACCAGCTCAAGGTTGATTCAGCCTTCCATCCTTCTGAGGTAGGTCAAATGAGGACCCAGATTGTTGGGGAGGGGGCAATATGCTGACTCTGTAAACTGCTTAGGGAGGGCTGTAAAGCCCTGTGAAGCGGTATATAAGTCAAAGTGCTACTGCTATGGTTATTGCAGGCAAACTCTGCCCGCAGTTACAGTTTGATTCTGACTAGTTCAAGGTTGATTCAGCCTTCCATCCTTCTGAGATGGGTAAAATGAGGACCCAGATTGTTGCGGGGGGGGGCATAGGCTGACTCTGTAAACTGCTTAGAGAGGGCTGTAATGCCCTGTGAAGTAATGTATAAGTTTAGGGGCGAATGCTATTCTCTTCTGCTAAATCATAAATAGAAGGGCTTATCTAAAGGAACATCTTTCGAGGTTACAGGTAGGATTGTGATATGAACAATTTGCATCCAGATGTTATGTACAATGACCTTTCTGCCTTCCAGGTTAGCTCCCCCTCCCTCTAATAAGTCATTCTCTCTCTCTCTCTCTCTCTCTTTTCCACCTCAAGTTAATTAACAACTCAACACCAAAGCCTTAGAATTATTCCAATTGTGAAACTCTGAAAACATGGTGTGCAAACTCAGAGCTCGGCTTCCTTTCATTAGTAGTTAGTGGGTGAGTGATGGTCTCTGAAAGATAAGAAACAGTGAGACGTGTTGTATTGTACAAGATGGTGGGATAGAATGCTGAAATATTCTCTCATTCTTTTTTTTTAAATTTCTTTGATCTCTTCCCCTTGTCAATTTTTCTTGGTGAGAAGTTGTCTTTTATTCAGTACCCATGGCAGGGAAAGAATGTGATTCCTTGCCAGGTAAATTTTATTTATTTTTCCTTTTTAAAGAAGTGGCAGAAGAATTATTTAACCAACTTGAGAAATGTAGCGGTGTGAACTCCCTTGTCCTTCTGAATCCAAGGTGTTAAAAATTTTGCAATGCCCCACAATGACTTGGATGGCCGCTCTGGCGATGCCCCTTGGCAAGAGTTTCACGCAGGTGATTATGTGAACTGTGTGTTTACTTATTAACTCCCTTGGCAAACTAGGATCCTTCCAAGGAAATAATGGATGGAAACTGAACCAGGAGAGATTCAACCTGGAAATAAGAAGAAATTTCCTGACAGTGAGCAATCAAGCAACAGAGCAGAAGTTGCCCTCTGAAGTTGTAGGAGCTTCATCACTGGAGGCTGAAGAGAAGCTTTCAAGAAGAGACTGCACTGCCAACTGTCAGGAATGGTGTAGGATCTTCTGTTTGGGGGGGGGGGTTGGACTAGATGACCTACAAAGTCCCTTCCAACTCTATTATTCTGTTATTCAGAAGTTGTGGGAGCTTCATCACTGGAAGCTTTCAAAAGAGACTGGACATGTATCCGTTACAAATGGTGTAGGGTCTCCTGCTTGGGCAGGGGGTAGGGATGGACTAGATGACCTCCAAGGTACCCTCCAACTCTGTTAATCTGTTAAATTGCATTCTTATCCAACAAACATTTCTTTCTTAACAGAGTTTTTAGCTTGCATCAGCTAACATGGGCAGCTGTGAAAGAGTTTTAAGACTTGACACTCTGGCTTATCATAACTTCCAACCACTTATACTGGTAGTCCTCAACTTACAACAGTTCACCTAGTGAGCGTTCAAAGTTACAACAGCCCTGAAAAAAGTGACTTATGACCCTTTTTCACACTTATGATGGTTGCCATGTCCAAGGGACACGTGATTCCCTTTTGCGACCTTCTGACCAGCAACGTCAATGGGAGAATCCAGATTCATTTAAAAACCTTGTGGCTGACGAAACTAGGGGTCTCCAACCTTGGCCACTTTAAGCCTGGAGGACTTCAACTCCCAGAATTCCCCAGCCAGCATTCTGTAAATTGAAGTCCACCCATTTTAAAGCTGCCAAGGTTGAGAAATACTGATTTAGATATTCCATGCCTTGGAGATCCCAAAACAGCATTCACCCTCATCTCCAACTGCCATCAATATGCTATTATTGATATGATTGACTGACATGTCTTCAATAGATGGTCTTCCAGTCAAACCCATCTAGCTGTGCTTAGAGGGAGTCAACCAATTCTCCAAAGCATCTGAAGTGAAGGCACAACAAGAAGCAAAGGATGGAAATTAATCAAGGAGAGAAGCAACCTAGAACTAAGGAGAAACTTTCTGACAGTTCAAACAATTAATTAGAGGAATGACTTTCCTCCAGAAGTTGTCCTCCAGACAACAGAAGGTGTTCCAACACTGAAGGTTTTTAAGAAGAGATTGGACAGCCATGTGTCTGGAATGATATAGGGTTTCCTGCCTGATTAGGGGGTTGGACTAGAAGACCTCCAAAGTCCCTTCCAACTCTGTTATTCTTCAGTTCATGTCACTTCCTTCTCACTGTAGTGATTCATCTGGTTTAGCATCACCAGGGGTGAATGAGTTCCTTTTTCCATCCCACTGCCTGAGAAGCTAGCAACTTCATGCATCAAGAATGAGCCCAGAAGGAATGTCATGTTAAAAGTCCAACGTGTTTATTTTCCAAGGCTACCACTGAAGGAATTTGGAAGAGCCCAAGCAGCATGCTGGTCTTGGTATGCTAATACTCACTAATCCATGCCCCCTTGCCTTAGCCTTTTTCCAAATGCCGTTTCAAAAATATAAATCAACCCAGGAGAAAAGGAGGACCTGAAGCCTTGTTGACCAAGAAGAAACTGTTAAGACAGTTGCACAATGCTCTGACACATGTGATACTTCTAAAGAGCAGATGATAGAGACAAACAGGAAGAAAACAACATTTTGGTTTCAGATACTGCTCTGGGCTTCTTGAGGACATCTGATGAACTTCTGTTAGACAGAAAGGGGTGGACTAAATAACAAAGGTTTACAGATTAACAGATAATCAGTGTTGGAAAGGACCTTGTAGGTCATCTAGTCCAACCCCCTTGCCCAAGCAGAAGACCTACACCAATTCTGACAAATGGCAGTCCAGTCTCTTCTTGAAGGTCTCTAGTGATGGTGCTCTCACAACTTCTGAGCGCAAGCTATCATGCCCCTGGTGGAGACTGACTCTGAGGGAGAGGAGGAACAGCTGACAGGGAGTGGAAATGTGGCTCCCGAAGTTGTGGAGGAGGCTGGGGAAGGGCAGAGGTCAGCTGGGCAGTTAGAGGAGGACCCAGGTCCATCCCCTCTCCATCCTAGGGCACACAGGGAGGAAAGGATAAGGGAGAGATGTGACCTACTTGGGAGGAGAGGGCCTTGATCCTCTTCAGCTGTGACAACTGAATAAGAGGATGGACATGTGTATGGGCGAGTGCTGGAAACAAAGTGTGGAAATATCTCTAGTTTATGATTCCTCTCTGAGTTTGGCATCCTTCCCAGTGTGTATTCTGTTATCTGTGGAAGTCCTCCAGGCCTTATCTTGCCTGGTTTGTGTTGTCTTTTCCCTCCTTCCCTCCATTATTCCATGTCTGGCCTTCAGGTGCCTTGGAAAATAGCTTGACACACACACCCCTTCCTCTTCCTATTGGAAGACTGCTATCATGTCTCCCCAGGTCCTTCTCTTCGCCATGCCCAGTTCCTGTTTTAGTCTCCAGTTCCCCAATCATCCAGGTTACTTTTCTCTGCACTTTTTCTGGAGTCTCAACATCTTTTTATAATGTGGTGACCAAAACTGGATGCAGTACTCCAAGTGTGGTCTTACTACGGCTTTATAAAGTGGTATTAGTACTTCCAGTGATCTTGATTCTATCCTTCTGTTAATGCAGTTTAGGACTGCATTGGCTTTTTTGGCTGCTGGCTCATATTTAGCTGGTTGTCCACTAAGACTCCAAGATCCCTCTCAAAGTTACTGCTATTAAACCTGGTTTCACCCAGTCTGTATGTATCCTTTTGGGTTTTTCTTGCCTAAGTATAAGCCTTTACTTTTCTCTAAATTGAATTTCATTTTGTTAGGTACAGCCCAGTGTTCAAGTCTGTCAAGATCCAATTTTCCTCCCAAACTTTCTAAGGATCTTAGAAAGCAAGAATCTACCATGCTTGGTGACTGTTTCACATTTATGACTGTTGCCATGTCCCGGGGCCTCATGTTCCTCTTTTGCAACCTTCAGACAGGTAAAATCCAAGGGGGAAACCAGCTTCACTCAACAACCAGGTTACTAACTGATCAACGGTGGTGATTCACTTAACAACAGCCGGGGAACGAAAGCTCATGACATGGAGCAAAACTTGCTTAACAAGTGCCTCTCGCTTAACCTGTAGAAATTTGGAGCTCAAATTGTGGTCGTAAGTCGAGGAGCAGCTGTCCTGGGTGCGAAACAAGACCACAAAAAAAAGACCAAAGACACATCAGATGGATCTAGGTCAGCATTCCCCCAAACTTGGCAAGTTTAAGACTGGTGGACTTCAACTCCCGGAATTCCTGAGCTAAGATGACTGTAGGAGGAATTCTGGAAGTTGAAGTCCACCAGTGTTAAACTTGCCAAGTTTGGAGACCTCTGATCTAGATTCACCAGGAGAGAGCGACATAAACATGGTGGACACATGGACTACAGGACCTTCAGAGAAAGGTCTGCCTGAAGGACCATTGTTGGAGAATATCATCTCCCTAAAGGACCATTGTTGGAGAATGGAAACCATGAAACAGGATGGAGGGGAATAAACAGAGGCCCACCTACCTGCTCTCACTGCACTCTTTCTTCTCCCTCACAGTCAACCACTTCCGAATGAGGAAGCGTTTGCGCCGGGGAGAGGCGCTCGGCGTGGAGCAGTTGGACCAAGGAGGGGTGTCCTCATCGCTGGAGGGTGTAATTTCGATGGAGGGAAGCTGAAGGAACTCCTTTGAGGAGGAGGAAGAGGCGGCCTCTGGGTTCAGCTCTTCGGTGTTCCTGGCACGGCGCATCCTGAAATGCTTTCGGCGCAAGGTTGGAGTGGAGGAACTAGACCAGGCTTTTCCCTGCTCCTCCACCACCTGTGGCTCGGACACCTGCAAGGAGGGCAGCTGAAGCATCTCACTCATCTTGGCCACCAGCATGGAGTTCTTGGGTCTCTTCCACTCCTTCTTTCTTCAGCCCTCACTTCCAGGAGGGCTTCAGAGAAACCCAAAGAGCCAAACCCAAACCCACCTTATTCCCTTCTGGATTAGGGAGTTGTGATGCTGCCTTCCTCTTGGAGAGGAGTTTGCATATTCCTCAGGTGGTCTCATTGAACCGAAAAAGCTCTCCTGTCCATGGAAAAGACCAGCTGCAAGTCTGTTTTTTATTCCCTGACTTCCCAGCCAAGTCCAGGAACTCCAAGGCACAACTTTCCAAAAACCTCACGCCTGCCTCTCTATCGGAGCAGCCCCCCCCCCTTGGTTTGTCACCGAGGACCAACAAAAGCCAGTTGCCTGGTGTTTCCCTCTTTCCTCTCCTCCGCTGCTGCGCTCTTTCCTTGCCTGTGTGCACAGAGCTGGTGCACGGCTGCTCTGGAGCTCTGGCGAAAAGCTCTCATTGGGGTGCCTTCTGGAGGGACCGAATGATAATCGTGGAGGAGCTGCGGGGAGGTTGGATGGAAAGAAAAGAAAACAGAAAGACAGAGAGCGAGGGAGGGAGGAGAGGAAGGGAGGAAGGAAGCAGTGATAGATGATAAAATCAGCCAAGGAGGAGAAGAGGTGGGAGGAGTAGATTCTTCTCCCCCACCACTCCTGCCCCAGGCTGATGAGCTCAGACAGCTGCTGCTAATGGAGCCATGCCCTGAAGTCCAAGTGACAAAAGTCTCGGTTACCAAGCATGCTGCTGCTGTTGTGCCAATCAGGCATGGGGTAGGTTTGGAGGGGGGTTTCTGGAAGCAAGTCTTCCCGACAAAACCATTGGCTGGATTCCCTGTCTGTCTCAGCCTCTTGATGGCTAGATGCCCCGCTCCGTAGAAGGAAGACCACGAGATGACCCTGAGCCTTATCCGATGACATTTGAGTTCTTTCTTTCTCATTTCTCCTTGAAAGCCACCACAGATGGCGGGTCAAAGGAGGAAGGAGTCAAAACACATGGGAAAAAAATTAAATGTAACTAGGACTAGATGTTATCCTGCCTGCCACGTTTGACTAGAGGCTCAAGGCTCCCCCAAGTCCTTGAGTGAAGGACTCAAAGGACGTAAGTTGGGACAAGCCAAAGGAGGAGCAGATGGCTCTCCCGATAGCTTTTCGGGGTCAGCCTGTTTCTGACCAACCATGGAAGGCAAAATTGGCAGAGAATGGAGAGTCAACATTTTACGTTTCCATGAACCTCAGAAAGCAGGGTCAAGATTGTGCCACATGCATCATGGCAGAGTTTTTCTAAAGGTTGGGTCTGGGGTTGCTGGGGGATGAGGTAGAAATTTCAGGGTGAAAAGAACTGCTTCCAAAATGGCATATTTTTTTTCCGGACGTATCCAGGGGTGGCCTTCAAAAATTTTAGCAATGGGTTCTGTGCCTGATTGCCAGGTGGCCGTGGCTGTGGTGGGCATGGCTTAGTCAGCTTCCTGCACCATGGCGGGGGAGGGGGGCATTTTTGCCCTCCCTGGGCTCAGGAGGTTTTCCTCAAGCCTCTGGGAGGGCAAAAATGGCCTCCCCAGACTCTGGAGGCTCCCTGGAAGCCGGAAACGGGCCCATTTCCGGCCTTCCCGAACTTCAGGGCAGCCTTTTTTTTGCCCTCCCTGAGCCTCCACACATGCCCTACACTTATCTACATCCAAAACAGGCCACACGGGGACTCCTGGGAGTGGAGGGGAGTGAAGGATGGGCAAGGCCAGCCAGAGTGGGATTTGGGGGTTCTCCAAACTGCACAGAAACTTAGCTAAGGGCACTCCTGAACCCCTACAAACCCTCAGCAGCCCATCACTGGACTAGTATCTCTTCTGTTCCATGGGATGGAACAGCTGGAGAAGACTTCCCCAAAGTCCCAAATATGGTAAGGATCGATTCAAGAGGGTGGGAGGTTCTCCTGCTGGCCCAAGAGATGCTTTGGTGAGGGTGAGAAGAAGACAGGCCGGCTTGTATCAACTATCTCTCCATACTCTTGACCAAGGACTCAAATGAAGTTCCTTCCTTCGAATTCAAAAGAAGGAAGTTCTGCTTGGTTTATTGTCCTGCAAGGAGATGAGAGTCTTGGATGAGAGTCTTCTTAGTCAACATGGATTTTGCCTCGTCAATCAATCACAGATGCCAAGAAGCTCATCAGAAGAAACAATGAGCCTTTTTAGATTGTTTATCTGGATATGTGTTTTGGGTTGAGACAAGGAGAAACTCCACCATTCCAGAGAAGAAATATATGCCAGCTGACGCATCACCAACCCAATTATAGGTAGTCCTCCTCTTATGATCAGAATTGGGAGCAGAATTTTTGTTGCTAAGTGAAGCCATTGTTAACTCAGTTGCACCCAATTTTATCACCTTTCCTGATGCAGCTTTGGACTGAAACGGCAGCAGTTAAGCGAATCATACAGTCGGTAAGCAAATTCTGCTTTCCCCGTTGTCTTTGCATGTCGGAAACTGGCTGGGAAAGTTGCAAACGGCATACACATGAACCCAGGATATTACAACTTTCAATCCACAAATTTTGCTCAGGTGACCATGGGGATGCTGTGAGGGTCATAAATGTGAGGACTGGTTGAAAGTCAGCTTTTTTTCAGTGCTGTGGTAACTTTGAACGGTTGCGAAACAAATCGTTGGAAGCCAAAGGCAACCTGTGTGTTGCTTATTCCTGTATTACATGAGTTCATTTCAGATTTACAACTTTACAACATACAACTACAATTGAGCCTGGAATTTATGTCGCTAAGTGAGAACTTTGTTCATTGTGTCTTGTCCTATTTTACAACTTTTTTTGCCACGTTTGTAACTCAGCAACAACAGAGCTGTAAATTTTTCATGCTTATAACCAGGGGTGGGATTCTCCCGGTTCGGACTCTTTCTATAGAATCGGTTGTTAGAATTTTGTGTAGTTCAGAGAATCGGCAAATCGTGGCCCTGGCTGGCCTCATGCCTCTCCTCCCACCCCCTCCCCTCCCCACCCAGTCAGTCCTTATCACGCATGCACAATATTGCACATCACTGACTGCGTTCTTCCCTGCCCTGTCATTCCTTAAGGTCTTTCTTTTTTTTCCTCCCAATGATCAGCTGTGCCGATGATCAGTTGTGCCCGCATCCCCCTCGCTGTCTTACTGCTTCACCCAGGTGGTTTTCCTGAGATCCAGGAGGCAAAAAGGGGTGTAGGAGGTGGGGGGAGCTGTGCCCCACCTGAATCATGCTTTTTGCCTTTCTGGCCCCCAAGGAGGCTTCCCTGAGGACCAGGAGGCACAAAAAATTGGGGGGGGGGGGTTTGCTGCAAAAAAGAGGAAACCATGCCCACCCAGTCATATGATCATGCCCTTCTAGCCATGCCCATCTAACCATGCCCACAGAACCAGTTGTTAAAAAAATTTGAATCCCACCCATGCTTATAACTGTTGCAGCGTCTCCGTGGTGACATGATCCAAAGTCAGATGCTTGGCAACTGACTCATATTTACGATGGTCGCAGTGTCCTAGGGTCACATGACCCCCTTTTGCAACCTTTAAATTGTTACAAGAAAGGTAACAAAAATGGGACAAAACTCACTTAACAAATGTCTTGGTTAGCAACATAAAGTTGGGGTTCAATGACTACTTATGTAGTCATAAGTTAAGGGCTACCATGAAGAGCCCTATCAAGCTTAGGACAAGAGGCCTTCTGTTTTCCATCTTAAGCGGCATTTGTCTTTGGAAATAGATCTGTCAGAAATGGGGTCAGGTCTCCTGCGGGGGGTTGGACTAGATGACCTACAGGGACCCGCTCTCAACTCTGTTATTCTGCTCTATTCTGACTCCGAGAGAGATCATTGCACGATGAAAAACAGGACATTCATGCACAGATATGGAGCAGGGCAAGATTTTGGCAAAGAATCTGGACCAGAAGGAATTTGGGCTGCTGCCCTAAAGAGAAGCTTAGCAGGAATAGATTGACAGGTCTTCAACTTCCTGGACTCTGGAAGTTTCCATCGATTCTGCTTCCAAAAGGAGGGCAAGCAGACTTCAAGAAATGCCTCCGAGATCACTCTTCCCCTGATTGAAACTGAAACCTTGATGCTCCTGCTAGGACAGAGGAAGTCCTTGACTTACAACCATAAAAACATCCTCAGCTTCCACGTTGCATTCTTGCAGGTGTAGTCAGCTGCCCCCTCATCTCAAGTTCTCAACTTATGATGACAACTGGGGCCCAAACTTCCATTGCTAAATGAGGTGGCTGTTAAGTGAGTTACACCAATTCTACAGCGTGTGTGTATGTGTGTGTGTGTGAGAGAGAGAGAGAGAGGCAGATGTTTAATCAGAATAAAGCTGGAAAGGACCAGCTCCCTGCCTTTCTTCATAGGTGGTCCTTGACTTATGACCACAAATTGAGCCCAAATTTTCTGGTTCCAAGTGAGACAATTCTTCACAGAATTTTGCCCTCTTTTACAACCTTTCTTGTTAAGGGAATCACTGCAGTTGTTAAGTTAGTAACATGGCTGTTAAGTGAACTGCTGTCAGCCTTGGAAACCATTTTTTGCTTGGAAGCTTCAAGGCGGCCACATCTGTCTGCCTGGGAATTTGGGAGATTTCATAGTGAGGTGGAAGATTAGACTTCACAACATCCTTTCTCAGAGAGTCAAGGACATGTGGCCCTGCACCTGAAGAGGAGTGTCTGGAGCAGGGGTCAGCAACCTGAAGCTCTGGAGCCACATGCGGCTCTTTCAGCCCTCTTTTGGCCCACCCAGTCAGCTGATCCCACCACTGGCTGGCCCCTCCCCTCCCCATCATTCCTTGCCTGACAGTAAGGATTATGGTGGGGGATGGAGACTCACTCCATATTCCAGAGCAGGAGGTGACTGGGTGGGAGTGACGTTGAGGTGGCCACGCCCACCCAGTCACACTAATTGTTAAGATTATTGGCTCCTGGTGTTTTCTGTGGGAATTAGGTCCAAATGGCTCTTTGAATGTTTAAGGTGGCAGACCCCTGGTCTGGAGGAAGATCTCCAGTTGGGACAATGATTTCATTGGGCCACGTGATGGACTGTTGGGTGCAGGGGATGGATCTATGATTTTTCTTTTGGGAAGGGAAAACCCAGAACTCTCAAATTCGGTTTTTCCCAGATGTGCCAATATGACAACTCGAATAAAATGAAACTTTGAGAAAATGCTTGTCTTGGAGTTTGTTGGGTTGGAGTTTGTTTGCTTGTTGGAATGCTGGCACCTGGCTTCCCCATTGACTTTGCTTGTCAGGAGGTCATATTGATGCAAGCATCATAAATATGAACCAGTGGCCAAATTTGATCCTGTTATCCTGGGGATGCTTCAACAGACACAACAAAGAGTGATAAGCAGAGATGGCATTCAACCAGTTCTGACCAGTTCTGGAGAACCGGTAGCGGGAATTGTGAGTAGTCCGGAGAACCGGCAAATACCACCTCTGGCTGGCCCCATCCCCATCTATTGTCCGCCTCCCGAGTCCCAGCTGATTGTCTGGGTCTCCTTTTGTTGCCCCGCACAGAAGGGGGCTGGAAAGCAAGTTAGTGGGGTGGGGTGGGGAGGGAGTGGGGATTTTGCAATAACCTTCCCCCAGGAGTAGGGAAGGAATGGAGATTTTGCAGTATTCTTCCCTTACCACGCCCACCAAGCCACACCCACCACTGGCATAAGTCACTATTCTCAGTTCCGATGTAACTTGGAACGGCCACTAATTAATTGAATGCTTCTAAATTGAAGACTTCCTGTATAGCAGCTCACTTTTTTGGGGTTAGGCTAGCAGAAACCGTGAGAACCTCAATTCCTACTTTGTGAAGAGAGACCTGGTGATAAACAAAAGCCCTTCGTTTTCTTCGAGCTCTTTCCACCTGTTCATGCAAATGTCCAGGAAACGCCATACAACCCACGCCGATTCCACCACCCGAGCATTTCTGCAAAAGACGGCGGGTCAGAAAACTGTCCCACGCCTACAAATAGTATTCTAAAGAAGTCTACTTGAAGAAGAGGCGATTTGAGTTTGAGAGAGAAAGAGAGAAAAAAAGATGGAGATGGTACATTGCTAGGCCACAATGTCAGAGGTGGAAATTTTGAGTAGCTCCGAGAACCAGGAAATCCCACCTCTGACTGGCCCTGCCAACCCCATCTATTCTCTGCTTCCCATCGAGTCCCAGCTGATCAGCTGGGTCTTCTTTGGTTGCCCTGCATAGGAGAAGGGAGCTGGAAAGCAGGTTAGTGGGTGGGGAGGGAATGGGGATTTTGCAGTAACCTTCCCCCCTGGAGTGAAGAGGGAATGGAGATTTTACAGTATCCTTCCCCTGCCACGCCCACCAAGCCACACTCACAGAACCGGTGGTAAATTTTTTTGAATCCCATCATTGCATAACGTGGTTTGTTTATTTGGGGTTCAGCAATATGTCAACCATGGTTCATGAAACCCTGACTTTGCAAGTTGTACTAAATGAGCTTGTATGTGCACATATGTATGTATATCTATATTTCCAAGCAAAAAAAAACAAGGTGTGAATTATGAATCAGAACAAATGCACCATGTAAAATCTCTGCCAAGCAGAAGTTTTGTTTATTTGCATTGTAATTGCTTTCCTTTTTTGGCTTTCTCTTTCATAGCATAATTAGCAAAGAAAGGAGCTGAAGTACAGTTTAAGACTTGTTTGTAAAAGACCAAAGAGAGGCACATATATCCACTTTGAAGTTCCAGACTCTGGGTATTTCTCCAGACTCCACAATAAATCAGAACTGATGTATCCACCCAGACAGCATCATTTACAATATTTATAATAAAGGCTACATGGCAATTCCAGTAATTGTTTCCCAGAGGTTTCTTTTTTCTTTTTTAACCAATTAGTATTTTCCAACTGTTTGGAGAATGCAGAAGCCTCATCTGTCTCCCATGCTTGCAAATAATTTATACCTATGTCATTAATCACACAGGATCCAATGTACACAACAGCACACCTTCCAACAGCACATTTTCTTCCTGTTCTGTGAAAATATCTACTTAAGCGAGCCCTTACGTATAAAAAGTCAATAACGCCCCCCCATCCCCAAATAATAAAGGTGGAATAAAAAGTGTAATAAATAAATAAACAAACATGAAAGTCGTAATCCAATTATACATAATTAAGTTCTCAATGAATTCAGTTTAGGAAACGAAACATACAAGCAATGAATGGAAAGAATTCAAAATGTATTGTTAAATGTGTTTCTATAGAACACAGGTTTCAATAAACTCCAGTTTTACTCTGATGTACTATGAACTTTCAGAGATACACCAAATGTATGTTTGGTTAGGTTACTCCTCTACCGGTAGTCAGATTACAGATACAGATTAACAGAGCTGGAAGAGACCTTGTGGGTCATCTAGTCTGTTGTGGTTAGCTGGCAGCAGGTGCGGACGGCTGAGGAGAGCGAGGACTCAGATGAGGGGCCAGGACCATGAGGAGTGGACTGCTGACTTCAGAGCTTGTGGGGGCTGGCAGCAGCGATGAAGAGGTTCCCAAGGAGCCTGCTTGCAGGAAAGAGCAGCTGCTGCAGCATGGGTGACTCGGGAGTAAGGCTGCAAGGTAATGGCCCCTCCTTCAAGAAGATAAAAGCCAGCTGTTGAATCAGACGTTCTTTGCAGGAAACAAAGACATTTTGAACCTCGAGCCTCATGGGCATTCTAGTATCTTTGTTGGTATTTGAAGACTCTTGTGTTGTAAAATATTTCTAGGTAACCTTATCTGTTATTCTTGGCAGCCTCGCACAGTTTTGCAAGGTGTGCTTATCAAATTGTGCTTATCAAAGTTAATTAGTTGCAGCAGCCTTTTAACTGGGGATTCGTAAGAATCATTAAAAGGTTTCTGTTCCCTTTGGATCGTGTTTGTTTTATTAGAAAAAATTTTGGGTCAGAACATAGTCCAACCCCCCTCCCAAGCAGGAGACCCTACACCATTTTTGACAGATACCACTGCAGTCTCTTCTTGAAAGCTTCCAGGGATGAAGCTCCCACAACTTCTGAAGGCAAGCTGTTTCCTTGACTTACGACCATAACTAAGTCCAAAAGTTATATTGGTAAGAGAGACATTTGTTAAGTGAGTTTTGCCCCAATTTTACAACCTTTCTTGAAACAGCTGTTTTGAATTACGGCAGTTGTTCAGTTAGTAACAACTGTTGTTCATAGCAGTCATTGTTAAGGGTATCTGACATTCCCATTGATTTTGCTTGTCAGAAGGTCGCAAAAGGTCGCAAAAGGAGATCACATGACCCGGGAACAATGCAACCATCATAAATATGAGCCAGTTTCCAAGCAGCCAAATTTTGAGGATGCTGCAAAGGTCAAACTGTGATGACCCAGGGTGTGGCACAAAGGCAACACAGTCAGATAATCAACAAGAGTCCCTTTATCTCTAACTTTGCCCCCAATGTCCAGGTTACCTTCTGGCTGGAGAAGAACTCTCCCAGGAACAGCCTTTTATTGCAGGAAATTAAGTCCCAACCATGGTCAACACAAACTGTAACTTAAAGTCCAAACAAGCCAAACTGAAATAATTAGTTTGGCAGGACAGGAGCAAGAATTCCAGACATGAAGGCATAACAAAACTGACATGGTTGGGAAGACCCCGGAACACATATAAGCCACAACAATACAAGATAAAGTCATATTTGCTCCCAACAGCCTGCTGCACGCAGCTTGCCTTTTTTTTTACACTGTGTTCCCAGCTGCAGCTAATGAAGGGAATCAGGGCCCTTTCCTCTCCCGTAAGGCATGCAACCCACATTGCTCTCTTCTCCATTCCTCCCTGCGTGCCCTAGGATGAAGAGAGGGTGGGTCTGGGTCTTCCTCTGAACTCCCTCCCCCTTGTTCTACTTCTCACCTGCTCTGCCCAGCCAGACTTTGCCCTTCCCCAGCCTCCTCCACAACCGAAGGAGCCACATTCCCGCTCCCTGTCAGCTGTCTGGCTTCCTCCTCAGATTCAGACTCTGACAGGGACATGACACATGTGGAAAATGGTCATGTCACCTTTTTCAGTGTGGTTCTAAGGTGCTTTTTCCAAGAGACAAATGGACTTCCTGGTTTTTCTTTGAAGACCTTTTGCTCCTCATTCAAGAAGTTTCTTCAGCTCTGCGCCGCTCTAATTTCAAACAGTCACTAAATGAATGGTTGTAAGTCAAGAACTACCTGTTTTTACAGTTGTAAATCAAAAATAAGTTTGAGAAGAACTTTTGGTCTCTTTTTCAATTTTTTAAATTCTCTTTTCAACTGAGCATCACTCCCCTGGTAAGGAAAGGTGTGCATTTGAATTTTTGACTCTTCCCTCTACAGTTGTAACATCTTCAGAATTTTCACACCTCTGGAATCAATAGCAATTTGAAAAAACAGATGTAGTTACCGTGCAAGGTTATAAATCAACCCTTAATGCCTTTCTGAAACAAAAAAATCCCTCCTGGCACAGCTCTTGATTTCCTTACCGTAGAAAAAGTGAATAAAGAGACATTTTTCCAACACATTCTGAATGCCCTGGAATCACAGACTTAGCAAAAGAGAGCGACAGCTTTCCATCCCCGTGGGAAACTCATTTCATAACAAGCATCCGGATATCGCTCCCCAAATTTAGTTTTGCTTCTCTTATGAGCTTGATTGCCCATAATCTCAGCAGAGGAGCCAAAAGAGAAAAATTTCCAAAATCAAATGTATATTCTACACATGTGTGGCATTTTCCCTTTTGAATCCTCCCTTTGACAGGGACCGACTTGGCAAATAACTTTGCAGTTAAGCAGGCGTTTTAAAATGAATCTCTTCTAGCTTGTGGTGCCTCTAAGAAAAATGTCAGACTGCTCACTTTTTTGTGACCAAACTATAAAACAAAGATGTTGAAACTCTGGAAAGAGTGCCAAAAAGAGCAACCAGGATGATTACAAAACCAGAGGCTAAAACATACGATGAAAGGTTGCAGGAACTGAGCATGGCTTGTCTAGGGAAGAGAAGGACCAGGGGAGACAGGATAGCAGCCTTCCAATATTTAAGGGGCTGCCCCAGAGAGGAAAAAGGGGTCAAGCTATTCTCCAAAGCACCCAAAGGCCAGACAAGGAGTAACGGATGGCAACTGAACAAGGAGAGTGCAGGAGAACTGGAGACATAGCAGAGATATTCAACCTGGAAATAAGGAGAAACTTCCAGACAGTGAGAACAATCAACCCATGGAAGTTGCCTTCAGAAGTTGTGGGAGCTTCATTCCTGGAAGCTTTCAAGAAGAGATTGGGCTGCCATCTGTCAAAAATGGTGTAGGGTCTCCTGCTTGGGGGTGTATGTGTACTAGATGACCTCCAAGGTCCCTTCCAACTTTGTTGTTCTATTCTATTCTATTCTATTCAGAGCAACCTGGACGATTAGGGGACTAGAGACTAAAACATACAAAGAACAGTTGCAGGAACTGGGCTTGGCTAGTCTAGTGAAGAGAAGAGAAGGATCAGGGGAGATGTGATAGCAGTGTGCCAATATTTGAAAGGCTGCCACAGAAAGGAGGGGGTCAAGCTATTCTCCAAAGCACCCAAAGCTCAGACAAGGAACAATGGATGGAAACTGAACAAGGAGAGATTCAACCTGGAAATAAGGAGAAATTTTCTGACAGGGAAGACAATCAACTGATGGAACTGAAATTGCTTTCGGAAGTTGTGGGAGCTTCATCACTTTCAAGAAGAGACTGGACTGCCATCTGTCAGAAATGGTGTAGGGTCTTCTGCTTGGGCAGGGGGGTTGGACTAGATGACCTACAAGGCTCTTTCCAACTCTGTTAATCAGTATCTTTTGGAAACTAGGAGGCCCTACAAAAGCCAAGTCTGCAAAGGCAACCTTTTCTGCAGATCGGATGTTCCCACTTTGAGAGGGTTATCAGGATCTCATTCTCTGCACTCGGGCTTCCTCGAACACATTGTGCCGCAGACGTATCATGTACCAATGTCATGCCACTTGATTTATCACCCCGCTCTCAAAGCTTCTTCGTGCATTCGCTAACCCAGAAGCCACTTGATATGTTTAGGCCACGGGAATGGCCACGGTCCCAAAGTCATCCGGTCTTGCTCCCAAGGACTGCAAGTGGCCTTCACGGCTGAGTGAGAATTGAAGCTTTCTCAGGCCTCTTGCCCATTATGCAAACTACCCCTTCAAAGGGGGGAACTCAGAAGCAGTTGTGTAGTTATAAACTGTCGTTGCCTCCGGGGATCTGCAATAGGCATTCTTGCTGGTCGGTTTAAGCGACACTGGTCAGCTGCGGTTAAACACAATTTCTAAAGAAGAATTACATCCGTTGTGTCTCACTAATAATGAGGAGATCTTTCCAAACTTTAGAATTAGAATAGAGCTGGAAGGGACTTTAAAGGTCTTCTAGTCCAGCTCCCCGCTCAAGCAGGAGAACTTATACCATCTCAGACAAATGACCCCACCAGTCTTAAAAACCTCCAGTGATGGAGCACCCACAATTTCTAAAGGAAAGCCGTTCCATCGTTCATTGTTCTCACTGTAAGGAAATTACTTCCTAATTCCAGGTTGCTTCCCTCTTTGATTAGACTCCAACCATTGTTTCTTGTTCTGTCTTCTGGTAGTTTGCAGAATAATTTGACCCCTTCCCCCTTCTTTGTGGCAGCCCCTCAAATACTGCTATCATTTCATCCCAATTCTTCTTTTCTCTAAACTAGCCAGGCACAAATCCTGCAGCAAGGTTCATAGTTACTCAGGTGTTCTCTGCCTAAAAAAGCTAAGCCATCTCCACGATATACATTTCATTTCTTCTTCAGCAATAATCCACCCAAATGGGTGGTTTGTTTTACTACAACTTGCACCAACAGTAAAACTGTGTCCCATTTTTTTACCACTATAAAAGTCAAAAGCTGCTAGAAAGACCTTATTGACCCTATATTAATAGAGTAGAGCAGAGCAGAGCAGAGCAGAGCAGAGCAGAACAGAATAGAACAGAAATTAATAAAATAGAATAGAATAGAATAGAAATTAATAGAACAGAACAGAATAATAGAACAGAACAGAATAGAGAAATCAGACCAGAACAGAATAGAAATAAATAGAATAGAATAGGAATAGAAATAAAAATAAAAATAGGAATAGAATCAACAGAATTGGAAGGGACCTTGGAGGTCTTCTAGTCCAGCCCCTCTGCTATCCCAGAAATCTTCTGTGGCATGTGATCAAATTATAAAAATGTTCAAATTATATTTTTTTAAAAAGATATTAACAGATAAGACCAAAACCAAAAATAAAAAAGACGCTTGTTCACATAGCATGTATTTTTAGGCAACACTAACCTAGCACAAGCGATGCCAAAATGGACCATCTGATAATCCCACAGTCTTCTTTTCCAACTAGGTTTATTTATTTATCATTAAAAATAATTATTTACCCTGAGGACAATGCTTGGGACTCTCTCACCAGACTAAAGGTGCAAACACCCCAAGGCTCAACCAGGGATGTCTGATACTCTATCCACATTTCTAACTCCCATCTGCAATCCAAATAACAAACACAATTAATAACCAGCAATTAATATCCTGGGCTGTCAGCCTTGGCAAAACAAGGACATCTGTTTCTACATTACCAGCATCAAAGGCAGCCTTGGGGATGAGGGGGGGGGGGTTACGTCTATAGTAACTTGAATACAATCCGACCCCTTTGTGGCCATGGATAAATCTGTCACTTAGATTAATGTCCCAGCATCTGTTCTTTAACTTTGTCTCAGTATTCTTTCTCTGCTTTTGGCCTTTGGGACCAAAGCAGAAACCAAATAGGACTCCCCAAAATGTGAACTGCCAAAGGAAAGCCAAGCCAGATGCTCATTTTTCACAGTTTTGTTAACGGAGATTTCATTCAAGCAGAGCGTTGGTTTCCTTGACTACTCTGTGAATGGGCTTCGAAAAAGGCAAGCCAGAGAGCTAATATTCAATCGCAAATATAATTTGAGTTGAGCACGGAAAGCATCTCGTGCGCTATGTGAGGCCAAGGGATGGGGGGGGGGGTAAGCCTATTTTTTATGATGCTCCTTTTCACGTCTCGCATCTCCTCCGAGGAAGGCGGGTTGGGTGCTGAAATGGAAGGACGGACGGAAAAGCAAACTAAAACTCAACACAGAACATTTCCAGATATCCTATGAGGCCAGCCATTTGGGTGGATTTTTTTTTTTCCATGCTAATCTTCTCTGTATCGTTCCAATTTGAGTATATGTGCTACCGAAGCGAGCACACCCATTTCGGTGGATTTTATTGCTGAAGTAGAAAAGGAAATATAGTGTGGAGGTGTGTGTTACACACATGGGTAATGTGAGGTCTTTGATGGTCTCTGAGCTTGGGTTTTTTCTTGCAGATGTTTCGTGACCCACACTAGGTAACGTCATCAGTGGTAGAAGGGAGTGGGGGTTGTGGAGAGGAGGAGGAGGAGGAAGATTGTGGGATCCTTAATGTTCTCTGAGCTCGGTAGTTTTCTTGCAGATATTTCATGACCCAACTAGGTAACATCATCAATGCTAGAAGGGAGTTGGGATTGTGGAGAGGAGGAAGAGGAAGAGGAGGAGGAGAAGGAAGACAATGAAGTCCTTATTGTTCTCTTGGTGGTTTTCTTGCATGACCCAACTAGGTAATTATCATCAGTAGTAGAAAGGAGGGGGGATTGTGGAGAGGAGGGGGAGGGGGAGGAGAAAGAGGAGGAAGAAGGCCACACAGTTCCTTTTCCTCTTCCTCCTCCTCCTTTCCACAATCCCCACTTGGTGGTTTTCTTGCAGATGTTTCATGACCCAACTAGGTAACATCATCAGTGCTAGAAGGGAGTGGGGACTGTTTTCTCTCTGTTTATATATCTTGGCTTGCCCTGTCAGTGTTGGTAGAAGTGTTCGTCAGGAACCACCAAAAACACTCCCACCAACACTGGCATGGCACACTACATATAAACAGAGAGCATACCCTACTCCTTTCTAGGATTGATGATGTTACCTAGTTGAGTAATGAAATGTCTGCAAGAAAACCACCAACTTCAGAGAGCACCAAGGACCCCAGTTCAACCTTGAGCTATGAATAATTTCTTCTGTCGGTACCACATGTATAACGCTGCACAATGGCAACAGAATCTCGGTGGCTACGGCTGATCGAAAAACAGTGGATACAGAATTTTAAACTGTGATAATCTCTGCCTTTTTTTTACTGGTGTGGGAGGAAGATAATAGAGATTTCATAAATGAAAAGTAGGAGCTGAATCAAGGGGATTTCCTTGCATGCTTCGATTAAAGCTGAATTTTGAAAAGAAAATTATGCTCTCCATACAAATATTTAGACCAAATAGTTCATGCGAATCATCCAAAATTTAGATGAGGTTCACTCATACGCATATTTTAGACCAAATATTTACATCGTGTAGATCCATGTTTATATAAAACCACTGAATAATGGGCAAAATGCAGTCTGTCAAAGAAGCCAAGAAATGCAAAAGTGTTTAATCTGCATGATTTAAAGCAACCTGCTGCTTTCCTGGCACTCGGGTCATTTGTTTTGCAAAACATAATGAAATCATCTCAGTGGTGCTGTCTAGTGGCACCCGATATTTTATCTGAAGAGACAGTCCTGCACTTCAAAGTGTGGTTTTTTTCGAAGAATATTTAACTCTGCCTAAATCCCATCTTTCAAACTGATGAAGGTGATGGAAGCTCTAAAACAAGGGGCAGACTAAACAGGGAAATCAGTTTTGTTTTGTTTTTTTTAAAAAGGCTGATTATACAGCAATTTAGCTAAATCAATGATGCAAAAAATAAATGAGCTTTGATTCACACCCCCAAATCAACCGTAATCCTCGAAATTAAAATCCTGTACTTCTTAATAGTACTTGGCAATAGCCCCTAGACTTATATAACACCCCTTATGCTTTCACAGCCCTCTCTAAGTGGTTTACAGAGTCAGCATTTTGCCTCCAACAATCTGGGTCCTCATTTTACTGATCTTGGAAGGATGGAAGGCTGAGTCAACCTTAAGCAGTCAGGATCAAACTCCTGGCAATTGGCAGAATTAGTCTGCAATGCTGAATTCTAACCACTAGGAAGGAAGGAAGGAAGGAAGGAAGGAAGGAAGGAAGGAAGGAAGG
>BLBF01000059.1:4808353-4818790 GCA_015471245.1 Laticauda colubrina | reverse complement strand
CTATTCTATTCTATTCTATTCTATTCTATTCTATTCTATTCTATTCTATTCTATTCCACTCTGACCAGCTCAAGGTTGACTCAGTCTTCCATCCTTCCGAGGTCAGTAAAATGGGGACTCAGATGGTTGGGGCCAATATGCTGACTCTGTAAACCGCTTAGAGAGGGCTAGAAATCACTGTGAAGAGGTATATAAGTCTAAGGGCTATTGCTATAATGACATTGAGAAAGGTGACTTATGACCGTTCCATGGTCTTATAAGAGCCGTGGTGGCGCAGTGGTTGGAATGCAATATTGCAGGCTAATTTTGCCGACCACCAGCAGTTCGATTTTGACCAGCTCAAGGTTGACTCAGCCTTCTATCCTTCCAAGGTCGGACCCAGATTGTTGGGGGCAATAGGCTGACCCTGTAAACCACTTAGAGGGGGCTGTAAAACCTGGTGAAGTGGTATATAAGTCAGTGCTGTTGCTATTGATGGGATGATCTTCCCCTCTTCCTTTTTCTAGCTTTATCTGTTGCTGTTGCTCATGCTGCTATAGCCGATGCAATGAAGTTTGGGGAAGCAAATCACGACTTAGAAGAAGATGTGGAGTCCACCACTGATTGAATTCATACGACGTGTTTAACCAGATTATAGGATTAATTTATTTTCTGGATGAAGACCAGAAGGGCTAAGCCAGCGCGATCAGATCTGGGCTGCAAAGCTCCAAACAATGGTAAAATGGCAGAGACAAGTTTTCCTTGAATCTTAAATCTTTTGCCACCAACTAATGGTTCTCTGGAACAGGGATTCTGAATCTTGGCAGTTTTAAGACCTCTAGACTTGAATTCCCAGAGTTCGAAGCCACCTGTGCTGGCCATGGAATTCTGGGAGTTGAAATCCACCAGTCATACAGTTGCCAAGATTGGTAGGAACCCCTGCAAGTCTATAGATTAGCGCCTCCCATCAGATGCGATTTCCAAAAAGATGTTTTGGTTCAATCTTGGTAGCGGCTCTTTAAAGCAGCCCTGTCTTTCCTTCATCTTGCTTGATCACCTGTCTCTTACAACTGTTCATGCAGCCAAAAGGACCTTACATCTCTGCTATAAAGTCACCTGGATCGTTTCCCCACAGCTCATGTCTATGGAGCAGAGCGAAGAATAGTTTCCAGATTCAGTTCTACAGTAGCTGTGATTGCCTCTCCATAACTGATCGGCCCCATCCACCTGTACTGGTAACCAGACTTCCAGTATGTGTCTGTATTTGCATATGTCTTTGCATATGCATGAATACACCCCAACAGTTGATCACAAGCTTCTGGAAAACTGAGCTTCTTCAAATCGAGTCCCTGTGCAAACACCAACCCTCGGTCTATTTTTGTTGACAACGCACACAGACAAAGCTGTTCTGGAAAGGAACAGCAATAGCAATCATGCTTAGACTTATATAACGCTCCATGGTGCTTTCCAGCCCTCTCTAAGCAATTTATAGAGTCAGCATATTTGCCCCCAACAATCTGGCTCCTCATTTTACCCACCTCAGAAGGAGGGAAGACTGAGTCAACCTTAAGCTGTTAAGATCTAACTCCAGGCAATTGGCAAAATTAGCCTGCAATACTGCATTCTAACCTCTGAGAAGGAAGGAAGGAGGAAGGAAGGAAGGAAAAGAAGGGAAGGAAGGAAGGAAAACAGCAGTAGCTATTAGACTTATATACTGTTTCACAGTGCTTTTGAGCCCTCTCAAAGCAATTTACAGCGCATATTGCCCCCAACAATCTAAGTCCTTATTTTACTCACCTTGGAATGACGGAAGGCTGAGTCAACCTTGAGCCTGGTGACATTCAAACTGCTGGCAGACGGCAGAATTAGCCTGCAATACTGCATTCTAACCACTGCGCCACTGCATAATATTCCTAGTGGAACATCGATTGCACAATTGTATCACTACATCGTAGAAACTGCATTGCCTCATTGAACCTTTGTTCCCATTGATGTGAAGGAGGGGGAAAGGGGGGGGCAGGAAGTCCCTTGGTTGAAAAGGTTTTGACTCACAGCAGACTCCTTTTAATTAATTAATTTATTTATAAAATGTATTAGCCACCCATCTTACCACACAGTAACCCTGGATGGCTGACAATGTCTAAAGATAAAACTTTGGCAGAAAATCTGAATGATATAAACATGACACAGGTAGTCCTCGACTTACAACCGTTCATTTAGTGACCAAAATTACAACAGTACCAAGCAAAGCGATGTGTGACCCTTTTTCACACTTACAACCTTTGTAGGTGTGTCCATGATCACGCAGTCAAAATTTTGACGCTCGGCAACTGGTTCATACTTACGACTGTTGCTGTTCCCCAAAGTCATCTGATCCCCTTTTGCAACCATCAATGGGGAAGCCGGCTTTACTTAACAACTATGTTACCAACTGGGGTAATAAGGACTACTTGTAGGGTAAATTAAATTCTATTCTTTGTGAAACTTTATTGGTTCCGGTGACTTCAAGTGAAGCAGACTAACTTTTGCAGAACTAAAACACTGAGAAAAAGGAAGGCAGACCCCTGCTTCCACCAGTGATTATCAACTCTTGGTAGCAACAAAAATCTTCTACAAAGGGAGAGGAATATGCTTGCTTGCACATCATTTCATGGCTGAAGAGAAGGAGGAAACCAACCCAACAGATGTTTGGGGTCAACTTTGTTCTGTCTGGGCTCTTGAGGGGAAGTTAAAAAAAAAAAACTATCAAATTTACATTTTTTTCTTACAGGTTCTGAAACTCATAAATTAATACAACTGCCCCCTCGCACCAATTTCATGGCCATTTCAACTACCTTGTACTGAGTTAATGCCATTAATGTAGTAGGGAGAAGATCTAAAGGTGCTTTGAAATGGATGTGAAATCCATGTGTGGAATATCCCTCAAGGTGGCCCAGAGTCCACATATCAATCTTCAAGAACCATTGACCACCAGACAACCCACTCCACTTCCAAGATGTTCTCTAGTATCAACATTCTCCAATTTTGAACCTCCAGGTATGTTAAATCACAGGATATCTCCAGCCAACACAACCATCATGGGGTTTGAGAATCATGGAATGATGTCTGTGGTCCAACACTGTTTGAGGGTTCCCAGGTGAAGGAAACCTGTTCTTTTTTTTCCCAGGAGCTTTCCTGTTCTTTTTCCTAGACAAAAATACACACTTGCTTGGGATAATTAAATGCAAAGTTACTAAATTTATACTACGTATTCCAAGACCCCTTCAAAGTAAGACAGTCGCATAGGAAAATCGGCGCGCAAAACAGATAATATGTGGCTTTATAATAGACATCATTTCAATGCTTGTCTTACCTTATGACTTCCTACTGAAGCATCTCCTACTGCCCTGCAGTGCCACCTTGTCACAGATTGTTCATTTTAAACCCTGAAATATTCCTTCCCACCCACCTATTATAAATCACTTCATCTGCCCTCCCACCCTTTCCCTTCCTTAAACCTCCTAAGCTGTTGATCTTGGTAATGTTGAAATGTCACCCGGAAAAGAATTTAAGCTTTTTTTAAAAGCACACAGAGTATGTTCCCTGCTTTGTCTCTAGATGTATAACAATGAAAATATTTGGAACATGAAAAAAAATATATACCACAAGCCGTGTTTATCTATTGTTTGCTCACGACAAACCAATATCACTCAGTTCTGGCCTTACAATCTAGGATATGGAAAGGTAAGCTGCAACTTATTATTTTGCAGATTTTAGAACTCTAAATCAAATCACTGACATTCTATCATAATTTGTCAATTTTCAGTAGAATTATATTTTTAGTCCTTTAAAAAATATAATCAGGATCCAATAGTGTGTTCTTTTGTTTAAGAACGGCATGGGGGCCTAGAGATGAAAACACTCATCTCACACTTGGGAGGCTGAGAGTTCAATCCTAGGCAGTGACAGATGTTTCTTTATCAGGTCGGAAAGAGAAAATATCTGCTGTGAACTCCATGTAGGCGTCAGGAAGGGAATCTGGCCAGTAAATGCTCATATCACCCAGACTCTACCCTGGGGTAGATGGAAAGGTTATAGGGTCATAAAAGAAAAAAAAAAGTTTATTCTGGGCTTAACTTATTGACTTATTCTTTTGATTTATTTCCTCAACCAAATAAGCTGAAAAATGTAAACTTCCGACGGTAACAGTTTGACCATGGAAACTTTGAAGTCCAGCTACAAAAACTTCTTGCTTACAGTCTTGGATTTTGGCTACTGTGCAAATCTAGAGTGCTTGTACTTATGGTACAAAAGGAGAGGCAGTTTGGTGTAGTGTTTATCAAGGCTAGAAATTGGGAAATCATGAGATCTAGTGCTCTTTAGCCACAAAACCAGCTTAAATGACCCTGGACCAGTCTCTCTCTGTGTGTGTCTCTCTCAGGCAAGAAGGCAATAACACAGAGGTAGTATTCAGTAGGTTCTGACCAGTTTGGAGAACTGGTAGCAGAAATTTTGAGAAGTTCGGAGAACCGGCAAATATCACCTCTGACTGGCCCCGTCCTCATCTATTTGCTGCCTCCCATTAAGTCTCAGGTGATTGGCTGGTCTTCTTTTGTTGCCCTGCACAGGAGAACAGAGCTGGAAAGCAGGTTAGTGGGGTGGGGAGGGGGATTTTACAGTATCCTTCCCCTGCCACAACCACCAAGCCATGCCCACAGAACCGATAGTAAAAAAAATTGAATGCCACCACTGCAATAACAGCTACTTCTCAAAAAAAAAAAAAAAAAAAAGCATTGCCAAGAAAACAAAAGGGAATAACCCAGGTAATCACCAGAAGCCAATACTGACTTGAAGGCAAACAAACAAATTGTACAAAGTATTGTGTGAACCAAGAAAACAGAACAATTCGGTCACCAGGCTTTGTGTATTGTATATCCCCTGTCATCAGGAGAGGAGATATGTTGAACGTTGGAGTTTTCAAAGCAAATAAAGAATCAGGAAGCCAGTTTGGGAAGCTGAATTCCAGATGTTCTCAAAAACACATCAAACATTTGGTTCAAACAAGATGTCCCTTTCTCCAAAGAAATGGTGCAGCGCTTTTGAATTGGTTGGGACTGGAAGACTCACGTTTTTATTTTTAATTTAAGGAGATACATATGGTTTCTCCTTCACATTACCTCAGTGTGTGTGTGTGTGTGTGTGTGTGTGTGTGTGGTTTTTTTTTTTTACAAAAATGATTAAAATCAGTTGTACATCTGCTTCAGGAAATGAAAGGGTTTGTCATTTTTTTCCACCCTCCCTTGAGTTCACCCCAGGACAATAAAAGAAGATGTGTGATATTTTTGGTAAAACCACACCACCTCATTAAAACATCCTTCTTCACCTTTGGCTTGTCAGAGCGATAAATATAATAATGGCCCCTGAGAAAAAGCCCTTAGCTGTTGCCATTTTGCTTTAAAATTTCATTATTCCTAAGATATCCAGGGAGAAAACCTGACCTGATATTTTATCTAATTCCTTGCTTGGCTAAAATACAAACTCCTAATCTCAGTTTGTCTTTTCTTTCTTTCTTTCTTTCTTTTTTTGTCTCCAGTTTCTATCTTTGTCCTTATCTGACTTGAAACAATCTGGATTGTCAGTAATTCTCCAGAGAAAATAGGGACATGCTTTGTTTCTAAGAAATTTTCTTCTGATAGTTTGGTACTCCCTAAAGCAAAAATATGTTGGATGTATAGAAGCAGCATATAGTTAACAGAACAACAGAATAACAGAGTTGGAAGGGACCTTGTAGGTCATCTAGTCCAACCCCCTGCCAAGCAGGAGACCCTATACCATTTCTGACAGATGACAGTCCAGTGATGACAGTCCAGTCCCACAACTTCTGAAGGCAACTTCTGTTCCACTGGTTAATTGTTCTCCCTGACAGAAAATTCTGCCTTATTCCCAGGTTGAATCTCTCCTTGATCAATTTCCATCCATTATTCCTTATCTGGCCTATAGGTGCTTTGGAAAATAGCTTGATCCCTTCCTCCTCTCTATGGCAGCCCCTCAAATATTGGAAAAGTGCTATCATGTCTCTCCTGGTCCTTCTCTTCACTAGACTAGTCAGGCCCAGTTCCTACAACCATTCATTGTAGGTTTTAGTCTCCAGGCCTTTGATCATCTTGGATAGATTCAGATTAACAGAGTTGGAAGGGACCTTGTCAGTCATCTAGTCCAGTCCCCCAGCCAAGCAGACCCTACACCATTTTTGACAGATGGCAGTTCAGTCTCTTCCTGAAAGCTTCCAGTGATGAAGTTCTCACAACTTCTGAAGGCAACTGCTCCTCCATTGGTTGTTCTCCCTATCAGAATAATTCTCCTTATTTCCAGGTTGAATCTCTCCTTGTTCAGTTTCCATTCATTATTCCTTGTCTGGCCTTCAGGTGCTTCTTGCTTCTCCAAAAAGATCGACAAATCAATCAATTAACCAACCAACCAACCAATTAGCAGCCACCCCTCTCCTAGAAAAATGAAATATCCTAGGAAATATTAAAAAGGTGAAATATTTCCCCTAAAAGGGAAGTAGAAACTCAGAGAAGAAAAAGCCCACCCCTCATCTTTGTTAATGGGCGGGCCATTAAGGCCTGGGCCAGAGTATTCTACATAACAAAGGCCTCTACTCATTTTACCACCTGGCCTGGGAAGATTGCATCAGCCAGCACTCAGGTGAAGCCATGTGGTCCAGCTAAGACCTCCGACCCTGCAAGTCTGACAGCCAATGGGATACATTTCTTACATAGGAATAGGAAACAGTAAGGTAGGGCCCAACAGAGGATGATTAACTAAAGGTCTCTCAGCAATTCAGGCCTTCTTCTTTTCCTTCACCCAACTTCTTGAAGTATGTGATTGTCTTTTTCACTTTGGTGCTCCAAGCCATGTGGTCCTGTCCACCATTAAATCATCCTTCCAAACAGCCTCCATGTTTCCGGTGTCTTTTTCCCCACTTGGAACTTAACTCAGAAAGAGAATTCTTCCAACACTTGCTAACCCTATTCAATCTCTTAAACAATTATTCTGGACATAGTACTAACTACAGGAGGAATCACCCCAGATGTAGCCCCTTGAATCCTCAAGCATGCCTTCCTTTCTCAAGATATTGCAATTTGTCCCCATTTCCAGAGGTTTCCATGGATACTACATACATTCTACAGGGAGAAAATTTCCTAAGGTATGGATATCACAGCTCCATGGAAACTGGTTCTTACTGTCAGAGGAGGTGAAGGAAAGAGATTTTGTGTAGGAAGAAATTGAGAGGGTAATTATCTGGTTCCTTGAAATTAGCACCACACACACTAGAGTTAGCTGTCACTCAGGGGGGGGGGGATTAAAAAAAAAAAGGACCAGGACTTCACAAAAGCTTTAGTGGCAAAAGAGATAACCCTGCTGAGTCCAACTCTAAGGGCTGGAGAAGATGCACCAAATGGCCATAGAGAAACAGGGTTGCAATGAACCATCTACCCACACAGGTCAGGGGTGGGTTTTTACCGGTTCTGTCCACCTCTGTAGAACCGGTAGCTCTGAAGAGCAGCAGACATGGAACCGGTTCTATGTCTGCTGATGATTTTGCCCACCGGTCCACCTGGGCTCTTACCTGACCTTTATTTTCTGCGTTTTCAACTTCAACTGCCTTGCAAGGCACGGCTGCAGTTAAAAAAGCAGGAAAAGAGGGCTGTTTCAAAGGCTGCTTTTCTGCAGGCAGCTGCTGATGACGATTTACAGGAGCCCGGCTTGCAGCCTGCAGGGAAGCTGGTAAATCCCAAGCAGGTAGTTAACCTTGTCATATCCCACCCCTGACACAGGTGTCCTTGGTTGGAAATCATAAAAGTACCTAGAAGTTTGCTGAGTACAGTTTGGAGGCATCCTGTTGGAAGTTAAAACCCAGAGGTGGTATTCAGCAGGTTCTGATCGGTTCTGGAGAATTGGTAGCAGAAATTTTGAGTAGTTCAGAGAACTGGCAAATCCCACCTCTGACTGGCCCCACCAACCCCATCTCTTCTCTGCCTCCCATTGAGTCCCAGCTGATCGGCTGGGTCTTCTTTGGTTGCCCTGCACAGGAGAACGGAGCTGGAAAGCAGGTTAGTGAGATGAGGAGGGAATGGAGATTTTACAGTATCCTTCCTCTGCCACGCCCACCAAGCCATGCCCACAGAACTGGTAGTAAAAAAAAGTTGAATCCTTATAGTCCTCTTCCTCCTCCTCTTCCTCCTCCTCCTTCTTCTTTCCACAAATCACACCCCCTTCTAGCCCTGATGATGTTACTTAGTTTGAATCATGAAACATCTGCAAGAAAACAAGCAGGCTCAGAGAGCACAAGGAGCCCTCATTTCAACCCTGAGTTACAGATATTCTTTTTTTTTTTTTGTAGTAATATCTGTATTGCCTTAAAACATAATCAATTTACATAGGAGACAGGACCTGATGAATTTACAAGGCGATTCCAAGAATTAGTGTCACTTTCCTCATGCTATCATTAGCAAATGAACTTTTCCAATACCCTTTTATACTGCAATATCCTCTCCCCACCCTCACAGACAAAAAAAAATAGGAGAAAATAGGAAAAAGAAAGGAGATGTAATAACTGGTGCTGTTTGTTTTTTTTTCCTGAAGAATTTCATTATCATAATGGATGCTCTTTCTCAGCAGTTGTCGGTATTCCTAAATAGGCAGAAAAAAGAATGTCCTCTCCATGAAGCGATTTGTTATTGTTCCTACTCTTCAGAAACATTTTTTTAAAAAAATTTGGTTACCTAGCGAACATATGAGAAGTTGATGCAATGGGAAGTGAATTCCTCAAATGAGTTTGAGTTTTGCCTCCTACCCTTAACCCCTTCTGCAGAGTGATGTCTGTTAAATAAATCACTTTTAGATATATAATTATCAAAACATTTTCCCCTAGGGTAGCTTTTTAGTTTGACTACATATTTTAAAAGCCCATACTAATCTAGTAAAATAACAGCTAGACATTTGTAGAAATCTATACCAGAATATGGAAGGGACCTTAGAGGGCTTCTAGTCCAGCCCTCTGCACAGGCAGGAAACCTATAACATTTCAGATAAATGGCTGTCCAGCCTCTTCTTAAAAACTTCCAGTATTGGACTGCCCCTTTTTTTAGAACTGATGGAAAAGAGTTGTTTTCCAGCCTGCCTCAATTTATTCATTCTTAGATCCAGGTGTGGGGTTTCTCCCCCCCCTCCCCCAAAATATAGGGTGGGCTAGGGTGGATGGAGTGGGCACTCCATCACTGGAGGTTTTGAAGAAGAGACTATTCTATTGCATTCCATTTCCTATTCTATTCAATTCTGTTTTATTCTACTCTATATTCTGTTCTATTCCATTCTATTCCTTGTTCTATTCTGCTCTATTCAGTTCTATTCTGTATTCTATTTCATTCCATTCCCTGTTCTGTTCTGTTCTATTCTGTATTCTATTCTATTCTATTCAAATTTTATTCTATTCTATTCCATTCCATTTCCTATTCCATTTCGTATTCTATTCTGTTCTGTTCTATTCTATTTTATTCTATTCTACTCTATATTCTGTTCTATTCTATTACATTCCCTTCCTTGTACTGTTCTGTTCTGTTCTGTTCTATTCTATTTTCTATTCTATTCCATTCCATTTCCATTTCCATTTCCATTTCCATTTCCATTTCCATTTCCATTTCCTATTCTATTCTACTCTATTCTATTCTATTCTATTCTATTCTATATTCTATTCCATTCCATTCCATTATTTCTTTTTGACTCAGCAATCATCTTATCCATTCAATGGAAGGAAGAATTCTCAGGAGATTAAAGCGGCAAAGCTTTTCTTTCCTCAGTTGGAAAATTAGTGTGCCAAGAATAATGGTTCCTATTGATGACATAAGTTCTTTTCTGGCGTTCTATTTCTAGTAAGGAGTAATTAGAAGTCTTATCAAATCATGTTCCTTTTCAGATTTAAAGTCACCTTGGAAAAGTTTCCGTGCCCATCCCAAAGCGGCGGTAACCTCTGGAAAGCAATCCAACATTGGTCATGTGGGTTACAAGTTACCACACTGCCTTGCAGTCCTGGCACATATAAGGGAGAGAAAGTAAAATTAAGCAGGATATCAAAAAAACATGGTGGCTGGACACTCATTAAAGTTAACACCAGCCGGTGCATATTAAAACTCAAAGAAATAATGCAAGATGGAATGGAATGGAATGGAATGGAATAGAATAGAATAGAATAATAAGTCGAATATAATAGAGAAGAGAAGAGAAGAGAATGGAATGGAATAGAGAAAAGAATAAAATATAACAGAAGAATAAATAGAATAGAATAGAATATTAAATAGAATAGAATAGAATAGAATAGAATGGAATGGAATGGAATGGAATGGAATGGAATGGAATGGAATGGAATGGAATAGAGAATAGAGAATAGAGAATAGAGAATAGAGAATAGAGAATAGA
>BLBF01000059.1:4780626-4800221 GCA_015471245.1 Laticauda colubrina | reverse complement strand
GATGGATGGATAAATGGATGGATGGATGGATGGATAGATGGATAGATGGATGGATGGATGGATGGATGGATGGATGGATGGATGGATGGATAGATAGATGGATGGATGGATGGATGGATGGATGGATGGATGGACGGACGGACGGATGGACGGACGGACGGATGGATGGATGGATGGATGGATAAATGGATAAATGGATGGATGGATGGATGGATAGATGGATAGATAGATAGATAGATGGATGGATCGATGGATCGATGGATCGATGGATCGATGGATAGATAGATAGATAGATAGATAGATAGATAGATAGATAGATAGATAGACAGACAGACAGACAGACAGACAGACAGACAGATATTAGATAGATGGATGGATGGATGGATGGATGGATAAATGGATGGATGGATGGATGGATAGATGGATAGATGGATGGATGGATGGATAGATAGATAGATAGATAGATAGATAGATAGATAGATAGATAGATAGACAGACAGACAGACAGACAGACAGACAGACAGACAGACAGACAGACAGACAGACAGACAGATACTGTAGATGGATGGATGGATGGAGGGAGGGAGGGAGGGAGGGAGAGAAAGAGATGAGAGAGAGACAGAGAATGTCATTTTTCTGGCCTTCCAAAGCTTTTCATAGAATCAAAAGGCTTTATACATGCAAGAGAATTTCTAATGGCTGCCTTATCAGGAAATGCTGATGACTCCTGTGCAGCACAACAGGTTTGCCGTTTGAAAACCTCAGAATTCCCTTTCTCTTTTATCTCCAATGATTCATTGTTGTAATGAAAAACCTCCTTGGCCGTTTCACCTTGCAGAGCAGTAAAGCAGAGGTCAGGAGAGTCTGGGAAGAGAATCAGGATGGTGCAATTAAATCTGGGGTGGGCATTCAAAGAGATTGTATGGGAGTGGTGTGGTGGCCTACAGGTGGAGCTTTTGCCTCACAATCAGGAGGCTGAGTTCAATCCTAGGTAGAGACAGGTATTTCTCTCTCTGGGCATGATGAAAATGTTAAAAGGAAATGATGTTTTAAAGAGATTGTATGGAAGGGACAAAGACACAACAGGATAGTTTTGGGTGAGACAAAAGCTGAAGAAGAACGCAGGAGGGGAAGCAGCAAACTGTCTTTTCATGGGAATGACATGATTGCACAGTTCTTAATTTTGATGTACAGGTAGATCTTACAACCTTTCATTTAGTAACTGTTTGAAGTTACAACGGTATTGGGGGAAAAATGACTTATGACCATTTTTCACACTGACGACTGTCGCCACATCCCCATGGTCACAATTCAGACCCTTGGCCACTGACTCATATTAATGAGGGCTGTGGGGCCCCAGAGGTCACATGACCTCCTTTCATGAGCTTCTGACCAGCAAAGTCCGTGGGGGGGGGGGAGCCAGAGTCACTTAATCATCCATGTGACTGAAAAACGAACAGCAGCGATTCGCTTAACAAGGGTGGCAAGAAAAGTCATAAATTGGGCAGAACACACTTCACAAAGGCTTCACTTAGCAACAGAAAATTCTAGGCTCAATTATGGTCGTAAGTTGAGGACTGCCTATCATAACATATCTTACTCTGAATGGAATAGTTTGAAAGCAACCAGTGAATGCCTCAACAAAAAACATGAACTCCACCAGCAATGCTCTTTTCTCTTTCTCTGACTCTCTCCCTTTCTCTCTCTCTCTTTCTCTTTTTCTCTCTTTTCTCTTTCTCTCCCTCTCTCTCTTTCTCTTTTTTCTTTTCTCTTTCTCTCTCTCTGTTTCTCTGTTTCTCTCTTTCCCTTTCTCTTTCTCTCTTTCTCTTTCTCTCTCTGTTTCTCTCTTTCTCTCTCCCTTTTCTCTTTCTCTCTTTCCCTTTCTCTCTCTCTTTCTCTCTTTCTCTCTCTCTGTTTCTCTCTTTCTCTCTCCCTTTTCTCTTTCTTTCTTTCCCTTTCTCTCTCTCTTTGTCTTTCTCTCTCTCTCTCTTTCCCTTTCTCTCTCTCTTCTCTTTCTCTCCCTTTCCCTCCCTCCCTCCCTCTGTGCGTGAGTGTGTGTGTGTGTGTGCGTGCGTGCGTGCATGTGTTTCTATCTCAGATCAAGGCATGGAAAGCTTGGTTTCTCACGTCAGGACATTAGTGGGAGGAAATGTCCTGCCACACTCAGATAACATCAAAGAGGGAAATGTTTTCCTTGTGAGACTTTGAGGTGAAAACTTTCTGTTCCGTTTGGAAATAAGGTGCGCCAGACCGACCGGGTTCCAACAAACAGCTCTTTATTAAAACAGGATAGTGACTTGTAACGGAACATTTTCCCAAGCCGCGGCAGCCCTTCTTATAGCGGCTTGCTCACGCCTTGTGGCCAATGACACTTGTTCAAGTGTTCCCGCCATCAGCCGGGCCAATCGGAATGGCGCTTAACTGACCAATCCAAGATCGGCCTATTCGGCCGATCACTTTAAGATATTTGGAGTCTACCAAGTTCTATACACAACACTTTTTTTTTTTTTTTGACATGCCCGTTTGCTACTATCGCCCACATCCTGCAGCGGCATCGATTTCCTTCCACCCAGGCTTTGCCATGCGCCCAGGTTCATAGATTTGATGTCCCTTTCAAAACACCTAACCAATGCTTATCAACATCATCCTTACTTCCCCCTCCACCCCAGGTTAAAAACAAAGCAATCAGCACAGAGGTGGCATCCAGCAGATTTTGGAGAACCAGTAGCGGAAATTTTGAGTAGTTCGGAGAAGGTGCAAATCCCACCTCTGACTGGCCCCACCAACCCCATCTATTTTCTGCCTCCTGAGTCCCAGCTGATCAGCTGGGTCTCCTTTGGTTGCTCTGCACAGGAGAATGGAGCTGGAAAGCAGGTTAGTGGGATGGGGATTTTGCAATATCCTTCTGCCACGCTCACCAAGCCATGCCTAGAGAACCAGCTGTAAAAAAATTTGAATCCCACCACTGAATCAGCAGGTAATCCTTGACTTATAATCATTCATTTAGGGACCGTTCAACAGCACTGAAAATGGGGGACTTATGACCGGGGTTCACACTTACAACCGCTGCAGTATCCCCGTGGTCTCACGATAAAAATTCAAAGGCTTGGCAACTGGCAGTATTCCTGCCAGTTGCACTGTCCCCGGGTGAGTGATCTGCATTTGTTACCTTCCCAGCCGGCTTCTGACAACCAAATGGGGAAAGCCAAATTCTGCTTAATGACCGCATGATGTGCTTAGCAATGGCATTGATTTGCTTCACAACAGTGGCCCAAAAAAGGTCATAAAATGGGACAAATTCATTTATCAGTGGACGTTTGGGGCTCAGTTGTCATTGTAAGGTGAGGACTTCCTGGTTTCGCAGCCAGGGTGAGGATAAGGATCCACCCATTGCTCCAGTTTGAAAACGCCCACTAGATTCAATCACGTTCCCACCAGCTTGGCAAACAAGGACCTAGGGATGCTAACCTGGAAGCTTTTAATCCTGCTTCCCGAGACTTACCTGGAGTGGCTGAGAAAGGTACTCATTAATCCAGGCCAGGTGGGGAGATCCAACAATGGTCACAGGAAACTCATCCCAGCAGGAGTTTCTCCTCCTCCTCCTCCCTGGAGTTAAATCCCAGGCAGAGAGGAGAGGATTCCCATTTGGGCAGCAACAAAGAGATCCCCTGGAGGGTACAGAGTTTGCTCTCTGTAGACTATCCTAGAAGGAATCCGCTGAAGCCCTCTGGTGCTTGGAAGAGAGGAGGGATCTCTTGACATCCAGGCAGAGATCTACCTTTCGCAGCCAAGAGCAACCTTCACGCCTAGAAGCTCTTCGCTGGATTAACCCTCAGCTGACTGTGGGAAGCAAGGAAGGCAGTGCAGCCTGTCCCCCTCTGTCCTAGCCGTGGTGTGTGTGTGTGTGTGGTGTGTGGTGTGTGCCTGGGGGTGGGGGGTGTGCCTGCGTCTTCCCAACCTCTGGAGATCGACTTTCAAGCCATCTCTCTAAATGTCTTATCCCTCTAGGATGCCACAGCTTTTAAGTAACCCGATCCGAGGAAACAAAACCATCAAGGAGCTGTAAAGTGGATTTTTGTGATATTATTATTATTATTGTTATTGTTATTATTATTAGTAGTAGTAGTAGTATTATCATTATTATTGTTGTTGTTGTTTTTATTTTTATTATTATTAGTATTAGTATTATTAGTATTATTATTAGTAGTAGTAGTATTAGTATTATTTTGGAGCCCGGCATCTCCCTGGAAAGAGCCTGATAAGGTTTGAGTGGGAAGCTATTCTTAGAAAGATGCAGGCTAGGGAAGCCAAACTTTTGTCCACCTATCTAAGGGAGGAGGATGGAGGAAACACAAGGGAGGAAGGGAAGAAAGGGGTGGGAAAGAGAGAAAGTGAGAGAGAGAAACTTAATTATGACAGGAGTGAGAGTGTGAGCACAACCCGACAATTGGAACAGCTTCTTTGGCCAAGAAGTCCATTTGTTCCAACTGCTCAAAAGAGTATCGCATTTCAGGTGTTTCAGCATGACAACACATAACTGTCACTAGAAAGAAGGGAATGGTCACTGCTGGATTTATGGGCTTAAATGCAAAAAAGAAAAAGAAGAAAGGCTTACTAGTTTGTTTTTCTTCTCTTATTTGGTTCCCATCATTTGTTTTGGAAACTTTCCAAATGGTTTATGGAGTTTCTCAATCCTCCAGGTCATAGTTATCCCTGTAGTGCTTTTCCAAAAGGCAACTGGGCTTTCTTGGTTTTTAGTCCTTGAAAAGGTTTCACTTCACATCCTAGGAGCTTCTTCAGTTCATTAAGGACAGACAGACAGACAGACAGACAGACATGATAGATAGATAGATAGATAGATAGATAGATAGATAGATAGATAGATAGACAGACAGACAGTTGGAAGGGACCTTGTAGTCATCTCGTCCAACCCCCCCACCCCCAGGCAGGAGACCCTACACCAAGGGTCTTCAAACTTGCCAAGTGGAATTCAATTCCCAGAATTCCTGAGCTAACATGACTGGAGGAGGAATTCTTGGAGTTGAAGTCTACAAGTCTTAAACTTGCCAAGTTTGAAGACCCCTGCCCTACACAATTCCTAAGAGATGACAGTGCAGTCTCTTCTTAAAAGCTTCCAGGGATGAAGCTCCGAAGGCAATTTCTGTTCCATGGGTTGATGGTTCTCACTGTCAAAAATTTTCTCCTTATTTTCAGGTTGAATCTTTCCTTGATCAGTTTCCATCCATTATTCCTTGTTTGGCCTTCAAATGCTTTGGAAAACAGCTTGACCCCCTTCCTCCTCTCTGGGGCAGCCCCTCAAATACTGGAAGACTGCTATCATGTCTCCCCTGGTCCTTCTCTTCACTAGACAAGCCAGGCCCAGTTCCTGCAACAGTTCATCATATGTTTTAGCCTCCAGTCCCCTCATCATCCTGGTTGCTCTTCTCTGCACTCTTTGCAGAGTCTCAACCTCTTTTTTATAGTGCGGTGACCAAAACCGGATGCAGGATTCTAGGTGTGGTCTTACTAAGGCTTTGTAGAGTGGCATTAGTACCTTTCTTGATCTTGAATCTATCCCTCTGTTCATGCAACTTAGGGTTGTGTTGGCTTTTTTGTCTGCCGCCGCACATTTCTGGCTCATATGGGACCTTGGAGGTCTTTTACCTCCTATATCATTTCAGACAAAGTCTTGCCAACGTGGTCAGTGGTGGGATTCAATTTTTTTTTTACTATCAGCTCTGTACGTGTGGCTTGGTGGGTGTCACTTGGTGGGCATGGCAAGGAAAGGATACTGTAAAATCCTTTTCCCTCCTCACCCCACTAACCTGCTTTCCAGCTCCATTCTCCTGTGCAGGGCAACCAAAGAAGATCCAGCCAATCAGCTGGGATTTTGGAGGCAGAGAATAGATGGGGGCAGGGTCACTCAAAGGGGGATTTGCCAGTTCTCTGAACTACTCAAAATTTCTGCTACCAGTTCTCCAGAACTGGTCAGAACCTGCTGAATACCACCTCTGAACATGGTCCATTATGCATCCCCCAAGTCTTCTGAAGAAAAGGCCAGAAACACAGCCTTATTCCTTTTGAATTAAACAGCAGATGCTCTCAGTTTATTCCAGAAGAATGGAAATCTTGCCTGGTATCTGGAGGGAAGAAAAGGAAGCAGCGCGAATCTAATAACCCATTTATTTCAATATTTTTATGCCATTTTTTTCTTTAGAGAAGAGAACAAAAACAAGATACATTTTCCTACCCAATTAGGATCACCTCCCACGTAGGTTAGCTGAGATGAGGACCATGATGTGATTACTCACTTCTGGCTAAATGGCACTAGATTTCTGAGTTTGATGTGCACAAGGTCTAATTCAATAGAGAACGCGATATTCTTTGTGTTCCAGACAAATGTACAACTCAAATATATATATATATATATATATACATCTTGTTTCTCTGTCTGGATAGTGATTGGCATCAGATGGAGTGCCATGCTTTGAGAAAATAGATAGCCTTTTCTCGCGCAGTTATAAATATCTCTTACATGAAACATGCCATTTTTCAGCGGTTTTGGATCCAAATGCTTTTACTGCCACCTTGGAATGATAGATGTGTTTATTGTTTATTCAATAACATTTTCTTCCAGAAGCCAACACTAAGCAAGAAGGAAAAATAAAATCAACGATATAGCAGGAGGCAGAGGGTTCAAATTGCAAGTGACTGCATTTGAAAAATACTACAATGTCAGACCTTGCTGTAATAGAATAGAAAAACAAGAATTGGAAGGGACCTTTGAGGTCTTCTAGTCCAGTCCCCTGCCAAGGCAGGAAACCACTTCAGACAAATGGTTATCCAATCTCTTCTTTAAGACTTCCAGTGTTGGAGCATTCACAACTTTTGAAGGCAAATGGTTGATTGTTCTCACTGTCAGAAAACTTTTCATTTCCAGGTTGAATCTCTCCTTGTTCAGTTTCCATCCATTATTCCTTGTCTGGCCTTCAGGTGCTTTAGAAAATAAAGACCCTTGGTGTAGGGTCTCCTGCCTGGGGGTGGGGAGTTGGACTAGGTGACTACAAGGTCCCTTCCAATTCTGTTAATCTATCTATCTATCTTGATCCCTTCCTCCTCTCTGGGGCAGCCCCTCAAATATTGGAAGACAGCTATCATGTCTCCCCTTGTTCTTCTCTTCTCTAGACTAGCCAGGTCCAGTTCCTGCAACCGTTCATCACATGTTTTACTCTCCAGTCCCCTAATAGCAGTTAAACTATCAAGAAGAAATTGGGAATAGAAATCTAGGGCTCACTCTAGAGAAATTCCCACCTCGCAGTGCACCGGAGCTATCTTTCCGCATTTTTAAAATAAGTGAAATCAAGTGCATTATTATCTAAAGACACGTCTCCAATCAAGCATTAATCCCATTAAGTCTGGTATTTAAAATCATTTCTGTCCCCCACAACAGAAGATTATAGCTAAGGCAACCTAGAGGAGAAGATTACGGCTTCGGTGTCGATGTTTTAAAATAAAGTCAGATATAATAATTTGTATTCACGTCATCAGCACAAAGGTTGCAGTAACAGACTCCAGTTGTTTTCTTGTTCATCTTTAATGTGACCAAAGTCACCACTTTCTCCAGGCCTGCTCCATCTTTCTAAACTCCAGATGCCAGATGGAGAAAATGCGGCAAGAGCATGGGGCTTCCTCTGGTGACATAGGTGACAGCCAGAAAAACTAATTAGCAGTAGATCCAATTAAATCTGCATCTAGATACTAATTATTAACTAGATGCTAATTAGTAGAATGGAATGGAATGGAATGGAATGGAATGGAATGGAATAGAATAGAATAGAATAGAATAGAATAGAATAGAATAGAATAGAATAGAATAGAATAGAATAACAGAGTTAGAAGGGACCTTCGAGGTCTTCTAGTCCAACCCCCCAACTGCCTAGGCAGGAACCCCTATACCATTTCAGACAAATGGTTGTCCAATCTCTTCTTAAAAACTTCCAGTGTTGGAGCATCCGCAACTTCTGGAGGCAAGTTGTCCCACTGATTAATTGTTCTCACTGTTCAGGAATTTCTCCTTAGTTCTAGGTTGCTTCTCTCCTTGATTAGTTTCCATTCATTGCTTCTTTTTTCTGCCCTTAGGGGCTCTGGAGAATAGCTTGACTCCTTCTTCTTTGGGGCAGCCTCTCAAATACTGGAAGACTGCTATCGTGTCTCCCCTAGCCTTTCTTTTCATCAAACTAGACATACCCAATTGCAGCAGCCGTTCTTCATACAGTTTAGCCTCCAGTCCCCTAATCCTCTTGGTTGCTCTTCTCTGCACTCTTTCTAGAGTTTCAACGTCTTTGAAATATAAAATCTAAAATATTATAAACGTACATCTGATTAAACATATACTCATGGATGTTATGGCCACTGGCTTAGAAAAACCTAAAGTGGGATTCAACAAATTGTCCCTAGAAAGGGCTAATTTCTTCCTCTTCTTCTGCCATATCTGTCATCAGACATTGGTGATCATGTTGGCAATCTTATTTTTATCAATAGCTGCGCGAAAAGGGGCTGCTGAATTTTGTCCAAATGGTAGATTTTGAAGCTGTGATGTTCTTCTTTTGCCTGGACCTCACTTGCCTTCAACCTTTCCCTAAAGGATGAAGTGAAGGATGCCGTATTTTCCCGGGTGTTGCATCCTATGTCCCAAAGTATTCTAATTTTTGTTTTTAATGGTTTTGGTGATTTTTTACCCATACTTGATTTCAGGATTCCCTATACAACATCCTATATAAGTACTAATTAGATCCAATTCTATTCAGCTTACAAATCTAATCAAGGAATATTCAGAAGCAGAATTAAAGATTAATGGATGGAAATGTTACAGAGGTGGCATTCAGCCAGTTCTGACCAGTTCTGGAGATCCAGAAGTGGAAATTTTGAGTGATTTGAAGAACCTGCAAATCCCACCTCTGACTGATCCCACCCCCATCTCTTCTCAGCCTCCCATCGAGTCCCAGCTGATTGGCTGGGTCTTCATTTGTTACCCTGCACAGGAGAACAGAGCTGGAAAGCAGGTTAGTGGGGTGGGGAGGGAATGGGGATTTTGCATTATCCTTCCCCTGCCATGCTTAGCAAGCCATGCCTAGCAAGCCATGGCCACAGAACTGATAGTAAAAAAAAAAAAGAAAAAAATAATCCCACCACTGGAAATGTATCAAGAAAAGATCCAACCTAGAATTAAGCAGAAATTTCCTGACATTGTCCAGAAATTGTGGGTGCTCCAATTCTGGAAGTTTTAAAAAAAGAGATTGGACAGCCCTTTATCCAGAATGGTGTAGGATCTCCTCCTTGAGAAGAGGGTTGGACTAGATGACTTCCAAGGTCCCTCACAACTCTGTTCTTCTGTAAAAGATGGCAATGAACTCTTCGAAGGTGAATGCAAACTCCACATGCAGTGAGGAGCATGCCATGGAAGACCAGCACCAGAAAACTGGACAGGGAAGTCAAGTGGTCCTCCTGTAAATTTTAAAAAGCATCCCAAAAAAGAAAGAGCAATTTCTTCATCACTGTCAAAATGATGACACCGATATCAGACATCTTTGCTCAGTTTGAGAGTATATTCGCTTCTTGTCTATTTTTTAATAGGAAGGATGTTCCCTGCAGATGTTCCTTCTCTAGCTAACAGCTGGATTTCTCTCTTGGCCAAACATCTTTTGAGCTTCATTCCCTGACTGGTTTTCAATTGAACTCCGGCAAGCAGAATGCTAATTATTTAGTAATAAACAACAAGAGAGTCTCATTTGTGGTGGCGCAGTGGTCAGAGTGCAGTATTGCAAGCTCCTTCTACCGACTGCCGGCTGCCTGCAATTTGGCAGTTCAAATCTCACCAGGCTCAAGGCTGACTCAGCCTTCCATCCTTTTGAGATTGGTAAATTGAGGACCCAGATTGTTGGGGACAATAGGCTGACTCTGCAAACTGCTTAGAGATGGCTGTAAAGCACTGTGAAGCTGTATATAAGTCTAAGTGCTATTGCTATTTCTTCCTTTCTTCCTTCACTTTCCCCTTCCCCCACCTTCCTTTCCCTTTCTCCTTCTTCTTCCTCTTCCCTTTCCCACTTTCTTCCTTCCTTCCCTTTTTTCCGCTTCTCTTTTGCCTTCTTCATCTTCTTCTTTCCCTCTTCCTCCTTCTCCCCTCCGTTCCTTCCTTCTCTTGCCTTCCCTTCCCTCTCTCCCCTTCCACTTCCCTTTCTCCTTCCTCTTCCACGTCTTCCTCCTTTTCCTTTCCCACTTCCTATTTCTGCTAGGTGTGGTGGCACAGTGGTTAGAGTGCCGTATTGCAAGCAAACTCTGCCCACAGTCAGGAGTTTGATCCTGACTGGTTCAAGGCTGACTCCGCTTTCCATCCTTCTGAGGTGGGTAAAATGAGGAGCCAGATTGTTTGAGGGCAATAGGCTGACTCTGTAAACTGCTTAGAGAGGGCTGTAAAAAGCACTGTGAAGCGGTATATAAGTCTAAGTGCTGTTGCTATTAAAACTCACTGAGATTTATTTTAGGAGCAAGATTCTACTGAAGACATGCACATCATCCTTCCATCATCCTTCTTCAAAGGTTAAAGCTGTTCAGTACAAGCAGACATCCTTTTTAAAATCCAATTATTTCAAAAGGCAGGAAAGAGATCTCTTTCGCAGTAGGACGCTGGATACAAAGTGCATTTGACTTGAAAACTGATTCTTGTACATTTTACTAGCTCTGCATCAACAGGATGATTTCAATATTAGAGGGCCAATTGACACTAAGTGGCTGTTCTCATTTCCTGCCTGTTCACTAGTGCTTTGTCACTTACATAAGCCTGCAAGAGAGATTGCACGCACACACACACACACACGCACACATACCCACACACCCCAGGAAAATTTTTGCTAGGGGAGTGAGTGTGATTGGTGTTCACTGTGCATTTTAACACAGTGTCTCTTTCCTAATTTATTTTACAGAGGATAAAACCTGACAGTGCTAGAAAGTGCTAATTGGCTCCGTTATGTATTCTTATCCCCAAGCATCAACGTGTGTCATCGGATTCTGTCATCCTCCAGAAGGAATTAGAAGAAGGAGGGGGGGGGGGAAAAACCCCAATTAGAAGCCAAACTCCTGCCAACTGTTACATTCCTTCTCCCAGGGGTCAGGATAGCAGTGTTACTGAAAATGGAATGATGGGAGGATTTAGATGTTACCGCTAGAAGCAACAAAGAGTTAATTCTTTTTTTTTTTTTTTTTTAATAGCTATTCTCGTATACTTGGGTGTATGTTGATGGCAACTATTGTGGGATGACTATAAGGTGGTGTAAGTTCTGGCAGTACGCTTAAGCCAAAAATGAACCAAAACAAAGACTTAAATGGAGGCTTGCAAATTAAATAAAGCAGACTTTTATTCTTTGATCAAAGTTAAAGATCTGGGAAGAAGTTCCTAGCACATAACAAGAGACGTGGGAGGAAAATTCTACAAAATACAGAAAGATGCCCTATCCTTTTTATATCTTTAAGATTCTTGGAAGCTGAGTAACTGCATTGTAAAACTCTCTTACATTTACACCTTTCCTGCAAAAGACAGATCTCTCTCTGTTTGCGTTTCATCATCTCTTCCCCTATTGTCCATCTAATTGGTCACAACTGACCACTTAAGGAGGCTATTAACAGCATACTTCAAAGGTGTGGATTCCTCCGAATGGAGGTATGTTTCATTCCCAGGGGATGATGCTGGGGTGAAATATATCAATCCAGGAAAACAGGTGGATTCAGATTGATTTAGATGGGATAATCATGTGTCTGAATAGGAGAGGGGTGTAACTGATTGCAGGCATGTGTTTATAATTGTTTTACAATATAATTAGTGAATTAGTGAAAAGTTAAGGAAATCGTTTTTTACAACAGCAAGATAACAAATGCTTATAGAGTAACCCTCTACTTAATGCTATATTTTACGACATTTATTTATTATAACTATTTCCTTCAGTAGCAATTTCCATGGGGCTTTTATTGCATTCTGTTCTTAGAGCTAAGCCAAATGGAATATTCCTATCTACACTGCTAAATGATGATGGAGATTCTCAGTGATTCAGATCATGGTTATCCCAAAAGTTCTTTTTTTTTTTTTTTTGAAGAGCAACTGGACTTTCTGGTTTTTCTTTGAAGACATTTCGCTTCTCATCCAAGAAACTTCTTCAGCTCTGAGTGGATGGTGGGAAGGGGAAGGATTGATACTCCTTGCAGAGAGCTGGTCATTTGCATTCTTCATAAACATAGGAGAACAAAGCTATCAGGATTAGATTCAGCAGTCCAGCTGCATCTAAAAAATACCGGCCACTCTTTTAAAGACAGCAAACTCCACATTTTGGACAGAGAGGACCACTGGTTTGAAAGATGGGTCAACGAGTCCAGCTATGTCCAAATTGAACAGCCCTCTCTCAACAGAAGGAGAGGGATACAAGATCATCTATTTCCAATCTACAACACAGTCCTTCCAACACTTCCAAGAAGGTTCCACACCCATTTGCACCACTCAGGTGACCCTGAGGATACAGATAAACCTCCAGGTGACCTTAATAACTCACTAAAAGAATGCAAATGACCAGCTTTGTCTGCAAGTAGCATAAATCCTTCCATTCCTCACCATCCATTCAGAGCTGTGGGAGCTTCTTGGATGAGAAGAAAAATGTCTTCAAAGAAAAAACAGAAAGTTCCATTTCCTTTTGAAAAAAGCACCTTTAGGGTTCCTTTCTAAAGAGAAAACCTTGCAATGAATCAAGGGAGACAAGAAAGAAATATGATTTCTGCCATAGCACCAAGGACCCCATAGTAGTCCTCCTCCCTCCCTTCCTTCCTCCCTCCCCCACAAACTCCACTCCCTTCTAGCACTGATGATGTTACGTAGTTTGGGTAATGAAATATCTGCAAGAAAACTACCAAACTCAGAGAGCACCAGGGATCTCTCATTTCAACACTGAGCTACAAACATTCTCCTTAATTCGTACAGGTAATCCTCAATGTACCACCATTCATTTAAAACAGGATATCGGAGAAGAGCAGACAGTGCTGGGTGGAGTGGAGTTAAACATGTCATCAGTTTGGAATCCTTGCATTGCCACAATAGATCCAAGTTCAGCTCCCTGTGAATTCCAGTTGACCCTTATCTAATGTTAATATAGAAAGTTAGCACCTATTCCTCCTAGAAGAATGAAGTATTCTGAGAAATATTTTAAAAAGGAAGAATATTATATTTTCCCTAAAGGAGAAACATGTTTCCAAGGACAGAAACTCAGAGCCTCAGCTCCCTGTTCCCAAGTAGGAACTAAGGGGCCAACTTTTAGAAATACAGATTTGGTAATCCATTCAAGACAGGATATTCTGAACAAAGGTAGGATTAGCCTTCAGCTACAATCCCCTTCATTGCACCAGCACACTCCAAGCAAACTTGACTTCAAGTCAAACATACCACCACATGGCCCCATAGGAGTCTATAATAGAATATAGCCAATAGAACACATGTTCTAATATTGGCTATCTACAATAGCCAATAGAACACATGTTCTTGCCACAGGAAGAGGAAGCTCAAGGGAAAGGCCCAGGAGAGGGTATAAATAACTCTCACCCTCGACTTTCATGTGGTCAGTTGTTCAGAATCACACATGCTTGGTGGTTCTGTTAAACAATCTGTCAACTTGTAAAACATTCCTATGCCTGTTTCCAAGTTACCACGAGAAAGAAGGGGAGAAACCTGAAAGAGCACATGGCAATTAAAATCAGAAGTACATTCCAAGCTTATCTCCCAAAGATTGTAACTTAGGCAACTGAGTATTCTGCCCATGAAAATCCTTTATTGGAGAATGTGATTGATGACACCCAGCCCATTAATGTGTTTTGGTTGGAGAATCTGCATTATGATATACCCAGGGGAGGGGGGAAGACAGGATCATAGGTGATTGTAAATTAGAATCAGTTTCATACTGGTCATGCTGGCATGTCACTCCTAATAAATTTTTTGAAGTTTTTTTGAAGCTTGGCTTGAGTTTTATGATTTAATTAGGGTGAGCACCGGAATCCTGACACCATCTTTCCAATCAGCCTCCACATTTCCAGTGTCTTTCTGCCCACTTGGAACTGAACCAGATGGATATTTCTTCCAACACTAATTTTAGTGCTGATCATTCATTGACCAGATTCTTACATATCGATTGTAATAATAAACCTTCTGTGCTTGGACTTAATACACGATCCCAGCTCATTGTGCCCGATACTGTTCAAAGTTGTAACGGCACTGAAAAAGTGACTTGCAGTGTTCACGCTTAGGACCATTGTGTTGTAGTTAGCCGGCAACAGGTGCAGATGGCTGAGGAGAGCTAGGACTCAGATGAGAGGCCAGGATCATTAGGGAGTGGACTGCTGCCTTCAGAGATTGTGGGGGCTGGCAGCAGCAATGAGGAGGTTCCTGAGGAGCCTGTGCCAAGTGCACGTGTGCGCAGGATTGCTCACAGGAAAGAGCAGCTGCAAGAGCATGGGTGACTTGGGAGTAAGGCTGCAAGGTAATGGCCCCTCCTTCAAGAAGATAAAAGCCAACTGTGAAGCAAACGTTCTTTGCAGGAAGCAAAAAACGTTTTGAAACTCAACCTCATGGACATTACAGTATCTTAATTTGGTATTTGAAGACTCTTGTGTTGAAATATTTCTTATCTGTGATTTTTGGCAGTCTCATACAGTTTTGGCAAGGTTTGTGCTTATCAAAGTTAATTAGCTTGCAGCAGCCTTTTAACCGGGTGTTCATAAGACTCATTAAAAGGTTTCTGTTCCTTTTGGTTATTGTTTGTCTTACTGGAAAAGGGTTTGGGTCAGAACACATTGCAAGCATTCCCAGGGTGACGTGACCAAGATTCATAATATTTTGTTGGATGAGCCACGCGTTCAAAAGCAGAACAATGTCTTGCCATCATTCAGAACTTTGGAGAGAATTTGAAAGTCAAGTATGCACAAAAGGCCAGTTGGTGAAATTTAAGAAACTGAATTCAGGGTAGGATTTCTTTTGAATGGTGTGTGTATGTTTTTCCCCCTTCTTTTTGCTTCTCACAGCTGCACTCCTAGGTAGTTCAGAAACAGAAAGTTATTATGAATCAGTTAGCTTTGCTTCCTCTCAGCACAATTTTTTTTTAAAGAGAGGAAAAAGGATAGCAATGTGTAAGAGAGGGAGGCAAGAGAAACGAGATGGTGTATGAATTAGTTTCCAGAAGGACAAAACAATCCTGATAGACTCCCAGAATTTCAAGCATGGGAAACAGATGCTCGACAATCAAACATATTTTTCTCCCAAATTAAGTCAGTTACTGCACAACATGGTAATGTTGTGCATAGCTTTACATTTACATAAAGTAGGTAGGAGGATGTTAAAACATTCTGCAAAATGAGCAGATTATATTCATGAAACAAAACAACTCCATTTTTTTAAAAGAAGGAAGGCGTTGATTGTGTGTGTGAAGCTCACATTTCAGTATCTAAACTCTTCCACTTGGTTTCTTTTGAGAAAGCAATTTTTTAATTTAGCCCTTTGTGAAAGCAAATGGATACACACACACACACACACACACACACACACACACACACACACACACACGCCTTAAGTGAACTAATAGGATTTTCCGAGGCCAAGGCACAGATTTTTCAAGATATGTCTTCCCTGTTTCACAGAGTTCAGGAAAACTAAATACTGATGCTAATCTGGTCTTAATTTCCAAAAATTGTAGTTCCATCAAAGGTCCTTACAGAATTAGTGTGATGAGGGCACAGAGTATAGTATCGTGATCGTATTGGCAGCACAAGGAATGAGGAAAATCCATGTTGTGTAGGATGGGTTCCAGCCATAATATACAATTCCACTCCAAAAACTCAAAAGACAAAACCACTGGTCCCAATGATTAACCCCTATTGTATTTTGCAACATTATGCTAGAACATGTCTGTTTGCCTTCATCTGCAATCTAAAAGAATAAACACATGTTTTAATCAAACAGCACCCAAAACATTCAGCTAACTATGGTTTATTTAAACCTATGAATCGAACTCATGCAATTGGCTGGGCTGACACAGCTCAGTAAAGTGGAAATAAGTTAGATTACATCTAAACTGGGATAGGGAACATTTACCAATCTCACTTTTACAGAAACATTTAAAACATACAGAAAAGATCTTGGCATTGTGAGTGCACCATCTGGTGGGTCCATCTGGCATTTTTCATCCAACAGCTGAAGGAATTTACTCTTTATATGGTGCCTTTGTAGGATTACATTTACCTCTGGCCCATAGCATAATTTTTAAAGAAAATTGAGGAATTTCCCACCCTCCATCGTTCCAACTCAAAAAACCATTTTCTAAAGTTGGAAACCTATCCTACACACATTTCATGTATTTATTACATTTTTTTTTTCACAATCACAGCAATGAAAATGCAACATCTGGGAACAGCATATGGGAATGACTGCAGAGAAGCTCTGTGTTATGTGGAGGTGTGGCTCTGGAGGTTGTGGAGGAGGCTGGGGAAGGGCAGAAGCCGGCTGCGCAGTCAGAGGAAGAACCAGGCCCATCCCCTCTTCATCCTAGGATACACAGGGAGGAACAGAGAAGGAAACAAATTGGCTTATGAGAGAGGAAGTGGCCATGATCCTCCTTATTGGTTGCAGCTGGGGAGAATAGTATATAAGAGAAACGGTTAAAACACAGCGTTGCCGGAAGCAAAGTCTGTTTTATTTTGGGCTGACGTTATCTTGGTTGGCGTCGTTCCAAACGACTGTGCCTTGTTATCTCCTTGAATTTGATAATTACTTATCCTAGTCCCTTGTGGAAATTTCATCATTGTAGTTTGTTTGGTTTTTTATTTCACTTCTGTCTTCTCATTAAGTACAGACTGTATTGTTTTCTTCTGAAGACCATTTTTGAAAAAGTTTTATTTCCAACTGAGAATTATTTGAACAGTGGAACCAAATTGGAGGCAATAAAGGACATTTATTTACGTTTTAGATTTTGTTGTTTGTGTTCACTCTGAGTCATCACCCAAAGCTTTGTCTCTCACATGGAAGCAGGATTCTACACTGGCTTTCTCTGGAACATGAGTCTCCAAACTTAGCAATTTTAAGACTTGTGGACTTCAACTCTCAGAATTCCCCAGCCAGACTGGAGAAGAAGAATCCTATCCAACTGTGCCTTCACAAAAATCAATTTCAACAGAAGTAACAATAGAGGCATGGAAATTCTGAACAAAAAAGGATTAGAAACTTAGGTGTTGAAGTTTCTAAATGCTATGGTCCAAGACTGACAACTGTAGCTAATCTTTGAGTTACAATGATAGTTATAGGTTACTAAGCAAGACAGTTATTAAGTGAGTTTTGCCCCATTTTACGACCTTCCTTGCCACAATTGCTAAGCAAATCATTGCAGTTGTTATACTAAGAACACAGTTGTTCAGAAAACATGGCTTCCCCATTGACTTTATTTGTCAGAAGGTCACAAAAGGAGATCACACAACACCAGGATTGTCATAAATACCTGTGTTTTCCTGAAAATAAGACTGGGTCTTATATGAATTTTTGCTCCAAAAGACACAAATTAGGGCTTATTTTCCAGTTAGATCTTATTTTGGGGAAATAGCACTAAATGCATCCAATGATCTTAACTGGGGCTTATTTTGGGGGCAGGACTTATATTATGAGCATCCTGAAAAAATAATACTAGGGCTTTTTTTCCAGTTGGTCTCAGCCGGTCCTTGAGTCTTGAAGATTTGCCTCACCAAAGTGAATAAAGCCACCGGCTTCTATGTAGACAAATGATGGTTTATTCCATGACAAGCATGACACTCTCTCCTGGCAAGAACAGCTCAAAGCCAAGTAAGATTAGCACTGAGAGCTTTTGTTCTCCATTTCTTTTTATTAGTACAACAACCACAGCCCCGTCTACATGCAACTGCATTCCTGGCTCCACCTAGCCCATTATCCCCTATTGCTGCCATCTCATCATCACATCATTGTAATCACCTAACCCCCTGTCTCAGTCTGCTTCTTCCGAATGGATCCCCACCTCGTGCACCCTCCACTGTCCACCCGGCGTGACCCTGCGTTCCAACCCACTTCCATGTGCCCCTCAGTTGAGTCCTGAGCTGAGCTGTCATAAACACCAACTCTCATAGCAGCTTCTGCTCCATCAGTCACTCAGCTGTCATCTCCTCAGCTGTCAGCATGAGCGTGGAGCCATGTTGCATCTGCTACATCAGATGTAGAGCGATTTCAGCTGCAGCTAGGGTGGCTCATCATCAAGGAGCTGCTGAAGGGGACTCTTGCTGACCTCTGGTGAACTGGCAGGCTCCGAGGTAAGCGTTGCCACAGTCGGAGCCCAACAGTTGGATCTTATTTTTGGGGAAACACAGATATATATCAGTTGCCGAGTGTCTGAATTTTAATCACATAACCATGGGGGTCTCGCCATGGTCAGAAGTATGAAAAACTGTCATATGTCACTTTTTCCAGGGCTGTTGTAATTTTGAACAATCACCAACAAATGGTTGTGAGTCAAGGCCTACCTTCATGCCAGTACCTTGGACAGCACTGGTCCCATAGGGAAGAATCCACAGCTCATACAGATGCTACATTAAAACCTGGCTCAATTGCTAATTTGGCTCATTCCAAGAAGCAATGCAGGCCAAGGAAAGCCAATAGTTTTCTTCTGTATCTGCAGTTTCTATATTTGTCCTGTTTTGTGAAGAAGAAAAACACAATTCAAGCAATCTGGCAGAGCAAATCTCTTCTGATCCCTTCTGATCTTGAGGCCATGACTGAATACTATGATCCAGAGAGCTCTCCCAATTTTCTGTGGTTCCCTGCTGAAGTTTTCTCATTATTGTTGTTTTCTCTAATATTTCTCACAAGTTCTTCTGTCTTAGAAGTACAATAGGAAATAGGGTAATACATCAGCATTTAACAATATGGTAGCATAAGCAACCTGCAGAATGAAATGAAAAGCTTTCCTAGACCTCCCACAATCAATTGGAAAAATAAGGAATTCAACGGAAATGCCCAATTGTGCTCGTACTCTGAAACAGCCACCTAAGATGGCATTGCAATTAGCTGTGTTTGTTTTATTCCGCTCAAATTAGTCCAATTGCTTTTTAAAGAGAAAATCCATAGTTGAGTTATACAATCTCTAAGAAAGCCCTGACTGGTATCAGCTCTGAATCTCACATCCATCAGTTTAAGCATACAATTCAAAGCTGAATCAGCGTGATCTCATGTTATAAATTTTCAGTCTGTAAATCTCCTTTCAGCTTCAAACACACCCCTTATTTTCCAACCTAAGCAATACTTCCTTTGTATTCCCCATATTTCATATTTCTTCCAGAGTTGTTGTTGTGGGGAAAATAGGAGGAAGGTTTGTTGCAAATGTTGGATGCCCTGAGTTTTTTGTAAAAATAATAAAGGCAGGAAAGAAATGAAATGGAACAGAACGGAAAGGAATAGAACAGAACAGAACAAGGAATGGAATGGCATAGAATTAGAATCTCTAGATAGGATAGGATAGGATAGGATA
>BLBF01000059.1:4769857-4780616 GCA_015471245.1 Laticauda colubrina | reverse complement strand
AATTAGAATCTCTAGATAGGATAGGATAGGATAGGATAGGATAGGATGGCATGGCATGGCATGGCATAGAATATAGTAGAATAGAATATGGAATAGGAAAAGAACAGGACAATGAATGGGATGGAATGGAATGGAATAGCAGGAAAACCTATACAATATCTGACAAGTTATTATCCAGTCTCTTCTTAAAAACTTCCGGTGATGAAGCAACCACAATTTCTGGAGGCAAGCAGTTCCACTGGTTAATTGTCCTCGCTGTTAGGAAGTTTCTCCTTAATTCCATCTTGCTTCTCTCTTTGGTCAGTTTCCAACCATTGTTTCTTGTCCTTCCCTCTGGTACTTTGGAGAAAAGGTTAACCCCCTCTCCTTTGTGGCAGCCCTTCAAGTACTGAACTACTTTATCATGTCTCCCCTAATTCTTCTTCTTCTTTTTTTTTGGGGGGGGGGGACACGACTACCCAGACATGCCCTTGTACTTACAAAACAACAAACAAACAAACAAACAAACAAACAAACAACTCACTTTCACACCTGAAGCCAACGGGAGTTTTCAGTCCCCAGGCGCTTGAACCGTTTCTCCTCCTTAAAGAGCCACCAGGGGGCGCTCTCATGCACGTGGATCTTTCAGCCAACGGGTGGCCTGGTTTCAAAAAAAATAAAAAGATTCCCTTGCCCTGGAATGCTTTGCAGTTTATTGATCCAGAGAAATCATTCCAGTCTGTTTCGCTTGTAGGTTTCAAAATGCGAAGGGAGGGGAAGAGGGAGAAAATTGTCGCGGTCATCAGAGACAAAAGCACAAGAAGGTCAAACATGGTTGGCCCAGAAAGTGTCAAAAGCAAAGCGTCCTCGTTTTCTGCTGGAGATGTCCTGATGCCGACTGTTGCGTTCCACAAGAAAGGAGAGCAGCCCCCCCCACCCTGTTTTAAATAGGGGTGAATGGACCTGGAGAGGTCCTAGTGTCCCGTCCCCCTCTTGCATGGCTTGGAGTCCCATAACAAATTGGACGTCAGTATGTTGCAAGGGCAGGTGACTGAGGAGTGGTATGCATACCGGCAGTCCTCGTTTAGCGACTGCCTCGTGTGGTCATCCATTTGCAGGCCCAGTGGTGATGGAAGAAAATAGCTTTGCAAGCAGTTCTGGCCTTTACAGCCTTCGCAGGATCTGTCAAGCCAAGGAAAGCTGAAGTCGGATTGCAGAATTGTGATGTTCTGTTTACAGAGTGCTTTGCTTAATGGCCAAGGTGCCGGTCCCAATTTTGGTTGCTCAATGAATACTACTGCTTGGTCTTCTATTGTCCATTTCAGCTGATTTTCTCTGAAATTATCTGAAGGGAGGGAGGGAGGAAAAATGAAAGAGAGGAAAAAATGAAAGAGAGGGAGGGAAAAAGGGAGGAAGGAAGGAAGAAATGGAGGAAGGAAAAATGGAAGGGAGAAAAAATGAAAGCAGGGAGGGAGGGAGGGAGGAAAAATGAAAGGGAAGAAAAGAGGGAGGGAGGAAAAATGAAAAGCAGGAAGGAAAAATGGAAGGGAGAAAAAAGGAAAACAAGAAGGAAGGAAGGAAGGAAGGAAGGAAGGAAGGAAGGAAAAATGAAAGGGAACAAGGGAGGGAGGAAGGGAGGAAGAAAGGAAAAATGGAAGGGAGGAAAGAAAAATGGAAGGGGGGGAAATAGAAGGGAGGGAGGTATTGTAATTAATGTTGCTATTTATAATTTTAAAACTGAGGTAATAGCAGTGAGAACAAGTGGTTTGCAATAAAATATCATTTATAAGAAAGAGATATCAAACAAATAAATTGAATATCACAATCGCCTCAATGTTTCTTCTTGAAAGGCATCTAAATTGCTGAATAAACAGAAGCATAAAATGCCCATGTTGACTTTCAGGCATGAGGGAATGTTTACAGGCATTAATTCTGGGTCTCTCAAACTACAGAAATGCGTCAGAGTGATCCTGCTCTCTGTTATCTGTAACGTCGGGCCAAATCTCCACAGTACCGTCTTAGTCGAACTTAATTGTCCTTATCTCTCCCGGAGAAAAGGGTAGCATTACCAGATGGAAACTAAGAACACAGAACAGGGTTGAAGCAGCCGCAAACTATAATTCCCAGAATTCTTGATAAAAATTAAGCTTATACACAATGGGAATTAATAGCTTAGTTGGAAAAGCAAAGCCTCTTCTCTTATCACCTTACCCCACAAAATCTGGTCTCACAATGAGAAGCTCAGCCGCTTCTCACAAAAATCTCAGCAGCTCCGTCGTTCCCCGATTCCTACACCTTGGTTTTCCATCTGCAAGGCAGGTGAGAGACAACCTTAATTTTGCCCCAATTCTCCCTCTTCCCCACCCCCACCCCTGAAGTGAGAGTCACATCTTCACAAAAACACACACTCCTTCACACGCCTAAGGTATGGGAATTATGAACTCCTAACACCTAGAGAGGCCCAACTTAGAGGCGTGAGAGGAGAGAGGAGATGTAAATTATTCATATGCTAGTGTGTTGTTTTTTGCTCCCCTTCTCTCCTTTTGTGGCTGACTTGGAAAAATCACAATTTGCTGCTTCGTTATCTGCAAGTAACCCGAAAGAATGTTGGGCAACCTAAAATCTCCCTGATACAAGTGGGGTCTTTTGCCTGTGGACCAACCAACATAGCATGGCCCCTTAAGTACCATGTAAATCTAGACTGGGTGAAACCAGGTTCAGTAGTAGTAACCGTGAGATGGATCTTGGAGTCTCAGCTAAATAGGAGCCAGCAGTGTGTAGCAGCAGCCAAAAAAGCTAATGCAATTCTAAGTTGCATTAACAAAGGGATACAATCAAGATCAAATGAGGTACTAATACCACTCTATAAAGCCTTAGTAAGACCACACCGAGAGTACTACATTCAGTTTTGGTGACCACACTATAAAAAAAGATATTGAGACTCTAGAAAAAGACAGAGACATAGATAGAGACTTGCTCTTGAGAGCAGGCAACAGAACTTCATTCTTAATGTGGGCTAATGTGTTCTCAGTTTTAAAAAAAATGACAATCAAGTTATCTTAAGGCCCTGTCACACTGCCCAACGGATGCAAAACGTATGTAAAAAGGACACAACGGACGAGCAAAATGTTCCATCCGTTGTTATCTGTTCTCAAATGGGGCAAAAATTTGCATAACCGGAGCAGATAACACGGAAAGGAACGGACGCGGGGAGGATGCAGGGCGGATGGAAAGCGGATGCGGAACGGATGGCACATCCGCAAAGCTTCCGGGGGACCTCAACAAAGCAGATGCGGAACGGATACAGCAGATGCACAGCGGATGCACAGCAGATGAAGTGGATGCAGAGCGGAAGCCTAGCGGATGCCTTGCATTAATTGCGCCTGAGGGGGGGGGTTTATTGCGTCTGCCCCGCAGATATAAAGGGAAGCAGCTCGCACGTGGCCAGCATTCAGAGGAAAGACCTGCTGCCAGATACATCGAGTCCTTGCCTGCCCTGCCTGCATGCCTGCCTGCAAGCCTTGTTGCCAGCCTTGCTGCAAGCCTTCCTGCCAGCCTGCCTCCAAGCCTGCCTGTCTTCCTGCCAGGCTTCCTGCCAGGCTTCCTGCCAGCCTTCCTGCCAGCCTTGGTGCCAGGCTTCCTGCCAGCCTTGGTGCCTGCCAGCCTCCCTGCCAGCCTCCCTGCCAGCCAGCAACCCCACAACCATGGGGAAGAAGCGAAAGTCTCAGCAACCTGCCGCCATCCCTGGCAAGAGGGACAGGGCCACCCTCCCACCCCCTGTCCCTGACTCTGCTTCTGCTGGGGCTTCTGCTGCTCGGGCTCGCTCTTCTAGTGCTGGAGCTTCTGCTGAAGCTGCTCCTGGCGGTGGTGCTTCTGCTGGTGCTTACTCTGCTGAAGCAGCTCCTGGTCCTGCTGGTCCTGCTCGTACTGCTCGTGCTCCTGGTCCTGCTCGTGCTGCTGCTGCTGCTGGTGGTGGTGCTGCTGCTGCTGCTGCTGCTGATCGTGCTGGCGCTGCTGCTGCTGCTGCTGCTGATGATGATGATAATGATGATTATGATCCTGCTGGTGATGATGATGATTATGATTATGATCCTGCTGCTGGTGGTGGTGGTGGTGGTGGTGGTGGTGGTGGTGTGGAGGAGCAGCCCCTACTACCTGGGAGCCCCTCTGATGAGGGCCCATCTGGTCCTGCCAAAGGGAGGAAGAAGTGTATGCGGGGACGGGAGAGGAGGCAATACTTTATTGAGGAGGAACACGAGAATGAGGTGCTGGAGTGGCTGAGAGAGAACGACTATCTGTGGCGGAAGGGACACCGTCTCTACAGGGACACCAAGTGGAAGCAGGCTGCTTGGAGAGAGAGGGCGGAGAGTATGGGTTACACTTCAGAGGTGCTCCTCGGCTGGTGGAAGCACATGCACACCTGGTACGGGAAGCTGCACCTGAAGAAATCTGGCCAGGCCACAGTTAAGCTGACGGACAGAGACCTACGTCATGGCCAGGTGCAGCTTCCTGGAGGGTGAGATCCGCCACCGAGGAGCACCAGGAGCCCCTCTTACTACCTTCTCTCTCCGGCAGCCTGCTGAGAGCCAGTCCTCTTCCGGCCTAGAGTCAGTCCCTGTCTCCAGGCAGGTTTCTATGGAGCGTGCCACGGCGGAGAACCTGCGGACAGGTGTTTTAACCGTGGTGGAACGCGTGGAGGACTCCCTGGTGCGGTGGGAGAAAGGAGACGGCACGTCCACCACAGCCCTACCCACATCCACCCCCAGCTCCACCTCCACAGAAAGGCACAGAGGCAGACCAGAGGGGCAGAGCCACACTGTCCTGCTGGAGATCAGGGACACCATCCTGGGCAGCATAGATCTCCTCTCTCAGCTGGTCCACGCCGACTCCTCATCCTCCAACCGCAAGCCCTTCCTCACCTATGTGAACCAGACCCTCACGGACATGGAGGAACCCCAGTACCAGGTGGTGAAGGACTGGATCACCGAGCTGCTTCACAACCCTCCAGACCCAGAGGCACCTGATCCCAACCAGTCCAGGTCTGCTCCTCCACCCCAGGTGATGTCCCTCCCATTCCAAGGCTTCCCACAGGCCCTCACCTACCAGGGCTACGGCTACCAGGAGGTTCAGCAGCACAGGCAGCAGCCCTTCCCAGTCCAGGCACAGAGTCATCGGGCGACACCGTTGCCACCGGTTCCACTGATGCCACCGATGCCACCCACACCAATGATGCCACCGACGACAGCGATGCCACCCACGCCAATGATGCCACCCACGCCATTCCTCACCCAGCTGCAGACCAGACAGCCCCACTACACTACTCCTTCCTCCACCCCAAAGCCAAGCCCGGCCTCAGTACATCTGTCATCAGTACTGGGGCTGACACCCCATGGCATGGAGGAAGGACCTCTCAGCATCACGGGGCTGAGCCAGCTGTCCGAGACCTTTCTTAACACACCGTCACATGTTGTCCTCTCGGGTCCAGGCACCCCAATGACACCTCAGACCAGCACTGCAGCAGCACCCACCTCCACAGCACCTGGACCCTTCACCCCTGAGACTGGGCACACCTCCGAGTGACCATGAAGACTGCCAGAGACTGGGTGTGGACTTTATTTGGACACTTGACTTGGGTCATTTTTCTGTTACAGCTTGTTGTTCAAAAAAGTTTATCTTTGATTCACACATTTGCTTCATTTATTTTTTTTAATAAAGTCTTGGTGGAAACTTTTAGAATTGGTTTAAGCCTTTACATGCTTGTGGGATGGGTTAAGATAGTAGTGGGGTGGGCAGGGATACCTATGGGATGATCAGGGATACCTGTGGGATGGGCAGGGATACCTTTGGAATGGCTAATAGCTGTGGGATAGATAAACCTCCAGTGCAAGCATAGTGGGACTGTAGGGTCCACCCTCCCAGGTGCCACATCTATGGCCCTTTATTATCAATAATAATGTAATAATCATCTACACATGTCAACACAAACACAACTCTTTATTAAACGCCTTGTTCATTGTAGGCCCACCCAACATACATGGCCCAATCTCATCCATGTGATGAGACAGACTGAAGGAAGCACTCATTAATCATCTATCATCCTGTCTTGCCACTCCACTGCTCCAGCTGGGGAGTTGCACCAGTGTTTCAGGAGGTTGCGCTGCTTCTTCCCTTCACGTGAGGCTCTGTTGGGGCCTTGTACATCCTCAGTGTCTATCAGGTTCTGCCCTTGCCTCCATTCCCCAGGCTCCATGTCCCCATTGCCTTGTTGGAGGTCCACGAGCCTGTTCTGCAAGACTGGATAGCGGGTGCGCATGAGATTGTGCAGGATGCAGCAAGCTTCCACGATCCTCCTCACGGTCTCTGGGTGATGCTGCATGGTGGTGAGAAGTACCTGGAACCTGTTGTCCAGGATGCCAAAGGCATTCTCCATCACCCGCCTTGCCCTGGACAGTCTGTAGTTGAAGATCCTCTCTTCACGGGTGAGGAGTCTGGAAGTGTAGGGCTTCATGAGGTAGGTTCTGAGGGAGAAGGCGTCATCCCCCACGATGAAGTAGGGCACATCTTGCGTGTCGTTGGGCAGGGCGTCTGGATCTGGGAAGCCCATGATGAGGTTGCCTTCCAGCCCCTCATTGAGGTCACTGGCGTTGTATACCTGGGCATCTGAACATAAGCCGTTGCCTGAAGCATCGATGTACATGAACTTGTAGTCAGCATCGACCATGGCGAAGAGGATGATGCTGAAGAAGCCCTTGTAGTTGAAATAAGTGGACCCCGACTTGGGTAGTGCTCTGCAGGCCACGTGCTTGCCATCAATGGCTCCAACGGTGTGTGGGAAGTTCCACCTCTGATACACACTGCTCTGCAACTTTCTTCCATCCTTCTTCAGTGGAGGGGCACTAGAGGAGCTCCTCCAGGTATTCTTTGATGATGGCCTGCACCACTTCTCTGACCACAATGCTGATGGTGTTGTGTGGCACCCTCCATCCGTACTGCATGCTCCTGTAGGTGGTCCCTGAGGCCAGGTGGTGCAGAGTGAGTGCCACCTTGAGCCCAGGTTCCAGGCTGGGCCGGAAGTTGGTGTTTGCCTTGGTCAACCTGGGTGTCAGCCGCTGCACAACTTCGTCAAACATGGCTGGAGGCATCCTCATGAAGTTCTGGAATGCCCGAGTGTCTTCGTTCCTGAGCTCCACCATCAGCTTGTTGTACAGTCCGTACTCTGCTCTTCTCCCGATCCATCTTCGGACCCAGACGCTTCTTGGCCGCCTCTTTTATTTCCCGTAGTAGAGTTCACAGAGCCTGTAGATGGCTTCGCACTGTTGCAGAAGGATGGTGGCTGCCAAAAGGAGTGTGTTACGATCCACGGTGGACATGACTGGATGCTGTGGAAGAGCAAGAGTCAGATGAAGGCTGCAGAGGTCTGCACCGCAGGGCTGCTGTTCTGAAAGTAAGATCCAGATGAGTTGCTCCCCCTTTTTATAGGCAGTATAGGTGTCCCTTTGCATCCTCTAGGCATCCTCTAGGCATCCTCTAGGCATCCTTAATATCCGAGATAGGTCCTCTCTGCGAAGGTTTTTTCCATTTTAAATGCTTTGTTTCCATGCTGAATCCGTTCTGCATCCGTTCTGCATCTGTTCTGCATCCGTTCCGCATCCGTTCCGCTTTCTCCCTGCGTCCGAGCAGATGCGAGTTGCGCGGATGCGGAACGGATGCCTAGCAGATATAGCGGATGCGTAACGGATGCAGAACGGATGCCTAGTGGATGCGTAGCGGATGCAGAACGGACGAATTGGATACATTTTCCGCGCAAAAGTTTTGAGCAGCTCAAAACTTTCTGAGCGGATGAAATGTCAGTAGACGGATGCTGGACGGATAGAGAGGAAGCAAAACGGAGGCAGTGAGTACAGAACGGATACATCGCATTAACCAACGGATGGCAAGCTTTTTTGTCCATTTTACATCCTCTTTGCATCCGTTGGTGCAGTGTGACATGGGCTTTATTTTCTTAGATTCAGGGCTAGATCACAAAGGAGAAATCAAGTGGTTGAATGCCCTTCTTATGAAAGGGCATCATGAAAATAGAAGTATGCAACTGAAGGTGAACTCTTGTAACAAACAACATCAGTTCTTCTTAAGTTCATTCAAAACATTTCAGATACTCTGATCAATGTGGATAATATTGCCTGACTGGAATAATTGGTGGGAAAAGGGCAGTATAAGCCAGCAGAAAATGAAATACACTCATTAGTTTGCATTCGATAAAGAGATTTTCCTGAACATTAACAGAGCACTGTATACTCTTCCCTTGCATAGACCACATTTGCTGGAGGCTTGCTGGGGAACGGAAGACTTTGCTCTCACATTTTTCAGGCAAGTTGTTTAATTTTAACCCCAAACACAACGGTGCCGTGGGCCAAAGAAGCATATTTGCATTTTTTTTTCAAAAAAACCTGAGTTGTTTTGCTTCTATTTTTTTTCTCTCTGCCCCCATGAAGGTCAGAAGTGAATAATTCAAAAGATGTGGTGATATTATTCACTGAAGGAGAAACAGCAATGAGTTACACATCAGCAGAAATAAGCGTAGCCATGTTGGTGCATAGCCCTAGATGTATTGGCCTCTTTTGGAAAAGGGTTGATGGCAAAAGCTGTATGCAAACAGCTTCTTGCTTCTCAAACATTATTCCTGTAGAACTTGGCTTGCTTCAACAAATCTTACTTTATCAACCATTTGATGGGCTGGTACTGAACTGATGAGTTGCCAATCATCAAAAATGTAAGCAAATGATTCCAAAAGAGATCTCGGCCATGAAAAAGTGTGCAAATGTGACATGTTGTGGTTCAAACTCTTAACAACAGCTGATGTCTGCCTGTTAAAGACGACATTTAGACATGACTCTTCTCATAGAACTTTGCTCCAAATGGTGGAGCATCCTTGATCCGGGATAGTATCTCTCTCTCGCTGCATTAAGGTAATCTCCTATTTGAGGAGAAAGAGTCAAAGTTAAGCAAATCAAAAGACACATTGAGCCCTCTTTGGTTTGATTTATGCCCTACTTTTCCTCTGTGAGCTGTGTGATGGATGCAACGTTCTATTTTCCAATTCAGGCACAACCTTGTGTAGTAGACTTGGCTGAGAATAGTGGTGGGATTCAAAAAAAATTACTACTGGTTCTGTGGGCGTGGCTTTGTGGGTGTGGCTTGGTGGGTGTGGCTTGGTGGGCATGGATATTGTCAAATCTCCATTCCCTTCCCACTCCTGGGGGAAGGTTGCTGCAAAATCCCCATTCTGTCCTCACTCCACTAACCTGCTTTCCAGCTCCGTTCTCCTGTGCAGGGCAACCAAAGAAGACCCAGCTGATCAGCTGGGACTCAGTGAGAGGCAGAGAAGAGATGGAGTTGGTGGGGCCAGTCAGAGGTGGGATTTGCCAGTTCTCCAAACTACTCAACATTCCCACAACCGGTTCTACAGAACCAGTCAGAACCTGCTGAAAACCACCTCTGGCTGAGAAGGAATTTGAGGCCCACTCTATTTTCATGGTTAAAGGTAAAATTTGTTAAAATTTTAAAAGTAACACCATAACTGCGATGAGATGTTTGCCCATAAAGTAAGCAGTGTTGGGATTCAACATCCCATAAGGATCCTTTCCATATAGGACTAGAAGTTGGTTCCATTGCATTAAGCCAAGGAAGAAAAGATTTCTGGCAGAAGGAAGGGAGAACAACGCTCAACCTTTTATGAACATTGCATTAAAGAGACAGAAGAATCCAAGTTAGAAGGCCACTTTAGTAGGCCAATTTAATGGGCATTCCCACAGAAGCCTTTTAAAAAGGCACATTATTGGTCATTTTCCTTCAGAATAGATGTATCGTGTCTCCAATTATTGAAGACAAGTTGTCTTTTCTTTTTTTTTGAGGGAACACAAAAGAAATTATCTTAGATTTAGAATAACAGAGTTGGAAGGGACCTTGTTGGCCATCATTGAAACCCCTGCTCAAGTAAGAGACCCTATGCCATTCCTGACAAGTGTCTGTTGCTTCTTTTTCTTCTTCCTCTTCTTCCTCTTCTTCTTATCTTCTACTCTTCTTCCTCTTCTTCCTCTTCCTCCTCTTCCTTTCTCTTCCTCTTCTTTCTCTTATTCTTATCTGCTTCCTCTTCTTCTTCCTCTCCTCCTCCTCCTCTTCCTTTTCTTCTTTTTCCTCTTCCTCCTCTTCTTTTCTCTTCTTTTTCCTCTTCCTCTTCTTCTTATCTCCTTCCTCTTCCTCTTCTTCTCCTCTTCCTTTTCTTCTTCTTCCTCTTCTCCTCCTCCTCTTCCTTCTCCATTTCAGCTTCTGTTTGGCCTCGGTGGAAAGAGCACGGTGAACCCCACAGCCTTTGGCTTGATGCAGCTTCTAATTTTTTTTTTTTTTTGCAAAATATTCTTTAAAAGGGAATCTCCGGAGACCACCTTCCTAATTGCAGTGCCAGAAGCTGTGCCTTTCAGCCATGGCTGATGGCAAGGGTAATTAAAAGTACTTTTATGCTGGGATGTTACAAGCGTAACAGAGAAGACTCACATGGTTATCACTTTACAATCTGTTCCTGGGGAGCCTTGTGAATTCTCACAGTAACACGTTGTCACGACCTGTTTAAAGATCACTAAAATATTTAAAACCAAAAGGGGAAGTCAGGAAACATTTAACTAAGCAGGGATGGGGTATATTGGATCAAAGGGGGAAGGGAGGGAGGGAGGAAAGTTGGAAGGAAGGAAGGAAGGAAGGAAGGAAGGAAGGAAGGAAGGAAGGA
>BLBF01000059.1:4735823-4753191 GCA_015471245.1 Laticauda colubrina | reverse complement strand
GGAAGGAAGGAAGGAAGGAAGGAAGGAAGGAAGGAAGGAAGGAAGGAAGGAAGGAAGGAAGGAAGCAAGCAGAGGGAGGGAGGGAGGATTAGCAATAGCATTTAGACTTATATACTGCTTCACTGTGCTTTTATAGCCCTCTCTAAGTGGTTTACAGAGTCAGCCTATCGCCCCCAACAATCTGGGTCCTCATTTTACCTACTTCAGAAGGACAGAAGGCTGAGTCAACCTTGAGCCTGGTGAGATTCAAACCGCCAAATTGCAGGCAGCTGGCAGGCAGCAGATGTAGCCTGCAGTACTGTACTCTGACCACTGCGCCACCCCAACTCAGAAGGAAGGAAGGCTGAGATAACCTTGAGCCGGTCAGGATCAAACTCCAGGCTGAATGCAGAGCATTCCATGCCGGTTTCATAGCTTTGACTTCTAGCTACATCCATTGAAAAGCAAGCTGCATTAAATTCAGCAAGGCTAAAGTCAGCCCAGGCCAATAAGCAGGGAGTTGATTCTCTGTCTTATATGAACCTCTTGGGATTTCAAGGGACACTGGAGGGAGCAGGCTTCCCTCGGCTCCTGACACATTGATTCTATTAAAGCCATGAAGCATTTGGGAGCGTTGATGACAGCGCTTGAGACTTCATCTGTCACAGCCGTAATGCGGCACGACACACTTGGTGTTTCTAGAATCCGACAAAGGGGGAGGAATGCAATGCATATTTTTTTTCCTCCATAGATTTGTCGCATACCTGGAAAAATCCAGCCAGAGTCCTTTTTTGCACATTTGAACTGTTCAACTAAGCAAGAGTAAAAGTTGGAAATTAAAGCAAAGCTCATTTGGTAGATCGGCATGCCAAGAAGCTGCTGGTCTTTTTTCTTTTCCTTTCTTTTTAGCAAGAGTTAAGATTTCCTACTGGACTCTGCTGACTTTGGGTGGATTCCTTTTTAATAAATGATTTAACCAAGATAGAGTTTTAGGATCATCCTTTTCTAGAACCTTCAAAAACATCACGTATCGAAGAATTATGTAAGTCTAGTTTAATTAAAAGGGCTGGTGTGATAGTATAGCAATGTTTCAATATCTGAGGGGCTGCCACAAAGAAGAGAGGGTTAAATAATTCTCCAAAGCACCTGAAGGCAGCACAAGAAGCAACAAATGGAAAATAATCAAGGAGAGAAGCGACCTAGAACTAAGGAGAAATTTCCTGACAGTCAGAAAAATCAACCAGTGGAACAGCCTGCCTCCAGGAGTTGTGGGTGCTTCAACATTGGAAAATTTAAAGAAGAAATTGGACAACCATTTGTTCGAAATGGTATAGGGTTTCCTGTTTGAGCAGTGGGTTGGACTAGAAGACCTCCAAGGTCCCTTCCAACTCCATTTTTCTTAATTGACAGACGGATGAATAGATGGCAGATGAATGACAGACAGATGGATAGATGGACTAATGAACAAACAGAAGGACGGACGAATGGATGGACGAATGGATGGATGGATGGATGGATGGATGATGGGGCAATACAGTACTATAAAGTGAGTTTAGCTGTGTGTCATATTATACACAGATTTTGGAAAAGGAATGTAGAAACATGTGAAGTTAAAGCAGACTTACTATCCCAAGTTTATTAACTCTAAAAATGCTCATATTTCCAAGATTAAAAAGTAACCATTAATCAAACTTGAAAGAAGAAAAAAATGCACATTTTTCATCTTCTCTTGTAGAACATCCTTCATAAAATATTTTAACTTTTTTTAAAAAAAAAAATCTTATCCTCTGCTCTCTGTAAAAACTGTGTTCGAGATCTGAAGTATAGTAGTTCTGGAAAGAAGGCAAAATCAGAGGAGCCCTGATGAAAACAGAATGAAATACGTGCAACTTCACATGAGTTCAGTACAGTGGTTCTGGTTCACACCGGTCCTCATGACCCGGTTGCGCCAGTGAGCAGTTGGCCCCGCCCACCCGGTCTCATCCTTTCCTGTGTTTTATTTCCTTTTACTTCCACGCCTCAGCTGTTTTACTCACCAGCCCTGAACACATGGTCAGTTTTGAAGCTTAAAATCGATGGTTTGTGGACTCATACAACCGGTAGTTTAAAAAAGAGTGAATCCCACTCTTGGTTCAGGCCCCTCCCCCCATGTGATTAACATGCCCTGTTTTCCAACACAAGAATAAAGAAATAGGAATCAGATGGTCTGTACTTTTCTTCCCTCAAAGAATTCTCATCTTCTGGTCTTTGTGTCAGGATTCCGGCAGTTACCCCCATTTAAATCATGAGTCTTGAGCCAAACTTCCAAAACTTTAAAGTGATTTATTGGGAGTGAACATGTCTGGCACTGCCTGGGTGTAGCCAACTCTGAGACACATTATTCATTGTCACCCTTGACCCTGGTTTCCCCCCACCCCCTAAGTGTACCATAATTCATATTCCTCAATAGGACACATCCATAGCCAAGAGTCATTAATCTTGCTCTCCAGTTTGAATTTTGTATGGCAGAAACTTCAGTCACCTCATTACTATCTTTGAAAACATTCATGGAATGCACTTTCAGTTTGCAAGCTGCTGCACTGCTCCCCCCTCACTTTCTGTTGACAACTCTAGAAAGATCAGAGAAATATTTTATGAGTTGACACTTTGTTCTTCTCATCGATTGAGTTTGGCAGTTCTTATCAACAAGCAAAAAAATCCACCAATAATAGGAGCAGAGAGGTTAGTGATCAATTCAAGATGAAGACTCAGCTTGACTGATTTTTGAAGGTCAGTCACAGACAGTGGCAGAGATTGGAATAGAAGGCATTGAGAATTAAACCCACTTGGGCTACCCTGCTGGGGGTGACCCTTGCAAAAAAACCCTGATTCCCTTGAATTAATGCCACCAGCTCCAGAAACCTTTTCAAGATTGGAGTGTATGGTAGTAATTCTCAACGTACAACCACACAATTGAGCCAAAAAAATTCTGTTGTTAAGTGAAACAGTTGTTAAGTGAGTTTTGTCCCATTTTACAACCTTTCTTACTTCCATCGTTAAGTGGATTAAGCTGCGGTTGTTAAGTTAGTAACTCAGCTGTTAAGTGAATCTGGCTTCACTGTTGACTTTGCTTGACAGGAAGTCGCAATAGGAGATCACATCAGGAGTGGGCTGCTACCGATTCACACCGGTTTGGGTGAACTGGGTATTAATTTTACATGTGGTTTACTGAACCGGTAATTGCAACAACTGGCTGCCCTGCCCTTCCTCTCCCAGGAGTCTCCACCCAGCCTGTTTCGGAACCCAGGTAAGTGCAGGGCCTGTGTAGAGGCTCACGGAGGATGAAAAAAGGATCACCTGGAGGCTTCAGAAGGCCAGAAGTGGGCCTGTTTCTGGCCTCCAGAGAGCCTCCGGAGCCCAGGGAGGCCATTTTCACCCTCCTGGAGGCTCAAGGCAAGCCTCTGGAGCCTGGGTAGCACAAAAAATGCCCCCCCTGCTGTGGTGCAGGAGGCCAACTAGGCTATGCCCACCCAGCAACCAGGCAGAGAACTGGTTGCCCTAATTTTTTGAAGTCCATCCCTGGATCACTTGACCCCTGAACACAGCAATGATTATAAATATGAACCAGTTGCCAAGCATCTGATTTTTGATCACATGATTGTGGGATGCTACAAAGGCCGTTTCTGGGAAAAACTGTTGTCAGTCCTTTTTTTCAGTGGCGTAGCTTTGAATGGGCACTAAATGAACTGTTGTAAGTCAAGGACTTACCTGCATTGTTAAAGGCTATAGCTGTAAGCCTCCTTCAGAGTTATGATAGGAATTTAGAATCAGCCATCTGCCACTCTCCCAGCTTCTCTTTCCATGCACGTCGAGCAGACTCAAAAAGAGCCTCTGGTTATATCCTTTGTTGACGGAAAGAATAAATCTCTAATTCTGGGATGGAAACAATTTGATGAGCGAATATTGGCAGGAGGTGAAGTCCAGAACTGGAGATGACCTGATACAAAGAGAGCCAGCTCCATCCATTACAGACAGTTGGTGAATGCAACTGGCCTCCTTTAATTCAATGGTCACCAACTGGTGGTTCATGGAACACTGGTAGACCATGAGAAAATTTTGGTGGTCCACAGAAAAAATATTTGAATGTTTTATATTGCCCTAAATCAGGGATCCTCAAACTATGCTCCCTGGGCTGGATATGTGCAATGAAATTTTTTGTTGCTGCAGAGTCTCCCCCTTCGGGGTCTTTTTATGTGGGTTGGAGGGGGACAGGAATTCCGACTTGGGGTCTGCTTCAGCCTCCTGGTGCAGGGCTTTGGGCGAAGGCTGGAGAGAAGGACCACTGGTGGCGAAGAGCCTGAGAGGGCCTCGTTCCAGTGGGACTGCATCATGGCCTGGAACTGGCTGACCATCTCAGCCCGCTGACCCTCCAGGTGCTGATACCTGGCCTTGCACTCCCCAGGTCTTCCCTCTGCTTGGAAAGCCTATGCTCGTAGTCCTCAGTGACGTGCTTCTGCTGAGTCTCCTTCTTGGTCAGATCCAATTTGAACTCAGCCAGCTGTTTTACCAACTCTTTCTCGTGGTGGCTGCTTAGCTCCAACAATTGCTTCCTGTTGGGCCCTAAGGAGCAGTGGTGGGATTCTACCAGTTTCCCTACTGGTTCAGTGATCACGTGAACCTAACACATGCACACACAGCTTTCCATTCACCAGCTGAGGCTCTGCAGCGCCAATCAGCTGAGAGGATAAAGAACAGGAAAGCTACGGGTGGGTGGGAGGGCCAATCCTGCATTTTTCTCTTCTTTCTCCTCTCAGCTGATTGTTGGGGCTTTTTAATTTTTTACTATGGGTTCGGCTGAACCAGGTTGAACCAGTAGCATTTTACCACTGCTATGGAGCTAAGCGGGCAGGCAGGGAGTGGCTGGGAAGGGAGGGGCGAGTAGAAGCCAACAAAGCGCCCCTTGATGTAAGTGACATCAAGTTGGCCACGCCCATCCAGCCAGTCACTAGGCAGATCATATTAGTGGTCCGCGGGATTTAAAATAATGAATTTAGGGGTCCCTGAGGTCTGAAAGGTTGGTGACCTCTGCTTTAAGTTAGTTATGTCAATATTTTCGGCCCTGCTAGATGGCAGCACTGAGCAGTTTGGCTGATCTTTAAAATCTAAGGAGGTTGGGACTTGGTTAATATGAGGATGGGTGACCACCAAGTGGTGGGCTATAATGGGGAAGCTTTAAAAAACAATGTCGTAGGAGGAGGCAACCGTAAATCCTCTGTATTACTACCAGGAAAACCACCTAGGGCATGCTTTGGTTCCTTTGCGCCCTTCCAAATGAAGGGAAACCACGCCTGCCCTTCATTTTTTGGCAACTGTGCCATCACAATTCAATCCGACTGCTCCAGGGGTTGCAGGGAAGAGCAGGCAGGGGAGGAGGGGGGGTTTGCAGGGAGCTTGAATTCGCTATCTCTAGTGAGTCATCTCTGCAGACAACACTTTTATCTTTGAAGGCCATATTTCTCGCTTTATTTTTTATTTTTATTTTTAAAAAAGAGGGGGGGGAAAAGCTTCATTTCTCCTTTGCAGGCGAAATGAGGATGCTTCTCCATGTTTAATCTCTTTAACCGCTTTTGACAAAAGGAAAGCATATTTACTTTCCCTCCAACCAACCACCCAACCAGAAGGTTGGGCTGTCCAATGGCCAGAAGTAAGGAGCAGCTCGCTTGCATGCCCAACCTTTCCCCCACAACCCCCCTTAATCCTGGTGGTTGGTAGGGAGGGACCTTTATTCACACACACACACACACACACACACACACACACACACACACACACAGAAACAGAGCCATGTGATAAAACTTGCAGGCTGAAATTTCTCTCTCTGCTTCTCACCCCCTTTTCTCCTCTCCTCTTCTTTCCAGACATGCCAAATTACTCTGGCAGCCCTAGATGTGTCTCTCAGCTGTGCTGCTGCTGCCTCCGCCTCTGATTCTCCCCTTCCAGATGTTGACAGGCTCCAAACTGAATCGGTGGCTCCAGAGGCACAACAGCTCTTCTCCCCTCTGTGTGGAATCCGAAGGGGGAATGCACGGCAGAAGGGCAAGCAAAAAGGCAAAGTTGCATATTTTTCCGGCGGCACACAGAGGCAATTACCCAGAGCGCATTCCAGAGGTTTGAATTGTGAGCAGGTCCTGCTTGTCATTTTTTTTCCTGAGTGGGAAGAAGTGTGGAGGAAAGAAGAAGAAAAAGGGAGAGAAAAGGAAAGGAAGAAAGCTCTCTGTCTCATATACACACAGAGGCGGAATGTCTGTGCTTTCCATCCTCCTGCTAGGTAAGTTGGAGAATTTGGTTTTGTCCCTTAATTTAATTTGGGGAAGGCAGCCTAAAGTTGCAACCATAAGATGCAAAGGGAGGGAAAAACTGTTGGCATTAAAGTTTGCAAGAAGCTCATCTGCTTTCAATTGCTTGTTCTTTTACAAGTTAATGCGAGCATTCAAAAGTTAAAGCCCAGTTTTCTTTTCCAACCCATTCCAGACGTAAAGCTCTGTTCTCCAAAAGGTTTGTTGGATAGGTTTTGGGGTGGCGGGGGGGGGGGGGTGTTACACCATCATCTGTTAACCAGGTTAACTATTTTGTAAGGGCTCTTTCTTTGCCTCTCTGAAAGGCATGTATAACATGGAAAGGTGTTTGGGGGGCCAAAAAAAAAAAGAAACATATTGGACTCATTTGTCTTTTTTGCAAACATGAACAAAGAAAACATGTTTCAGGACTCGGGGTCAATTTATTTAACTTTTTGGAGACGGGTGATTTTTGCGCAGGAGTTCATTTGTCCTGTTTTAAAGGAGTGCATTGTTTCCAACTGATACTGTTTTTTTTTTTAAAAAAAAGTCTAAATTAGAAACAGATGTGTCAACCTACCACTTGGAAAGAGGTCCTGGGGAGGTGGGGGCAGAGAATGATTGAAGGAAAGGGGCTGAGAGGCAAAAGAGAGAAACTGAAGAACAAAAAAGTCAACAACAAAGAGAAAGAGAGGAAAGTACAGAGGAGAGATAATAGATAAAGAGAGTGATATTTGTTTTAAAATATCAATGGTTTCACAGAGGGGAAAACGAAGGTTGCTCTAGAATCCAAAGGGGGGGGGGGAATGGCTTCTTGTTCTATAAAATCCATTCAGTTATGAAAGTGTGGCTGCTACGTTCACATGTTCTACTTTTGACACAGTAGGGTCATCTAGTCCACCCTTCATCCCCCTGAAGTACTGAACTTATTTTATGGAATGTTGCACACATGATTACATTAATGGGATTTTGAAGGCTTTCCACTTTGGCGAGAAAGGGCCATGATGGTTCATGAAGAAATGAAAGAAAGAATGGCCAGATACGAGCAACCAAAAATGGTTTGATTTATCAAAATTATGTGATAAACTATGTGAACCCAAATAAGAAACAGATACATTGCAGAGAGCACCTTCTGCCCAATAATGCAAGAGGGTTCATCACTGAACACAGCCAGCAATAAATAAAACAGTTCTTTCTGGTGCTCTTCTGATAAAACGAATTACATCCACCAGTTATCCATGGCTCTTGCCTTAAAGAAGATTATACAAAATGGAGGGGAGAGAGAGAAAAAGATGGAGACGATTATTAAAGAAAGTAGACTGGAGTAAAAGCCAACTGCTCATCTCTTGTGTGAGACAATTAGATGCTGTCTCTTTCAGCCTCTTTTCTAGCATATTGTACTTTCTCCTGAGGTATGTTATGTGGAGAATGAGTTTCTCCTTCCGTTCTTCTTCTTACTACCTTGGGCTGACAAGCAGGCAGCTACACACACACACACACACACACACACACACACACAAAATAAAACCATGGATTAGGGCCACGCAAGGGTTGCCAAATCTTGCTGTCCTCACCTCAGACACAAAAGAATTGACTCAAGGACAGACTCGCCATCTCCCTTAGGAAAGCTAAGGAAAGAGCATGTACAATAAAAAGTCCTTGGAGCTTTTTTTTTTTTTTTTTTATATGCACGAAAAAATGATTGCAGAGGTTTTGCATCGCGTTGATGCTCTACAAAGGATGGAATAGATGGATACCAGATCGTTGTCAGAAAAAATAGCGAAAGAGAGAATTAAGCTGGAAGGTAAAATATGTAAAAAGCATTTGCCGAAATTCGGTGTATTGAGTTTAACAAAAAGACGGACTCGGGGGTGGCAAGATAGCCATGTTCCAATATCTCAGGGGTTGCCCCAAAGAAGAGGGAGTCAAGCTATTCTCCAAAGGACCTGAGGGCAGGACAATGAGTGGAAACTAATCAAGGAGAGAAGCAACTTAGAACTAAGGAGAAATTTCCTCATAGTGAAAACAATTGATCAGTGTAACAACTTGCCTCCAGAAGTTGTGAATGCTCCAACACTGGAAGTTTTTAAGAAGAGATTGGACTGCCATTTGTCTGAAATGGAATAGGGTTTCCTGCCTAAGCAGTGGGTTGGACTAGAAGACCTCCAAAGTTCCTTTCAACTCTGTTATTCTGTTAAGCGTGCAGGACAGTCTAATTCATTAGCCTTTCCTAGTTCTTCCGATCATCTGGTGACATTGTCTTTCATCTCTGCCAGTTCCAAGTTTGAGATCTCAACTATAAGGAAAGAATCCTGAAAGGAAAAAAAAAATGATATTGGAACAAATCTAGGGTGAAAACGCAAATTTCCTTATGACAAAACTAAATATAGCACCACAAAGAAAGCAGCCTTAAAGAAAAGGTAAGGCAGGAGGATGAAGTAAACAGAATTAGGAAAAAAGAACAAAACATCTTTATGAGGAACCCAAAGGTCTTCAAGTTCTGTTCTTAGGATTTTGGGAAGTGTTTGGATGGCCACTGAAGGAAGGAAGATGCCAGGGGAACCAGAATTAGAATCTGATCTTTTGAAGTTTAACTTGCATTTTCAATTCTTCCCAAAATAGCTTTCTCATCTTGTGATAATTTCAATCATGAGATGATTTGTCCTTCTCCTTCTCCTTCTCCTCCTCCTCCTCCTCCTTCTCCTCCTCAGACAAGACCAAGCAATTTGTAGTCATCTTGTTCCTCCAAACAAGAACAGAGAAATGAAGCAATGCTCAAAGAATCACATTCTTCTGACATAGCAGGAAGTCAGTCCATAAACATCTGGGTATACAAATCAGATGTATTAATATAAAGATATATAATATGACAATTGACCACATTTTATCTCTTTCTCCTATAGTTTTAAATTGGTAGAATACTTCAATAGATACGTTCCATTGTACGTATGTAAGTCTCAGTACCAGAGACTTACATAGCCAGAATGGCATGGCACCATCTTAAACCAGACCCATGCCCTCTTCTTTGAGACTTAGAAAAACCTTATATTTGCAAAAGAACAAAAAGGGTTTTAAGGGTCAGGGGGAAATCCATAGCAGATTGAACATGCCCAGAGGCCAGAAAACATTGATAAACTTTGGAGGAGATAGAAAACTGGTTGAGAAGAACTTGATACTTAAGACTCCACATGCAATATTTTAGTATGTAATCATTTTAAGACTCTTTTAAAATCACCCCTGGCTATTGCCTAATGAAATGTTCCCAATTGATAAAAAAGGGAAGAAGAAAATAAATAAAACCCAGCTGTATAAGAAACTATGGCAGTCTAGATGTTTCCATTAGTCATGACATTTTGGAAGAAAATTTGTAATCTGCACTTTTAAAATAATAATCTTGGGGTGTCAAATCAAAAAGCCCAGTTTAGCCACCATACTTGGCAAGAGAGACCAAAAGGGTAAAATTGTATAGCCTCCCAAAGATCTCATTCAGAAGTTACTTCAAAAGGTTATTATAATCGTTTCAGGATTGTTATATTGTTCTTATTTCTCAATTCTGTCAAGGGCCAGAAACTATGCATTCACAAGCAAACGTTATTTTGGAAACAATTATCTTATTTTTTTTTTATTAGAGCCATTCATAACAAAACTAAAACTAAACTAAATTCAGTGATGACACATATAAAGTGTCCCTCATTTCCATCTTTCCTTCAAAATTATACAAGCTAGTAATTTATCATATCCTAGACATGGCATATTGCAGTACTAATGGTCTGTGGAAAGGTATCACAACTGGATTTCAACTTGGCACGTAAACAAACTCCAACTTGAGAAAAAGTAAACAGAGAGATTTCTTTCCTTGGCTGTTTCTTCTTCGTAGGGATATACTTCATGGGTGGGGAGGCATTCTTTCACCCTAGCCAAAATGTATGAGACATATTCTGCTGCTGTAATATAACCTATCCTCCCAAGGACATGAGTTTTTTTTTTTAATCTGTCTTGAAAGAATGTTAATAGCTATAGAAAAGTTTGAAGCAGAACAAAATTCTATATTAGAGCAAGGAAGCAGAGCACTGAAATGATATTTGTCCACCAAAGAAAATGCTGGCAGTGGAGTTGAAATGTAGAGTCAAATATTCCTTCTTTCTTCCCAACCCCTCTCTGGCCCAAAATCTTTTTTAAAAATATATATTTTCAGCCTCGAAGGCAGATTGCTTTGTGACCGGTTTAAATCTAGAGGGTGGGGAAATGGGGGAGGGATTGGGATGGGTTGGGGGAAATGTTAATTAAGCTGCACGCTAAAGCTGCAAAGGCCAAGGACTGTCATCCTGAATGACTTCCAGTGCCTTTCCAATTATTTCCTATCACTATTCCAGAGATGAGAAGGAAAGAGGCTCTGAACTTCTCGAATATGAGGCTGCAGATGTCGGGATATTTTTCTCCCTGGAGCAAAAAGTAAAGGGAGATAATCAGAAGTAAATCTTGTCACTGAGTGTATCTAGGATGACTGACTCCGAGCAAGGTCAATCAAAGGAGAGTAAACTAGAAGGATATAATGATCCAAGTGCTGGGCCTAGACTCTGGTGTGTGAAGCCATCCCTCTTAGTCAAATCTTTAGCTGGCAGCCCTCAATTTTGCAATTCGGAATGGAATGGAATGGAATAGAATAGAATAGAATAGAATAGAATAGAATAGAATAGAATAGAATAGAATAGAATAGAATAGAATGGGAAACAGAACAGGAAATGGAATAGAACAGGGAATGGAATGGAATATAATTCTTTATTGGCCAAGTGTGATTGGACACACAAGGAATTTGTCTTCGGTGCATAAGCTCTCATTGTATATAAAAGTTGTAAGTGATAAATCATTATCACAGGCATAAAAATACTTTATGAATATATATTATAAATTTATATGTTCATTTATAAGTTTCTAAATTTTGCAATTCAGAGTGTTAGAAATGGCAGCATCACCCTGTTCCTTTAATCATGGGTTCGTGATTTCAATATCTTACATTAATTAAAACTTCCATAACACAGGAAGATAATTAATATGCAGAAATGAAGTACAGTTTATACTTGGGAACAGGCCAAAGACAGCCCTCCCTTCTTCAGATGGGCCAAATTCTTAAATATAAAACTCTAGAGAAAATGAGCATAATGAGGTTTTAAAGATAAAAGTCTTTTTCAGATGTTCTTTCTTGCACAACTGCTGTTTCCCAAAACTTGCACATAGCAATTTTGGGGTGATTTGCTGTCATTCTAAACCACATAACTCTTTCAGCAAAACTAGCTTGAGTAACAGATCACAGCTTCTGCTTACACAACTTCTTGAATCTGGTCGAATGTACAGTGAAGAGCGAGACTAGCTTGGCTCTTAAAACTCTGGGGTGCTATATCAGAGCTTTTCAAAACAAGCTAAACTCTGCCAAAATTGGGACAGATTGGAATGGGGAAATTCAAACTGAATGAAGAAGGCCAGAACTTAATTTTGACATCTCTTCAGAGAAAAGAAGGGCTAGGGGTGACATAATAGCAGTATTCCAATATACAAGGGGTTGCCCCAAAGAAGAGGGAGTCAAGCTATTCTCCAAAGCACCTGAAGACAGGACAAGAAGCAAAGGATTGAAATTTATCAAAAAGACAACCAGCCTGGAAATATGGAGAAATTTCCTGATGGTGAGAACAATCGATCAGTGGAATTGCTTCCCTGCAGAAGTTGTGGGTGCCTCCATCATTGGAGGTTTTTAAGTAGAGATTGGACAGCTACTTGTCTGAAATGGTACAGGGTCTCCTGCTTGAGCAGGGGTTGGACTAAAAGACCTCCAAGGTCCCTTCCAGTTCTATTCTGATTGGTTTGGAAACCCATTCTCCTTGTTTCTCTAAAACTAGATTCACAACCTATTTTGGAGCATCCTGTTTAGACATAGAATTCTTTATTGGCCAAGTGTGATTGGACACACAAGGAATTTGCCTTGGTGCAAATGCTCTCAGTGCACATAAAAGAAAAGAGACATTCGTCAAGAGTCAAGAATTATAAGGTACAACACTTAATAATAGCCATAGGGTACAATAAACAATAAAATCATACTAGGAAACAGTCAATATAGATCACAAGGATACAAGCGACAAAGTTACAGTCATACAGTCACAAGTGGGAGGGGAGGGGTGATAAGGAGTGTTGAGAAGATTAATAGTAATAGTAGTGCAGACTTTGTAAATAGTTGGACAGTGTTGAGGGAATTATCTTTTTTGCAAAGTGATGGTGTTTGGGAAAAAACTGTCCTTGTGTCTAGTTATTCTGGTGTGTAGTGCTCTACAGCACTGTTTTGAGGGAAAAAGTTGAAACAGTTATTATTATTAGCCACCTATCCCTGATATTCCCCATCAATCTGCTGGTAAGTTGGGTACTAGAGAGAGCATGAAAATAGCCCTTGTAGAAATAAGGGACCAAGTCTTTATCTCAAGGATCTTTCTCAAGTGTTTTTATTGCCCAATCAAAGCAGAAATCTCACATTTTGAAATTGGGTTATGAAGAAGACAGAAACAGTGTTGAGATTCCCAGAAGGAACAGCTTGCTGAGAAAAAAAGCAAGAGAGGTGTATGTGAGGACATGTATTAGCATGTATAAAATTGCCTTTCTTGGGAATGAGTTTCATCATCAGTCTGTCCAGCACAGCTATGAAAGCTTGGGATACCAAAAACACAAGATGGGGAAATGTTTCTCATCACACTCTTTCCAGAATTTTAAGTCTGAGTCTGCATCCTATGGGTTTGGGGTTGTTGTTGTTGTTGTTTTGATAAAGATACAAAATAAATTATTTTGTTTGGTGATGTGATGTGCAAACAAGCCCATAAGGACTGCTGATTGGATGATGACTGATTGTCCCAAAGGTGCTTTTTCAAGAGGCAACTGGACTTCCTGCTTTTTCCTCATCTTTGAAGACATTTCCTTCTCATCCAAGAAGCTTCTTCAATTCTGACTGGATGGTGGGGAATGGAAGGATTTATACTCCTTGCAGACAGCTGTCATTTGCCTCCTTTTAGAGGGTCATTGAGGCCATCTGGAGGTTTGTTTGTGTCCACAGGGTCACCTGAGTGGTGCAAATGGGTGTGGAGCCTTCTTGAAACTGTTGAAAGGATTGTGTTGCTGATCGGAGATAGATGATGTCGTATCTTTCTCCTTCTGTCAAGAGAGGCTGTTCAGTTTTGACATAGGTGGTCTCTTTGACCCCTCTTTCAAACCAGCAGTCCTCTTTGTCCAAAATGTGGACTTTTCTGTCTTCAAAAGAGTGGACTTTGTCTTTTAAATGCAGATGGACCACTCAAATCTAGTCCTGATGGGTTTGTTCTCCTATGTTGTGCCAGGCATTTAGGAAGTGGTTATTTTGTTTCCCTAATCTACAAAACGGCACATGGCTTGTTGCATTGCACTGCAAATACCACATTGCTCAGTTTATGTCTGGGTGTTTTACCCTTGAGTGGACAAGCTCCATAGACATGATGATTGACAGGTTAAGTAAAGTTCAATCTTGTTTTTTGCTCAGAAAAGTTTCTATTTACTTTCCCTGTTGTCTGCCATTGCTTCCTGCTTCATAAACCCCACAAGCCACAAATCCCATAAATGGAACTACCAAAGCTCAGCTGTTTTGTTCCCAAAGTGTCATTTGGAAACCACTTGCTCTACTTGTCCTCTTCTGTTGTGAGAAGTGACTGCTTCAGGAATTCTTCTGAAATTTAAAAGACCTCTCTTGACTATCATCCATCAAGGCTCCTAAATAAAAGAGATTTTTTTAAAAAGGATTTGTCAATCTCCCAAAGAAAGACCTAAGAACTTTGAAGAGGAAATGAACGACATAGAAAGAGAATCCAGTTCCAAATTCAACTTTGAATCAGTTACCTAGATTTTATTTACGTATAAAGAAAAATGTCCTTACTGTATAATAGCAATAGCACTTAGACTTATATACCGCTTTACGGTGCTTTTACAGCCCGCTCAAAGCGGTTTACAGAGTCGGCTTCTTGCCCCCAACAATCTGGGTCCTCATTTTACCCACCTCAGAAGGACAGAAGGCTGAGTCAATCTTGAGCCTGGTGAGATTTGAACTGCCCAAATTGCAGGCAGCCAGCAGAAGTAGTCCGCAGTACTGCACTCTAACCACTGCACCATAAGATCTGTATAATAGCAGCACAGTCTACTCATGGAGACTTATCAAGGAGAGATACAACCTAGAAGTAATGAGAAATTTCTTGACTGTGAGGACAATCAACCAGTGGAATGGTTTGCCACCAGAAGTTGTCGTTGCTCCATCACTGGTGGTTTTTAAGAAGAGCCACTTGTCCAGAGTGGTATAAGGTTTTCTGCTTGAGCAAGGTATTGGACTAGAAGATCTCCTATTCTGGAGCAGGAGGTTCTGGAGATTTTTAAGAAGAAGTTGGAGAACCATATCTTGTCTATGGTTTAATGATGGCTGGGGAATTCTGGGAGTTGAAGTCCATACCTCTTCAAGCTGCCAAGCTTTAGAAACAATGGACTGGATGGTCCTTCTGGTCCCCTCTAATTTTACAGTCTTATGATTCTATTAACTGTCTAAACTAAGTAAGACAAAGTCCAGTTAAGATTCTTGTGACTTTCCACTGTCTTTCCACAGAGCCCAGGGCAAGGAGTGCTCATCTAAATGCATACAGATCCTTTCAAAAGTGACGGAAAGAATACATTTTCACCTCTGATGTTGTTAATGAAATATGGAAAGCAATTAAAAACTTTTTCAAAAAAAATATATATTTCCATTACTGCAGTCTTAAATATCTGAGCAGTGCAGAGGATTAGTTTAATCAAACCATTATTTTGACTGGAATTGTTGAGTAAATTTGATGCACCCATCAAGTCAAGATCTTTTCAGTTGATTCCAAAGATCTAAATCCTTTCAATATGCACAGTTGGACCTTTGCAAACTAAGTTGTTTTTTTTTTTTTTCAAATTTAATCTTAATCAACATGGCACTATGATTCAGCTGGAGACCCAGATTGGTCTCCAATCTTGTGCTGAATCAATAATTAGGACTGCTTTTTTAAAAATTCAGATCACAAATCCCCTTGAGTCATTCAGTTGAAATGACTTTCAAAATCTTATTGGACGTTAATTTTAGATCAGTTGGTAGAAATAGGTCAAGAACTCTACCCAACATCAACATCCTTCTTGCATTTAGCATAAGTATGGTATCAGATAAAGGGAATAATTTTCAGCCTGGCAAACCCACATTTCCCCCACTACTGACCTAAACTTCAGTGAATTTAGGATGGCAGCAGCAGGACCAAAGTACTCAATGAAGAATCTGAGGACAATTTAAAGTTTAATCCATTTATTCTGGCAAAGAGCTACTTGTCACAAACAGAAAGGGTGCAGAAAATAATAACTAGCAAGAGAAATGATGTAGAGAATGAGAACCACGACAGAACTAGTAAGGGAAAAATTAAAGGACTTTAGTATCATTAGCTTGAAAGCAAATGATACTATAAAGTACATTAAATCTGCCACTAATTCCTTGGACTCCTCCTCCAACTAGGGGATCAAACTATTTTTCCGAAGCACCTGAAGGCCAGAGAAGGAATAATGGGTGGAAACTGAACAAGGAGAGATTCAACCTGGAAATAAGGAGAAATTTTCTAACAATTAGGACAATCAACACCTGGAACAGAAATTGCCTTTGAAGTTGTGGGAGCTTTATTACTGGAAGCTTCCAAGAAGAGACTGGACTGCCATCTGTCAGAAATGGTGTAGGGTCTCTTGCTTGGGCCAGTTGTTGGACTAGATGGCCTACAAGGTCCCTTCCAACTCTGTTCATCTTTAACTAGAAATACCCTGGTACAACTGACATTGCAGTAAAGACATGTCGATTTCTAAACTAATCACTGGAATAAACAGAACACATCCTTTTCCAGTTGGAGGTTTCTCCCAGTACTTTACAAGTGATTTTGATCATCTGTGGAGAACAAATTCAAATGGAATATAGTGAAATCAGGGAAAACAAAATATCTTTGGAAGCTATATGAAACTTTAATCAAGAATGTAAGGGTGCCCTTGAGACTAAAGAGACAATAATCAGCAGAGAATCAAGCCAACATTCAAGAAAATAACCTAGTGTGCACTGTGTGAACTCTGAACTCTTTGGAGATTTGGCATGGCATTGCACAAATATCTCTGATTCTTGTGTAAGTACAAATTTATCAAGGCAAAACCATTTTTGATTTATTCATTCTTCCAATTTCCCAGAGCCGCTTCCCTCTCCCGGGTTTGCATCTACAAAAAAAAATTATTTTCCTTCCAAATTATGATTATTATGTTAACCGAAGTTGCCTTCTACTCTGGAGAAACTTTCCATTGAAAAAACTCCGCTAGAAGACAAATAAAATCCTCTAGTGTAAAGGAAGTAAGACATGCCACAATTTGTCAAAACAATTCAACTGGTCTATGATAAGCAGAGAAATCTTTTCAAGAAGAAATATCGTGTGCACATTTAACACATCAAATTTCAGATAAATATTGCAAAACACTGGATGTTCAAGTCAAAACTGGAGATAGGAAAATTAGCAGATGCCTTCTTGCCCATTTCTTACCTTTATAATTTTTTTTAACCCCAGATTGGTGACATACAAGTTTCTTCCACACGCCCTTTTTTTTCTAACCATCCAGTGAAATTTGAGCTGAAAAATGTTGATTTGTCCCCAAAGTATCAATGAGCAACATCTCCCTTCAACACTTCAAGCATAACATTCATGAAGGGAACAATTGGAAGAATATATGAATTTAGATCTGCCAAGATGAAACTCACAAACTCAGTTTCAGTGAGAGTTCAGAAGAACTCAAAGAAGACTCAAGGTCAACTGAAGTGTGAATACCATTCTATAATGCCTCGATAAGATCACAGCTGGAATATTGCATCCAGTTTTGCTTGCCGTTATATAAAAAAGTTGTTGAGATTCTAGAAAGAGTCCAGAGAAGAGCAACAAAGATGATTAGCAGAATAGAATAGAATAGAATAGAATAGAATAGAATAGAATAGAATAGAATAGAAT
>BLBF01000059.1:4675004-4735813 GCA_015471245.1 Laticauda colubrina | reverse complement strand
ATAGAATAGAATAGAATAGAATAGAATAGAATAGAATAGAATAGAATTCTTTATTGGCCAAGTGTAATTGGACACACAAGGAATTTGTCTTGGTGCAAATGCTCTCAGTATACATAAAAGAAAAGTTACATTCATCAAGAGTCAAGAATCATAAGGTACAACACTTAATAATAGTCATAGGGTACAATAAGCAATCAAATCATACTAGGAAACAGTCAATATGGATCATAAGGATACAAGCGACAAAGTTACAGTCATATCGTCACAAGTGGGAGGGGATGGGTGATAAGGAATGATGAGAAGATTAATAATAGTAGCGCAGACTTTGTAAATATTTGGACAGGGTTGAGGGAATTATTTGTTTAGCAGAGTGATGGCGTTGGGAAAAAACCTGTCCTTGTGTCCAGTTGTTCTGGTGTGCAGCGCTCCATAGCATTATTTTAAGGGAAGGAGTTGAAACAGTTTATGCCCAGGATGTGAGGGGTCTGTAAATATTTTCACAGCCCTCTTTTTGCTCGTGTAGTATGCAGGTCCTCGATGGAAGGCAGGTTGGTAGTAATTGTTTTTTTCTGCAGTCCTAATTTTCCTCTGAAGTCTGTGTCGGTCCTGGAGGCTAAAACATATAAAGAATGGTTGCTGGAATTGGGTATGTCTAGTTTATGAAAAGAAGGACTTAGGGATGACATGATAGCAGTGTTCAAATATCTCAGGAGCTGCCATAAAGAAGAGACGGTCAAGTTATTCTCCCAAAGCACCTGAGGGCAAGACAAGTCGCAACTGATGGAAATTAATCGAGAGAAGAAACTTAGAACTAAGGAGAAATTTCCTGAGAGTTAGAACAATTAATCAAGGGAACAACTTCCTCCAGAAGTTGTGAATGCTGCAACACTGAAAGTTTTTAAGAAGAGAATTTTTCTGAAATGGAATAGGCTTTCCTGCCTGAATTGAGGATTAGATTAGAAGACCTCCAAAATCCCTTCCAACTTTGTTATTCTGTTGAAACTCTCCCTACTCTTTTCGGGCACTTTGATTGCTCCTAACTGAAGACAACAAATTTGGGGTTTATTTGACCCTAAAGCAACATGGCTAAGATTCTTTTTCCATGCAGGTTAAGTCAATGGCCCTTATGGTACAGTTTGGGCCAGCAATGTAGTCCGAATTCTTTTCCAAAGAAAACAAGGTATATCCCCCTTATTCAGTCTAGCTTAGTGTAATTTGCATCTTATTAGGAGGAATTAATTCTTATATCCCTGTTTCCCCAAAAAATACGACCTACCCAGAAAATAAGTCCTAGCTTGATTTTTACATGTGCGCCCGATATAAACCCTACCCCAAAATAAGTGCTAATTAAGATCCCACCCACTCCAGAGTGAATGGGTAAAAATTAAGCCAGGGTGGAGGTGGTGGAGCTGCTCTCCTACTTACCTTTGGACAGTTGTAGCCAGACCTGGGATACCCCGACACCTGCCTTGCTGGCCCATTTCTTCTGCAGCTGGCAAGGCTGGTAAGGCTTTCCTGAAGGGCTCTGTCGCTGAGAACAAAGCTCTGGATCGATCCTGAGCTCTGTTATCCTCTGCAGAGGCCTTCAGGAAAGCCTTGCCTGCCACAGAAGAAGTTCCTGAAGGCCTCTGATAGCGAAAAGGAGGCCAAGGGCGACGCATACAAGTGAGGTTAGTCAGTGGACGACCTCCCCTGAAAATAAGACCTGGTGCCTTTTTTGGAGGCAAAAATATATAAGACAGGGTCTTATTTTTGGGGAAACAGGGTACATACAATATTTCCATCTGCCTCACTCCTGGGATATTCTACATTGATGAGAAGGCTGGATCACGACCTTTGGTCCTTGGCTACATCTTTTCTTCTTCTCTTGTGGCCTTCAGCCTCAGCAGATCTTACGGGCAAAGTATTTTTAGATTCTGGTGGCATCCTGGCCTTAAGAGAAGAGACCTTCTCTATTTTGGGAACTTGTCATTTCTCTGGAATATTACTATACTGTCAGTGGGAGGTTGCAAAATTGCTATAGGGTGGCTTGAAAAATTAGCAGGTCTGTTTCCCAGATATTTGCATGTACAGCCAACAGGTAAACTCGAAAATGCAAAAAGAGGCAGAGATCTAACAGAGCTTCCCCCTTCTAGCCTCTGGACTCTTCCCCCAAATACTGGAATTGGGTAGGGCTACAGCCAGAGATGGTTCTTGTTTTGGAGTGTCTTTAGGACAGAGGGTGATGTTTGTTTGTTTGTTTGTTTGGAAGTTTAGCTTTTTTATACTGATTTTTTTTATGATTGTTGTTGCGGCTGTGAACAGTCCAGAGTTACGGCATAAAAGATGGGCGGCTATGTAAGTTTCCTAACTAAATAACCAAGTTATAAAAGACTGTTTTAAGTATTACAGCCCAGGACAAAGCTGTAAAAGGTTCATAATTAGAAGGGACCTTGGAGGTCTTCTAGTCCAACCACTTCTTCTTAAAGATCTCTTCTTATAGAGCTTGGACAAGCATTTGTCTGAAATGGTACAGGGTCTCCTGCCAGAGCAGGGGGCTGGACTAGACAACCTCCAAGGTCCCTTCCAACTCTGTTATTCTGTTCTATTCTATTCTATTCTATTCTATTCTATTCTATTCTATTCTATTTTCTATTCTATTCTATTTTCTATTCTATTCTATTTTCTATTCTATTCTATTTTATTTTCTATTCTATTCTATTTTCTATTCCTATTCTATTTTCTATTCTATTCTATTCTATCCCATCCTATCCTATCATATTCTGTTTTCTATTCTGTTCTAATCTAATCTAATCCAATTAATATTCCTATCTATATTTGTAGAAAGAACAAAACAGTGCACTACCTAATTTATTTTGCATAATATTCCATTTATGAGGTGTAGATTGCTCCATATTCGTTATAAAGAATATAAGGAACACAAAACAAATTAACGCAATGTAACAAGGTTACACCTCCAAGGGCTGCTAAATTATCTCCTCATATTAATACATTTTATGCGTATGAGCTTTGAAGGTAAAAAAATTAACAATTCCACCACACAACTCAACATTGTTATAGCAGTGTCACCTAAAGAAATTCAGATGACACGATTATTTTTGAGAAGACATATTAAAAGTGTCTATAATAAAGATACATCTCTAATAAATGCTCTTGAGAGATATTGTTGAGGAGGTTGGGAGTTGCGTTTCGTTCTTTCTTCCTATATTCCTATTTTTCCCATACTCCTATTCCTCGTTTTCATTATTTGTACAGCAATGCATTTCTTTAATGTACCAAATTGCTTGAAAAATTGTCCTTGTTGCTTTAAATTGTCCTTTTTATTTTTCTGTGCTGTCACTGCCTATAGAGATAAGCATCAATCTAGAGAGGTCATATTGTCCTACAAGCTATAGGTACCTGTAACTGTTACATGAATGTGTGTGTGTGTGTGTATGTGTGTATGTTTTCTTAGGCTTTCGTGGGTACTTACATGTGTGCTGTTTAGCTTCCTTCGGATATTATCCCACATCATTGTAGTGCTTTTAAAGTTGTAGCAACGTTTCAGCAGAATCTCATCTGCCATCATCAGGCTTCTGTATGGAGTTTGTACGTGGGTCAGGCTCTCACAGCCGTTGGTTTTAAATTTGAGGCTAGCCTATTGCTGTGCCAGGATGGTTTTTTCTACATCCTGATTGGTTGGGAGTCTTGGTCTGCATTTATTGGTCTTGGAGTTTGTTTGATTGGTATTTCTGGTTTCTTCTGTCTGTTTTGTGGCTTTGATTGGCTGGCAACACTGTATTCCTCTATTGGAGGCTTTCAGTGCAGCTTGGCTTCGCGTGAAAGGATGGCTATTATCTATTAGGAAGCTAGGTTTCAAGTCCAAGTTCAAGACTCCAAGTCCAATAAACACAGACCAAGACTCCCAACCAATCAGGATGTAGAAAAAAACATCCTGGCACAGCAATAGGCTAGCCTCAAATTTAAAACCAACGGCTGTGAGAGCCTGACCCACATACAAACTCCATACAGAAGCCTGATGATGGCAGACGAGATTCTGCTGAAACGTTGCTACAACTTTAAAAGCACTACAATGACGTGGGATAATACCCGAAGGAAGCTGAACAGCATATATATATATATATATATATGTGTGTGTGTGTGTGTGTGTGTGTGTGTGTGTGTGCGCGCTGTTTAGCTTCCTTCGGGTATTATCCCACGTCATTGTAGTTCTGTTAAAGTTGTAGCAACGTTTCAGCAGAATCCCATCTGCCATCATCAGGCCTCTGTATGGATGTGTGTCTCACAGTTCCTGGTTTCAAATTCGAGGCTGGTCCATTCTGATTGGCTAGGAGCCTGGGTCTGTGTTTATTGGACTTGGAGTTTGATTGATTGGTGTTTCTGGTTTCTTCTGTCTGTTTTGTGGCTTTGATTGGCTGGCAACCCTCTGTTATTTATATATATATATATATATATATAAATAAATAAATAAAAATAAAAATAAAAATAAAAATAAAAGCGAAATACCACTCACACCATCACAAAATCTCCAGAGCCATAAACCTACAAACTTGAAATTTGGCAGATATCTTCCTCTTGGATTCTAGATGCTCACGAAGAAAGGATTTTTCAAAATGACCATCAGAGCATTAGTATTTTGTATATTGACCCTCCAGGACACAATAGGATTAACCCATCTAGCAGCAGAGCTCACTACATTGCACAATCTCCTTGGACATTGCATCAGAATCCAAGCTTCAACCAAACTAGCTCAGACAAATATGATCCCTACATGGCCCCATGGAAGTCAATAGAATACATGTTCTTGCACAGGAACAGGAAGATTGATCATTAAAACCATCTTTCCAATCAAGCCTCCATGTTTCCAGTCTTTATCCCAGCTTGGAACTGAACCAGATGGATATTTCTTCCAACAGTAGGATTATCATGAGGAGAAAATAGAGACAGAACATAAATGTAATCATAACAAGGAAGAGGAGATGATGGTTAATCCTTGGACCAGGATGGTAAATCCTGTATCCTGTCTGTTATTCTATCAAGAAAGACAATCTAATGATGTAATTTTAGTGGGTATAAACTCTTATTTAGGGAAAAGAAATATTTAAAAAGTAAAATGAAATCCTAATGCCACTTCTGTTTCCAAAATGTACCCAGGGAATAACAATTTCGATCCAGCCATGCATGATAACTGAACAGGTAACTGTTATACATGAATAATACCCCTTGTCTCTTAATAATGTTCATATTTGTTGCTCTGAAAAATGAAAGGCCCAGTAATATGAGAAGCAATGTTATTTTTAATATATTATTCAAGATCTCTTGCCAATTATACAGATTAAGTATTGTGTGCTCTACAATGCACTACTGCATTAAATTGTCTTTAGTGAAAATAAAATATAGAAGAAAATCAATAACTCAATAACAAAAGATAAAACATTTTCAAAAGCCTCAATTTGAAGTAGCAAAATACTTTTCTGAAACTAAATTATCCCTCCATTCTTGCCCAAACAATATTTTTATTTGCTTCACTGGAGATTATTTATCCATCCCTTCCGTTTTGACAATCTGTTTTCAAATTCTCAAGAAACAGAATCCAGATGTTTCAGTCTGGGGTAAATATGTTGGTTTTATTACCCTGGCACTGAGTCAAGTCTATAGAGGCATGTAAAGGTGTGTGCCTTCAAAAACAACCACATCAAACACAAGGCAAGATTCTTAACCATCAGGTCTTGTTTATCTACAGTAGAGGTCTCCAAACTTGGCAACTTTAAGACTTGTGGACTTCAATTCCCAGAATTTTCCAACCAGCTGTGATGGATCTTTGAGAATGTTTTGAACTTTCTTAAGGCAATGAAAGCTATAAAGCTCTTCCAAAAAGGGGAGAGGGCAACGAATGAGCCTCTGGCCAATGATATTAACCCTCTGGAGTGCTTTCCTATCTGCCCCTGTGCAATTGGCAAACTATACAGAGGTGCAGTAAGTTAAGATACTCTCTATGGTGCAGGGGTAGAAAGTCACCAGCAGTTTTTCATTCAGCTGTTTTCTGAGAAGTCTCAGGTAGTGTCATCTCTGCTGGGCCCTTTTGACCAGGGCTGCAATGTGAGCACCTCAGGTCAGGTCCTCTTTTATTTTAACACCCAGAAACTTTATATTGACTGTTTTCTAGTATGATTTGATTGCTTATTGTACCCTATGACTATTATTAAGTGTTGTACCTTGTGATTCTTGACTCTTGATGAATGTATCTTTTCTTTTATGTACACTGAGAGCATTTGCACCAAAGACAAATTCCTTATGTGTTCAATCACACTTGCCCAATAAAGAATTCTAATTCTAATTAAAACTGGCCACTTGCTCCACTTGGTCTCCATTGATAAGCAAGGGCTGGATGTCTGATCTATTCCTTTCACGAGAAGCTCCTTGGTCTTATTGGTGTTAAGGACCAAGTTATTGTCTCCACTCCACGAAAGTAACCAGTCCATCTCATCTCGATAGGCAGACTCATCCTCATTGGTAGCCATTTTCTGAGCATACTCTAAATATCTTTTTTTTTTTTTAATTATGATGCCCAAATCTAGACAGACTTTTTTTTTCAAGTGGAGTCTCACCAGGGCAGATTAAAGTAGGATTATTTCCCATCAGCTAACTCTGTACTTCTATTAATGCACCCCAAGGCAGAATTTGCCATTTTTCACAGATGTGTCACATTGCTGTCTCATCTTGCTTTTGGGATCACTCAGATCTTTTCCTGCCCATGGCTGCCCAAACCAGATTTCCTTTTTCTCCTATATTTGAACTCATTAAGTACATAAAAACTTTATGCTTATACCTAGTGCTCAGAACAGATTTCTTCCCCCCCTCAAACATTAAACAAGCTGCATGCACACATCATCACAGGGTAGATGGAATTTTTTTAAACATAATTTTTTTATTGCCCGCAGGGTAAATGGAATGCGAAGGACATGCAGGCCCTGGGCCTGTTTTCTCTTCATCTGATCTCTAGATTGCACACCGATTTTGCTGAAATACGGTTGATTTAAGGGTATTTTTCTGCCGGTGTCTCATAATAGAAAAATGCATAAACAAGCAGAGTTTGGCAAGGGGCCCTCAGCTGGGATTGTGCATGGATCCCTGAATTAAAATCCTGAGCTGGATTTCTTTTTTGTGTTGTTGGAACAAACCCTGCTGTGAAGTTTAGCTTGGAGAGGTGGACTGTGTGATCATCCTGAGTTTTTTTTTGATCAGGTTAAAACTACAACAGGTTATATCAGGTTTTTATTCCTTTCAGTGGTTGTACATATTTTTATCCCTTTACCATTGACACCAGGTGTGTTTAGCATGAGTGACAATGTGTCTGAACTTGTGTAGTTGTGTTGGCAAGAACGGAGCTGGAGTTGGAAGTGGTTGGACCGGATTCTGACTCCACAAAGCATCAAACCAGCAAATGAAGCAGAAAAAGGGCCCCCTAATGCTCACCGTCTTGAATGAGCCCTAGAAATCTTGACATCTGTGAAAAGGAGACGCTTAGTGTGAGATGTGGCTTGCTCCCTTCCATAGGAAGCCAACAGCTGGATATGACTTGTCAACAGCAGAGAGACCCCATGTCAGCTTTGGAAGCCATTTTTTACTTGGAAGCTTCAAGGCTGCCACATTCAGTTCCTGGGAATTTGGGAGGGGGAATTTCATAATGAGGTAGAAGATTAGACACAACATCCTTTCTCAGAGAGTCAAGGACATGTTCCTCTGCACCTGCAGGAGAGTACCTGGGGGAGGGAGGAATGTCTCCAGTTGGGATGATTTGATTGGGCCACGTGGTGGACTGATGGATGCATGAGATGGATGTTTGATTTTTCTTTTGAGAAGAGAAAACCTGGAACTCTCAGATTCGGGTTTTCCCAGATGTGCCAATATAGAATAGAATAGAATAGAATAGAATAGAATAGAATAGAACAGAACAGGAAAGAAAAGGAAAGAATAGGATAGGATAGGATAGGATAGGATAGGATAGAATAGAATAGAATAGAATAGAATAGAATAGAATAGAATAGAATTATTTATTGACCAAGTGTGATTGGACATGCAAGGAATTTGTTTTGATGCAAATGATCTCAGCCTATATAAAAAAAAAAGAAAAAAAATACATTTGTGAAGAATCATAGGTATAACACTTAATAGTAGTCAAAGGGTACAAATAAGCAGTCAAATCATACTAGGAAACAGTCAATAAAAATTGTAAGGATACAAGCAACAAGGTTACAAGTCATAAAGTCACAAGTGGGAGGAGATGGACAAAAGGAAGGATGGGAGGATTAATAACAATAGTAATAGTAGTGCAGACCTTGTAATAGTTCAACAGGGTTGAGGGGATTATTTGTTTAGCAGAATGATGGCTTTCGGGGAAAAACTGTCCTTGTATCTAGTTGCTCTGGTGTGCAATGCTCTATAGCTTTGTTTTGAGGGAAGGAGTTGAAACAGTTTGTGTCCGGGATGTGACAATATGAGAAGTCTAATAAAATGGAACTTTGAGGAATTGATTGTCTCAGAGTTTAATGGTTTGGAGTTGGTTAGTTGGAATGCTGACACCCCAAAAATTGCTTGAAGAAATGGACAGAAGTTGTTAAGGTTATCTGCAGTGCAAGATTGTCCCAGTGGACATGTTCACCACTGCTCTACAAAGCAAAAGTAGAACCAGTGGGTTCAGATGTTGAGGAAGGAGATGCAGGCTAGACATTAGAACAGGAGAAGTTGGGAGCCAGTGGAACAGAACTGGCCTGTGAAGTGTGAATTCTCTTCTAGTGGAGGCTGGATGATTGTGGTGGCTCAGTGGCTAAGATATGGAGCTTGTCGATCAGAAAGGTCGGCAGTTTGGCAGTTCAAATCCCTAGCGCCATGTAATGGAGTGAGCTCCCGTTACTTGTCCCAGCAGCTTCTGCCAACCTAGCAGTTTGAAAGCATGTAAAAAACACCAGTAGAAAAATGGGGACCACTTTTGTGGGACGGAAACACCTCTCGTGTGCCTTCAAAGGCATTTAGTCCTGCCAGCCACACATGACCACAGGGACGTCTTCAGACAGCACTGGCTCTTCGGCTTTGTAACGGAGATGAGCACTGCCCCCTACAGCTGGAAAACGACTAGCAAATATGTGCCAGGGGAACCTTTACCTTTATAATTTATAATAATATTTGGAATAAATAAGTTGTGGAAACCTCATCCCTGGGAGTTTTCAAGAAGAGACTGGGCTGTCATCTGTCAGAAATGATGTAGAGTCTCCGGCTTGGGCTGGGGAGGGGGTTGGACTAGATGACCTACAAGGTCCCTTCCAACTGGGTGAATCTGTATCTGTATCATGTATTCGAGAATCCTTTTACGTCTTCAGCTGAAGTCAGTTGGTTCTCTGATCCTGGTTTTAATTGCCAACATGTCTGGGAACTTAATTAAATGCAAGGCTCAAGAAATCATCAGAGAACATTATTAAACATAATTGTCATCAAGATGACTTTGAGGTTTAAATGAGTATTTCTGAGAGGAAGCTAAAGGGCCCCAGATTCAAGAGCAGGGAGGAGCAGCTATGGCAATTTTATGATCCGGGGACTTCCAACTCCTAGAATTCCAAAGCCAGCATAGTTGGCTTAGGCATTCTGGGAGTTGAAATCCAAAAATTGTTAGCGCCAGCAAGATTAGCCAAAATATATCCAAATACAAATTCAGAATGTTGGAACTGTAAACAAAAAGATGGAACGTTTTTTCACATGTGGTGGCAATGCCCAAAAGCTAGAAAATATTGGATAAAGATACAAAGATGGTTACAAGAGGTTATGGAACACCAAATAGAATTTAAACCTAAAATATTCTTATTGGGAATAATTAAAGGGAAATAGAGCAAACAAATCCAGTACACCATTTTACATATAATAACAGTGGCGAGGATAGTTTTTGCATAGGGCTGCAAAACAGAAAAGAAACCATCTGAAGAGAAGTTGATACAAAAAACACTAGACTGTGCTGAGATGGATAAACTAAAATCAGAATTAAAAGGCAAGGATGAATCAGAATATTATGTGGTTTGGGATAGGTGGCATAAATGGGTAGAACACAAAAATAAGAATTAATGTATAGGAATAAATGTAAATATCTGTATTATTGATGACACAATACTGTTAACAATGTAAATAGAGATGTGCAATTTTTTAAAAAAATAAACACAAAAAGTCAAGAAACAAAAGAGGAAACTAGTAAAAAAAAATCCAAAAGTCATAAAATTGCTATAGTTGCCCATCCCTGTTGAAAAGTAAACACTTTCCTTACTTTTGCCCACAATACAAGTTGTTTGCCGTCTTGAGTCTGCCACTCACTGCAGGGTTGAATTCTGGACCAAGGGAACAGATGCTTGGAAGGGGATTGAGCCATTGTCAGGATGAAAAGTGGAGAAATTTAAGCGGATGTTGATGAAAACCAGGTTGAATTTAGCAAAGCAGAGATACCCCATTCGACAAATATTTAGCCACTGTAAGTGCAAAACTGTGTATAGATGGTGGGTGAATATATCTGACTCAGCCAACTCTTTGTTTATTCTGGGCTGTTTTGACTATCTGAGGGATGTGTGGATTTGGTGAAGGGAAATGATGCATTTGATAAAAATGTAGAGCCACCTACACACTTCAGTCTGAAGTGGTTTGATTTTTTGGGTAGTTTGAATGCCACATTCAAAAAAAAAAATTTCTAAAACCTCAAGGATTGTTTTCCTCCAAATATATTTTAAACCAGCAACTAATTTTATTTTGCGGTATTCTCTTTCATTCATTCTAGCCATGTCTTTGGAAGGAAGTCTGCCCAAAACTTCAGTTTGTTCTCATAATGAAAGGGAAATGTAATCAAAATATATTTACTTATATACAGTAACCAAACCCAAGATGTTCCACACATGGAGTTTTCTAAACGGCTCATGGGACCATCAGTTTGTTGTAGCAGTGAGGGTACCAAGCAAAAACTGGGAGACTGAGTTGTAGCTCTGCATTAGGCAGAAAAGCTGCTGTCTGGGTGACTTTGGGCCAATCCCCAGGAGACCGTGAGTTCTAGTTCTGCCTTAGACATGAAAGCTGTTGTCTGGGTGACTTTGGGCACAAAGGCAGCTAGGTGATCTTGGGTCTCTCCCTCTCCCTCTCCCTCCCTCTCTCTCTCTCTCTCAAGGAAGATAAGGACTAATCACTTCTGAAAACTTTTCCAGGACAACTGCAGGCCAAGCATTCACCAGAAGTCAAAACTGACTCAAAGGCACACATAGGGAGAGAGAGAGAGAGTAAAAAAAAAGAAAGATAGTTTATCAGGAAAATCTGGTGGGGACAAAATTTGTTGAAAGTCATTAGTCAAAAGTAAGGGCTTTTTACAATGAACCAAGATAAACAATTTGCAAAATTTGTCTTTTTAGCTCAAAGATTAGTCAACAGTTAAATTAAAATCATTCAAAAGAGGAGAAGACAAATGAACAACCTAGGGAAAATAACAACCAGAAAGGGTATGAATAGAGATGCAGGCAGTAAGAGGAAAAACATACTCCCAAGAAAGAAAAAAGCGGAAATACATAACACACCCTTCCCAAGTGTTAATCTGGCACCAAATATGCTTTTCCAAAATTTCAAACAGCCCCTAAATTTATGTTAAGTCAACTGAACAGCACAATGAAAAATGTTTATATATAACTGCTGTTGCAGACCATCAGTTTACAATATAGTAAGCCCATATGTTTAACAGACACTGGTATAAAGAGCTTTGGACCCAAAAGAACAACTTTTTCTTTTGGCCTCCACTCCCATTTAACAGATACTACTAAATTAAGGGGCCTTCCATGAAGCCGTTAATTAAATCTAGGTTTTACTTCAAAAGCTATCTCAACTCTTTAATTTTGTCAAATGACATAAATTCAACTTGGACAGGAACGCCCCTTCTTCACTTGGAAAACATCCCAGTTTTTTTAAAAAAAAAAAAAGATTGACCATTTCAGCATGAAACTGTTTGGAGTTGGTCAACCTGTCACAAAGGTTTTTGGATCAATCAATCAATCAAGAATGGCAAAAACCATCCAATGGAACCAATGGAACAGAAGTTGCCTTCAGAAGTTGTGGGAGCTTCATCTCTGGAAGCTTTCAAGAAGAGACTGGACTGCCATCTGTCAGAAATGGTTGTAGGGTCTCCTGCTTTGGCAGGGGGTTGGACTAGATGACCTACAAGGTCCCTTGTTAATCTGTTAACTAGATATACCCTGGTACAGCTGATGTTGAATAAAGACATGTCTATTTCTAAACAATTCACGAAAGTAAACAGAACACATCCTTTTCCAGTTGGAAGTTTCTCCCAGTATTTTACAAGTGATTTTGATCGTCTGTGGAGAACAGATTCAAATGGAATATAGTTAAATCAGGGAAAGCAAAATATATTTGGAAGCTATATGAATTTTTAGTCAAGAATGTAGGGGTGCCCTTGAGACTAAAGAGACAATAATCAGCAGAGAATCATGCCAACATTCAAGAAAATAACCTGGTTTGCACTGTGTGAACTCTGAACTCTTTGGGGATTTGGCATGGCCTTGCACAAATATCTCTGATTCTTGTGTAAGTACAAATTTACCAAGGCAAAACCATTTTTGATTTATTCATTCTTCCAATTTCCCAGAGCCGCTTCCCTCTCTCGGGTTTGCATCTGCAAAATTTTTTTTTTCTTTTCCTTCTGAATTATGATTATTATGTTAACTGAAGATGCCTTCTCGCTCTCTGGAGAATCTTTTCAATGAAAAAACTCTGCTAGAAGACAAATAAAATCCTCGAGTGTAAAGGAAGTAAGACATGCCACAATTTTTCAAAACAATTCAACTTGTCTATGATATGGAGGGAGGGTTGGACTAGATGACCTACAAGGTCCCTTCCAACTCTTTTAATCTGTCTCTGATCCTTCCCTTTGCCCCTGTCAGTTTAACAAATGATACAGTCAAGATTTCAACCAATTTCTTTCTTGGGTAGTTCTGGTATATCTTGGAAACAATTCAGAGCCAACTTGTCACACTGAGTTATGTTGTTCTTATGCATATAGATTTCATCTGTTGGACCCCCCCAAAAATAGATTCTTATCCAGACCCAAAACCATCAATAACAAAATTATGATAGCAATGACTTCTATTCCAAATGTTCAGTTTCCAAGACCCACAAAGAGCAATTCAGATAAAAAAAATTTAGGCGCAATAAAAACTTCCTCTTAGGCTAACTCTCATGCACATTCCCTACAGTCTTTATGGTCAATGCCCCTTTATAAAATAGCTGGCCTTTTCACATCTAATTAGCAGTTGATGGTATTTATTAGGCCACATGCAATAACATTCATTTTGACTTAGCATGTTTGAAACGTTGCGTTCATTGACTAGATAGCTTCATAGATCTCACTCAGTGCATCTTTTTGTTCAAGTTGTCGATTGATCTCAAGTCGTTTATTCATCTCAAGATGGTGTCAAAGATCTCTTCAGCAGCAGGTAGACTTAAGCCAAGGTAAATGGGAATTCAAGCACTCTCTGATGTGCAGGAAAAGATCCTTACAGTTAGCTACAACTATTTGATTTCCCACCATAGATATGGAACACGAGAAGTTCTACTTCTTAACAGAGAAAAATTAACAGAGGGATACAATAGAGATCAAGTGAGGTACTAATACCATTCTATAAAACTTTACTAAAACCACAGCTAGAGTATTGCATCTAGTTTTGGTCATCACACTATAAAAAAGATGTTGAGACTCTAGAAAAAGTGCAAAGAAGAGCAACCAGAAATGATTAGGGGACTGGAGACTCAAACGTACAATGAACGGTTACAGGAACTGGGCCTGGCTAGTCTAGTGAAGAGAAGGACCAGGGGAGACAGGACAGCAGTCTGCCAATATTTGAGGGACTGCTCCAGAGAGGAGGAAGGGGTCAAGCTATTCTCTAAAGCACCTGAAGGCCAGGCAAGGAATGGTGGATGGAAACTGATCAAGGAGAGATTCAACCTAGAAATAAGGAGAAATTTCCTGAATCAACTCATGGAATAGAAGTGGCCTTCGGAAGTTGTGAGAGCTTCATCAGTGAAGGCTTTTAAGAAGAGTTTGGACTGCCATTTGTCAGAAATGGTGTCGGGTCTCCTGCTTGGGGAGGTTGGAGTAGATGACCTACAGTACAAGATCCCTTCCAACTCTCTTAATCTGTTACTTTCAAGGGAAGCAATAAGATTGTGCAATAATCAAGTTAGTTGAGTAAAAGATACACAAAATGACCTAGGATCTAGGCCATTTCCAAATGTGGTTCTAGATCTCCTTGGAAAAAGATCTCCTGAGAAGTAGCTCAAGATCTCCTTAGGATCCCATAAGTTCCAGCTGAAGATGTTGCTGAGTGCTTTCTGGCCAGATCCTGCCTTCTTCCAACAGCATCTCTTTGCCTCAAAACCACACATGGACAAATCCCCACCCCAAAATGTTGCTGACCACATTGTCTAGGGGATGCAATTCACATCCCACTCAGATTTCAAGAAACATCTGGTCCTATCCCTTGTTTCAAAACATTCCTTTAAATTAAAAAATCAGTTTGCAGCATCTATCCCTAAAAGCAGCTGCTGATCATCCAGAAAATGAATAGTTTTCCAAAATGGGATAGAGGTATTTGATTCCTCTAGGATGGGCCTTGCCAAGAGCAGATTCAGTTAACAGAATCCTAGAAACACTGACATTAACTCCAAAGGTGCTTTTTCAGGAGGTAACCGGACTTTCTTGTTTATTCTTTTGAAAACATTTCACTTCTCATCCAAGAAGCTTCTTCATTCTGTCAGAATGGTGGAGAATGGAAGGATTTATGCTCCGTGCAGACAGTTGGTCATTTGCATCATTTTAGAGAATCGTTGAGGCCACTTGGAGGTTTACCTGTGTCCTCAGGATCACCTGAGTGGTGCTCCTGGTTCCTATAGTAGAGGAAAAATTGCAGAGTAATAAAATTGGTTCCCAGGGGAAAGTATTTTATTTTAACAACACAACCCCAGCTATCTCTAGTCTTCCCTCCTCCTTATCCCTCGCTCCAGTGTGGCGACACTGAAGTTCCAAAATGGCTTCAGCCAGGCCAGCTTCAGGGTTGACAGTCTCCTTGTTCTCTTCTACTCCTACCAGAAGCTTCCACTGGTCCGTCTCTTTCTCTTCTATCTCTCCTGGAAGCTTCATCTGAAATTTAGTGCATCTTACACTCTTTTTAGATGACATTCAGATACATAAATAATGTGAAAGATGAGCCAACCGTAACAACCAACATTCTTGGACAGCTCTTGTTGCACCAAAGTTCTCAAAATAGTAGAACTATGATGACCCAAAGGGGTGTGGCACAAAAGCAACAAAGTCACAAAAGTAGGTAAAGTCCCCTTAATTCCTCCAACTTGGCCCCCAGTGTCCAGTTATCATCGGCTGGAGAAAAAACTCTCCCAAGAACAGTTTTTAAAGGGAAGAAATCCAGTCCGACCCCAAAATACATATAAATTATAAATAAAAACCAACACAAACCATGCTGCAGCAATTAATGAGACAAGGCAGGATAAGGAATTGCAGACTTCGAAAGATAACGAAACACACATGATAGGGAGGATGCCAGAACCCAGATAGGACTTAACAAACAAAGATAATGCACACTTTGCTTCCAGCAAGGTGCTGTGTGTAAACACCCTTTATATCCTGTTTTCCCAGCTGCAGCTAATGAAGGGAATCAGGGCCTTTTTCTTCCCCATAACCCACGTTGCTCCGTTCTCAGTTCCTCCCTGCGTGCCCTAGGATGAAGAGGGGGTGGACCTTCCTCTGAATGCCTAGCCGGACTATGCCCTTCCCCAGTTTTCTCCATAGCCACCGGAGTCACACTCCCACTCCCTCTCAGCTGTTCCACCGACTCCTTGGAATCAGATTCCAACAGGGGCATGACAAGAACTGAGTTTTGTTTCTTTGGTGGTTGGGTTTTGGGTTGTGTGTGTTTTTTTTTTTTAGTTTTTTTCCTGCAGTACCAAATTCCTTGTGCCGATTTGAAGAGTGGAGGCCTTAATTGCCAACTGAATTATTCAGCATGTTACAACAACACTGGAGAGATTTTCCTGCCAGGCGACAACAGGAAAGGGGGACATGACAACATTTGAAAGATGAACATTCAGTGAACCGTTAAAAGGCGAAGGCAGAGTAGGCTGAGAAGTTATCGTCTAGCTTTTAGTCTCCAGATTCCTGCCATCTGCCATCTTTCACTAGCGATACACCCTGATGTAACTGTTAAAGAGACACGGCACTCACTCCCACTTTGTGGTCATCGACGCTGTAAAAAAAAAAATCTTCAATTTTCCCTTCATCTAAACCTCATCGAATACTCTCCACCATTTCAGTCCAAAAACAGCTTGAATTATGATGCTCATTGACCACAACTGGAGACAGGGGTTCCTTCTCTAAAACACTACCTACACCATGGGTGGCAAACTCAAGGCCCAGGGGCTGGATTCGGGCCACAGGCTGCTTAGATATGGCCCGCAGAGCTGTCCTGGAAATAGCAAAGGGCTGGCCCAGGGTCCTTCTGCCAGTGAAAATGGAGCTCGTGATGGCCTTCCTGGGCTCCGTTTCACTGGCAGAGGGTTGCAGGCAGTGGTGGGATTCAATTTTTTTTACCACCGGTTCTGTGGGCGTGGCTTGGTGGGCGTGGCAGGGGAAGGATACTGCAAAATATGTCACAACATCTTACCAGTTAATGAATATTTCAACTTCAACCGCAACAACACAAGAGCACACAACAGATATAAACTAAATGTAAAACCACTCCAAACTTGATTGTACGAAGTACGATTTCAGCAACAGAGTGGTCAATGCCTGAAACTCACTACCTGACTCTGTTGTCACCTGCTCAACCCCCCACTCCTTTACCCTCCAACTAACCTCTATTGACCTCACCCCATTCCTAAGAGGTCTGTAAGGGGCGTGCATAAGCGCACAATCGTGCCTACCCTCCCTGTCCAGTTGTCCCCAGTTATTCATACCTATTTCATGTATTTATACTTACGTTTATTTTTATTTCTATGATATTGTGAGCGTTTGACTAAATAAATAAATAAATCAAATAAATAAAATCCCCATTCCCTCCCCACCCCACTAACCTGCTTTCCAGCTCCGTTCTCCTGTGCAGGGCAACCAAAGGAGCCCCAGCCGATCAGCTGGGACTCAATGGGAGGCAGAGAAGAGATGGGGTTGGCGGGGCCAGTCAGAGGTGGGATTGGCCAGTTCTCCGAACTACTCAAAATTTCTGCTGCTGATTCTCCAGAACTGGTCAAAACCAGCTGAATACCATCTCAGAATGTCTGTTTTTGCTGGCAGAGCATTCGAGCCGCTACAGGTGCCCCCAACAGGTGGGAGCTGACCACACCCACCCTGGCCATGAGGTGAAACACAAACCTGTTATGGTCCTCAGTGAAATCAAGTTTGACACCCCTGACCTACACAAAACATGACTTTCCATCTGGAGGATGGGGAGTAGCATTGTGTGAATGCCTGAGAATCACAATTATCTCTTCAGCTCCCAGAAAATCATAGGAGGTGATGATCTTCTTTTTCATCAGAAGGGACTGGCTTTCACTTTTCAAACTTTTGGAAGAGTTTGTAGGAAATTTCAGGGAAGAAAGCCATTTCTGTTCCTATTGTAAAAGGCCTTCAGAAATGATTAAAGACATACGTATCTGAAGCAGAACTTCCAGATTCCTTGTTTTGTTCCATATAGCATCAACCTTGTGAAGTCTCAAGTTTCCTCTTTCCGTAGTGTATTCAAAATGGACAGTGATTAATGTGTATGTGTGTGTGTGTGTGTGCAGGCATATATTTATGTATGTATATAGCATGTATATATGTATGTTTGGGAAGATGCATACTTTTTCTTGAGTGCAGGCAACAGAATTTCATTTTTATTGTGGGCCTTACGGTAAAAAGAATGACAATAAAATTATTTCTTCTTATCCTGTCCTATCTCTTATCTTATCTTATCCCATCCTATCTTATGTAAAAAGCCCAACATTCTGCAGCCAATTTCTTGCTGTTAAAATGATTGCATTTTAGTAACACAGTTTCAAGCAACTTTTCAGACAGAGATAAGGGTAGCAGTTCATAGAATAGAATAGAATAGAATAGAATAGAATAGAATAGAATAGAATAGAATAGAATAGAATAGAATAGAATAGAATAGAATAGAATTATTTTATTGGCCAAGTGTGATTGGACACCCAAGGAATTTGCCTTGGTGCAAATGCTCTCAGTGTACATAAAAGAAAAGAGACATTCGTCAAGAATCATCAGGTACAACTCTTAATAATAGTCATAGGATACAATAAGCAATCAAATCATACTAGGAAACAGTCAATATAGATCATAAGGATATAAGCAACAAAGCTACAGTCATATAGTCACAAGTGGGAGGGGAGGGGTGATAAGGAGTGATGAGAAGATTAATAGCAATAGTAATGTAGACTTTGTAAATAGTTGGACAGTGTTGAGGGAAATATTTGTTTAGCAGAGTGATGGCTATCAGGGGAAAAATTGTTCTTGTGTCTAGTTGTTCTGGTGTGCAGTGCTCTATAGTGTCGTTTGAGGGTTGGAATTGAAACACTTTATGTCTGGGATGTGAGGGGTCTGTAAATATTTTCACAGCCCTCTTTCTGACTCTTGTAGTATCCAGGTCCTCCATGGAAGACAGGTTGGTAGTAATTGTTTTTTCTGCAGTCCTTATTATCCTCTGAAGTCTGTGTCTGTGTCTCTGATGAGGTTTTTGATGTTAGGTGTCTATTTTTGGTCATGTGATATAGTAGAACCTAGAAATTTGAAGGTCTCTACTGTTGGTACTGTGTTGTCTAGTAATGTAAGAGGTGGTAGTATGGGAAGGTTTCTCCTAAAGTCTACCACCATTTCTATGGTTTTGAGTGTGTTCAGTTCCAGATTGTTCCGGTTGCACCACGAGGCAAGTTGTACAACCTCCCGTTTGTATGTGGATTTGTCGTTGTCTCGAATGAGACCAATCACTGTTGTGTCATCTACAAACTTCAGGATTTTAACAGATGGATCATTTGAGATGCAGTCATTGGTATATAGGGAAAAGTGGAGAAAGCACACAGCCTTGCAAGGGGGGGGGGGCTGTGTTGATTGTACAGGTATCAGATGTGATTCTGCTTAGCTTCACCTGCTGCTTCCTGTCTGTTAGGAAGCTTATGATCCATTTACAAGTGTGTTCAGGTACTGCTAGCTGATTTAGTTTAGTTAGAAGAATGTCTGGAATGATGGTGTTGAATGCTGAAATGAAGTCTACCTACCTTGCGTAGGTATTTAGAGATTCAAGATGTTGTAAGATGTAGTGCAGAGCCATATTAAGAGCATGTACTTTATCCTCCAGAGCTCTTGTTTTAATTTTTTAAAAAATGGCAAATTTGCCACCAGATATCAGGATGCAATGATATCCTATACATGGGACGATAATACCAGAGTAAAAAAAAAAAAAAAAAGAACGTCACACATTTTCTTGTATATTTTCTTGGCTTTCTACAGCAAATATCCAGGATATAATTCACAATTTTTTCCACCTACTCACCTTCTGACGATCATCTATATTTCCAGCACAGCTCAGCAATTATCAGTTTCTTAAAGGGCTGCTGGCATGGTGTTCTGATGATGTGGCATTTCTGTGTAAATCCTTCATTCATTCATCTTTATTTTTTTGCCTTCTGCAGTTTGACTTGATTTTTATTTCATGCTTTCATCTTACAGATTCCAGCTGCTTCTTATCCTGTAAAAGAGCAAAATGGGGGGGGGGGAGGAAATCCACCACCTTTTCCCAGAGAGAGAGAGAGAGAGAGAGAAAGAGAGAGAGAGGGAGGGAGGGAGGGAGAGAGAGAGAGAGACTCCCAAAAGCTTTATTTCAATCACGAAAAAGAGTCAAATCAGGCTAGGCCTCCAAAAACACTAGATTTCTACAGCTTGACTTGACCAACCTCTTTGCTATGAGCCCTGTTAGCTGGTCCCACTGGGATCTGACAGCCATGAACTATTTTTCAGGCCAGACACTTCTGCCTCTCCATCAAATTCCTGAAACGGAAGAGCGGCTAAGAGCAAATGGCTCCAGGCATCATGCTTGTGGGACCGAGCCTGCCTGGGGGAAACCTTGAGACAAGATGAACCTCTGGCCTCTCTTCTGCTCTGAGCCAAAGACAACACAAAGCAGATGTGCAGAATCGGGGCAGGATGGATAGATGAGATGACAGGGCAGCCTAGCCAATTCTTTCTGTGCAAATATAGCGCAAAATTCACCCCGCGTCCTACGGGCTCCATTTATGAAGCTGCGGTCAAAGGGGTGGGCTTCAAAAATTTTAGCAAGGTGTTCTCTGCCTGGTTGCTGGGTGGGTGTGGCCATGGTGGGCGTGGCCTAGTTGCCTTCCTTCCTGGGAGTACGGGGCATTTTCACTTCTCCGGGCTCCGGAGGCTTTTCTCAAACCTCTGGAAGAGTAAAAACAGCCTGCTCAGACTCCGGAGGCTCTCTGGAAGTTGGAAACAGGCCCATTTCGGGCGTTCCTGGACTTCCAGGAGGCCCAATTTTTGCCTTCCCCGAACTTCCGTGCATGCCCTGCATTTGCCTGCACCCAAAACAGGCTACATGGGAGGAGGGAGGCAGGGCAGAGTTGTGGGTGCTCCAACATGGGAGGTTGGGCAACATGATCACCCAGCCATGCCCACCACCTAAGCCACACCCACAGAACCGGTAGTTAAAAAATTTGAATTCCAACCCTGGTTGGAAGGGACCTTGGAGGTCTTCTAGTCCAATTCCTTGCTTAGGCAGGAAACCCTATACCATTTCAGACAAATGGTTGTCCAATGTCTTCATTAAAGTCTGCAGTGTTGGAACATCCACAACTCCTGGACGTGAGTTGTTCCTCTGATTAATTATTCTCACTGTCAGGAAATTTCTCCTTAATTCTAGGCTGCTTCTCTCCTTGATTAGTTTCCACACATTGTTTTTTGTCCCACCTTCAGGGGCTTTAGAATGTGTGAAACCTGGCTGGGTAGTAGAACTTGTGATAGGAAGAGAATAGAATAATAGAGTTGGAAAGAACCTTGGAGATCTTCTATTCTATTTCCTGCTCAGGCAGGAAACCTTATACCATTTCAGACCAATGGTTGCCCAACGGGGTGGGATTCAAATTTTTAACAACCGTTTCTGTGGACGTGGCTTAGGTGGTGGATGTGGCTTGGTGGTCATGTGACTGGGTGGACATAGCTTGGTGGTCATGCTATTGGCTGGGCATGGCCAACTCAATATCACTCACATCGAGGCACGCAGCTCCTCGCCTGGCCTCTCATGACTGTGGGGATGCTGCAACAGTCGTAAGTGTGAAAAATGGCCATAAGTCACTTTTTTCAGTGCCATTGTAACTTTGAATGGTCATTCCACACAAGCAAAGTACCAGCAAAGGAGGGGAAAAAACCTCCAGAGAAGTTCCTGAGACAGGAAGTCTAGTCCTGCCAAGAATGTAATAAGGGTTAACAGAGAGGCAGTTTCTGTAAGCAACACCAGAATGTTTCCTTCCTGCCTTCCTTACAGGATTAGACCAGTAATTTATTCTAGCAACCGGTTCTCCAAACTGCTTAGAATGTTAAAAACCAGTTCTAGCGAATAGGTGCAAACTGGTAGAATCCCACCCCTGCTTCCAACTCTATTATTCTAAATTTGAACCCTATAAGGGGAGAAAGGAAACAGAACAGGCAAAGCACATTCTTTCATACATTTTATTTATTTTATTTATATTTCATATACTTCTTAACCACCCTCCTCCCTCATTATTTTCTGATGTATAAGAGAGTTATCTATTGATGATAAAGGTGATTCTTTTGACCAATTCATCTTCAGGTGAACCTAGGTCAGGAAGGGAAAACTTTGACTCAACTCCCATCTCTCCATAAAGCCTGAGGTGGACCAGAGCTCAAATCTTATAAAGTCCCAAAATAACATTCTCCACTTTAATTGATAGCTGTCCCATTTCTCATGACTATTGAGAAAGCATTTGACCTGCACTGAATAAACCAAAAACCAATGGCATGGCAAGGCTCTTTTTACAACAACTAAAATTCTGAGATTTTTTTCCCCAATACCTATGAAAGGATTATTCCATACATAGCACAGACCATGAAACTCAATCTGCCAATACCATTAAAAGGATGAAGTAAATAGATACAATTAGTAGAATGTGCTGGGTTATAAATTTGAGGGAGAAAACCTAGTAATTCTAATGCACTTTCTGAAAATGGAAATGGAAATGATAGTTTGAAGTTGCTGAGTGGATAAGTAGTGTATGCTTCTCAATTAATCTCAGTTTTTTCCGTGGGATGTAGTAAAATGCTACAATCTGGGAAACACCTGCTTCAAATATTAATTTAAGTCGTTCTCTTCTGTATTCTTCTTCTTTGCTAATAACGATATACAGCTTTGTAGCTACACCCACCAAATTTGAAGCTTTGTTCATTTTTGAGTTTTAATTTTTTTTTTCATAGAGACATGGGGAAACATTTTTTTCCTTAAAAAAATGTTTCTGCTTCTTAGATTTAAGAATTTCCAGCCAAGTACAACTAACTCCAAAATAAAAATAATTTCAAAAGTTATCAGTTCAAACACTTGGCATGACATTGTTCTTTGAGTCAATTCTGCCCTCTTGCGGTGCAACTCACCAATTGTGTTCATCTCTTTTAAAAAATATGTTGTTATTGATTTCCATTTTCATAGAGGGAGGTAGCTATGTAAACAATGCTTTGTTTTCAACGGCAAGCAATCCCAGTGGGAAAAGTAAGGCTCAAATCAGTGGAGAATGTGGCCGGCATTGCTTAGCTACCAACACTTAGCAAATTAAAAAATGCTTTTTTATGCATATATTGCAATCCCAAGTATGAACCAAAAAAAGTACATATTGGGTAAGGACTACTTCTTTGATACTATGCATTTTAGAGAAGCTTCTCTTTTGTTTCCTTTAAGTAATTTATTCTGATGGAATCCCCAAGATCAAGGGAGGTACTAATACCTCTCTATAAAGCCTTAGTAAGACCACACCTAGAATACTGCATCCAGTTTTGGTCACCATACTATAAAAAAAGATGTTGAGACTGTAGGAAAAGTACAGAGAAGAGCAACCAGGATGATTAGAGGCCTGGAGGCTAAAACATACAATGAACGGTTGCAGGAACTTGGCTTGGCTAGTCTAGCAAAGAGAAGGACCAGGGGAGACATGATAGCGGTCTTACAATATTTGAGGGGCTGCCCCAGAGAGGAGGGGGACAAGCTATTCTCCAAAGCACCCGAAAGCCAGACAAGGAATAATGGATGGAAACTGAACAAGGAGAGATTCAACTTGGAAATAAGGAGGAATTTCTTGACAGGAAGAACAACCAACCAATGGAACAGACGTTGCCTTCAGAAGTTGTGGGAGCTTCATTACTGGAAGCTTTCAAGAAGAGACTGGACTGCCATCTGTCAGAAATGGTGTAGGGTCTCCTTCCTGGGTATAGGGTTTGGACTAGATGACCTACAAGAACCCTTCCAACTCAGATAAACTGTAATCTGCAATATTGTCAAGGTTCCGACTGATGAACCCAACCAAAGCAACCACAATCGAGACCATCTAATCTCTTCATGCAAAACTTTATTGAGTACATCATTTCAGGCCAAACCAGATCTCGATCTTTCCCGCGCTAAACTCTATGGTTAAAAGTTCAATTTCTTCCACCTCCCAATTAGCTCAGGTCACACTGTACAATACAATCTCCGGATATCGTTGCAAGAAAGTCTTTTGGGCTTTTGTAAACACCTGCCGAAATGGTTCTCACACTGACATCTTGATGTCCAGGGGTGGGCTTCAAAAGTTTTAGCAGCCAGGTCTCTGCCCGGTTGCTGGGTGGGCATGGCCATGGTGGGCGCGGCCTAGTTGGCCTCCTGCACCATGATGGGGGGGGGTATTTTCATCCTTCTAGGGCTCCAGAGGCTTTCCTCAAGCTTCCTGGAGGGCGAAAATGGCCTTCCTGGGCTCCGCAGGTCCTCTGGAGGCCAGAAATAGGCCTGTTTTCGGCCTTCCAAAGCGTCCATAAGGCCCATTTTTTGCCCTCCCCACGCCTTCCCTTACCTGGCATCCAAAATGGGCTGTGAGGTGACTACTACTCAGAGGAGCGGGGGGGGGGGGCAGCCAGGGGTGGGATTTGCTGGTTCGCTGAACCGGTCATTAAAAATGATAAAATTAGCTACCGGTTTGCCTGAACCAGGCCAAACCGGTAGCAGCCCATCTGTCAATGTCTGATCCATGTTCTATCTCCCTCTATTCCCCTATCCCCAATAGTTTGTTGGCAAGATGAAATGCGATAATAGAAGCAACAACAAGAAGTTTGAGAGATATACTCAGCACTTGAGAAGTTATTTAGCCCTTCTCTGGGAGCGGGTGTTGTACAGGAAAAAAAAAGAGAGGGAGATAAATATTGCTGAGATCAAGACAGAAATATTCAAAAGTAATTCAATATTCAAAGGTAATTCCAAGTACAGGTGTTTCTTTCCTTTCTAATTCCTCCAGAATATTTGACTCTCAAGACCAAAATGGTGATCTTCCCTGTTAATGTCATGTACATTTGCTTTTTTTTTCTTTTTTCTTTAAAAAAAGCTTTTACATCTTTGGAAATGCAAACAAACTTGAGACAGAGCTGCACCCTAAATGTTGTATGTCTGAATGCTAATCTACTAATACATAATTACATGAATGCACTCAAAAGACATACTATTTATTTGGGTAAACAAAATACACATGCATCGTTATTCATTCAGCATCAGTTAAAGAAGTGTATACATTGTTGTTTTTGTTAACGCTCCTCCCAAAGAAGAGATTTGTCTTCTAAGTTAGGATTTACATCTCTGTTTCTCACTTCATGTTTTCAAAAGAAAAGAACCAAGAGTGAAACCATCCATTTAAAAAAAAAATACAAGTACAAACAATTAGATCCCAATCACACTTTTGGAAGAAAAATTAGTCTGATTCCAAGCTGGGAGAAAGGCGCTGGAAATAAAATGGAGGCTGACTGCAAGGAAAGAAGATTTGTTCAATTTCTAGAAACTTCAGTGATAGTAGCAATGTTTCTGGGGTGCTTCAATGTTTCTCAGACAAATGGCTGAGTAAATGGATGGATCTTTATAGGTTTCTGGGGGGGTTGTGTTTGAGATGCTCCAGGGGGGTTGTGCAATGTAATGAGCCTTGTGTCTTTTGTTATCCTAATGGTGGTGGGTAAATCCTATTATGTCCTAAAGGTCCTGTCCTGTCCTGTCCTTAGAATTTGGGTGGGGGGAACGTAGATTTTAATCCCATCAGCTTCAACCTCCTGTGAGTTTTGTTGATGAGTAGATTGGCCCATTCCCCTGAATGAATACAAAATCTCCATCTTTAAAGATGTGTGGCTTCTGCTTGAGGCTATTAAGAAAGACTGGGGTTGCTTTCTGCCTTTAAGAACACATTTCTCCATTTCTCTTTTGAGGAAATGATCTATACTGCCTCATATAATTTTAAAAATAAAGAAAATTTAAATCTGGGGAGGGGGCTTCCTATAACACTAACTATACACAACAAAATGAAAGAGTACTGATTAATTTCTGGTTCTTTACAATTTTTTCACATTCCTGGCGATGACCAAATTAAGTCAATTAAAAACTAAAATAAGCCAACAATGAATAAACTATCAATCTGAAAAGTTTTCTTGTTTTTAAAAAATGACTGCTTACCCCCACCCACCCAGTGCCAAAGCAAGGTCCTTGATATATTATTGGCCCACATTGCAACCAAAAGGAAACTAGAAAAACAATATTGATGAGATCAGAAATCAGTTAAATGGCTTAATTCTTCTTTTTCAGCCTCCTGTTGCGCTTGGATGTCACAAGCTCAGACCGAATTTAAAAGAGTGGCCGAAGCAAATGTAACTTTGCCCTGCCTTCATCGCCTGCACCTTCTGGAGCCAGCGAGCCTGGATATAGAGTGGCTGCTAAAGAATTCTGAAGCTGAACCAAAAGTGGTAGGTCTAAACCTAGCATTCCAACTTTAAAACACGAGGACTTCAGCTCCCAGAATTCCACGTGCTGGCTGAGGAATTCTGGGAGTTGAAGTCCACACAGTTTAAGGTTGCAAAGTTTAAGGAACATCAGTCTAACCACTAAAATACATTGGCCCTAGTCTAGAACATTGTTGTCTGGCCCATTTGCGAGGATTGTCAATATTTATAGAATGAATATTTATAGGTATGAGAATGTGGATTTATGGGACTATGGATCAGGCTTTCTTGCAGATGCACATTGCAAATAGCTTCTTTGTACACGCTGATATATCCGGAGTAATTAACACAGGACTAAGCAGAAGGCAAAAAGGTGTTTAAACACTGTCTCTCTGCAATTCTTCAAAACAAGTAAGTCTTGTTATGCCCCTATTTACTACAAATCTCCCTTTTGCACAGCCCTGTATAATTGTGATTTGCCTTCATTATGATTTTTAGCTCAAAAGGAAAGAATCTGCTTATAAAAATGTGATTCATCCACTGGTTTTCCTACAAGGCTTACCAAAGATTTCTCATCAGTCATCTGAGCATTGAAAACATTTTTATTTTTTCAACTGGACTCAAGAATGGCTGATAGACAGTCAAAATTATGAGTCATGACAAGCCATCAAATATACCATTTTAGTGGTTACAGCAGGAATTCCAGTATCCAACAGCCATCTGAAAAATCATCTCTTTTCCAATATTTGCAATTAAGAGGACTGAATTTCATTTTTTTTCACAGTGCAAAGATAGCAGAAGATACATAGATGTCTGCTGAGCTTTTTGAAGGGATCAGAAAAGATCAGCCAAGTATTTTCTCTTTCTCAATTGCTTTGCAAAAGCAGCAGTTAAACTTAACTTCCTCCAAATATTCAACTCTGCTGATGAAATGAAGTGTGAGATAATCCTTTAAGGAAGCAAACAAAAAACATTATCAGGTTATGATCAGTTCCAGATTACAGCTTGGAGGCTTAAAGTGCTATTCACTAAACACAGAGACATATATCAGACACTAAGAATTTAGTTCCCTACTCTCCCCAAAAAAATCCCTTCCCTCTTCCTTAAATAGTGAAATAAAGTGTTAGATTTTCAAAATAAACCCTTCTACCAATTCCAGTTACAAACAGTCATTTGGAGAGGATTAGTCTGGCTTTTAGAGATTGAAGAGAACTCCATATTTCATCACGTTAAACTCATTTGCAATATGCATGTTTTCCTTCTCTAAATTGGAAGTACCTTAAAATTTGGCTTTATAGTGAATCCCAGTTAGAGTGTGTAGCCAACAGATCCATTAAGGAATACAGTAATTATGAAACTGAACTGGTGCACACTGTTATTAATCATTTTGAAAGCTTGCCTTATTACTGGTTGTGTGAAGTGAGCAATCATAGCTGGGGAGGTTATCTGGTGAACAAATAAATGCTGCCATAAGTTTAACTAAGTTTGCAAAAGACACTTAGCTGATGAGCAACTTTGTCTCCCAGGTGATCACTTATGCAGGAGGCAACATCTATCATGATATGATCGAAGAACAGAAGGGCCGTGTTTCATTTGCCTCCAATTTCCTGAGTGGAGATGCTTCTTTGGAGATTTCTCTCCTGCAGCCAAGCGACTCTGGGCAATATACATGCAAAGTTAAAAATGCTGGACAGTATGAATGGACACACATCACTCTGAAGGTTCTAGGTAAGATGGTCACTACATTTCCAAAACAAGTATTTAGCTTTTCAGTTGATTATCCTGGGGTTTTTTTCTGACCCACAGGGAGAATCTCACTGATTGTCCCAACGGTGCTTTTTCAGGAGGGCAATTGGATGTTCTTGTTTTTTTTCCATTTGAAGACGTTTTGCTTCTTGGGTAAGAAGCTTCTTGGATGGTCAGAGCTGAATAAGCTCCTTGGATGAGAAGCAAAATATCTTCAAAAGAAAAAAAAAACAAGAATGTCCAATTGCCTCCTGAAAAAGCACCTTTGGGACAACCATGACCTGGATGACGGAGAATCTCTACAGATTTTTTAGCTATACAACTTGCATTTCATTTAAGTTTATTTATAAATACAATATACAATTTGGGATGAGCACCCTTGAAATGGTGTGGGAATAGGAATGGATTGCCAGTGGAAAGAAAACTGCAGACTACAGGAATAGGGAACAGCACTCAGGTGACCCTGAGGACACAGATAAACCTCCAAGTGGCCTCAACGACCCTCTAAAAGGATGCAAATGACCAGCTGTTTGCAAGGAATATAAATCCTTCAGTTCCTCTCCATCCAGTCAGAGCTGAAGAAGCTTCTTGGATGAGAAGCGAAATGTCTTCCAAAAAAAAAAAAAGTCCAGTTGCCTCCTGAAAAAGCACCTTTGGGACAACCCTGGATGACGGAGAATCTCCACAGAATCTCACTGATTGTTTCTTCTTCCTTTCCAGAAAAACCTTCGAAACCCAAATGCTGGAAGGAAGGGGTGGCATCTGAAGGAAAAGAAATCACTTTACAATGTAACTCCGTCTCTGGCACAGCCCCTATCATGTACACGTGGCAGCGTGTAGATGCAAAGGGGAAACTTGAGTTTCTGCCGCCCTCCACACGTCACAGTGAGTTTTGCCGGTTCAAACCATCCCGCTGCTTCCCCCGGGAATTATCCAATTTCTTATTTAAAAGCATCACCGTATACATTGCGCCAGGCAACTGATTGTACAATTGAATGCTACCATTATGCTCCAAACGTCATTGAATCCTGCCCCGTAATTTATTTTAGATCTGTCTAATCCTGCCCAAATTATTATGAAGAATCTCACATGGATGTCCACAGGATCTTACCAGTGTATGGCCTCCAATGAAGCGGGAGAGGAGAGCTGTGTCATACAGGTGACAGTGCAACGTAAGTATGGAAGACCCCTGGAAACATTTGAACTGAGTTTGGAAAACGATGGATAACCAGGCCGGGAATCAGAGTATGTGTATTCTGCTACAGACCTGTAAGATGCTGTTAATATAGTCCTCCATTTACAACCATAATTGAGCCCAAATTTTCTGTTAACTGAGACAGTTATTGAGTTTTGCCCCATTTTACGACTTTCTTTCCACATTTGCTAAGTGAATCACTTCTTTGTCTTTTTAATGACCACATAATCCCTTACAGTGGGGTGGAGTCTGGGCAACTGAATGGAGCTGACAGTGTACTGGCTGGATGACCTTCCTGTCGCCAATGCAGAGTTTGCAGCAGATATTTACGGTACTCATTGTGCAGAGAGAGAGAGATCTGCCACGACCAAGGATCAAACTCACAGCCTCCTGATTGTGAGGCGAGAGCTCCACCTCTAGGCCACCTCAACCCTCATGCAAAGTGAATCGCTGCAGTTGATAGATTAGTAACATGGTTGTTAAGTGAATCTGGCTTCGCCATTGACTCTGCCTGTCAGGTCACAAAAGGGGATTGTGTATCTTGGGACACAGCAATGGTCATAAATATGAACCAGTTGCCAAGCATCTGAATTTTGATCATGTGACCAAGGGGATCCTACAAAGGTCATAAGTATGAAAAATGGCCGCAAGTCGCATTTTTCACTGCCATTGTAATTTTGAATGGTCACTAAATAAACTGTTTTAAGTCAAGGACTACCTGTATAGTTCTAGTCCCAATAAAGGAGAATATCGGTAGCTCAGGGTTGAAATGAGGGCTCCTTGGTGCTCTCTGAGCTTGGTGGTTTTCTTGCAGGCATTTCAATACCCAATTAGGGAACATCATCCATGCTAGTCACAAGCATGGATAATGTTACCTAGTTAGGGTAATAAAACGTCTGCAAGAAAACAAAAGCAAGCTCAGAGAGCACCAAGGATCTCTCGTAATTCTAGTCTTTCAAGGGAATTGGTTTCCTTTTCTACCTTGTAGGACTGACCCAGTTCTCAGTAGAACATGATTGAATAATCAAAACGGGTAGTGATGTCACATGAATCATTGTCACTAGGGCTCCTTCTTCTAGAAAGGGCAGCAACTGGTGCACCAGTTTGAGCCGGGAAAAGGCACGCCCAACCCCAGCATTCATCAGAGCTGTGGGCTGAATAGAAGTCTTAAAATGAAGGCGATGTTGTTGTGAAGAGAAAGTGACCTCATGGAAAGCAATTCTTACAAATTGCAGCAAAACATTCCTGTGAAATCGATAAAAACCGCCTTGCAAGGATTCAATTTGAGCTTCTTTCACCCCATCCAGGACTTAAAATGCTGGATTGAGACCTGTGGAGCAACTCTGGCTGTGCTCAAACAGGGATGTACACCTGAGCGTCCTCAGAATATTCATCAAAGTTCACCACCCCACCTTATTCAAAACTTCTTCGGAAAAATTCATGTAGATGTTAAATGACACAGAGACGGTAGCTGGTCCTGTGGGACGTAAAAGCTTTTTCCCATGAGTATCTGCTCATTTAAAAAAAGAGTGACACAATCTTAAAAACAGCCTCCTACTCTGAATCCCAATACGCAGTCTAGAAGGATGCCATGCTTGTCAGGCATCTAAAAGGACTGGGAAGGGTGTGCTTCTTTCATCTGGAACTTCCTGGTATTCAACACCGGAACTTAAAATTTTAACAAATGAAAAGTCTATTATGCAAAATATGCCAAGACCAAAACATTTTAACATTTTAAATCTAAGCTTGGGATTCAGGTATGTGAAATATGCAATGCAAAAGAAAGCTGAGGCAACACCGAGTACATTTAGGGCAATTAATGGTCTTTATGCAGCAAGGTGGATTACAACACTATTGGATATCTGAAGTGATAAACTACTAGCATTTGCATAATCTGAGATGCGTTGGCTGAGGAAAAATTGAGAAGAAAACAACCAGCCCACTTACCCTAGGGTAGAGTTAATTCAGTTTAACCTGTGCTATAATTTTATTCACAGTTTAGCCATGGAAAATGAAGTCTCCCTTGAATTGAGCTCGTTTCCTGGGGACAATGCAAACATGTCCATGTTGTTTTCTTGCTACTTGTACAAGAAGTGATTTGTTTTCAACTTCTTCCAGAGTAATTCTGCAACTTTCCAAAATAGTGCAGAAACCCTGGGACTTCCTGTTGATCTCTGTCCAATTACAAATCAGGTGCAATTTGTTTTATCTTTTTCAAGGTCATCCAAAGTTGCCCAGGGCTATACCCCTCCCCCCCCCCATGGCATAAAACAATGAGAATATTCTATCCATTCTGAGGTAAAAGAAAGGAATTGAAAATGTCGATGCAACAGATGCCAGAATTACAAAAGTAGTATTTGGCTGGAAAATAAATAAAACTTAGCATTTGTTTCTAAACCAACAGATCCCCCAAATGTCGGCATCGTTGCCGGAGCAATCTGTGGAGTGATGGGAGTATCCTTGCTCATTGTCTTGGCTGTGTGGCGAACTATCAAAAGGAAAGAAAAAAATAAATATGAAGAAGAGACTCCAAATGAAATCAGGTGATTGCTTCTGTAATAACACTCTAATCCAGGGTCTCCAACCTTGGCCCCTTTAAGACGTGTGGACTTCAACTCCCAGAATTCCTCAGTCAGCGAAGCCGATCAATGGCTCCCAGCAAAGCTGGCTGAGGAATTCTGGGAGTTGAAGTCCACACATCTTAAAGGGACCAAGGTTGGAGACCTTGGAGAATCCAAGTTTCAAAGCCTCTTAATTTTATTACCGAACAGCCTCAGAACTGGAGGGAGAAGGTAAATCAGTAATAAAGGGAATGTTTTATGTGCAATTCCAAAATCAATCACCAAATTCAGTTTTAAAGACCATGTAGTAGGGTTCCAAAACATCTCTGAAACCACGTGAAGCATATCCAAGTTGTGAGAAATCCTAGAGTGCTCTATGAACTTAAGAGTGTGTCAAAAAGATGTTCTACTTTCAAAGATTTAACTCATTTACGATACCATTTCTTTTCCTGGATTACAACTGCAATGTCCTCTGGAGAAAATAAGGCTAATTTCCTTCCTCTGATACAGGTCTTGATCTTCTATGTAAAACAAATTTACATTTTCAAAGATGGAACGAGGATCCTTTCGTGTTTTGAACTATTTAGTCATCAGTATACATGGGAGGGTGCACACTTTTCATAACTTGTTTTCTGTTAAGAAGACAATATTCTGTGTTGAATCTACTCTATCATAGCACATCACCTCTGACTATATGTTTCTCGAACTTTCTTTGTGAGGCATTTATGGAAAATTTTCGAAAGTTACTCAACTGGCAACACCCTTATGACTCAAAGGAATCCTGTAGTTTAGTTCTATTTGAATTACATTCCTCCTTTATATTCCTTTAGGTGTTGCAATCTAATCATGCTGACCTCTACAATTTTTGAGCAATCATTAAAGATCCTCAATAAATCCTTGATTCGCCTAAACTGATTTTCCTAAAAACATCTCCAAAGTTGTTGTTTTTTTTTTAAATTGCATGGAACTTCCCTGTCCCGCCTGCTCGCCTACTTTTTTTTTTTTTTTTTGCTCATCCTTTGCAGCTTCAATATCTGGATTTTTGTTCATTTCACTGCCAATTCCTGAAAGCCACATAAAGGGGTTATAAATTAATTGGCATAGGAAGTAGAGAATGCTGCAAAACAGCACAATTGGTTTTTTCATTAACACATGAAAACACAAGGAAAAAAAAACTCTTATCATACTTGAGAGAAGTCCAAGAATCAGGGGAAAAGCAATGAATTCTGAATTTGGATTAAAAACTGATTCAAACTGCACCCAGAAGTAGTTGAATCTTGGACAACAAACTCTTAAAAATGAGACAAACCCATGGAAGATTCAAGTATCTACACACTTTTCAGTAGCATCCATCCTGATCACTTCCGCTGACACCAATTTTAGGTGAACTTGCAGCTCTTTATGGAAATAGAATTCTAAACAATATTTGAACCTTTATCCAACAACCCATTATTTTGTAAAAGGTAGACGATGTTCTCTGCAGGTGTGAATTTCAGTTGAGTCAGAAACAGGGCAATTATGTAGGTCACATACAGCAGCAATCCATCTGAAATTCAATCCCAGAATTTAGACACAAGGACTTGGAAATAGAATCAATTTCTAAAGGCAGGACTTAAAATCTGAGAGTCAAAGGTTCTATTTGTACATTGGCTCAGGACTGACTAAATTATGGTTTGATGAATTAACCCAACTGCCAGATTCACACAAACCAAAGGGTCATAAAGTAACTTCTGTGCCTAAGTTCCTAAACTCAATGAACTATGACTTAGCCTAGCATGTCCGGGAAAATCAAGCTAAGCCAGTGATCAATCATGAGGGGACAACTAGGACTACAGAAAAAGGATGGCAAGACTTTCCTGGAAACAATCAGGAAATTGAAATAAATGTCTTTTCAGACTCTTGGAGCTCTGACTAAAGGTAAGGAGCATTCCTATTCAAATGCAAGCAGCTTATTTTTTAGTATAATTTATTCACAAGATTTCTACTTCTCGGTCTAATGTGCCTTTACCAAGTAATTAATCATGATTTTATATATAAAAGAATATTATGATTCAGTTCAGGGAGAGCTTTTTGTATCGTGAAGAAGTGGTTAGGAAGAGATCTCTCCCAACTACTTAGAACAGGGTTTCTCAAACTGTGAGGTAGACTCCCTTGGGCAGATACAAAGTCCAGGGGAGGAATGAATAACTTTTCAGTTAGATTATTATAATTAATCCATCTTTCCAAAGTTTCATTGTACTGTTTTCATTGTTCATTTCCGTTCATTTTGATGTTTGGTTTTTGAGGGAGTTATGCACACGTTAAAATTACAAAATTAACAATTAGGTCACTTGCCAGAGAATGCTTTATTTTCAGTCAGTGCCTCTAGAGTATTCTTTCTTGTTCCTTGATCATGAATAAAAAAAGAGGTTCAAATGCTTTGCCTCCCTGAAGCTTAAATAATGCTACCACTATTTACAAGTTGCTTTTACCATACATCAAATAGTTCTGTTCAACAGTTTAACAATAACAATAAAAAAAAAAGAATGCCAGTCTGACTCCAAACATCTGGCTTGTGCAACCAACAAAAATAATGTAACAGCACTGCAGAGAAAATTATTTTTAAAAATGCTACTTCTTTTAACAATGATGGGTGAAAAGTATTTTGTCAATAGGATCAGCTGAGAAAATGTAATTTTCACCGGTCTTGTCTTTAAAAAGCTGCCTATAAATATGGCTGGACTGTTGGGCAGGTAACCCAGAAGATTTGCTAAATCTTGAACACACCAGGGAATCTGTGTTGTATGACTGTTACTGGTCTTTTATTACTTGGATTTTCAATCATTTTTGCTTTTGTTTAATCCCAGGGAAGATGCAGAGGCACCCAAGGCCCGATTAGTCAAGCCTGGTTCTTCCTCTCTGGGCTCCAGAAGTTCACATTCTGGTTCTTCTTCAACAAGATCCACAGAAAACAGTGCCTCCCGCAGCCAGCAAACCCTGTCAACAGAAGCTACTCCACACCTAACACCAACGCAGCACAGCCCCCTTGAAATGAATGGCAGGAAAATTGAGCCAAAGAGAAGTAACTACACCAGTTTGATCAAAACGGAAGTGACCTCTACAACGGTGCCTGTTCAAAGTCGAGCTTTCCAAACCGTTTGATTACCGTTCCATCCAGCTCTACCTATGTCCATAAATTACATGCACTGCCAACATTATGCAATTATTTTATTTTCCAATGGAACATTGGTTTTCTACAGTCATGCACATACACACAATGAACAAAAACCCTCAGTATTTTTTTATCCTTGTTTTTGAGGTACAAGCAGACTTGGGAAAGAGAACTCATGTTGACCTTGTAAAAACAATTATTTCTATTTTTTTAATATTTTAATTTTTGAGATTAAAGCTTGGAAGGAGAAAAGGGAATGCTAACAAATCAGGAATAGCATTTTGCAGTTTTGGACCATTTTTTTAAAAAAAAAGAATACTGTGGAATAGAGATGTTCCAGTAGAATTCTTAAGGGAAAATGAAATGCATATGTATACAATTGTCTTTCTCAATTGGGACCTCTGTTTTTCACTGCTAATGTTAAGTCTGATCAGCTTAAATAGAAAATTGACAGGACTTTGCATGTGCCCTTTTCTTGAATTATCAATATTTGGACACATCACCAACAAAGCAAAAAACAGTAACTTTGGGGAAAAGTGAAAAGTAATATTAGATTTTAATTGGCCTTCTTTACTGGAGGGACTTTCTGTGAACATGGAAGTGCATTAATTTAAAAAGGTACGTATGACTGAATACGGCTAAAGAATATAGACATTAGCCCACTGTGACCAAGCTAATGTATTTGTATGTATGTATTATATTCATAAATAATAAGCAATTCCACTAAAGGGAATTATAACCTAATGGATCATTAGAATGTGAGATCAGCATCAAATCCTGAATTCCATTTACAAGTTTTTAAAAATTGTTTTTTTAAAAATACTGTTCTCTATGCTGGACATAGTGACATTCATTTTTAGGATGAGTAGTGCCAAAGGGTTTTTTGGGGGGGAGAATGTTTGGTCAGAATACAATGTCATGATTAGTAAACATTTTGTGGTAATAATCTAGAAAATGTGATCATTTGGATGGATATAGCATATTCAAACTTATAAAACTAACAGCAAAATTTAAAGGAGATATAAAGAATGGAAATGAGTTGGAAATGTAGATTCCAGCACTGGTGTTAAAAATGCTTTCATCTCTCCAAAATGGAAAGACTCATCTATGGACAGAACTGGTATCACCCAGCTTTAACGATAAGAAAATGCAAGTTGTTTGACTTCAAGTGCCAACTAGATTGCAAAGCTGATGAGTTTTAAACTGATATTATTCCAGGGGGATTATTTCCATCACATTCTTAAACACAGTCAGCAAGAAGGAAATAAAAGTACCACCAGACTCATATATTATAAAGCGTAATTTATAAATGGTGACTTAGGATTCAAAAGTAGGATGTGCATGTGCTAATACAAGGCAGTATTACAGATCTTATAAGGCTGTGACAGAAAGCTATTTTCACAAGAAATAAGGTTTCCAGCTATACAACAGACACACTTAATTTAGAAGTCTCCATAACAAAATTTCTGGAGTATCTTGAACACATTCAACTATGATTAAAATCAGCATTGCATGAATTCCTCAGCCGAGTCTTATATATGCTCACTCAGAAGTTAAGAAACAGACATGGCAGGCTTCCTGTCTGCTTGTTTAGAATGTTAGGATTATTTCATCCCTCTCAACCAAGCTAGTTTATCCCTTCACAGACCCTAAACTGAATATTAAAAAAGCAATTTGGCTTATAACCTATCATCAAGTCCCATAACACAGAACTCAACAGGAAGAAAGTAAAATCCAAGGCAGACAAACTATTTCATCACTTTACTTATACCAAAGCCCAGCATAATGCAGGTTATCAAATAATGAATTATCCCAAGCTGTTTCTGCCACCTTTTGAATTAAAAAGCTATTTAAATCTTATTTTAAAATTGATGCTTAGTGAATGAGGTATAGAAATCAAATAAGATGATCTGCTACAAAATAGAGCAGATCTATCTTCATTGGGTATAGGCACTGTTATTTCTGAAAAAGTGGCTGACACCTTGACAAAATCCCCATTGGAAAGAATGGGGAATCACAAATTTTAGAATATTGAGACATGTTTCTTGAAAGATAAATTGGCAATACACACTCCATTAAGCTTTCAACTTTAATAAACATCCACTGCACAGGAAATGAAAAATGTTTCCCTAAATTACATGCAAATATATACCAAATCCAAACATGAATTATTCCCAATGCCACCTCATTAGCACAAAAACTATGCTTAAATGTTAGTAAAATGCAACAAAACTCAGACATCCCATTCTATAAATTCATACATACAAAAATGTTTTAAAAAATCCTGAAAATTCTGCCGTTTAAATCAACAAAAAGGATGCATGCACCCCATCTGCCAACTAAGCACCTCTCTACCCCATCAGTGTTCTTTATGCTTTTTTTTTTCAACTCCCTGGTTTGTGTTCATTCTTCTAAAACCACCTACTCCAACTATCTAAAACCAACTGCCTTAAATTATCCATATTACATTTACTTTCCTAGCCCACTCCCTTCATCTTAGGTCACTCCATTTTGAAAGTTTACCCTGCAGCAGCCTCAGTTTCCTTTTTCCTGATAAACTTGTGACCATCTACCTATCCAATCTTTTCTTTCCTGAAGCTGTATTTTATCCATGGGGATACAGAAGTATGTTGAAAGAAAATGGAACAGTAGCAGCAAGGCCTCCCAAATGCCCAAGTGTTGATTTTGTTGTTTTACAAGTCTTTGAACCATTTTCTATTTCAAAAAAAGCAATCCATGGTTAAACGTGAAGAGGGACCTGTCTTATAAGGGGCACAGTGGCAATCCCTCTGAAACTTGATTATCAAGTTACACAGATATTTTGAACCTGTTTATTTCCACCAACCAAACTCTGCAAACTATCTGAATTCTACCACTGAAGAAAATAAACCAGATTATAAATTAAATCTAATGTAAGGGAGGGAATTTCTCAGATATTGAGGGAAGAAATTACTGTGCAAGAAAAAAAACAGTTAAATCACATCACTAGGATTTCACAGTAAAAGGGAATATTTAAAGCACAATGGCTTCAAATTCATGACCTTAAATAGTATCTCACAAACTCGAACAGTCAATTGTTATTTGTAAAATATTCTTTAAACATTGTTATCTTGTATGCAATTTACTATCTAGTACTATGTATTACTGTTGTACAAATTCCTCCTTTTGTTTTTTTTTGAACTGGTAAACTGAGAACACCTTCTTCTTGTCTGCCGTCATCTGCAAATTTGTGCTCAGCACAAGCAAAGCAAAAGGGAGTAAATATTTTTGTTAAACTATCCTGATTCCACCATTTTGTTTTTAAATAAAGGCTACCAAACTGCAGTTTGGCTAAACCCAAAGATTAAACTCCTCCAACCAATTTTTTTCTAATTTCACGGCAAGGTGAACACGTTGAACTATATTTAATGTTGATATTAAAATGTAAAGATCAGCATCTTGGATAAATCCAGACAGGGAGCTGTCTGAACAATATTTCCAAACGACCAACTATGGATCTCTGCTTTTTGGGTTGAAAGCCAGTCTTTCATTGTTCATTTGGAGGGGGGGAAGCAGGGCCCCCTCCCAATTTGTTCATGTCTCTGCAAATCCTTGGCTCTAAAAAAAAAGAAAAACATCTGCCTTTGCTTCTTGGAATAGTTTGGCCAATCACCTCCTATTCGGATTAAGGAGGAGGAAGAAAATCCTTTCAGGGTCAGGAGAGGCCACGTGGCGCCTGTCAGTTCGGCAGATTTGAGTGAAGGAAATAAGATTGCGCAGCAGCTCTTTCCGTGCAGTCAAGCTCTCGCGGCCTGCGTTAAAACGCCTCTAGGGTAAGAGTGTCCCTGAGCATGAGCAGAGCGCCGCCCTCTCATTGTTTCACAGCTCAGGGGGGGTTGACAACGCAGCGAGCTTCACCCCAAAGATGCTTTTTCAAGAGGCAACTGGACTTTCTGGATTAACTCCCTCACATCTCTTCTTTGCTGCCGGGGAATATGGGGAGGGGTGTCGTCCAATATCAGGCGAGTGTGGATTAGGGGGGAGGGGAGTTCAAACGGCGCGAACCGGGAAAGAGGCGTCCGCGGCTTCGCTCCCAAAAGGGATTATTTCGTCGAGCGCGTCCCCCGCTAACCCCAGTCCTTCGCCAACGCCCTGCAGCAACTCCACCGGGCTCGGGCGCCATTTTGTCCAACGGTTTCTCCTCGGCTTTCCTTCAAGGAGACGACTCGGCTGGCCGCGCCCACCGCCTTCCCGCGCACCGATTCACCCGCGCCCTGATTGGCCAAGCGGCCTCTCGTTCGACCCACGCTGCGTTGGAATTGGCTCCTTTTGTCTCTTCATCGTTTCCCAAGCACGGAACGTTCTGTCCCCTCTTACCACCCGCGCCTTTCCCTTCTCTAAAGGAGGTTCACCCCCCCACACACACACCGCCCTTCGGGCAAAGTATGCAAATCGTGGAACGCCACTCTGGGAAGCAATTGGCTCCCTCTCAGAACACAAAGGGAAGACCAAGCCTTCTCTCGTTCCCTTTGTCTCGCTTGTTCATGCAAATAAAGCGCGCCGTGAGGGAAAGCCATTGGCTCCCGGAGACGTCATCGAGTTCGAGACTCGCCTCCCTCCCTCGCGCTCTTGGGAGGGATGAACGTTCTAGAAAAAAGGAAAGAGGAAGAAAGGGAGAAAAAAAAGCCGGCCGGCACCCCTTGACTCATGCGCCTCCCTGACCCCGCCCTCTTCTTCTCCCTTCCCCCGGCTTTATTGCGTCACGGGCTGCTCCGGCTGCCATTGGCGGGAGGCCGGCCTGCGGGCCTGTGGGATTGGCTCGCTGGCCGGAAAGAGGCGTAACTCTTCTGGAAGGTTCTCCAGAGGTATATAAGGTCCGCGGCCGGCCCGGGAAAGCCGCTTTCCACTCTTGGCCGGGGTCGTGGTCTGTTTTGTATAGATTGGTTCGCGCGGGCGAAACAGGTAATTATGATTTTTTTTTAAAAAAAATTTTCGTGGAAAGAAGGAAGGAGCAATGCCTGGAAAGCTGCTTTTGCATTCTTAAATAATTTTTAAAAATATTTTTGCTGGGTTTCATTTTATTTCCCCCCCCCCCTTTCGTGCAAATGCAGAGAGGGATGCATTCATGGGGGGGGGGGGAAGAAAGGCGACTTTCTTTTTCTCTTCCTCCTGCTCTGCTTCTCAAGGTGACCTGCATCTTGTCCGGCCTGGATCCTCTTCCTCCCTGCCCGAACCTTTGTCTGAAACCTCCCCGCAGTAAAAACAGGAAGGTTGCTCGGAAAGGAAGGAAGGAAGGCGTGCAAAAAAGGTGGGGGGGGTTGCATTGCGTTATATTGCAGCAGGGTTGCTTTTCAAACCCCCCCCCCTTTTAAAAAAGGCTGACTTTTTTAAAGACATCCTCCTCCGAAAAGCATTTGGCGTTGCAAATCTCTACTCCCCCCCCCCCCCAAACCTGGGATCGAGGCTGATGGTGATTAAGGCGATTAACCTCTCCTTTTCGCCTGGATTTGGGGGGGGGGGGGAAGAGAGAGAAGGAACCTTTCAGCTCTGTCTGAAAGCTGCTTGGGGGTTTCCTTGCAAACGTTTGGTTGCCCACTTACGGTAGCATGAGAAGTGGGAAAGGGAAATTTATTTCATAGGGAAATAAACTTATGAAATCGCCCCCTTTTCCCCTGTGTTCTTGCAGAGCGAGGCTGGTTCCTTTGAGCCCTGATGAGGCTACGTGGTTGGGTCAGGAAACGCCTGCGAGAAAGCCACCCCCCCCCACACACACACACACTCTCACTCTGGAAGCAACCCATAATCCTCATTCTGCAGTCCTTATTTTTTTTTCTCTTCCACCTCCAATACTTTTCTTCCCTAGAAACTCCACACACACACACACACCCTTTCTAGCCTTGATGAGATCACCGAGTTGGGTAACGAACCGCCCGGGAGAAAAACTGCCAAGTTCAGCCGAATACAAAGGGAACCCCCCCCCCCCCCAATCGTCCTTATTTCGCCTCCCCCTCTTTCTCTCCGCGAACTCCCACCTCCTCCAACTGATGAGGTCACCCGAGTTGGGTCCTGAAGCGTCTGCGAGAAAAACAAAAAACCCACCCCCATAATATCTCCCTTTTCCCTCCGCAAATTCCCACTTGCCCTGATGATAATCGCCGGGTTGGGTCTTGAGACGTCTGGCAAGCAAGCCCGCCAAAGTGCTTTCCCTTCTCCTTTTCTTGCCCAGTTGGATCCAGAGCTACAAATTCTCTCGGGGGGGAGGGGGGAGGGAAGAGAGAGAAAAAAAAGGGCTTCTCCCCGGCTTCAGCTAAGCGAGAGACCGCAAGGGAAAGAAAAAAGGCCCTGCTTCTCTTCTCCACCCCCCTCCCCTTAAATGCTTTGAATAAGGCGTTAAGCGAGGCAGCTGTAAGGGAGAAAAGCGGGCTATTCTCAACGAACGCCGGGTCCTTTTCGGCTTGCAAGACCGGGAAAGGGAGGAGGACGAGAAGTTGCAGCAGCTCCCGGGCCGCTTTTCCTCCGAGCGCGGGGGCGCAAAAAAAAATTTTTTTTTTTTAAAAAAAATTTTTTTTTTAAATTTTAATAATTCCAAAAATTTAAGAAAGAAAGAAAGAAAGAAAGAAAGAAAGAAAGAAAGAAAGAAAGAAGAAGAAAAGAAAAACGAACCCGGGTCTGCCAGCTGCTTGCTCTTGCTGGCACGTGCTCGGCAGCGCGCTCTTCCGGGCCCGGGCAGCGCAGCACGTGGTGCGCGGCCGAAGCTCCGCCCTTTCCCTCTCCCCCCCCCCCCCGATGTTCCACACGGGGCTTCCCCCCAGGGGCGGGGCCGCCACGTGCTCGCTCCCGCCTCGGAATGAATGAATCCCATTCTGGGAAAAAAAAAAGAAAAAAAACTCCAAGGTTATGAAGTTGCTCCCCGGTTTGGATATGGCAAAGGTGGTTTTTTGGGGAGAGGGGCCAAGAGAGTTCGGTGAGTTGATTTTGTATGGGATAAATTACATTAAAAAAAAAATTTTTAAGTTTTTTTAAAATGAATTTTTAAGTGTTTTCAACTCTTATTTTTATTCATAAACATTTTGAATACGGTTGTATCCTCAGGGTGTATAGTTTTCAAGAAAGCAACCACAAAAATATTAAAGCATACTAACATAAATATATACTAATATTAAAACATGTATATTAATAACAACAGTAATAGTCTAGCCCACTATTTGTAACTAGATTTCTCTATATTGCCTTATTTATAGTTGTGCTGGGTTACATTGGCACGTTTTATAATTATAATAAATCATCTTTATATTTAGTTTATACATAGTAGTCTTCATCTAATTTCTGCTATCGGTTTCATTCAAAGAGTAACTAGTTGAGGTGGTTTCAAGCACCTTTTTTAGAGGTCTTGGACTGCAACACTGCAGAATTTCCCAACCAGCCCCAATGATTATTAGAATTTGTCAAACAAGAATAAAAATACAATGTCATGTGAGTACACTTATGCACAACCCCTCTACGGACCACCCAGGTCAATTTGTGACTGAAACTGAAAATTTGTAGCTGAAGCAACTGAATCAGGTAGGGTATTCCAGACCTTTAACAACTCTATTACAGAAATCATTTTTTACAGTCAAGTTAAAACTAATTTAAAGTAGTTATTGGTGTATTATTGCAATTAAAAGTTATTTGTGTTGACTGGGGGAATACTAGGAATTGAAGTCTAGACACTTTAAAAGGTACAAAATTTGGTTTAAGGGGTTGGATCTCTTCTAGGTGAACAACGAACTCTTGCTTTCGTTGAGAAGCAAGAGGTCCTGGTTCTCTAGGTGACAAAATATTTTGTTTTTATCTTTGCAGTTCACCATGTCTAAGGGACCATCTGTCGGGATTGATCTGGGCACCACCTATTCCTGCGTTGGGGTCTTCCAACATGGCAAGGTGGAAATCATCGCCAACGATCAGGGGAACCGAACTACGCCAAGCTACGTGGCGTTCACAGATACGGAGAGGCTGATTGGCGATGCTGCAAAAAACCAAGTGGCAATGAATCCCACAAACACAGTTTTTGGTAAGGAAGCAGACATGTCTCAAAAGGCTTAGTGTAGAAAAGCATAACATTTGTGGGAGTGTTTTTTTGTGCCTATAAATATGCTGCTTTAAGAAGCCTTCAGCTTTTCATTGCTCTGCAACAATGTAGACCAGGGGTTCCCACTCTTCTATACCCTGCACCCCTAGAAGCTTCTGATATATTCTTGTACCTGATAAAAGTAAACAGTTATCGATATATAATTATGCATATACACTAATTTAGAAACTTCTAAACCCACGTTTTTGCACCCCCTGGAACAGGGGTTTCCAGCCTTGGCCACTTTAAGACTTGTGGACTTCCAACTCCCAGAATTCCTCAGCCAGCATCATTCCTCTGCCCCTCATCTCGCACCCACAGTTGGGAATCCCTGATATAGATAATTGCAGTGACCAATGTTCACATTCTAACACTAGATTGCCAAAAGTGGATTTCTGTTTACTGAAGCAATGGGAACTTAATTTATAACTCTGCAGGGCCTCTGTGAACATAATAGGTTTTGAAAATGGTACCTTTCAAATTTTGTTTTGTTTGCAGCAGCCTTTGTTAATTATAAAACCACAAAATTGCAACCTTGGCTTAATTTGAAGAGTTGGCGTTTTAAACTTGTACAACGTGTGTTTTAATGTGCACCTTTTAAATAAGGAGCGGTTTAAATTAAGCAGCGTGTAACATCTCACTTCTTTCAAAAAATAGATGCCAAGCGTCTGATTGGCCGTAGGTTTGATGATGCTGTAGTCCAGTCGGACATGAAACATTGGCCCTTCACAGTCGTGAACGATGCCGGCAGGCCCAAAGTCCAAGTGGAATACAAAGCGGAATGCAAAAGCTTTTATCCTGAAGAAATTTCTTCCATGGTGCTAACAAAAATGAAGGAGATTGCAGAGGCCTATCTAGGAAAGGTGAGCTGCTGGGGGTGTAGTAGTAGTAGTAGTAGACCTACTATTCCAGGCACTTTCCATGCTCTTGTAACTTTTTTCTTTAAAAAATCTTTTTTTCCCTCCCCTCTCCAGACTGTTACAAATGCCGTGGTCACAGTCCCTGCTTACTTCAACGATTCCCAGCGCCAGGCCACGAAAGATGCCGGAACCATTGCTGGCCTCAATGTGCTCCGAATTATTAATGAACCAACTGCAGCTGCTATTGCTTACGGCTTGGACAAAAAAGTGAGTGGTTGAATGTGAAAGTTGGGGAATCTTACATGCATAGGATATGGGGGAATCCTAAATCCTTGGGGGGCAGGAGTCTGGCATGGGTTCCAAGTAATGTACCCATTGAAAGCAGGTGGATTTCTCAAAGAACAGGTTTATTGGATACATATTGGGACAACTGGTGAAAACTAAGTGAAATTTAAATGTAAATTCCCCCCCTTTCCCTCTGAGGGCATTGGTCACATTGTCCAATAGCTGTGCTGGTGGTTCCTTGGTTATTCCATTCCTTTCCCAGCCACCTGCTGGGATGACCTTGGTTCCCAGAAGAAAACTTTTTGTTTCAACCGCCAAGCCAAACTACTTTCTCCAATCCCATTTGGCAGCCATGAAGAAGCCGCCAAGAGGGCCTCAGCCAGGTTTGCTTCAGGGTTTGACTCTTCCCCTTTTCCTCCCTTCCTCCCCCAGGTTGGTGCAGAGAGGAATGTGCTCATCTTCGATCTGGGTGGTGGCACTTTTGATGTCTCCATCCTGACCATCGAAGATGGCATCTTTGAAGTCAAATCAACGGCAGGAGACACCCACCTGGGAGGTGAAGACTTCGACAACCGCATGGTCAACCATTTCATCACCGAGTTCAAGCGCAAGCACAAGAAGGACATCAGTGAGAACAAGCGGGCTGTCCGGCGCCTGCGTACGGCCTGCGAGCGGGCTAAGCGCACCCTGTCCTCCAGTACTCAGGCCAGCATCGAGATTGACTCCCTCTATGAGGGCATTGACTTCTACACGTCCATCACCCGGGCACGCTTCGAAGAGTTGAACGCTGACCTGTTCCGCGGCACACTGGACCCCGTGGAGAAGGCGCTGCGGGATGCCAAGCTGGATAAATCCCAGGTGCACGATATCGTGCTGGTTGGTGGCTCCACCCGGATTCCCAAGATCCAGAAACTCCTTCAGGATTTTTTCAACGGCAAAGAACTCAACAAGAGCATCAACCCCGATGAGGCCGTAGCCTATGGTGCAGGTAATGGGAGTGCAACTCCATCTTGCCAATTCAGAAACAATCAAGTGTTTTATAGCAGAGGTCTCCAAACATTGGCAACTTTTAAGACTTGTGGACTTCAGCTCCCAGAATTGCTCAGTCAGCTGAGTCAGCACAAAATTGAGGTGCATCTTGTACACTGGCAATGCCAGTTGAGCCTCTCAAGGGTCTCCAAACTTTTAAGACTTTGTGGACTTCAACTCCCAGCATTCATGAGCTAATATGACTGGAGGAGGAATTCTGGGAGTTGAAGTTCACAGGTCTTGAAGCTGTCGAGTTTAGAGACCCCTGCTCTTATCTTATATGCAGCTCTGTCATTCCCATCTTGTATTGGTTTCCTGTATCACATTGCCCCTCCTGGTTTCATCTCTATTGTTCCTGTGATGCATTTCCTGTTGTATTACTCTTAATGACGGGTTTCTGTACAAGGATGGCTACAAGATACACAGAAAAATACAGTAAATCTTTTAACAATCTATGAATGTAATTTCTACTCTCCAAATGAATCCTTAAAATCCTCTGTGACTTTAACCAGGATTTAATAATGAACGAAGCCTACGTGAACAAGAAAAAGTTGTCTCTGACATTTTGGATAGGATTCTAAATCTCTTGAATTTCCTTAGCTGTTCAAGCTGCCATTCTCTCTGGGGACAAATCTGAAAACGTGCAGGACCTGTTGTTGCTGGATGTGACTCCCCTCTCCCTCGGTATTGAGACAGCTGGCGGTGTGATGACCGTCCTGATCAAACGCAACACCACAATCCCAACCAAGCAAACTCAGACGTTCACCACTTATTCAGATAACCAGCCAGGGGTGCTGATTCAGGTAGGCGAAACCCACAGGAAAGGGGGTCTTCGTGGAGGAGGGGGATTGGTTGTCACGATTGCTTGAAGTGTGCTTTAAGACAGGGGTCTCCAACCTTGGCCACTTTTAAGACTTGTGGACTTCAACTCCCAGAATTCCTCAGCCACCCTTGGCAACTGTAAGGCTTATGGATTTCAGCTTTGAAGTCCATAAATCTTAAAAGTTGCCACAGTTGGAGACCCCTGCTTTAAGAAGCTGTGTCATTCATTCCCTCTTGGAGCTTCACCAAGCAGGATGCACAGACCATGGTTTGGTTGCAATGATGAAGGTTCCAAAACCATTCGTAGTTTCCACCAGAGGTTGAAAAACAACCAATGTTGGCTTAAATTACCTTCCTTGGATGTCTGAGCGACCAACTCCCTGGATCAAAAGGTCCCTGATTTGTCTTCAGGGCTGCATCTTTTAAGCACTAAGAACTGGGAAATTGGAGTCACCTTATTAATATTTCTAGTAGCTGGACTTACAACTTCCATCTTCTTCCACCAGTCTGGCTAGACATCTGGGGACAAAGACTTAAGTGGGGAAATTTCCCACAGTTGGAATTCTGCTTAGCTTTAGCTCGGGCCTGCCTAGACCTCATCTTTTTTTTTGCTTGCTTCTCAGGTGTATGAGGGAGAGAGAGCAATGACCAAGGACAACAACTTGCTGGGCAAGTTTGAACTCACCGGCATTCCTCCGGCTCCCAGGGGTGTCCCTCAGATTGAAGTCACCTTTGATATTGATGCCAACGGCATCCTCAACGTTTCTGCCGTTGATAAGAGCACAGGCAAGGAGAACAAGATCACCATCACCAATGACAAAGGTGAGCATTCCACTAAGAGACTGACTGGGCATTGTCTCCAGAAATCGTGGGCACTACTAGAGGTTTTTAAGAAGAGTTGCTAAAGGGATGTGGTGATCAACAAGCTCAGTGGCTAAGACGCTGAGCTTATTGATCAGAAAGGTCGGCCGTTCAAATCCCTAGCTCCATGTAATGGATTTGAGCACCCATTGCTTGTCCCAGCTTCTGCCAACCTAGCAGTTTGAAAGCATGTTAAAAAAAGGCAAGTAGAAAAATAGGAACCCCTTTGGTGGGAAGATAATAGTGTTCCGTGCGCCTTCAAAGGCATTTAGTCATGCCAGCCACATGACCACGGAGACGTCTTCAGACAGCGCTGGCTCTTCGGCTTTGTAACCGAGATGAACATATGTATGTGTGAACATGTATGTGTGACCTTTTATCTTTCACACAAATCACTTCTCTGAAATAGTGTAGATTCTCCTGCTTTTGAACAGGGGGCTGTACTAGGAGACCTCCAAGGTCCCTTCCAGCTCATTCACTCATTGCTTGGAGGTCATCAGCCATTTTTCAATCACCTTTTCAATCACATTTTTTCACCTTTGAAAAATGGCCATAGGTCAATTTTCTGTGCCATTGTAACTTTGGTCGCTCAGTGAACTGTTGTGAGTCAAGAATGACTTGTATTTTATTTGCCTTGATGACGTATTCAGTGGGCCTGAAAAATTTTCTCCTTTCATCTCACTCGGCCAAAACTGAGCATGAATTAACTTGATTAACAAACAGATTGGCTCTCGACTTCTCTGCCGGTATCTTCAAATACTCCGGAACGGCTTTTCTTCAAACAGTACCGCATTTTGGGACTTATTAGATGTTTTGGTGTGGAAAGAAGCAAATTAACGAGGATCCCCATTTTTTCATAGGTCGTCTCAGCAAGGAAGACATTGAGCGTATGGTCCAAGAGGCTGAGAAGTACAAGGCTGAAGACGAGAAGCAGAGAGACAAGGTGTCGTCCAAGAATTCCCTAGAATCCTACGCTTTCAACATGAAGGCAACCGTGGAAGATGAGAAGCTGCAGGGGAAGATCAACGATGACGACAAGCAGAAGATCTTGGACAAATGCAACGAAATTATCAACTGGCTGGATAAAAATCAGGTTTGTGGCAAAGTGGGGGATATTCTTTACAGAGGTTTAACAGCATTGCAGCTTTGGAGGAATAGAGATAATTTTAAGGGGTTGCAAGGATGAAGGTTCCAAAACCATTCGTAGTTTCCACCAGAAGGTTTGAAAGACCAATGTTGGCCAGAACCACCTTCCTTGGATGTCTGAGCGACCCTATCGCAGCTACATCACATAATTTTCAATTATGTTCAAAATGGCTTGACTTTTGGACCCAGCCCCTCCTTCTCTCGATAAAAAGCCATTTCTGAGACATCTCAACAAGCGGCATCTCTATAAGAGATCAATAGCATGCTGGTTGCTGTTACTTAAGAGAGACCTTCCTGGGTTTTTAAAATATTTTCCAGAATTGCAAATTTCTCAGTGTTTGCAGCGTGACTATTATGATGAGACAAGCCCAGGAGCAAAACAGGGACTTAGGCATTTAACAGTGATTTATGTACAAGAGCTAAAAATAGAAAATACATGTAGTAGGCAAAATACCTTACAAGCAAGCATGTCTTTTTAACTATAAGAACTCTGCAATGAATACTGAATACAAGGAGAGAGAACACTCTCTCTAATGGCCTTATATAAACACCTCTTAAAGGGAAAACCAATGCTATGCTGATTTATATTTCATCAGCCTATGTTGCATGAGACTCTTCTAGGAGAAGAGAGTGAGATTATTCTAGGCCTATCTGATTTCCTTGAAGGGTTTAACACATTTCTCCTTCCCTCCCCTGTATTTTTTAGACGGCCGAGAAGGAAGAATTTGAGCACCAGCAGAAAGAACTGGAGAAGGTCTGCAATCCCATCATAACCAAGCTATACCAGAGTGCTGGAGGGATGCCTGGTGGCATGCCTGGCAGCTTCCCTGGGGGTGGTGCACCCCCCTCCGGAGGAGCATCTTCTGGACCAACCATTGAGGAGGTTGACTGAGGTGTCCCAAGACATTGCACTCCATGGGCCACCTTCAGAACTTGAAGGACAGACTGAAGACAAGGGCATTCTTGATACTTTGAATATGTGCACAGGGAAGGGGGAGCAAACACTGCACTTTACCAGTATCAGTACTGTATAAGGAACAAGTGAACATGTAACTTCCATCCCAATAAAACTTATTTAATTGGCAATTAAATTGGAGCTTCTTGTGCTTTTTCCTAAAACCTTGCTTTGGGCACTTTTTAAGGAAAGTTGAATGAATGGTAGCCAACCCATGGGTTGTGCAGCAATCTAGATCCATGTTTCTCAAAGGTGCTTTTTCAAGAGGCCACTGGACTTTCTGGGTTTTGGTGTTTTTTTTTTTTTTTTTGAAGATGTTTCGCTCCTCATGCAAGAAGCTTCTTCAGCTCTGACTGGATGGTGGAAGATTGAAGGATTTATATTCCTTGCAAACTGGTCATTTGCATCCTTTTAGAGGGTCATTGAGGCCAATTGGAGGTTTATCTGTCTAGCTAAAATAATGCAAATGACCAGCTGTCTGCAAGGAGGATAAATCCTTCCATTCCCCACTCATCCAGTCAGAGCTGAAGAAGCTTCTTGGATGAAAAGCAAAACATCTTCAAAGAAGTCCAGTTGCCTCTTGAAAAAGCACCTAATAGGATAACCAAATGACCTGGATGACTGAGAATTTCCATAAACCTAGATCTGCCTTTCTCAAAGCTTGACAGCTATATGGATTTCGCTGAGAATCCCCCAGTTGTGAATCCATACTCTCAGAAGGGTTCTGGAAGTTGAAGTCTGCACAGGTTCAAACTCAATATTTGAAAAACAGACCTAGATTTTTGTGCCAAATTGGAGGAGGTGATTGGCTGTTAACCCATAATCAGAAAAGGCCACAGAATGCTAAAATGTCCAGTTGCAGATAATCCTTCATGATTTGGGTAGAATTGCTAAACAGATAAAGTGATAGTTAAAAGCCTTAAGTGCCAATGCTGGGTTAGGTTTGGGCAAAAGGGATCAGCCTGTCTGGTTTTTGAACAAGAAACAACTTGGTTTCACCGATGAGCGGTGGGAGAATAAATAAAAGTGCATTTTTTGTTGAGAAAAGGAGGAAAGCTTTATTTTTCATGCTAGTCTGAAATAAGCATTGATAGTGTATAATGCAGTGTAAAGCAGGTTAATCAACTGGATTTCCAATGGAAGCTGCGGAAGAGCATTGAATGTGGGATTTACAAGAACTGGAATCTGGAATTGGAATATAAAATATTCAAAATTAGATGAACACATGAATGAGAAATTCATGGAATGCCCCAAAGTAGAGAATACAGAGCCTTAGATTAACTGTCCAAGCCCCTAGGAAAACATCAATCCTGACCAAGGGAAAATAGATTTTAATTCCATATGTATTAATGGCAACAAGGATTGTGTCACACAATGGAAAAATGAAATTTCTACAGATGAAAATATAAAAATATTAAGAGTGGTAAAATGGATAGATTAACACTGAAAAGGGAGAAACTTTCTTGACCTGGGAGTTTTACGGGATGGTTAACTGGAGCAGAATCTAAAGATCTGAAAGAATAACTTGTATTGAAATTTTTGTAAGCTGTTTTGCAATTATTACTGATACATTTATTCTTATGATATTGATTAATATTGCATTTCTACTTAAAGCTAACTGTCCAGACAACATGCTGTTCAGATAGATATGGAATTATTATGTGATATATAACAATTATTAATTTTTTTATATATACATAACGGTAAAAAAAAAAAACCCATCTTGCTTTGATATATTCAAATTTCACAGCAAGAGACAAGCAGCATTTATCTCTGCTTTTGGTTTCAAATGGGATTTTTTTTTCACCTTATGGGGTCCAAGGAAGTTCAAAATGGGAACAAACAAAATGGTGTGCTAATGAAAGTCACTCTTGTACTCTGAACTGGGTCATTTCTACCCACATAGAATTTAATGTTAAATCAATACTTGAAATGCATGAATAAAACAAGCTGATTAAATAGAATCAAAGGTATGGGGAATTTAGAAATTTGCTACTTAATTCCATATAAGGAACAACCTTGTGGAGCTTCAAAATACTCCATAAAATATGGTACTTTAGGAGGGATGGAGGCTGAAACTAAACGTTTGGTGGAATTGATTTATGTCTTTAAGAAGGAGGGGGTGTGTGACATGATAGTGTTACAATATCTCAAGGGGCTGCCGTAAAAAAGAGGGAGTCAAGCTGTTCTCCAAAGCACCTAAAGGCGGGACAAGAAGTCATAGATTGAAACTAATCAAGGAGAGAAGCAAAGAGAATAAATTTATTGACAGAACAATCAGTGAAACAACTTGCTCCAAAAGTTGTGGGTGCTCCAACATTGGAGGCTTTTAAGAAGAGATTGGACAAACATTTGTCTGAAATATGGTATAGGTTGGACTAGAAGACCTCCCACGATCCCTTCCAACTCTTGTTATTCTGAGTTTTGAACCATTGCCTTTGTCTGGAATTTGTTTCCTTTTTGCAGTCTAGCTTCTAAGCCCAAACCAGGTGCTGCCCGTGCTGGGATATATAGACCTCAACTGACAACCGTTCATTTAGCAATGGCTTGAAGGTGCAGCCACACTGAAAAGAAGTGACTTCCAAGTGGTCCTCACCCTTGTGACCATCACAGCATCCTCCACGGTCCCATCATCAAAATTCAGATGCTTGGCAACTGGTATGTATTTGTGACAGTTGTAGCATCCTGAAATCACATCATCACACCTGCTAACCTTCCCAGCCGGCTTCCAACGAGCAAAATCGATGGGAAAACAACCGTGGCAAAAAACTAAAAGTAACAAAATCAGATGCGACTCAATTATTTTTCTTAACGACTGAAATTCTGTCCCTAATTGTGGGTGGTCCTAAGCTGAGGACTACCTGTATTGTTACAGGCCCACTCAAGTTGCTCCACAATCGAAGGTGTCCAGCTGGTTTATTTAATCTGGCTGCAACTATTCAGGCCAAAATGTTGCTTTTGTCCACCAGAGGTCAGACATCGTTAATTTATGGAAGTATTTATTTTTTGAAAGACAATCTAAGCTAAGCCTTTTTCCTGCCTGCCTTTTTGTAGAGAAATAAAAAAATAGATCCCAGTCAATGAATCTGTGGGCATCAACTATGGAGGACCTGAATGTCAGCAGGAGGGGAAGAGACATGAAGCATTTCTTTTTCACTTTTTCTAAACATAAAAGTTCTTTAACTCAGAAAATTAGGAGGCTGCAAAAAAGCCTAAACTACTGTAGATTTTCCCCCATCTCCAGATACTGGCTGTTTCTACCCAGATTACACAGAAACCCGTTGGATCATAGGGTGTTGTGATGCGCCGGCAGCCGATGCAGACACCAGTGGAGCTGGACAGTGAGGACGAAAGGGAACCAGTCCAGGAGTCTGGAGAAGACTAGGACGAGGGTCCTGCGTCCGATGCAGAGGTGGGGCCAGGACCATCTGGGAGTCGGGTGCTGATTCTGGAGCCTTTGGAGTCTGGCAGCAGCGAGGCAGAGAACCCAGGGGAGCCTGTTCCCAGTGCACATATGTACAAAGCTGCTAGAAGGCGACAGCAGCTGAGACAAAAGGGGCAATTCGGGGGTAAGGCTGGGAGGTGATGGCCCCACCCATAAGGGATAAAAGTCAGACCTCACTGACGAAGAGCTTTGCAGGAAGCAAAGCAGTTCAATAGATTCCAAGTCCTCCTCAAAGCTCTGTGTGGTTGGTTTTTTCTGCGAGTTCGGATAGTTTCTGTTATGATTAATTTGGATACTTCTGTTTTGGGCAGCATTCCACAGGTGTGTGCTTATCTTGGGGAACTGTTTAAGATTGGTTCTGGCTGTGAATGAAAGTAATTCCCAGCGTTGCATGAAAATAGGTTTTGTTTTTAAAATAAGTTTGTGTTTAATTTGTGTTTGATGAAGCCTGGGTCAGAACATAGGGATGTGCCATGCCATGTGTCTTCAGATCAAAATAATCAAACCCACACACCCTAGTTCAGGGATGTCAAACTCAAAGGCCCCACAGGTTGCTTAGATCTGGCCCACAGGCACCTCCCCCCCCACACACACACCAGAAATAGCGAAGGACTAGCCTGCAGAGCCTCTGCCAGGGAAAACAGAGCTCGGGAAAATCACATGTGGGTTATAGGAGGCCCTCTCAAGCACTAGTGGGATTCAAAAAACTTTTTACTACTGGTTCTGTGGGCGTGGTGTGGCTTGGGAGGCATGGCTTAGTGGTAGTGGCAGGAGAAGGTTACTGCAAAATCCCCATTCCCTCCCCACCTCTCTAACCACCTCCTTTACCTTCAAACTAACCTCTGTTGACCTCACCCCATTCCTAAGAGGTCTGTAAGGGGCGTGCATAAGTGCACCATTGTGCCTAGCGTCCCTGTCCTCTTGTCCCCAATTATAAGTTCCTATTTCTTGTATTTAAACTTATGTTTATTCTTGTTTCTGTTGTATTGTGAGCTCTTGACAAATAAAATAAATATAATCCCCATTCCCTCCCCACTCCTGGGGGAAGGATAGTGCAAAATCCCCATTCCCTCCCCTCCCCACCCCACTGACCTGCTTTCCAGCTTCATTCTCCTGTGCAGGGCAACCGAAGAAGACCCAGCCGATCAGCTGGGACTCAATGGGAGGCAGAGAAATGGTTGGCAGGGCCAGTCAGAGGTGGGATTTGCTGGTTCTCCGAACCCCTCAAAATTTCCACTACTGGTTCTCCAAAACTGTTCAGAACCTGCTGAATACCCACCTCTGTTCTGGAACCATTTCATCTCCTTGACTCCCCAACTTTCAGTCACGGGATTTCAAAGAAGCATTTTCTTTCTTGGCTCTTTTGTGATTCTACAACCGCCGAGGTTGAGCTGCCAGAATTCCCCTCCATCCTGTTATTCAGCCTTCCCACCTAACCGAGCCACATTAGGACTAGAGCCATTCATTTTAGATTACAGGCAAAGCAGCCTCTCGAAGCAAAGCTCAGCTGGGGACAAAAGAAAGCTGCAAGAAAATTGCATCTTAAATTAGGAGTTGACTGGGAAGTAAATAATTCTCCTCAACATTAGATGCTATTAACAAAATCCTTCTCATTGTCAGACCCCAGCCTCTGCCTATCCTAGGTCTGTGGGAAGGATTCAACAGATGGACAGAAATACCAAATTGATCCTGAACATCTGGCTGAAATGAAGTACATTCTTCTTCCTTCTCCTCCTCCCCCTCCTCCCCCTCCCCCTCCTCCTCCCCCTCCCCTTCTGCCTTTGCCTACCAGCATCCATTGGTGTTCATCTGGCTAGCGTCCTGTCAATGTGTGAGAAGAGTTGAGGGATGTTACAAAACTGAAACAGTATTTGCTGTTTGAGCAAGAAGGAGACAGCAAGGAGACTGGGCATGGCTTAGCTCAACTGTTCTGTACAAAAGCTGTTTCGTGCTGTGAAACTAAAACTGAAACTCCTCTGCTTGTATTTTGTATTTGGAAGAGATTTCTTTTCAGGTGGGGAGGGGGAGTAGAACTCCTTAGCATCAGATTGTGTTAATAATAATATACAAAATACTAATGTTCTGATGGTCATTTTGAAATATCCTTTCTTCGTGAACCCCTAGAAGTCAGGAAGAACATAAGTGCCAAATTTCAAATTTGTAGGCTTTACGGTTTTGGAGATTTTGTGATGATGCGCGAGGGGTATTTTGCATATATATATATATAGTTCTGCACGCATCATATGTATGTATATATGTATATGTATATATGATGAATGTATTTTTATGATGATTATGGCATAGCTTTTGTGTTAAATGAGAGCTTATGTATTGAAGACAAATTCATTGTGTGTTTAATCACACTTGGCCAATATTCTATTCTATTCTATTCTATTCTATTCTATTCTATTCTATTCTATATTCTATTCTACTCTACTGTACTCTACTCTACTCTACTCTACTCTATATTCTATTCTAATCACGGTAATTTCTAATTTCTGCTATTTACTTTGATTTATTAATAAGCAGCCCTTTAATTAGCCCATAAAAGGGGGCCTGCGAAGGTGATGGGGGAAAAATAATCATAATTTTTAAAAAACACTCCGTGCTTTTCTGGTACCTCTTCTTGCTTTGGATTGATTTCCCAACAATCGCTAATTCTATTATTCAGAGTGATTTCCCCACGGGTGGCCAGTTTATTTCTGTCATCAACCATCCAATGAAATCTTTAAACATGAAATATGAAGCTCGGGAGGGACAAATCGCAGCTCAGGCTAACAAGCCACCAAGCTTCCAGAGTTGGCTTGTGGAGTGTAATTTTGAAAGCGAGTGAAGTGAGCATGTCACGTGGCAGGCTTTTGTGAGCGTGCATTAATGTCACTTTGACTCGGGTTGCCCATTGACAGTAAATTGACTTGTGTTAATAAGTGTGCAAAAGGATAGAAGGGAGCTGGGAGGAAGGAAAAGAGAGGGAGGGAAGGAGGGAGGCAGCCCGGGAAGGATTGATGGAGCCAATAAAGGAATATTGACTGGCAAACCGTGGTGTCTTGCTCGCCTTTAATTACGCTGGCCCTCAATGGGAGTGTTTTAATGCAACTTTAGCATCAATTGCATTTCAAGGCCGAGGGCTGGACTTTGCAGCCCGTGGTGCAAACGGCAAAGCCCAGGGTGCATGGGCGGTTTGGAGCTCATGGCTATTGATTGCTTGGGACTCAGGGGCCTGGCTTATAATTATTTCATTAAGCTGCTTAATGGTTATCAAATATGAGCCCTTGGATTGCTCTGTTGAGGACACATAATCAGTTGAAGTTGGGGGACTACTGCAGACCGGAGCTTTCACATAGACCAAGTTAACCCAACCTTAGTCATATTTTTAAAAACTTGGGTGGACTACAGCTCCCAGAATACTCCAACCAGCAATTGTGGGGTGTTCTGGGACTTGAACTGCATCTATCTTTAGATGAGCATCTGATCCAGTTCTACAGAGGAATTATTGAGTCTGTCAGATGCACCTCTATAACTGTCTGGTTTGGTTTTGCAACTCAACAGGACAGACACAGACTCCAGAGGATAATTAGGACTGCAGAAAAAGCAATTACTACCCACCTGCCTTCCATCGAGGACCTGTATACTGCACGAGTCAAAAAGAGGCTGTGAAAATATTTACGGACCCCTCACATCCTGGACACAAACGCCTAACCTCAAAATGACACAATAGAGCACTGCACACCAGAACAACTAGACACAAGGAGAGTTTTATTCCTGAACGCCATCCCTCTGCTAAACAAATAATTCCCTCAACACTGTCCAACTATTTACAAAGTCTGCACTACTATTACTATTAATCTTCTCATCATTCCTTATCACCCATCCCCTCCCACTTGTGACTATACGACTGTAACTTTGTCGCTTGTATCCTTATGATCTATATTGACTGTTTCCTAGTATGATTTGATCACTTATTGTACCCTACGACTATTATTAAGTGTCGTACCTGATGATTCTGGACTTTTGACGAATGTATCTTTTCCTTTATGCACACTGAGAGCATTTGCACCAAGACAAATTCCTTGTGTGTCCAATCACACTCGGCCAATAAAAGAATTCTTTCTTTCTTTCTTTCTTTCTTTCTTTCTTTCTTTCTTTCTTTCTTTCTTTCTTTCTTTCTTTCTTTCTTTTTTTCTTTCTATCTATCTATCTATCTATCTATCTATCTATCTATCTATCTATCTATCTCTATGGTTAAGGTTGGGGAAAACTGCAAAGAGACAAGAAGATATTTGAGATGAGGCCTTTATGGAGTCCTTCCTCCAAAGGTGTTCATTTGTTGTTGGTTTGGAAAAGTTATGTACAGGTAGTTCTCGACTTACATCATTTATTGTCTGTTCAGAGTTACAATGGAACCAGAGGTGGTATACAGCCAGTTCTGACCAGTTCTGGAGAACCAGTAGCAGAAATTTGAGTAGTTCAGAGAATTGGCCAATCCCACCTCTGACTGGCCCCGCCCCCATCTATTCTCTGCCTCCCATTGAGTCCCAGCTGATTGGCTGGGTCTCCTTTGGTTGCCCTGCACAGGAGAACGGAGCTGGAAAGCAGGTTAGTGGGGGTGGGGAGGGAATGGGATTTTGCAGTATCCTTCCCATGCCATGCCCACCAAGCCACACCCACAGAACCGGTAGTAAAAATGTTTGAATCCCACCATTGATTGATACTGAAAAAGGAGACTTATTACCGTTTTTCACATTTATGACCATAGCAGCATCCCCATGGTTACAGAGTCAAAATCCAGACACGTATTTAGTCATATTTATGACAGCTCCAGTAGTTTTCCCTTTTGCGACCTTCTGACAAGCAAATTCAATGGGGAAGCAAGATTCCCTTAACAATCCTGTTCCTAACATAACAGCTGCAATTTTGTTTAACAACCATGGCAAGGAAGGTCATAAAGTGGGGGTGGGGGGAAAACTCACTTAACAACTGTCTGGCTTAGCAATAGAAATGTTGGGCTCAAGGAAGTTGGCTACCTGGGCAAACTTTGATTGCAGAAGCAATCATGAGTACAGCTCCAAGATGTACATCAATGAAGAGAACATCAATCATAAGTTGTCCCAAAGGTATAAAACAGGGGTGGGGAACCACGGCCCTTTAATGATTTGCTAGCTCAGGAATTCTGGGAGTTGAAGTCCACAAGTCATAAAAAGGTCCATCATTCCCCACTCTTGGAGTAAAGGATCATCAATGGTATCTATCTATTTACAGAGAGGGGGGGGGGGAGGGAGGGAGGGAGGGAGGGAAAGAGAGAGATCTACCTATTATCTATCTACCTATTGATTATTGATCAATGATGGATAGATAGATAGATAGATAGATAGATAGATAGATAGATAGATAAATAGACACAAAGATAGATCATTGAAAGCTGATAGGTAGATAGCTGATAGGTAGATAGCTGATAGATAGTTGATACAGGATAGATAGATAGACAGATGATAGCTAGATAGCTAGGTAGATAGGTAGGTAGGTAGGTAGATAGATAGATAGATAGATAGATAGATAGATAGACAGACACAAAGATAGATCATTGATAGCTGATAGGTAGATAGCTGATAGATAGTTGATACAGGATAGATAGATAGATAGACAGATGATAGCTAGCTAGATAGCTAGATAGGTAGGTAGGTAGGTAGGTAGATAGATAGATAGAATCCTTTATTGGCCAAGTGTGATTGGATACACAAGGAATTTGTCTTCACTGCATAAGACTGTACACAAAAGCTACAAGTGATAAATCATGATAATTCCTAAACATCATAAAAAGACATTCATCACAAATCATAAGAGGCAACATTTTCAAGCAATGAATGCCATTCCCCCGGCCTACCATCCCTGCAAACCCTTGCTCTTACTGTTGGGAAGTCTTCTTCCACCCAACCTCTTGTTCTTCAGTTCTTTGAGGTGGCCTCGCCTCAGCCAAACTGTTGTCCAGTTCTTGGCCTCATGAAGCAACTGGCCTACCTGTTTCCTCCACCCGTGCCCCCCTCCAAAAAGGGCATTTGTATTCAGGTTCTGCTCGAGAGCCAACGTCTTCATTTCCACCTTGATGATTTTAAAAATACTGGGCACTTGGGAATGGCACTGCTTTAATTTGAACAAGCTGGTTTCTCTCTTTCGTTCTTCTGTGACACCAGTCATGCAGCCGAATAGACTTTGTGATCAGTATTCTGGATCGCCTTCTGACAGACGCTCATTTTCTGTTGCCTCAACCTGTGCTGACCTCATTTTTCAGCCTTAAGCAGGCAAGGAGTTGGTCAAAATTAGCTGTATTAGCGGGTCCCGATACGCTCTATTTATTTGTGAGGCAACAAATATTTCAGCCATTAAGATCCATTCCCTCTCTTATCAGCTTAAATGCACTCACTTACATGCCAAATCACTTCCTAATTTAAAAGCCTGTTTCCTCGGAGTTTGTCGGAATGAAGGACAAGGAAAAAATAGAATAAATAAACAAAAAACCCAAACACTTTACTTGCTGTACTCGTATGGGCAAGGTCCTCATCATTTAGTCATAGCTGTGGCCCACAGTAGCTTTCCGTGCTGAATAATGCAACAAGGAAAGGAAGGCAATCTGTGCCTCAATTTCCCATCTGAGCAATGCGACCCAAGGGCAAAGTTGCCTGTACTTCTAGTTCAATGCTTCAGCATTGATCCAGAAGAGTAGGAAATGTAAGTTTCAAAGGAGGATATGGTAACTCAGAAAGTCTCCTGGGTTCAATCCCTTATAGATAAGTTTCCACTGAGAACCAGTTTGGCCTTGTGGTTAAGGTACCAGGTTATAAAATGGGAAACTGAGTTCTAGTCTTGCCTTAGGCATGAAAGCTGGCTGGGTGACTTTGGGCCAATCTCACAAACCTGTAGACATTTCTGACAACAACACCCATTGTTCTCAGCCATAAGTAGATCTGAATATTTGTGTATGTTTGTTTGCCTATCTACAGATAAATCTCAATTCAAGAAAAGAACTTGGTTGGGAAGCTGAGCATAAGCTATAAGCTAACCAAATGGAAGGGTATAATCAATTTGACCATGAATAGAAAAATCTTTGATTTCAAACATTGCACTATATTAAGCCAATTTGTTTTAAAAATGTGGTTAAAATAGCTGTGTAGCTGGGAAGCAGGATGAGATTGACCTCTCCTGAAAAAGATAGATAGAGAGAGGGAGATCAGCCAAGGACAGTCTATATATACACAGATTATATCTATCTATCTATCTATCTATCTATCTATCTATCTATCTATCTATCTATCTATCTATCTATGTTTTATATATCTTTATCTCTATTTATATACAGGGTGTGGCCTAGACAAGGATATATATCCTTGAGATAGATGTAGAGATAGAGACAGAGACAGAGACAAAGATGGATATATACTAGAAAAGGACAAGGGAAAACCAGTTCTGTGTTTTGCTAAGAAATTTACATGGAGATGTCAGTCCCAATTTAAAGAAGATTGTATCTTCTTAAAATAAGTGGCCAATATGTAATGTTTCTCAATCCTTCATTATTGCAAGCAACCAATTTAGATATACCAAATACATTTCTTTTGCAATCATTCTTTAATCCAAGCCTTAAAAGGTGCTTTTTTCAATAGTATTTTGCATCTGGCAGCAACTATCCACTGCATACTTACATGTTCACATCTGTTGCATTAGGCTGAAAAATAAGTACGAGTAAAGCTGGAGTACCAATTAGAAAGGCGGAAAAAAACCCTCTTTGTAGTAGGAATAAAAAACAATAGCTTCAGGAGTAAACTGTTTAAACTGGAATCTTGGTACAGTTTTCCTTAGCACTTACTTATATATTTTCTCTTTATTTTTCCTTCTCTCCTTTAGAGACGGCTTAATGACCATTTCTATAATCTACAGCTCTTGAGTGATTTATCTTTACTTTCTCATTCTATCACCAAAAGAGGGTAATTTAAAACACACATACACCCACACACACCAAACTACATTGTATTTGTTAAGTTTCAGTATTTGGCTTACAAAAACACTAGGAGAGCAACCGTTGATGGAAATGTATTGATTTTTGTTCCCTTTCTGAATGCTTCAGAGAGAACAGAGAAAAAGAAAGATGCATCGCCTCTGGTTCCAATTAAAATCACCTGTTAACTTTAAAAAGTCCTTTTTAAAAAGGGTTTAAAAGATTTTCATTAAATTGATTGCCATGTAAAATGCTCTTTACAATTACCAATATAAACTAGGAGTTACCTGCTGGGTAAAATCCTATTTGTGATGTTGATCAAGACCTCTTACACTTGCCACTTTTCATACTGAGTTTTTAAATTTCTTATTGATAGCTTGCATCTGTCAGCAATGGATATTTTTTTTTTTTTTGAGGGCTGGTGGGGCAGGAAAGAAAGAAGGGAAAAAAGGAAAGCTTTTAAAAGATTTGAAGAGTCTCTTTTGATTATGATTGCAAGCCTCCACTAAACCATGAGTGCCCGGTAAACATGAGCAACTAGAGATAGATAGATAGATAGATAGATAGATAGATAGATAGATAGATAGA
>BLBF01000059.1:4622997-4660013 GCA_015471245.1 Laticauda colubrina | reverse complement strand
CTATTCTATTCTATTCTATTCTATTCTATTCTATTCTATTCTATTCTATTCTATTCTATTAACACTGATGATGTTACCTGGTTTGGGTAATGAAACGTCTTTAAGAAAACAAGCAGACTCAGAGAGCACCAAGGACCCCCTCGATTATTTCTGAATATCTTTGATTTTTTAAAAAAATATCACTTATCGATAATTCGGGGAGGGGAAAATAAACATAGAAAGAACACCCCCAAATTGTCCTGGCACGCTGGGATTTAGAGTTTCACCACTTCAGAATGAACAATCGGTTGCCCTGGGTTTATTTTTCTCCACTTTCCATTAGTTTTATTCCAAGATAGAGGAGTCACAAACCGAAGCAATGCAAAGGCATCCCACCCACCTCAAACGGCCCGTTTTCCTGGAACCAGCCCAAGAACCAGGGACTTGCTCCCACGCCCCTTCCCCAAGACACGTTCAAATGATCGGGAAGAATCGAGGAGCAAAAAAGTAAGCGTGGAGAGAGGATTTTCCCCTGGCAAGCTAGTAATTGCGATCCTATGTATAAAACTTACATAGGCGTAAAAACAATAGTTGGGGAGGGGGTCTTTAACAAAGTCCCGGCCCTCTTTTTTGGACTGGGCGCCAAACCACGCTCTGTAGTTTCCAGGACGATCCTCTTCAATCTATCCCCACCGGGAACCCGTCTTAAGACGGAATCGGCGAGCAAGAAGCACGTTTCTACAGGGCGCGGATCCACAAAAAGGCAACTTTACTAGAGCGCTTTCCTTTCAGAAAGGAAGAAAAATTCGGTCCGAGAAAAAAAGCTAAATGATGATGATAATGATGATAATGATAATAGCAACAATAATAACAATAACAGCAACAATAATAACAATAATAATGCTTTATGTTTCATGTTTCATAAATAAAAGTGAGAATGATAATTATATTATATTAAATATAATAATAAATATATTAGTAATAGGCTCCTTGGGAGCAGTCCCAAAACAACTGGAGCACCACTTGAACACCATCACTGGCATTGACACATTTGCCATCCGTCAATTGCAGAAGGCAGCTGTACTTGGAACAGCTTCCATCCTGCAGCGATATCTCTAACACCAACAAACATCCATCACCATCATCATCATCATCATCATCATCTTCATCATCCGTCTCCACGGGCGTTAGGAGTCTCGATCGGCTCCTCCGAAAAGTTTCTGGAGACTTTTCTGGGGGGTTCCGAATGGCCTGGACTCCCCCAGTCTGTTTCGGGGGCTGCACTTCTCTCTGAATTCAGGCGGTCCGGGTAAGTGGGGAGGCTTTGGATCCCGCAGCGCGCTGCCACAGCGTTAGGGCTGACAGATGGAGGGGAAGGCCTTTGGGGCCGCCTCTGCAGGGTTGTTGTAAGGAAGGTAGTTGAAAAGGACACCAATCACCAGTGGTCGGGTGACTACAACAGACCCGGCTCAGGGAAGGTCGGGGCCAGCCTCCGAGTAGGCGCACGGCCTCCGAGTAGGCGCACTTTCCTTGGCTTGTACACTATCAAGTCCGCCGTGGGGTTAGTCCGTAGCTCAGGCTGCTGGAGGCAGGAACAGAAGCCACAGAGATGAGGAAAGGTTGCTCAGAGTCTTCGGGAGAGAGAGCGGGGAAAAAAGTAATTCGGCCCATTTTACAGAAATAATGGTAACAACCCGAACCAAGGAAGCAACTGCCCGCGTCTCCAGGCGAAAATAGAGCAACAAGAACCCACGGCGTAAAATAGCTCTGATTCCATGTGACGCTCCCCAAATGTGGTAGGACTAGAGTGCCCATCATCCCCAGCAAATGGGGGGAGCGCAAACAGCAGCCCCTGGGGAAGGTCCAATGGGCCGAAAAGGCGCGTCCTCCTTCGAGTAGCATTTGAGAGAAAGGCGCTTCGCGGGGCCTCGCGAGGCAGGAATTCTCTGGCTGCGCCTAAATTTTTAAGCTGTCCGGAAAAAAAAAAATACTAAGAGTGTCGGAGGGTGGGAGGGACGGGGGAGCTACCCAAATTATTGCGGAGTCGTGGGTACGCAAAACTGCGCGTGTTTTATGCGTGTCGGCGAGCTGCTTGGGCAGGGAGGCAACGCCGATTTTCTACCTGAATTTTTCAAAGACTCTTTTGTGGCGCCTCGTCCTTAAGTTGCCTCTGGCTTCCTTAAGTTAGCTCAACCTTCTCTTCCTTCCTCGACCCGCTGAACGAATTCAAAGAGAGCCCGGGCTGCCTTTGCACAAGATACGGAGACAAAATGTCATTTGTAGTTTCGTGGGTAGAGTGAACACATCTCTGGCCCTGCCGTCTTTTATCCGGGGCGGGGCGGAGGGGAGACCTCCTGCTTTCCAGGGATCAACTTCTCTATTCTTTTTGTTTTTACGAGTTTCTCATCAGCCCTCCGGAATGCAGAGATGGGGTTGGCTGGATGCAGGTTGGCCTGATGGGCACTTGCCCGTGGACCCCACGAGCATAGGAGCCCCATACTAATAACAATAACTTGGTCTTCAACACCAATGAGAGTTTATAGTGGACTATAGAAAGAATAGATCGGACATCCAGTCCTTGCTTATCAATGGAGACCGAGTGGAGCAAGTGGCCAGTTTTAAGTTTCTGGGTGTTACCATAAAAGAGGACCTAACCTGGGTTGCCCACATTGCAGCCCTGGTCAAAAGGGCCCAGCAGAGATTATACTACCTGAGACTTCTCAGAAAACAACTGGATGAAAAACTGCTGGTGACTTTCTACCCCTGCACCATAGAGAGTATCTTAACTTACTTCACCTGTGTCTGGTTTGCCAATTGCACAGAGGCAGATAGGAAAGCACTCCAGAGGGTCAATGTCATTGCCCAGAAGAACATGGGTTGCCCTCTCCCCTCTTGGAAGAGCTTTATAGCTCCCACTGCCTTAAGAAAGTTCAAAACATCCTCAATGATCCATCTCATCCTGGGCACCCTTTTTTATTATTATTATTTTTAACTATTACCATCTGGCAGATGGTACAGAATAATAATAAAAACAAGGACAAATAGGCTGAAAAACAGCTTCTATCTCAGGGCAGTAGTTCTGTTGAATTCTACCGTATAGTGCCATATTGATGCAATATCAGGGGTTTTCAATTCAATGTGTGGAGTGTGAAGGATGCATGTTTGTGTTTATTTTCATAGTCATAATGTACACTGAAGATGGTGTTTGATTTCGTTGTATGAGGTGCAATGACAATAAAGTAAACTAACCTAACAACTAACCTGTGTATGTTAACCCTTCAATGCACCTTGTATCATATAAACACAGCAACAGAATTGTTCCATTGTACTTCATTTTTAAAAAAGTAATACTAATGCAAATATATGTTTCATTTTATCGATCATGGACATTTTTATTCCTGTGAGTAGTTATGTAGGGGTCCCAGGACACTGCTTTGCCTGTGTGTGTGTGTGAGAGAGAGAGGGGGGGGGAGGGAGGGAGGGGGGGAGAGAGGGAGGGAGGGAGAGAGAGAGCGCCCTGGATGGATAGGAATTCCCAACCTGGACCCGACCCAACTTGGGCCTTAAGAGAGCGCAGAGGGAGAAGGGCAGAGGCGCTTCTGATGGAACTGCCAAAGCCAGAAGTAGTCTACCTCACTTGGGGGAAGGGGTAGCCCGTGGTTGGCCCGGGGGAAGCCGGTTCGGGACTCCAGAACTTGGATTCCCCTCTTTTAAAACAATCCTGGGTGTAGACCGAGTGGGAGGATGGGGAGGGAATGACTCCAGCGTCTCCCTCCTCCTCCCCTCTCCGACCAGGTCCTTCTCTTGTTCCCATAGGGATGCCCATGCCGGCTCTCTTCCAGCCTCACCCGCACGCGGAGCTGCCGGGCAAGCACTGCCGCCGTCGGAAAGCGCGCACCGTTTTCTCCGACTCGCAACTCTCGGGCTTGGAGAAGCGCTTCGAGATCCAGCGCTACCTGTCCACGCCGGAGCGCGTCGAGTTGGCCACGGCGCTCAGCCTCTCAGAGACGCAGGTAAGGGCCGAGAATTTCCTCTCTCCCCCCCCCCAGACACACACACACACACCTTGCCAAGTCCGTGGGGGAGACGGGACGGGACAAAATAGCCTTTCTTGTTTACTGATTCATTTTATTTTTAATCAGAATAGTGCTGGAAGGGACCTCAAAGGTCTTCTGGTCCAGCCCTCTGCCAAAGCAGGAGAGCCTATACTATTTCGAATAGCTGTCCAGTCTCTTCTTAAAAGCCTCCAGTGATGAAGCACCCACAAACCATTCCACTGATTAATTGTTTAATTTATTAAAGTGTTTAATGCCGCCCGTCCGAGCATCAAGCGATTCCAGGCGGCTTGCAAACAGCCATTGTTCGCAGAGAGGCGGCCTGAATCCCCCCCCCCCCCACCTCGGCTCTTTCTTAGCATCAGGCAGGGACTCTAAAGCAGACGTCACTCCTGGGCGAACCCCTGTGCTAAGTTCCTACTGACTGGCTACGGATCCCTTCTCTGCAAAGGTGAGTGGAACTGAGGTCCCAAACGGAAGGGCGAAGAACGTGAAGCAGCCATCTCAAAGCAAATAGGGGAATGGATTCATTAAAGTTTTGGGCAAAATTCAGAAAAGACTCGATCTCCCTTCCAAGATATTTTTTTTTTTTTCATATAAAGGTCTGTTGTAATGAATCAGAATCAGAATAGAGTTGGAAGGGACCCTGGAGGTCTTCTAGTCCAGCCCCTGCTCAAGCAGGAGATCCTATACCATTTCAGACAAGTGGCTGCCCAGTCTCTTCTTAGAAACCTGCAGTGACTGATCACTCACAACCTCCAATGGCAAGCTGTTCCACTGGTCAACCATCCCCATTGCTGGGAAGTCTGAGAAAGAGAGAGAAAATGAGAAAGAGAATGAGAATGAGAGAGAGAGAATGAGAAAAACAGAGAGGATGAGAATGGATCCTACTGGGATCGGGCAAAGCAACAAAGGTTTCTATGGAGATTTTCAGCCTTCCAGGTCTTGGTTGTCCCAAAGGGGTGTGTGTGTGTTTTTCCCAAGAGGCAACTGGACTTTCTTTGTTTTTCTTTGAGGACGTTTTGCTTTGAGGACGTGGTGCAAGACGTTCTTTGAGGACGTGGTGCAAGAAGCTCCTTTAGTTCCCTTCAGCTTCCTGGATGAGAAGAGAAACTTCTTCCAAGAAAAACCCGAAGAAAATCCAATTGCCTTTTGGGGCGGTGAGAGAAACACCTTAGGGATATCGAAGTTTTAACGCGTTTGCTCAGAAGTAAATCGGTGAATTTCAGAGGGCTACTGAATGAAATTTGTAGCGGGCTGCACCCTCATCTCTTCCATCCACGGGGTGGTGGTGGTGGTGGTGGTGGTGGTGGTGGTGGAGGAGGAGGAGGAGGAGGAGGAGGAGGAGGAGGAGGAAGGCTGCAGAAGATATTTAAGGCCCACCAGCAAAACTCCTCCGGATTTACTTCCGAGAAAAACGGCATCAGATCTGAGAAATTAAACCCCTATGGAAAGAAAATCTGAGAGAGAGAGAACACGAGTGAAACAGGTTTTCTGCTGCTCCTTCTTACTGAGTTAAGTCTGAGAGGAAGGAGACCAGAGCTAACCTGGCGTGGAATTCAGCAAGCGAATCTCTCTCACCCCCCCTTACCCCCCTCTCTCCCCCTCAGTTTCCCGAGTGTAAAATTTCATAAGGCCTCTGCTGAGTTCAGGAGAGAACAAACCTCCCTTATTTATCCAGTGACTCGAATGGAAGTCCTGCCCTTTCCAAGCTCCTGCCTCCCAAATCGAAGTTTGCAAACCTCTGGGAAGGCGCTTGCAAGAACACGTATAAACGTGGCCACACGGTGTGTGTTTGTGTGTGTGTGTGTTAGGCCAACCAGCACATTTTGTTGGGGGGGGGGTCTCTTTGGCAGAGGAAGGCAAGGCTACACCCTCTTAAAGATTGCGGCCTCCAATACCAGTGACCTGGGACACGGGATGGGGGAGGGGGTGGTGGTGGTGGTTTGGCCGGCTGGGGATGATGGGAATTACAGTCCAATAACATCTGGATGGTCTCATTTTGTCCTGACCGGAAAAATAAGACGATCTTAAATAAGACTCCCACCTTCGCTGGGCCCAAGAAAGATTTTAAAAAACAACAACAAATTATTCTGCCCATTATTCTGGTGTCTTCAGGTGAGTTCACACAACGCTAATACTTCGACTGGACCACAAACCTACAAAAGAATAGGATAGGATAGGATAGGATAGGATAGGATAGGATATTGGAATGTAGAGTAGAGTAGAGTAGAGTAGAATAGAATAGAACAGAACAGAATAGAACAGAACAGAACAGAATAGATATTGGAGTGTATAGTAGAGTAGAAGAGAGTAGAAGAGAAGATATTTCTTTATAGAATAGAATTCTTTATTGGCCAAGTGTGATTGGACACACAAGGAATTTGCCTTGGTGCAAATCCTCTCAGTGTACATAAAACAAAAGAGACATTCGTCAAGAATCATCAGGTACAACTCTTAATAATAGTCATTGGGTGCAATAAGCAATCAAATCATACTAGGAAGCAGTCAATAAAAATCGTGAGGATACAAGCGACAAAGTTACAGTCATACAGTCACAAGTGGGAGGGGAGAGGTGAGAAAGAGTGACGAGAAGGTTAATAGACTTTGTAAATAGTTGGACAATGTTGGAGGAATTCGTTGTTTTAGCAGAGGGATGGCAAAATTGAGTTGGGAATATAACAATAAGAAATCTTAGCTTCGAGCTGCAATGGGTGAAGCCACAGGTTTCCCGACTCGCTTCTCCCCCGCCCCCCGCAGGTGAAGACCTGGTTCCAGAACCGGCGGATGAAACACAAAAAGCAGCTACGGAAGAGCCAGGACGACGCCAAAGCAGCCGGGCCCGAAGGGGCGGACCTGGCGCCCGGAGATCCGGAGTTGGACCCACCGGGCCAAGCTAGCGTCGCTTCGATCTCCGAGGCCCGTCCAAGCGGCCCCGCGCCGGCCTTCCTGCCGAAGGAGCCCGAAGACGAGGTGGACATCATCGAGGGTGGGGACCTCTGCGGGCCTCAGCACCTCATTTAGGGCGCTGGGGGGGGGGGGGTGCGCGCGGAACGTCGGAACTGGAGCCGGTGGCCCAGGCCGAGAGGGAAGACGAGCGAGCGGCCGCTCCGAAGGAGACTTCTGGGGAGGGGGGGGGTGTCCCAGCGGGATCGGGGCCTCCCTCTTCTTCATCTTCCCTTCTCAGGACGAGGGAGGTTGCTTTGCCAGCATGTCCCTCCCAATCCCTCCTCGAGGCCAGGAAAACGTGTCGTGTGAACGGGATTGGGGGAAGGAGGAGGGGGTGGGGGGAAATGCGGGTTGAGGTTCAGAAAGATCCGAGGTTTTCGTCCTGCCCTTCCTTCTGTCTCCCCTCTTCCAGCCCCATTGGGTCCCAGTAAGAAAGTGCTAAGACTGGAAAAACAACCCGCACCGCCACTTTGGGTTTGGGCTGGGTTTTGTGAACGGGGCTGGGAAAGTCACACGGTTATTTTTCTCCTAGGACGCGTGCCAAGCCAGGACAGGTGAGGAAACATACCGGGTGCTTTCCCCACCTCTCCAATTCGCGCGAAAGTTGTGAGGCCGTTTCGAGTCAGAGGGTCGTCGGAACCAAGCGGGCGACCTGATTCTGCGCGTTTTTAATCCCCCAAATACAGATATACTCTTTCCCGAAAGCCTCCTTAAGATACGTGTTGAAAAAAAACAAGAAGGGGAGAGCGATCGAGGCTGGGTGATTAAAGCGCCCGCGGATCCCCGTTTCTTTTGAACAGGGGTTTAAAAGGGGTTTAAACGCGGGTCAAAATTTGTTCCTGGTTTTTGGGTGGGGGGGTTTCTTTTTACAAATCAGACGTTGGGGGCTTGGGGGGGGCTAGTTCTCACGAACCGCGCCGGAGGAATCGACCGTCCTTCGGTCGGTTCACAAATCACCTTTTGAAGCCGAAGGAAAGTTTTGTCATCGGGAAGAAGATCGTGAGAATGGGGGGTGGGGGGGTGGGGTGGGGGTAGGAAGAGAAACACCCCATCACCAAAACGGAGCTGAGGGAAAGCCGGTTTTGAATTTTACCCGAGGCGAAATAAAATAAAACCCTGTGGAAGAATTCAAGAGGAGAACTGATCATTTGAAACCTAAATTTACGGGGCTGGGAAAGAGCGAGGGGGAAACGAAGATCAATCGGTGTTGGGTGTGTGTGTGTGTGTGTGTGTGTGTGTGTCTCCAACTCGAGGGTGTCAAACGCCTTTTTGGAAGGAACCCCGAGGGAATCGGTGCTAGGAAAGCGGCAAGAGCGAAGTCTCCCAGCGCTTAAAAACTGGAAGTAGTTGCTGTGGACGTCTATGCCCGTTTTGGGGGATTTTTTTTTGTTTTTTGAGAGGAAGCCCCGTCGGTTTAAGCGGGACAGGTTGGGCTGGAGTCATTCAAGAAAAACCGGCCGCGGATGGATGGCATGGCGCCTTGGCTGGGGATGAATTCCGTGGACCAAAGTGGGGAGGGGAGGGGGCGTTCTTCTCCAAACCCGGCAGCTCTTTTTAAGAAATCAGTCCCGCTATTCCAACAGGATCGTCTATTCGCTAAATCCGCTCCCCCCCCCCCCCCCCAAAAAAAAAAAAAAAAGAGGCACATTAATCTGGGTTATCCTTGTCTTTCTTAAAAACGGGTCCTAACTTTGCAAGAGGTCAGTGGACTTGGCCTGATGTGATTTTGTTTGGGAAGGGTGGGGTGGGGGGGCGCGCACTTTGGGTGCGTAAAACTCACTGCTGTGGTTTGGGTTGAAGGGTGAGAGTGACGTTTTGAATCCAGCCAAGGGCTTGTATCTATGGTGGAGCAGCTTCTGCCTTGGTACAAGGCGAGGACTGGATCACTATGTATGTATTGAAATGATCTCTCCCAATTATCTTACTCATGCTTCTCATGATATTTACTTTTCAACTATTGAGCTTGGGCTCCTCAAAATATTTATTCTAGAGAATATGGTGAACTCAGTGTTATAATTTTCTTTCTTTTTTCTCTTTTTCCTCCTCCTCCTCTTCTTTTCTTCTTCCTCCTCCTCTTCTTTTCCCCTTCTCCTCCTCCTCTTCTTCTCTTTTCTTCTTCCTCCTCCTCCTCCCTCTTCCTCCTCCCCCCTTGTGATGGAAGAGATGAGGATGCAGCCAGTTACAAATCTGATGACCTTGCCAACTGATTGGTTATGATTAGCTAACTTTCACACTATTTCTGGAGAGGAAAAAACACTGAATTAAACTGTATTATACCTTCAGTTCAGCTCTCTATACTCTAAAGTTGGTGCATGCTTTAAAAATTTATTGGAAGAAGTGCTTTGGGCTTTGGAGCAAGAATCTATGGTGCTTTAAGGCATCAATTCCTGGAATGGACATAAACCTGACAGCCAGTCAGGTATAGTGATTGAAGCACCAGGCTACAAACCAGGAGCCTGTGAATTCTAGTTTCTCCACAGGTATGAAGTCTGCTGTTTGACCCTTTGGCTGATTTCTTTTTCTTTGCTCAAAGGAGAAGACTCCCCAAAGCCTTACCAAATAAACTCCATGGATTTGTCCAGGAATCAATTTGACTTGAAGGTATGCATGCACAAAAACTACACCCAGTGTTCCTGGTCAGTCTTTGGCTTGGTGTGATGTTGGCCTCAACTGCTGGTTCAATGGAAATAAACAGATATTGTCTGTATCGAGTTGTTGTGAAACACTTTGATCCCTTACCACACTGTTCATATTGTACCCAAACTTTTTCTTACTACAGGGCAATGTTTCTGATTGTCACCAACTTTCCAGATGCATGGACTTCAACTCCCAGAATTCCATGGCCAGCAGAAGTTACTAAATTACTAAGAGTGGATAGAGAAAGAAGCTACTTGTTTTTACACCCACTTTGTGTTCCCACGAACTCTTTCTTGATAGACCTCATCTCTTCGTGTCATACTTCCTTATTCTTCTATCAAACTTTTTCAACATGGTGTCTTCCACATGTTTCGACAGTCTCCCATCAATTTTAGAAAGAGGAAAACTCTGGAGGCCTCCATGGTAGATGTAGCAATAGCACTTATATATCGCTTCACAGTGCTTTACAGCCCTCTCTAAGAGGTTTAACAGCCTCTTGCCCCCCAACAATCTGGGTCCTCATTTTACTGACCTCAGAAGGATGGAAAGCTGAGTCAACTTTGAGCCAGGCAGAATCGAACTGCTGCTGTGGGCAGAGTTACTTTGCAATACTGCATTCTGACCACTGGGAAGGAAAGGAAGGAAGGAAGGAAGGAAAGAAGGAAGGAAGGAAGGAAGGAAGGAAGGAAGGAAAGAAAGAAAGAAAGAAAGAAAGAAAGAAAGAAAGAAAGAAAGAAAGAAAGAAAGGAAAATAGCAACAGCACTTAGATTTATGTACTGCTTCACAGTACTTTCCAGCCTCTCTAAGAGGTTTAACAGATTGTTGCCCCCAACAATCTGAGTCCTCATTTTACTGACCTTGGAAAGATGGAAGGCTGAATCAACCTTGAGCACCAGTCCTGGCTGTGGGCAGAGTTAGCCTGACATGCTGTATTTTCACCACTGTGCCATCACATAGAACGTCATAATATTGTAAAGTCCTGTTTGCATTTTCCTAAGTTCTACAAATGATGGTACAAATGATAATATCAATACTAAGTTCTGGTCTGAAGAGACATTCAAAAGATGATTCAATTTCATCTGATTTGTCTGGAGAGAAAAATACAGATTAGGCTTAATTATGCAGCTGAGAGTGTCGTATTTTAGATCAATCCACTGTTATCCATTTAATTCATATTTCTAATGTTTGTTCTGGCTCTGCTCCACTGTGGAATTTGTCTCTCAGTCCGTTACTCTCAAGTCAGGGTCACCTTCATCTAACCAAAATTCCACACCTTTATATTCCAATATTTTCAGATTATCCTTTTCCCCCAATCTATCCCGGCAGGAAAATCATAAAATGCATACGATTTAAATCCTGATCCAATTTTTGGGGGGAGTAATATATTTTACCCTCAAAAGTTTAGCAGTTTGGATCCGAAGGTTTCTAACACAAATTCCTCTTCCAAGTAAAAAGCGTTATCCGTTGTAACTTTTTAAAGATTGTCCTGCCCTCCAGGTTGATACAGAAAGCATATCTGATACTGGAGGTGAGCAATTAAGACATTAAGCATTGTCAAACACATGGCTATATTTGCATTTTATCCTGATAATAAGCCCATCAGCTCATTTTCTGGAGACTGAGGCTCCTTCAACTAAATCCTCTGATCAAAGCAAAAAAAAAAAAAAAAAGGCCACTTGCATTTTTTAAAAAAATATCAGAGAAAGAAATGCTAATTTAGACCCTTTAATATATGATGGTAAGAGAGTCCTTCAATTACCTCAATTCTATGGCTTGGGAAATAATAATAATAGGTACAAAGAGTCAGATTAGAAAGGTAGAAATACTCATTAAATCCAAAAGGTCCAACATTCATTATTTCCAGCATCTGGGGCTAAACAGGCCCACAGTTGCTCATCAAAGAGATATCCGTGCACGAAATGGGTTAAATGGAGAATATAATCTAATTAAAATATTAGGCAATGAATAAACAGTTGTTTGATGATATCCCTCGAAAGGGTAGTATTAAAAAAAAATAGGTTCATGAGCTTTGCAGGAAAAGGAATGAAAAACAACAGAGTTCATCAGAAATACTTCAGTCGTGCCTTTTCGGTCGCTTTGTTGCTATTTCTCCGACAGGATCAGCACTGAAGAGCATCAATCCACATGTACAGAATGTGCAAGTTTCATTTTGGAAGACTTTAAGCGAGAACCCGAAGAGAAACAGGAGTTGGGACAATGGTTTTTAGTGCGCAATCTCGTTGGAAACGGTCTAAATCAAGGGTGTCCAATTTCATTGAGGGCCACATCAGGGTTTTGTTTGATATTGGGGATGGACGTGGCCAGGGTGGGCGTGGCCAGCTCAACATCACTTGTGTTGGGGGCACCTGTGGCGGACTGAGTGCTGTCAGAAAATGGACTCCCAAGCTCCGTTTTTGGCTGCAAAAGCCTCCTGCAACCCTCTGTCAGAGAAAATGGACTCCCGAGCTCCGTTTTTGGCTGTGGTGGCCTCCTGCAACCTTCTGTCAGTGAAAACGGAGCTCAGGAGGGCCACATGCAGCCCTCCTGAGCTCCATTTCTGCTGGCAGAGGCACTGCGGGCCAGTCCTTCACTGTTTCCAGGGTGGCCAGATCTAAGCACCCCATGGACCAATCCAGCCTCCATGCCTTGAGTTTGACACCCCTGGTCTAAACTAATGGCCAAACCAAGCATGTGCCGAGGAATTTTATCAATGTCTACCTGGTTGTAAGCTGGGCAGGGCAATATACTAAACTTCTCTTAATGCAATCCAGCTAGTCCTTGATTTACAACAGTGACCAAAGTTACAATGGCACTGAGAAAAAGGGGCATATGACCCTTTTTCACACTTATGACCATTGCAACATCTCTACAGTTATATGACCAAAATTCAGATGCTTGGCAGACTCCTATTTATGAAGTTCGCAGTGTCCCAGAGTCAACCTTCCGACAAGCCACGTCAAGGGGGAAACTAGATTCACTTAACAACTGGGTTGCTAACTTAACAGCTGCAGGGATTTACTTAACCTGTGCTGACCTGGGGTGTGGCACAAAGGCAACACAGTCAGATAATATGTAGGAGTCCCTTTATTATCTCTAACTTTGCCCCCAATGTCCCGGTTACCTTCTGGGCTGCAGAAAAACTCTCCCAGGAACAGTCTTTGGTTGCAGAGAATCAAGTCCAAAATGTGGTCAATACAAACTGTAACTGTGAGTCCAATCAAGGCAAAAAGGAAGTAATTGATTTGGCAGGTCAGCAGAAGGAATTCCAGACGTGAAGGAGTGGCAGTAATTCAACATGGCTGGGAAGACACCAGGAACACAGATAACCAAAGTCAACACAAGATAAACTCACGTTTGTTCCCAGCAGACACTGCTCTCAGTTTGCATCTCTTTTAAACTCTCTCCTCAGGTGTGCCTAATGAAGGGAATCAGGGGCCTCTCCTCCCCCGTAAGCCACACAACCCATGTTGCTCCCTTCTCTGTTCCACCCTGCATGCCCTAGGATAAAGAGAGGGTGGGGCTGGGTCTTCCTTTGAATGCCCTCTCCCTTGTTCTACCTTCCCCCTGCTCTGCCTAACTGGACTTTTCCCTTCCCCAGCTTCCTCCATAGCCAACGGAGTCACATTCCCACTCCCTGTCAGCTGTTCATCTCGCTAGTCGGATTCAGACTCCGACAGGGGCATGACACTGGTCCTTAAACCATCAAAAGGGGTTCTTTTGGAAAAAGATGCCCTGAATGGAGGGAAAGGAAAGAGAAAGATCACTTCAAGATCATTGTACACCCAATGTTTTAATTATCAACAATAAAATGAAACAAAAATAAGTAAGGCTGAATGCAATGCAAGGAGAAAACATCCCAGATCTTGCAGAAGTTCATGAAACTCATCGTGGTGATGCTCGTCCTTTCGGGCCATGGGTGAACACGGCAAGAAGAAAACGGGGGAGCAGGAAGAGCGCGGCAGACCCGCGGAGGTCGATGGCAACAGCCCCATCAGACAATATGGAGCGTTTTGAATGCAGCCACCACCTGCTTCTCCTTCTCGTGCCTATTTTGCAGGGACTCCAGAGAGGAGATGGGAGGGAGGTTCTCTCCGTTTAAAGTCCGTGCCAGGTTTTTCTCCTCTTTGGTCTCTTGCTCCGACGATCTCGAGACAAAAAGCCGAGGCTTGGGAATTGTCTTGGCATATTCCAGGGCCTGCAGAAGCAAGGAAAGAAGGCCACAATGATTGGTCGTGAAAAACCTCTAAGCCCAGATTAGAAAGAGACCATTTTGAAGGAAGAAGCAGTAGGATCCTTCACATCAGCACCCCCACAATTTCTTCCTGTCCAGGTTCTGACTAACCAATCCAAGCAAATCAGAACTCTGAGACTTGGCTCCTTCTCAAAGGTCATCTTTAATGAGAGCATCGTATCAGCACAGCGTTGACGGAAAACCAAATCTAAATCTTTCCTGCCAGTTTCAGTATAATTAAATTAGGAAATAACCCCACCCCCACCCCCAAGCGTCACAAGTCATGTTGGCCAACTGGGTTAATTGGCACTCCTTCCTCAACCTTATCTGTTTCCAGTAGAGATGACCTTGATTCTCAAAAGAAAGCTCTCTGTTTTGTCTAGGTAGTCATTCCAACCTCCTTCCTCCCTTCCCCCTCTGTGTGGCAACTGAGGAACAGAAAGATGGCTGCGGCCAGGTTCAGTTTGAAGGTTCACTTCCCCTATCTACACAACAACCCTCAAAAGATTTCCCTTCATCAAGATGAAATTCTTGATTTCAACTTAGAATAGGACCATGGGTAGAAAAAAAAGGAGAAGGGAAATTTTTAAGAAAACATAAAACCAGGAAGTAAATAGAGACACAGCGCATATAAAGAAGGAATAACAAAATTATTTGATTCTCCATACTCCCAGCAAGGGAAAGTTGATCACTTCTCCTCCTTCTCCTACAGATGAGATCACTGTAGGAGATACAAACCTCCACTCATCCATTTGGTAGGACTTCTTCTTTGTGAATTGTTATCCAATTGGCAATCTTTTGGTAGTGGTAGACTTGTTATGCAATCATGTTTGAAGGTACATATAAGCCCCTTCGGTCATAAATGAAAATCTGATTGCAAAAATCTTGCCCCCTTAGGATTTCAGCTAAATAGGTGAAACAAGCAAAGAATGGTTGCTGGAACTGGCTATGTCTAGTTTGATGAAAAGAAGGACTAGGGATGACATGATAGCAGGGTTCCAATACCTCAGGGGCTGCCACAAGGGAATCAAGCTATACTCCAAAGCATTTGAGGGAAGGACAAGAAGCAATGGGGTGGAAACGAATGAAGGAGAGGAGCAACTTAGAACTCAGGAGAAATTTCCTGACAGAACAATTCATCAGTGGAACAACTTGCCTCCAGAAGTTTTAAATGCTCCAACACTGTACGTTTTTAAGAAGAGACTGGACATCCATTTGTCTGAAATAGTATAGGGATTCCCACCTAAGCAGGGGGTTGGACTAGAAGACCTCCAAGGTCCCTTCCAATTCTGTTATTCTATTCAATTCTATCATGAGGGAGGAACTAATCTTTGGATCACCAACACTGATGATGAAGGCAACCAAAAACCCAGATGATTCATGTCAAGCCAGAGAACCAGGGGCTTTCTGATTATCCAAGAGTAAGTTCAGTCTTGATCCTTGTTTCTCAACCGGCAACTTGAAGAAGGGTGGACTTCAACTCCCAGGATGCTGTTGGGGAATTCTGGGAGTTGGACGTCCACACATCTTTGAGGTTACCAAGGTTGAGAAACACTGTTCCAGACAGTCTCCTGCTGGCCACCTTGTTTTGCTAGTTCCTACCTTTTGCCTTGACACAACTGATTTGTTCTCCGTTTTCGACTGAGGTTTCCGTGCACTTGACATATTCTTCAGATTCTGTTCATTTACTTGCTTGGCATATACTTTTTGGTGTTTTATCTTTTCTGACTGTCAAAAGGACAAAGAGGAGTTCAAGGGTAAGCTGGGAAATAATGTATTTCATTTATTTAAAAACTGTTCAATTTGCATGGCCACCTATCTCAGACCAGTTGAAAAGTTCAAGTATGACTTTTAGAAGGAAGTGTGAATGATGGAGGGGTGGACTCGAAACTCTTGCTAACAAAACAAGGCATGATTTTATGAGCTTCTCTCATCTAAACTTCTTACAGGAAAAGATAGCGTGTAAATATGATGATTCCTTAATTAGGCTGTTGTTTATTGTTAGTTTGATTGTCTGAGTTGGTAGGTCTTTTGATTGGGGTCATGTCTAAAAAGACCAAAGCATCTTCTTCACCAGCAATCAACACTCAGATCATCATCATTATCTTTTAATGACTCCATAATCCCTTGCGGGGTGGATCCTGGGTAACTGAATGGAGCTGAGTGATTATTGGCCGGATGCCACTCTTGTTGCCAGTGTGGAGTTATATTCAGCAGATATATTCTCAGTGTGCTCAGAGAGAGAAATAACTGTCTCTACCTAGGATCGAACTCACAGCCTCCTGATTGTGAGGCAAGAGCTCCATCTCTAGACCAATACACCACTCAATCACACACCCAGATCAGCAGAAATTAACACCAAAATTAACACAAGACCAACAATCAAGCAGGAAACACTTCCCCAACTGAAGAACAACCACCTCAGACAAACAATCAAGCAATAAACAATAGCAATAAACAACAAACCCTACTCCTTTCTAGCACTGATGATATTACGTAGTTGGATTCTGGAATGTCTGTAAGAAAAACAACCAAGCCCAGAGAGCACTAAGGAGCCCACTGTTCAACCCTGAGCTACAAATAGTCTCTTCTATTGGTAAGTTGGAGATTTTACCTACCCTGTTTCCCTGAAAATGTGACCTACCCTGAAAGTAAGCCCTAGCTTGATGTTTACATGCCCAATATAAGCCCTACCTCCAAAATAAGCCCTAATTAAGATCCTGCCCACTCCAAAATACACAGGTAAAAATAAAGCTAGGGTGGGGATGGGGGACTGGGGAGCTGTTCTACTACTTACCTTTGGACAGTTGTAGCTAGGCCTCACACACCCTGACACCTGCCTCGCCGGCCCATTTCTTCTGCAGCCAGCAAGGCTGGCAAGGCTTTCCCGAAGGCCTCTGTAGCTGATAAGAAAGCTCCAGATCGATCCAGAGCTCTGTTATCGGCTGTAGAGGCCTTCAAGAAAGCCTTGCCAGCCACAGAAGTTCCTGAAGTCCTCTGACAATGAAAAGGAGGCCAGGGGCAATGCACACAAGTGAGGTTAGTCAGTGGATGACTTCCCCTGAAAATAAGACCTGGTGTCTTTTTTTTGGTGGCAAAAAAAATATAAGACAGGGTCTTATTTTCAGGGAAACACGGTAGTTTCTCCTAACCTGCTCTCCAGCAGGATTGGGTGCTACAAAATCACCACCATGATTTGCTAAAAACAATTGAGTGTAAGCTGAGTGATGTACAGTACTGACCCTGTTGTGCCAGTACCATGGGAAATACTGTGCATGTTTCCATTCATTCAAAGTCAAAGGAATCAAAATAAAAATGGAAGGTTTGAGAAGCTTTTCTCAATTCTTTCTCAGCTAATCAGTTTCATCTTCTCTTTTGGACCAAAGGAGAAACATCAGGCATCAGATTAATGCCCAATGTTTCCCAACAAGGCACGATGCACATTCAGCTCTTCACAACTAGATTTTCTCGGTTGGGTTGACTTCCTTTTTTTTTAAAAAAAATTCTTTTGTGATAAAGCCAGGACCATCTAAAATCCCCAGAATGGCTCAGCTGCATTAAAGCAATGCACCCTTGGACACACTAGAAGGGAATGGATTTGTGCATCCTGATCTGCAATTGGAATTCTCTGCAGGAGCACCCTGACTAATGGATATGTTCTACCAAGGCTTAAAAAAAAAAAAAGCTACACCTTGGAAGCCTGATCTTGTCTGAATGCAGCCACAAGTTTTCTGGACATTGATTTATTTATTTTGGTCATGAAGGCAGAACCCAAGGGAACTTGCCTTCAGAAGTTGTGAGAGCTTCATCCCTGGAAGCTTTCAAGAAGAGAGTGGACTGCCATCTGTCAGAAATGGTGTAGGGTCTCCTGCTTGGGCAGGAAGTTGGACTGCATGACCTACAAGTCCCTTTCCAACTCTGTTAATCTCTTAAGGTCTGTTAAGACGGACACCCCCCCCCCCAGGAGCATTAAATAAACTCTTAACCTTCCCAGCAATGTTGCCTCCATACTGGAAAGTTCCCCAAGAGCAAGTTCTGAAATAATAGATCTCTTCTGCTGATTGTCTCCTTGGTCAGCTATGTTGTTGAGCAAGGTAACTCAACTGATCAACAAGAGTAGAAACTCTCTGTTGTGAATGGACCCAGGATGTCATGCCCTTGTTAGAGTCGGACTCTGAGGGACAGGACAGGGAGAGCTGACAGGGAGTGAAGGTGTGGCTCCAGAGGTTGTGGAGGAGGCTGGGGAAGGGCAGAGGCTGGCTGGGCAGTCAGAGGAAGAACCAGGCTCATCCCCTCTTCATCCTAGGACACACAGGGAGGAACAGAGAAGGAAACAAATTGGCTTATGAGAGAGGAAGCGGCCATGATCCCCCTCATTGGTTGCAGCTAGGGAGAATAGTATATAAGAGAGACAGTTAAAACACAGTGTTGCTAGAAGCAAAGCGGTGTTATTTTGGGCTGAAGTTATCTTGGTTGGCGTCCTTCCAACAGACTGTGCCTTATTATCTCCTTGAAGTTGGCAATTGCTTATCCTGGTCCGTTGTGGAATTTCCTTCACCGTAGTTTGTTTTAGGTTTTTATTTTATCTCTATCTGCTCATTAAGTTTGGGCTGTATTGCTTTCTTTTGAAGACTATTTTTGAATATGTCTTATCTCCAACTGAGAATTATTGAACAATGGGGCCAAGTTGGAAGATTTAAGGACATTTATGAACATTTTGGATTTTATTACATTAGTGTTACACTCTGGGTCATCACACAGGAATGGATCCATCTATCCAATCCTTCATCCAGGCATGTGCAACTTCCAGATGTTTTGGACTATATCTCTGACAATCCCTTATCTTTGGCTGTGTTGAATGGGACTAATGTGATCTAAAGTCTAAAATATCTCAAGAATACCAGGTTACCTTAGATCTACCTAAATTAGTAGTTGGGTGAACTCTGAAGGTGTCCTCGCTTTTTCATCATTTCTGAATTTCTGGCCAATTAGCTACGTTGATTGAACCAACACTGTACCATTCTCCACTAACAGTATTAGAGATTGTGGTGTCCTTGGTGCCTTCTAAGCTTGATGGTTTTTTAGCAGACATTTCATTGCCAAATCAAGTAGCATCATCAGTGCTGTCAGTACTAGAGATTCTTTGTCCATTCCCTTCTTCCTGATTTCAATTTGGTAACTCACCCCAAACCCTCCATTTGTAACTGTCAGCTTTGGAAGCCATATTTTACTTGGAAGCTTCGAAGCTGCCACATTTTAGTCCCTGGGAATTTGGGAGGGGGGGGATTACATAGAGTGGTAGAAGATTAGACTCAACAAGAAGGGTCCCCAAACTTGGCAACTTTAGGACGTGTGGACTTCAACTCCCAGAATTCTCCAGCTAGCATAGCTGGCTAGAGAATTCTGGGAGTTGAAGTCCACAAGTCTTAAAGGTGCCAAGTTTGGAGAACTCTGCTCAACAACATTCTTCTCATAAAGTCAAGGGCAAGTTACCCTGCACCTGGGAAGGAGTGTCTGGAGGAAGGTCTCCAGTTGGGACAATGGTTGATCGGGCCACGTGATGGACTGATGGGTGCAGGGGATGGGTTTGTGACTTTCAATTGGGAGGGGAAAATCCGGAACTCTCCGATTCGGGTTTTCCCAGATGTGCCAGTATGACTTCTTCAATGAATTCTTACTTGGGTGGACTTTGTTTCTGAGTGCTGAATGAAATGGGGAGTTTCATTGGAACGCTGACAGTAATGTTCTATAGGAGAAATGCCACTCAAGAAAAAGATATTCATAAATGCCATTCCTCTTACTTTTTCTTTGATGGTTTCATAGTCAGGTCCCAGGCCTCCAAGCCTCACATCCATCTTCGTGTAACCTTTTGCCCTAGAGCCCTGAACAAAGAGGTAACGTGAAGTTTTGAAAGAAACAATGGGAGGCTGAGAAAGAATCAAACTATAGGAAGAGCACCACACAAAAAAAGAATGACTGGGAGAGGAACATCACAAGCAGTTGTTTATCTGTCTGATACCACACAGGAAAAACCAAGATCAAGGACCACTTAGGCATAATGGGAAACTAGTTTTTCTACCCTAACTGGAAATTCACACTCTTGCCCTCTTTTCTCTTGAGCTGCAAAAAGGAAATTATAACTATTAAGAACTGGCTTTGTTTTTCAAGTAATCAAAAGTTCTCTGTGACTGAGGAAAACTTGGTGGTGCCATGGTGAGAGTGCAGTACTGCAAGCTACTTCTGCTGCAGCCAGCTGCTTGCAATTTGGCAGTTCGAATCTCACCAGGCTCAAGGTTGGCTCAGCCTTCCATCCTTCCGAGGTGGGCAAAGTGAGGATCCAGATTGTTGGGGGCAAGAGGCTGCCTCTGTAAACAGCTTAAGAGAGGGTTGTAAAGCACTGTGAAGCAGTATATAAGTCTAAGTGCTATTGCTATTACTATTGCTCTGATATCCTCTGTATCTCACCTTTATTATTTTTTGACAAATAACTAAAGGAGATGAACATATCCCACATAATGTCTTCCTCCTATTTTTTCCTACAACCACAACCTTGTGAGATGGGTTCAGCTGAGCGGGAGGGACTGGCCCAAACTCACTCCGCTGGCTTTCACGTTATAAGGCTACATTCACAGATTCTTACAAGCCTGGAAGTACAAAGCTCCCGCTGTCTGCTTTGCAGCCTGAGAAACAGCAGAGGGCGCCTTCTGAGCCTCTTTCTCAACTTGTTATACAGTTGAGGGCTACCCCATCTCTTATCTGATCATTCCCTGGGCAGCATTGTTTGCCCTGTCTGCCAAGGTCTTTTCCACATGCCACTCTGCCTGGTCTACGAAGGGAGAGAAATATATTTATTTTCACTGTTAATTCTGCAAAACCAGCGAGAATCTGAAGCTCTTCAAATATTTTTGCTATGGGTTCTGTGGGTGTGGCTTGCTGAGCATGTCATGGCTTGGTGGGCATGGCAGGGGAAGGTTACTGCAAAATCCCCATTCCCTCCCCATCCCGCTAACCTGCTTTCCAGCTCTGTTCTCCCATGCAGGGCAACCAAAGAAGACCCAGCCGATCAGCTGTGGGCATGGGTTGATAGGCATGGTGTTCTGTGGGTGTGGCTTAATAGCTTGGTGGGCATGGCATGGCTTGTGGGGTGTGGCTTGGTGGGCGTGGCAGGGTAAGATTACGACAAAATCCCCATTCCCTCCCCACCCCACTAACCTTCTTTCCAGCTCCTTTCTCCTGTGCAGGGCAACCGAAGGAGACCCAGCTGATCAGCTGGGACTCAATGGGAGGCAGAGAAGAGATGGGGGTGGGGCCAGTCAGAGGTGGGATTTGCCGGTCCTGCAAACTGCTCAAAATTCCCGCTACTGGTTCTCCAGAACGGGTCAAAACCAGCTAGAACCGGCTGAATACCACCTCTAAAGCTCTTGCCAATCCACAAAGTCCTTATGGTTATACAACACTACAGTAGGAAGATCAACACCCTTCCCTGCACCCTGGGTTCCTCTCCTTGCTCACCTTCCGGTTCTCTTTCTTTCCTTTCCTTTCTTTTTGCTTTTCCATCTGAAGCAAGTAGCCCTCCGAATTGCTGCGGCTGAGAACGGGCTGGGCCTCTTCGCCGCTCTCCAGGTGAAGCTGCGAGTCGCTCTCCCCTCTCTGGATTATGGGGGGAAACATGCTAGCCAAATGATTCCTAGCAAGATGGTCATTTGCCAGCTGAGAGATTTCTCGATGGTGCTGTTCTACCGCCTGGATGAGCTGTGCCGTTGGAGAGAGGCTTCTCTTCACCGGGTGAGGAGCGAGTGGCTGTGAGGACCTCAAGGAACAAGGGCAAGTAAAGAGGGGTGCCAGGAAAAGAGACACAAGAAGCAATGAAAAGGCACTGACTTTTGTGAGCAGCTTATAATGAGGTTCCCTCCCCCCTGTTGTCATTAGGCCATTTAGAACACTGCAGCCCAAATAACCCGACAGCGATGATGTTCTCACCAGACAAGTCCTCTCTTGCAACCTCTTCGCTCGCTTCCAGTCTATCTTTGGATTCTTTGCCTTGCCTGGCAACTTTAAGACCTGTGGACTTTTTAACTCCCAGAATTCTCCAGCCAGCCATGTTGGTTGGGGAATTTGGAGACAGGGAAGTCTACAAGTCTTAAAAGTTGCTCGGGTTGGAGACCCTTGTCCCAATGTCCTCCTGGGATCATTACTCAGGGAGCACCACTCCCATCATCAGCCTCCTGAAGCTACCTGAGATGTCTCCATTCATTTCCTCTTCCTGCCTTGACACCCACAACTGCTTCCCAAACACCTGCATGGCCACTTCCCATCCATTCCTCCTCTCAGATTCTACATTTTTCCAGAAAGTCATGGATATATTGACCTTGTCCAGAAAACCTTGGCTAAATGGACTGTCAACCCTGAAGCTGGCCTGGCCAAAACCATTTTGGAGCTTCAGTGATGCCACCCTGGAGCTAAGGGATAGGGAGGGGGGATTAGAGATAGCTGAGATTGTGCAGTCAAAACAAAATACTTTCTCTTGGGAACCAAGGACGTTCTCACCCCTGGCTGGAGGAAGGAGTAGTGGTGTCACCAGACTATCAGATAGCACCTTGATGTTTAGAATAACAGAGTTAGAAGAGACCTTGGAGGTCTTCTAGTCCAACCCCTGCTTAGGCAGGAAACCCTTTACCATTTCAGACAAATGGTTATCCAACCTCTTCTTAAAAACTTCCAGTGTTGCAGAATTTACAACTCATGGAGGCAAACTGTTCCACTGGTCAGTTGTTCTAACTGTCAAGAAGTTTATCCTTAGTTTTAAGTTGTTTCTCTCCTTGATTAGTTTCCATCTGTTACTTCTTGTCCTGCCCTCAGGTACTTTGGAGAATAGCTTGACTCCCTCTTCTTTGTGGCAGCCCTTGAGATATTGGAAGACTGTTATCATGTCATACCTCACCCTTCTTTTCATTAAATTAGACATAACCAGTTACAGCAACCATTCTTTATTTTTTTTTAGCCTCCAGTCCCCTAATCATCTTTGTTGCTCTTCTCTGCACTCTTTCTAGAGTCTCAACCTCTTGTTTACATGTGCCTGATTGTTTGGGGTTAGGGGGAAAACTTTCACTTTTAATTAGGGGAAAACCGTGGGAAAATTCAGAGTCGGTTTTCACCAGATACGTGCCAATATGATATATCCAATAAAGCTATTCTTTTGAGGAATCTACCTGCCTCGGAGTTTTGCTTAGTATGGCTCTATTACTTGGAACCTTGACATTGTCCTTGGTTTAATGCAGGGGGTCTTCAAACTCGACAGCTTTAAGACTTGTGGACTTCAACTCCCAGAATTCCTCCTCCAGTCATGTTAGCTCAGGAATTCTGGGCAATGAAGTCCACAAGCCTTAAACTATCAGGTTTGAAGACCCTTGGTGGACCAATAAAACAAGGAGGTGTCAACAGACCATTTGACCGAGTCCTTCTTAAAACAGTATTCATAAAACATTATCTTTACCCTGAGTAATCAAAAGCATAGTTGTTAGGGATCTCTTCTGTATAAACGTGCCAAGGTTTGCGAGATGCAACGGCTCCGTTTACCGGCTTTTTCTGGCCACCGTTGTGAGCATACGAAAGACACTCTAAGGGATTCCAGCATTGGCCATGAGGGGGAAAAGGCTCTGAAACAGTACACCTGTAGAAGTATGGGTGATGGAATCCAGAGACGTTTTCAAGGCCGGCTTGGCACTTTTCACCCACACATGGTGAAGGAAACCCTGGAAAGTTGTGGTAGGAACTCCGCTGAAGAGGCTTCCCAGCAAAGGTTACATTTGTGGCGTGTTGCTTGGCATGGTGCTGAAGAAGGTATGGAGCTCGGGCAGAGAATGGGCTGCTTTCACTGGCGGGATCGGCAACGGAAAAGCAGGCAGGTGGATATAACTCACAATGTAGAGCACCTCTGCTGTCCGGCTCCACCTCGGATGTTTCTCTGCAAGCACTGGAACCTGGACAGACATTCTCAAGTTCTAAGAGATTGTTACCACCACTTGGCTGGCTTCTTAGTTCCACCTGGGATCCTAAGGGATGTCGGGGAGAACCTTTGCTGGAGGGGGTTACTTTCAGCCAGGCAGCTTGGCTGGAGTCCACGCCACCCACCGGACGCCTCGCAGACTGGTGAGCCTAGAATGAGTTAAATTGTAGGAGAAACTTAAGATTCGGTTCTATGTTGGCTGGGTAAGAAGAACGTTGGGCAGCTTGGTGGCCCAACAAGGGGGAAGAGGGCAGTGGTGGGTTTCCAAATGGTTTCTTACCAGTTCTATGCGCGATTCTATGCACTGCATGATTCACGTGCGTGCAGAGGGCTCAAAGACTGACCTCTCTCAACGCTGGGAAGCTGAGCTGGTTTTTTAGCTCGGCTGAGGCGTGGCAATCCACACTGCCATGCAAATCAGCTCAGCTAAAAAACAAGGGAATATAGCAGTGGTGATGGCAGGTGGGAGTGGGTGGGGCCAAACAGAGGTGATATTTGCTGGTTCTCCGAACTAGTCAAAATTTCAGTGACCAATTCTCCAGAACTGGTCCAAACCGGCTGAATGCCACCTCTGGAAGAGGGAAACCAGGGTTACACAAGAGGTGAGCAGCAGCTCACCACACACACAGCTCAACATATGGGAGTGGCAAGCTCAACTTGCGCAATGGGTCCTGGGTTTGCACCGGTTTGGTATCTAATTTTGTGGCCAGTTCAGCGAACTGGCAAATCCCATCTCTGGCTGGCCCCTCCCCTCCCAGGAGTCCCCATGTGGCCTATTTTAGATCACATGTAAGTGCAGGGCCTGTGTGGAGGCTCAGGGAGGGCAAAAAACAGGTCTCCCTGAAGTTCTGGAGGGCTGGAAATGGGCCTGTTTCCACCTCTGGAGAGCCTCTGGAGCCCGAGGCGGTCATTTTCGCCCTCCCAGAGTTCAAGGAAAGCCTCCAGATCCTCAGGAGGGTAAAACATGGGCCTTCAAGAAGTTCCAGAAGGTTCCAGAAGGTCCCGGAAGAGCCCCCCTCAGGGCCTGTTTTCGCTCCCGGGCCAGGGTGGTGCAGGAGGCCAACTAGGCCATGCCCATCCTGGCCATGCCTACCCACCAACTGGGCAGAGAACCAGTTGCTAAATGTTTTGAAGCCCACTCTTGTGTGAAAGTAGACTTTCTGCAAAGTAGCTGACATCATATACTTTGCTTAATTAGGAGGACTTAGGTTTAGGGGATTTTAATACTAACCCTCAGAACATCTCTCCGAGGCTAATAGGATTTTATTCTTGAAGGTGATTAAGAAATGCTTGCTTGATTTAGCTATTTAAGCTGAGAAGCTTGGTCTGCAAAGGAGAACATTCCTAGTGGAACAGCCTGTTTGTAACCGGGAAAAAAAATCAGGTGAATCTGAAACAGTGGAGACTCTCTAAACTAGCACCCATCATCATCCTTTGGGGCACCAGAGCCCAGTTCCGAGGGGAGCTTTTTTTATGGACCATAAAAGTTTTGCATACTGCCTGCATCCTACTGGATGGGGCTTTGCTTGTTTGTAGGGCCCAGTTTTTGGCATGCTATGGACCGGTACTGGTCCATGGACCAGGGATTGGGGACCCCTGCTCTAAACTGTGCTTGGAAAATCTGTTTGGGAAAGATAATTCTGTAATGTTGCCTTGCCTTTGCTCCCTACTTTTGTAGAGTAAAATAGTGGAAAGAGCCACGGTGGCGCAGTGGTTAAAATGCAGTAACCTAAAGGGTCCCCTCGCACAGGCGTGCTCGTCGTTTCCGCCTCTAGGGTGCAGTGCTCACCTCCGTTACAAAGCCGAAGAGCCAGCGCTGTCATGTGGCCAGCAGGACTAAATGCCGAAGGCGCGTGGAACGCTGTTACCTTCCCGCCAAAATGGTCTCTATTTTTCTATTTGCATTTTTTACATCCTTTCGAACTGCTGGATTGGCAGAAGCTGGGACAAGTAACGGGAGCTCACTCCGTTATGCGGCGCTAGGGATTCAAACCGCCGAACTGCCAACTTTTCTGATTGACAAGCTCAGTATCTTAGCCACTGAGCCACGTTCCACTAGAATGCAGTACTGCAGGACTAACTCACTGCTCTCTGCCATCAGTTCAATCCTAACCGGCTCAAGGTTGATGCAGCCTTCCATTCTTCTGAGGTGGGTAAAATGAGGACCCAGATTGTTTGAGGGCAATAGGCTGATTCTGTAAACCACTTAGAGAAGGCTCCTTCCCTTCTTCCCTTCCTTTCCTTCCTTTTCCTTTCCTTTCCTTTGCAGTGGTTAGAATACAGTCTAACTCTGCCCACAGCAGTAGTTCAATCCTCACTGGCTCAAGGTTGACTCAGCCTTCCATTCTTCTGAGGTTGGTAAAATGAGGACCTGGATTGTTGGGGGCAAGAGGCTGACTCTATTAACCACTTAGAGAGGGCTGTAAAGCACTGTGAAGCGGTATATAAATCTAAGGGCTATTGCTATTATACAATGGTTTGACATTGTAGTTTGATTCATCCAACCTACTAAGCTATCGTTCTACTCGTTTGGTTTTTGCTCAGTGTGTGAAGTCAACACAAGCGGAGGCGTAGGTTGTAGTCTTCAGCTTACGAGTACAATTGAGCCCAATATTTCTGTTGCTAAGCGAGAGAGAGTTGTGAAGTGAATTGTTTTGCCCCATCTTATGACCTTCCTTGCCACGGCTGGGAAGTGAACCTGGCTTCCCCATGGATTTTGCTTGTGAAGAGGTCACAAAAGGGGAAATCACATGACCTTGGGACACAGCTACGGTCGTAAGTACAAACCAATTGCCAAGCATCTGAATTTTGATCACATGACTGTGGGACTGATACAAAGGTTGTAAGTGTGAAAAAAATGATCCTAAGTCACTTTTTTTCCAGTGCCGTTGTAACCTTGAATGGTCGCTAAATGAACCATTGTAAGTCGAGGACTAGCTGTAGATGGAAACCAGGGTGTAAATCCCATCCAGCATGGTTTACTCAACGAGCCGTGGCTAAATCATCTCTTAGGAAAGAGGTACCAAAAATATCCGCCTGCCAATTATGAGTGCCCTTCTCATAATCAGAATGAGGTCATTTTTTTTCCAGCCATTTAATTGCATTTTTGGGAGGTATCAAAAGACAAAATGGGTATCTTACGGCTTGCTGGGTTTGGAGGCTCCTTGTGATGACCCAGGGTGTGGTACAAAGGCAACACAGTTAAATAAGCAAGAAGAGTCCCTTTATTATCTCCAACTTTGCCCCCAATGTCCAGGTTATCTTCGGCTAGAGAAAAAATTCTCCCAGGAACAGTCTTTAAGTGGAGGAAATTCAGTCCGAAAACAAACTGCATACAAACTGTAACTAAAAATCCAAATAAGCCATGCTGCATTAATTAACTTGACAGGGCAGGAGAAGGAATTGCAGACTTGAAAGGCCAGCAAAACACACACAGTTGGGAAGATGCCATGAACCCAGATAAGCCTCCACCAGATAATTTGCTTCCAACAAGTTGCTACGCACAGCTTCTCTTCTAAAACACTGTGTTCCCAGCTGCAGCTAATGTAGGGAATCAGGGCCCTTTCCTCTCCCGTAAGCCATGCAACCCATGTTGCTCCCTTCTCCGTTCCTGCCTGCGTGCCCTAGAATGAAGAGGGGGTGGGCCTGGGTCTTCCTCTGAATCTCCTCTGCCTTGCTCTACCTCTCCCCTACTCTGCCCAGCCAGACTTTGCCCTTCTCCAATTTCTTCCACAGCCAACAGAGCCACACTCCCACTCCTTGTCAGCTGCTCAGCCTCCCGTTCCAAATCAGATTCCAACAGGGGCATGACACTCCTATTGCACTCCTCAACATGCCAAAATTGACCCTGCAAAAGTAGGGTTTGTTCCTACCCTGTTTCTCCAACAATACGACCTCCCCCAGTAAGAAATCCCAACATGTTTTATTGGCATGAAATGAAATTAAGCCCCTCCCCCCAAATTAAGACCTATATTAAAACATGTGAAATGGGGGGGGATGGTGTGGGGGGGCTTGCCGTTAGGAAGTACTTTTGTTGCACACCCGGATATGGTGCTGCCTGCGTTGACCCCAATACTAAGTGCCTCACCAACATCGAGGTCAACATCCAAGCCGTCGTTGCCCGCCCGCCCAAAGATGCAAGGGGGGGGGGAATTAAGTCACCCCTGAAAAGACGGCCTATCCATTTTTGGGGGGCTCAAAAAAAAATAAGACCCAGCCTTATTATATGAGAAACACGGTACTTATTTTTGGAGTGAAGTCCTCAACCCACCATCCAACATTTGACATAGACTTATTTGAACCAACCGAAGGCAAGAGTTATTTTCTGTGAAGAATAAAAGCAGCCCTTGAACTTTGAGGCACTTGTATCTTAGGAGCATATATGGAAGGTAGACAAAAGCATTTACTTGGGTCTTGATTATGGTAGCATCTTCTAGCCCCCTCTTCAACTTTGACCTCTATCTAAGTTATAATTGGTGTCCCATATTTGGGCATCTCATGGTTCGCTATATTTTCTGAAGAGCAACTTTTGTGAGATTACGGACTCGTCTTCCTTATAGACATCAGAAGCGGAAAACCTTTGCTTCATGGAGGAAAAAAAAAGCAAATTAGATTTTATTCGAACAGAACAAATGAAGGGCAGGCTTGGTTAAGTGGTCCATCTCTTTAAGCCAGAGGACCATTCACTGGCTGCTTTCCTCTCGGCACAATGCTTCAGAACAACAGTTAAGGGGGGGAAAGAAAATCAGCCTCAGAAGGTCTTCTCTTAATTGCAACTTCTTGCATGAATAGAACCGTACCGGGATTTAACAAGAGAAGAAAAGCATGTAGAACATGGTTGCTATGTTCCTTCTGATCCCTTGCATGGTCGTGTGTGATGACCTGGGACGTGGCATGAAAGCAACACAGCCAGAGAACAGAGTACACAGTTTATTGCTCCAACTTTGCCCCCCAAATGTCCCTACGTTTACTACAAGTCCTGGAGCAAAGTTCTCACACACACCTTCAACAGCTTCTGGCAGCGAGTAATCCAGTAAGCAAGGTTTGCAAACCCATAACCGGGGCCAGCAGTCCAGTAATCAAAGTTTGCAAAGTGGTAACCAGGGAAAGAAGTCCAACTAGCAAGGTTAGCAAAAGAGTAACCAGGGCCAGCAGTCCAATAAGCAAGGTTTGCCAAAACAATAACCAGAAAGGTAGGGTTCAGATATTGCTCTAGAATTTGTAGATCAAATCCTTCAGCCTGATCTTCCACCCCAGCGGCTTGTCTGCTGGAAAAATTTATATCCAAGATGAACATATTAAAAGATTTGGAAGGGACATTGTAGGTCATCTAGTCCAACCCCCCTACCCACCCCACCCTAGCAGGAGACCCTGCACCAGGAATGGCGAACCTTTTCGGCACCGAGCGCCCAAACTGGAACATCTGTGTATGCGTGTACATGTCCATGTGCTGGAATGCCAGAAACCTGAAAACCAGCTGGCCCGTGCACGTTTTGGTGGCGTTTTCAGGCATTTTGGGGCCATTTTCACACCATTTTTCAGGCCATTTTCAGGCTGTTTTTAGGCCAAAAATGGCTCAGAAAAGGGTCTGAAAACAGCCCAGAAAACGGCCTGAAAACGGCCTGTTTTTTCGCCATTTTTCAGACTGTTTTCAGGCACTCCAGCACCCATGAAGACCAGCTGGCCGGCACCAGAAACCAGAAGACCAGCTGGTGACGCCACAGACAGGGCTTTGTGTGCCACCTCTGGCACCTATGCCATAGGTTTGCCATCATAGCCCTCCACCATTTCTGACCGATGGCAGTCCACTGTCTTCTTGAAAGCCTCCAGGGATGGCAGCTTCTGCTCCATTGGTTGATGGTTTCCACTGTCAGGAAATTCCCCCTTATTTCCAAGTTGAAACTCTCCTTGTTCAGTTTCCTCCCATTATTCCTTGTCTCTCCTTTGGGTGCCTTGGAAAATAGCTTGACCCCCTCCTCTGGGGCAGCCCCTCAAATATTGGAAGGCTGCTATCATGTCTCCCCTGGTCCTTCTCTTCTTCCTGCAACTGGCTCTTGGAAAGCACCATCAAAGCTGAAAGAGATGTTGCATTCTGGGGTTTTTTTTTTAATATTTTTTTTTTGAAGTTAAAGCTTCATCGGCTTCCCGTTAAGGCCTCAGGTGCTCCTCCTCACAAGCTGAGATGGGGTAGACACAAAGCCGTCCACAGTCCATTTAATCTTTGCCCGCACTGGCCTCCTCCATTTCATCTGGCTTTCTCCCCAGGCTTTCTTTGTTAACCACACCCGGCGTTCGGATCGGAGAATATGCACTCAGAGTAACTGCTTAATGGTACTTATTAAAGTCATGTACAGAGCAGAATGGTTCTGTGAAAGGCTTAACCCCGGGGTATCCTTGATTCCAGGTGGCAAGACGATAACTTGTTAGCTGGGCCTTTCATACTAGTGATTAATGTTTGTGTATAGTGACTCTTATTCCGGACTCCTGAGTTTCCAGCAGCTGTAGGGAGTTAGGCCATTATTGCGCTGCTTGGATGGATCAAGTGATGGGTAAAATAACATTTTAAGGAGAAACTTCCTAATGGTGAGGACAATTAACCAGTGGAACAGCTTGCCTTCAGAAACCGTAGGCGCTCCATCACTAAAGGTTTTTAAGAAGACACTGGAGAGTCACTTGTCTGAAATGGTATAGGTTCTCCCAAGGGGTGGGATTCAACTTTTTTAACAACCAGTTCTATCCGCATGGCTTAGGTGGTGGGCATGGCTTGGTGGTCATATGACTGGCTGGGCGTGGCCAACTCAACATCACTCACATCGAGGCACGCATCTCCTCACCTAGCCTCTCGTAACTGTGGGGATGCTGCAACAGCCATAAGTGTGAAAAAGGGTCATAAGTCACTTTTTTCAGTGCCATTGTAACTTTGAATGGTGACTCCACACAAGCAAAATACCAGCAAAGGAGGGGAAAAAAACTCCAGAGAAGTTCCTGAGACAGGAAGTCTAGTCCTGCCAAGAATGTAATAAGGATTAATGGAGAGGCAGCTTCTGTAAGCAACACCAGAATGTTTCCTTCCTTCCTTCCTTACAGGATTAGGCCAGGAATTCCTTCTAACAACCGGTGCTCCGAACTGCTTAGAATGTTAACAACCGGTTCTAGCAAATAGGTGCAAACCGGTAGAATCCTACCCCTGGGTTCTCCTGCTTGAGCAGGGGTCTGGACTGTTCCTTTGCCTCACTGATGTCAATTTCTGGAGGCTCGGGAGTCGGCACATAACTCCCAGATGGCCCTGGCCCCATCTCTGTGTTGGATGCAGATCCTTCATCCAGGTCCTCCCCAGACTCTAAGACTGGCCCATGTTCCTCCCCACTGTCCAACTCTGCTGCCAGCTCCACAGGCCATCGGGGGACCACAATAGCTTGCAGTGTCCTGGGGTCATATGTATCCTCTTTTGTGACCTCCTGACCAGCAAAGTCAATGGGGGAAATCCAGGTTCAGTTAAGAGCCGTGCCATTCATTTAACAAATGTGATGATTCATTTAACAACAGCAACAAAAAAGGTTGTAAACAGGAGGCAAACACTCCCTTGACCAACAGAAGCTCCCCTGAAACCGAGCAAAATTCAATCGCTGCAACTTTTAGTGGCTGTGTACGGGCCTAGAAACACACCCTCCATGCTGAGTTGCGTTGATCCAAATCTTAATTAGTGACCGAGCCGATCGGTTGCCACACAGAGGGAAGCAAACAAAAAATGTGAAGAAGATTTGAACTTTTCCAAGAAGAGGCTTTACTGTCAGGGGAGAAAAAGAAAGAAAGAGGAAAAAAAATTGGCTTGTGCTCAGCGCAACTCAGCTGTGGTCTCTGCCTGATAGGGTAGAACATACTTCTGCATTAGCTCTTTGAAAAGAAAAGAACGGGGCCACAATTCCGACCTGCAATTTTGTTTCTCCCCCTTTTCCGAACTGTTCTATTAATGCCAATCAAATTGAGAAAATGATCAAATGAGATTGCATTTTGAGCATCGTAAGCTGTGTAATGTCTCTTCTATTAAATTGAGGCCCGTAATTGCTTCCCTGCTGGGAGAAAAAAAAGAAGAAGAAGGAGAAGAAGACAACAAAGGCCTACAATCATGAGATGTCATTATCCTCGGACCAGCAAACCGGCCTTTGCAAGGAAACTTCAAAGGCTCCGGGGTTCTTGAATTGCATTTGGCTGCTATTGTGGAAGCCCGGGCAATCTTGATGTGGTGTTTACACGGAGGTAAGGCGCAGTGGCAGAGAAAGCCCTGAGTGCCTTAGTCTAGAGCCATTAAAAAATTGTACATTATGTTTCTGGCTTTGAAGTAAAGAGAGATGGAGGAGGTTTTTGTTTTTTTTAAGGGAAGCAACTAGGTCGGAGCGCAGCTGAGTGAGAGACGGGAGGCAGGCTCCTTTCTATCAAAGGAACTCATCATCCTCGGATTTCTCGGAGAATCAAGGCAATCCTGCCCGGGGGGGGGGGGGGGGGAAACCGATGCTTGAGAAAATGCGCCAGGAATTAAGGGGTGGGGGGGAAACATTCAACTTCCAACCAGGTTTAGGCTATCGAGTGCAGGTGTGTGCACCCATTTAAGGACGGGCCCCACAGCTGTCATAATGGAGAGCTGCTTTGTGCCGCCGAGAGGCGAGAGGCGTCATGCTTCAGGTGGAAAGATGCTCAGTAGGTTCTCCCTTCCCTGCTCCTCAGGTCCGAACCCTGGCTGGCTGCCCCCTCCCCCTCCCCAAATAAATAAATCCATGGAAAACCAGGAGGCTGCACAAGACGCCGGCTTCTATCAGAATCCCGATTTCCCCAGAAATGCCACTGTCTCCGTAAAGGTTCCCAAACCGTTCTTTTGAAATTAAAAATAGAAAGTGATAATGGTCCCCGTTTGGGGTGGAAGGAGCATTTCTAGCCAAGGGCAACTGACTAAAATGTAAGAAAATATAAAATATAAGAAAGGGGGCGGGTGGTAGGGAAAGGGCAACCTCACTCACTAATTTGTTTATATTTTATTTTATTTATTTCTTTATTACATTTTTGTGCCGCCCATCTTCCCTGTCAAGTGCCTCTGGGCAGCAATAAAGGATTATATTTTTATCCTGCCTTTATTATTTTATAAGTAACTCAAGATTTCCTTCCTTCCTTCCTCCCTTCTTTCCTTCCTTCCTTCTAATTTTTCTTGCTCCCTTTTCCTTAATCATTTTAACCATTCAGCAATCCATTTTCTTTCTTGCTTTTCTTCCTTCCTTCATCTCCTTTTTCTTTCCTTTCTTTTTTCTCTTTTTCTTTCTCTTTCATTCCTTTTTCTTCCTTCCTTCCTTCCTTCCTTCCTTCCTTCCTTCCTTCCTTCCTTCCTTCCTTCCTTTCTTTCTTTCTTTCTTTCTCTCCTTCCTTCCTTTTTCTTCCTTCCTTCCTTTCTCTTCCTTTCTCTTTTCTTTTGTTCGTTCTTTCTTTTTTCTCCCTGTCTCTTTCTTTTGTTCCTTCCTTTTTCTTTCTTCTTTCCTTCCTCTTTGTTCCTTTTCCTCTGTTTGATTTTTGTGGTGGTCTATTTTGTTACTAAGAAAGGTCTCTCAAACTCAACTTTTAGGTGAGGATACCTACTATGCACCCTCCACATAAATGAGATTTTTGGAATTTTAAGTTGGGGGAAGAAGTTGTCAGCTTCCCACGAGCCATACCTGCCCGTCTGCTCGGTGTTTACTGTGATTTCACTGTTCCTAGCATTCAGGAAAAATAAACCATCTGTAGCTGTTTTAACAGCACAACCTCCCTGGCTTGATCTCAGCGTCTTTACCCAGGATGTAAGATTAAAAGGTTAGCTGATACCATGAAGGAAACTGGTCACCCAATTTACCTGGAAAATAAGTGTGAATCAAATTGGAAAGCCTGCTATGAACACTCATAAACGGGTTGCCTAGAAAAAAAATTTACAACAAAGCAAACTGATAAATAAATAAGGGAATACGGTGGCTCAGTGGCTAAGATGCTGAGCTTGATCAGAAAGGTCAGCAGTTCGGCGGTTCGAATCCCTAGCGCCACGACACGGAGTGAGCTCCCGTTACTTGTCCCAGCTTCTGCCAACCTAGCAGTTTGAAAGCACATTACAAAATGCAAGTAGAAAAACAAGGACCACCTTTGGTGGGAAGGGAAGAGCATTCCATGAGCCTTATCGGCATTTGGTCATGCCGGCCACATGACCACGGAGACGTCTTTGGACAGTGCTGGCTCTTCGGTTTTGTAACAGAGATGAGCACCGCCCCCTAGAGCCAGAAACGATTAGCACATATGTGCTAGGGGATCCTTTATGTTTAAACCGATAAAACCTTACTTTCCCAGTTCTGACTTCCGAGATCCTCCCTCTTCACCCCGTTCCCCCCACCCTGACTCCGGGAGCTAAATTTGATTTTTGACTTTGCACAAAATCTAAAATGCTCCTGGGCCCTAGCCCCCCCCCCCCCCCCCCCCCGCCGCCATTTTTATTTTCGAGCCTACAGGACCCAGAAGTGTTCTGGTCAAATCAAAGGCAGTTAATGTTCCACTTTGCAGGATGCACGTTTCCCCTGCTCCCTTTTCTAATGAAAACAGCTTTGCAACAATTACCTTCTCTTCAGAGCTTTCTCCTCTCTGCTTTTTGCCATGGAGCCGAAGGTAGGAATTGTTCGGCTGGGTTGCTAATCCCAGCGTGTATTTGTTTTTCTCGATGAAGTCTTTTTCGGGTCTCAGTTTTGGTTCCTTGAACCGAACCCTGTAGCCGGAGCTGGCCAAACTGTCATTGCTGTCATAGTGATAGATAACACCTGCTTTTCTTCCTTTCTTCTCCAGACTGGAAGTTCTGTCTCTACCATCTCCAGGTCCATCACCGGAAGGGTTCCAGAGTTCTCCAGCACCTGCTGATGAGACATTTTGAGGACTCTCCTGCAATGGGTAGTGTTTGGAGAGCATCCCATCCTGGGAAGAACAGCAGGCCAGATCGAGGGAAGTCAAGCTGAAGTTTTCCAGTTCCTCCCGATGGCAATCCTCTAACTTGAGAAAGCTTCTTCCTCCTGGACTGTCTTTCCAGTTTGGATTATAGCGCAGCTCGGAGTACTTGTCCACAACGTCTTCCTGAGTGCTAAAAACAAAGCAAAAGGCTAAGAAAGAAATTTAAAAGTTAGCCAAGAGAGTCACGGTTTATGAAGACGTTCAAAATCTTATCTCCTTAGACATCCCAGAATAATTCGTGTTGAAAGTCACCCAGAGTTGTGAGATGGGTGGCAACCAAATGTGAATAGAATAGAATAGAGAATAGAATAAAATGTAGAAATTAGAATAGAATATAGAATAGATTAGAATATAGAATAGAATATAGAATAGAATAGAATATAGATTAGAAGATAGAGTATAATATAGATTAGAAGATAGAATATAATATAGATTAGAATATAGAATAGAACATAGAATAGAAAGGGACCTTGGAGGTCTTCTAGTCCAGCCCCCTGCTCAGGCAGGAGACCCATCTCAGACAAGTGACTGTCTAGTTTCTTTAAAAAACTCCAGTGATGGAGCATCCGTGATTTCTGAAGGCAACTTCTGTTCCACTGGTTAATTGTCCTCACTATTGTTAAAATTTCTCCTTAATTCCAGGTTGCTTCTCTCTTTGATTAGTTTCCATCCATTGCTTCTTGTCCTCCTTCTGGTGCTTTGGAAAATAAGTTGACCCCCTTCTTTGTGGCAGCCCCTCAAATACTGGAATGCTGGAAATTTAAACAATAATAAAAAATAGAAATAATTCATGCGATTTAGGAGAGATTTAAGGATGCTTATTCAAGGGAGGCGAAACTGTATTATTTGTTTGTCCTGATTAGAATACACTTTATGGATTAGTCCACCATGTGCGACCTCAATTGGGATCTGAATTTCCCTTGCTAAGCAAGGTGGTTGTTAAAGGGAGTCACGCCTGATTTTACAACCTTTTTTTAAACCACGGTTGTTAAACTAGTCATTGTAGTTAAGTAGATGGATGATAGTTAGATGGTAGGTAGAGATGATAGATATAGAGAGATGATAGATAAGATAAATAATAGATAGAAGATAGCTAGAGGTAGGTAGATAAATAAACAGGGATGTGGTGGCTCAGTGGGTAAGATGCTGAGCTTGTCGATCAAAAAGGTCAGCAGTTCGGCAGTTCAAATCCCTAGTGCTGTGTAACGGAATGAACTGCGGTAAGATTGGGTAGGCAATAAATTTAATAAATAAATAAACTGTACCCAATAAGTTCTAAAGAATTGAGAAAGATGACTTAAGCTCTTAAGGTTTGGCAGTCAAATGACTAAATCTTTCATTTTTCCAGGCCAATAAGGTTAATAAACACTTTTTTTTCTTTTAAGAAATAAATCCCATACTCTAGATTAAAAAAAAGAGGCTCAGGGATATATACCAGTGTTTCCTAGGGCCCCAAATGACTGTAAATATGGTGATTGTTTTTTAAAGGGACACAATGGCTCAGGGGCTAAGACGTGGAGCTTGTCGATCAGAAAGGTCAGCAGGCTGGCGGTTCGAACTCCGAGCACCTGAAAGTGTACTGGAGTGGATTCCCGTTCCTTGTCCCAGCATCTGCCAACCTAGCAGTTCGAAAGCGCTCCGTGTACCTTCGAAGGTGTTTATAGTCATGCCAGCCACATAACCACGGAGACGTCTTCGGATCGCGCTGGTTCTTCTTCGGCTTTCTAACGGAAGTGAGCACCGCCCCCTAGAGCCGGAAACGCCTATCATGTATGTGCGAAGGGAACCTTTACCTTTACCTAGATAGATAAGAGATTAGATAGAGATAGAGATGATAGATAGATGATAGATAAATGGAGATAGAGATAGACAGACAGATCGAGATGATATAGATGATAGATAAGATAGAAGATATAAATATAGGGATGATATACAGTAGATAAATGATAGATAAGATAGAAGGTATAGATAAATATAGAGATGATATACAATAGATAAATGATAGATAAGATAGAAGGTATAGATAAATATAGAGATGATATACAGTAGATAAACAATATATGATATATAGAGATAGTAGATAGATGGATAGATGGATAGATAGATAAGAGATGATAGATAGATAGATAGATAGATAGATAGATAGATAGATAGATAGAT
>BLBF01000059.1:4589268-4618467 GCA_015471245.1 Laticauda colubrina | reverse complement strand
GAAGAAAAAAAGAGAGGGAGGGAAAAATAGGGAAGGAGGGTGGGAAAGAAGGAGGGAAGCAAGGAAAGGAGAAAGAAAGAAAAAGAGAGGAAGGGTGGAAGGAAGGAAAGGAATAGGGAAGGAGAGAGGGAAGCAAGGAAAGGAGGAAGAAAAAAAGAGAGGGAGGGAAAAATAGGGAAGGAGGGTGGGAAAGAAGGAGGGAAGCAAGGAAAGGAGAAAGAAAGAAAAAGAGGGAGGCTGGAAGGAAGGAAAGGAATAGGGAAGGAGAGAGGGAAGCAAGGAAAGGAGGAAGAAAAAAGATGGAAGAGAGGGAGGAAAGGAAGGAAAAAGTGGAGAGGGAGAGTGGGAAGCAAGGAAAGGAGGAAGAAAGAAAAAGATAGAATAAAGGGATGGAAGGAGGAAGGAAGGAAGGAAGAGGAGAGGTTTTACAGGGCAATTTAGTCGACAGTGCTAATTTCTCTCTCTCTTTTTTAAATCAAATCTGCAAATGGTCTGTCTTATGACAGGCCCTCTTTCTTCTCTTTGGCACATTTGAAGTATATGCTTTTTCCAAAAAGGAACTGCATTTGATGAAAATTAAGCTCTAATTAATATAAGATAGGTTGCAAACCTCCACATGACTAGTAGGGGGCGGTTTTATCCCCAAAAACCTGATGCCTTCTCCTGGTTATCTTGATTTCTGAAGCTTGGATGTGCTACAGTAATTTGTCAAGTGGATACTGTACTCCACTGTGCTTGCCGTTTAGGGGCTATTATTCTAACCTTCCTTTTAAGGGAAGTTTAAAAGATTTCTTGGAGTTATATAATAAAATCACTTTATTTATTTATTTATTCATTCATTCAACTATTTGTTTATGTGTCTATTAGCTTGATACCCGTGTTTCGCTAATGAAACCATGTGGTCAGGCTTAGTTTTTGGGGAGGAAAATAATGGGGGTGGGGGAGAGAAATTCTGCCTCTGCCTACCAGCATCCAGCAGTATTCATCTGGCTCGCGTCCTGTCAGAGTGTGAAAGAGTTGAGGGCTGTTTGGAAACTGAAACAATATTTGCTGTGTGAGCAAGAAGGAGACAGCAAGGAGCCTGGGCATGGCTTAGCTCAACTGTTCTGCACTAAAGCTGCTTGGTGCTCTGAAACTGAAACTCCTCTGCTTGTGTTTTGCATTTGGAACAGATTTCTTTTCAGGCAAGGAGAGGGAGTAGCGCTCATCAGAGCATGTTAATAACAATAAAAGAAATATTACTGCTCTGATGGTCATTTTGAAAAATCCTTTCTTAGTGAGCCCCTAGAAACCAAGAGGAACCTATGTGTCAAATTTCAAGTTTGTAAGCTTTATGGTTCTGGAGATTTTGTGATGATGCATGAGTGGTAGTTCTCTTTTATATTTATTTATTTATCAAACATGTACAAGATAACAAGTACAGGTACGAACATAAACAAGAACAAAGGGAGTATATACAGATAAATGGGGACAGTAAGACAGGGACGGTAGGCCCTTATGCACACCCCCTTTCAGGACCTCTTAGGAATGGGGTGAGGTCCACGGTAGATAGTTTGAGGCTGAAGCTGTGAGGGGTTGAGGCTGTAACCACAGAGTCAAGGTAGGGCGTTCCAGGCGTTGCCCACTCTGTGGCTGAAGTTGTATTTTCTGCAATCAAGTTTAGAACAGTTTGCCTTGACTTTGTATCGGTTGTTTGCCTGTGTATTGTGGTTGAGGCTGAAGAAGTAGTTGACTGACAGGATGTCACAGCAGACAATTTTGTGTACTATGCTTAGATTGGACCACAGGCGGCACAGTTCCAGATTGTCCAAGCCCAAAATTTCAACCCTGGAGGCATAGGGAATACTATTGTGAATAGAGGAGTGGAGGACTTTTCTTGAGAAATACCTCTGAACCTGCTCGATTGTGTTAATGTCTGATATACAATGTGGGTTCCAGGCGGACGAGCTGTATTTGAGAATTGGTCTGGCAAAGGTTTTGTATAACCTTTGTATATCCCGAAATTGTTAAGTCCACACGAGGAATTTCAACCCTTAAATAACAACTGGCGTAATTATTACGCCAAGGGCATTATTACTTTGTTTGCAATACTGTTCTGAGATGTATCTTAGTCTAGGAGGTTCTTATATGAAATCCTCTCCAATCTGGATTTTTAAAGAGATTGTTTTGCAGAACAGTGCAGCGCAGGAATTAAAATTGGAAGAGAAGACGGTTCCTGCTGTTAAACACAGCACAATATTGTCCTTAGTGTCACATATCCGTTTCTTTAAAGTGGGACAACTCTTTTTCAAAGACTGAAGAATCCTGACTTCCTTCTGAAGGTTTTGACGTCCTGGAAGATGATTCTCGAATTACATACTTCTGGCTGTTCCTCCAGGGGATCACTGCATAAAATAAAGACACAGGTCATTGCTACTTCAAGCTCATTTCTGTTTACTTCTGATCCTAGCTCATACTTCAGCCCAAAAACAGCTAGTAAAATACAGATACAGATTGACAGAGTCGGAAGGGACCTTGTAGGTCAATCTAGTCCAACCCCCCCAAGCAGACCCTACACCATTTCTGACCGGTGGCAGTCCAGTCTCTTCTTGAAAGTCTCAAGTGATGAAGCTGCCACAACTTCTGAAGGCAACTTCTGTTCCTTTGGTGGATTGTTCTCACCGTCAGAAAATTCCTCTTTATTTCCAGGTTGAATCTCTCCTTGTTCAGTTTCCATCCATTGTTCTTTGTCTGGCCTTTGGGTGCTTTGGAGAATAGCTTGACTCCCTCCTCTCTGTGGCAGCCCCTCAAATTCTGGAACACTGCTCTCATGTCTCCCCTGGTCCTCCTCTTCAGTAAACTAACCATGCTCAGTTCCTGCAACCATTTATTGTATGTTTGAGCCTCCAGTCCCCTTAATCATCCTGGTTGCTCTTCTCTGCACCTTTTCTAGAGTCTCAACCTCTTTTTAATAGTCTGGTGACCAAAACTGGATGCAGTACTCTAGTTGTGGTCCTACAAAGGCTTTATAGAGTGGTATTAGTACCTCCCTTGATCATGATTATATCCCTCTGTTAATGCAATTTAGGATTGCATTGGCTTTTTTGACTGCTAGCTCATATTTAGCTGGTTGTCCACTAAAACTCCAAGCTCCCTCTCACAGTTACTGCTATTAAGCCTGGTTTCACCCAGTCTATCTGTGTATTCCGTAGCAGTGGGACTGCACATTTGTTCACACTTGCTTCTCTTTATTCCAACCTCTGCGCTGCCTGCAAATGTGAAGAAATCCCATTTATACATACCGCATGTATTCTTCTTGAGTCTGGCAGGGGCTTTGTTTGATTTAGGCCTGTAACTCTCAATGGGTTGTTCAGAAGCATTATTATTTTCTATATTAGGGAGGGACAAGAATGAGGTGCAGAATATTAGGCCAGATATCTGTTGTGAAAAGGCAGATTTAGCTCACATACTTATTGATAGTCCTTGATTTATGACTGGTCATTTAAGCAATAGCAATAGCACTTAGACTTATATACCACTTCACAGTGCCTTCACAGCCCTCTCTAAGTCATTTACAGAGGCAGCCTATCGCCCCCCAACAATCTGGGTCCTCATTTTACCCACCTTGGAAGGACGGAAGGCTGAGTCAACCTTCAGCCTGGTGAGATTCAAACTGCCAAATTGCAGGCAGCTGGCAGTCAGCAGAAGTAGCCTGCAGTACTGCACACTAACCACTGTGCCACCAAGACTCTTAATGACTATTTGAAGTGGCAACAGCCCCTCAAAATCTCCAAACACTGCCCCCAGACATGCACACACAAAGTCACTTGATCACATTTTGAGTACTTGCAACTGGATCGCCTTTATGGCTGTTTGAAGCATCCTGGGGTCACATGACTAGAATTTCTCTCAATTTTTTTTCGCCAGGTGCCCGTGTTTACAGCCATTGGGTCAAATGGATTTGCTTAATGACCACTGTGTTTGCTTAACAACCATGGCATTTTGTTAGCTAGCACCACCAAAATAGTAACAAATAAATCAGGTCTAGCCAGGTGATGCCTCCAGTTAGAATTGCAGTGACTTAACAACTGTAATTCTGGGCTCAGGTAAAGTCGTAAGTGAAGGACTAACTGTACAGTGTCCCATGTTTACTTGGAAGGAAGCCTCATTAAATCCAATGGGGCTTTACACTCAAGTAAGTGGGTACAATGACTGTCCCATCACCAACATGTGCTTGAGTCCTAATTTTCAGATGAAATCTTTTTCCTAATTCTAGGTTTAATACTGGTGTCAGGGTTCCGGTGATTGCCCTAATTAAGCCATGAACCTCAAGCCAAGCTTCAAAAGAATTCAAAAGATTTATTAGAAGCAACATGTATGAAGCCAACTCTGAGACATGTCATTTACTGTTTCCCCCACCCCCCTGGGTGTGTCATATATCAGATTCTCCAACGAAACAGGTTCATGAGCTGGGTGTCATCAATCACATTCTCCAATGAAAGATTTTCAAGGACAGAAGATCTGGTAGCCTGGGCTACAATCTCCACAAGATAATTATGTGTCTGAATGGTCAAACATCTGGCAACTCCAAATCTCGACCAGCAAATGCTCTGTCATACAAATTGGTAAAAAAAATCAAAACACCAAATCCAAACAAGGCGGTTATGACCTCATTGATGATCCTCACTCTGTCAAGGACTTTGGAGTTCTCATATCAAATGATCTAAGCGCCACAGCTCACTGTAACAGCATTGCCAAAAAGGTATTAAGAGTTGTAAATTTAGTCTTACGAAGCCTCTCCTCCAGAAATATTGAATCACTAACTAGGGCATACAAAACTTTTGCTAGACCAATACTTGAATACAACTTATCAGTCTGGAATCTGCACTGTATGTCGGACATTAATATAATTGAACAAGTCCAGAAATATTTCATGAGAAGAGTACTACACTCCTCTGCTTGCAGCAGAATACCCTTATATCATCAGGCTTGAGATTTTGGGCTTGGACAATCTTGAACTATGCCGCCTATGGTTAGACTTAAGTGTAGCACACAAAATTATCTGCTACAATGTCCTTCCAGTCAATGACTACTTCAGCTTCAACCACAACAATACAAGAGCACACAACAGATACAAACTCAATGTAAACTGCTTCAAACTCGATTGCAGAAAGTACGACTTCAGCAACAGAGTGGTCAATGCCTGGAATGCACTACCTGACTACGTTGTTACATTTTCAAACTCCCACTCCTTTAACCTCAAACTAACCACTATTGACCTCACCCTATTCCTAAGACGTCTGTAAGGGGTGTGCATAAGTGCACCATTGTGCCGACCGTCCCTGTCCTATTGTCCCCATTTATTCATACCTATTTCCTGTATTCTTACTCATGTTTATACTTATACCTATTATCTTGTAAGCGATTGACAAATAAAATAAGCATGAAATGTGCTTCTGGCCTTTATCTGCTCTGTCAGGCCTTTCTCCCCCCTCCTTCTAATATTAACTCGAGAACAGGCAAAGGAACGATTTACGAGTTGACAACTGGCTCAGACCTGACTGACATTTGCCAACAACCACATTGGAATTTTTAAAATCTACTATACAAATTCAGGAAAGTGAAAATCAACTGCTGTGGCAGACAAGGTCTACTGTTTTCTGAAGATATTGAAGATTGTTTCCCTCTAAGAGTGATTTTCAAAACAATGAAGCACCACAAGAAATTTGGTGGTTGTTGAATACGGGCTTTTTAGAAACTTTTGGGCATGTGGGTGGAAGAGGAAACTATTCCCAATATGTATTACATTTTTCTTTTTTCCCCTCTTACCTTTTTTCCAGTCCCTGTGTGCTTTCCACAGTTTCATCACAAAGAGAAGGACCATGATGAAGAGAGCAAGAAGGAGAATAGATACAAGGCCTGTGAACAAAATGTTGGCTTGTTCCTCCACAAAGCCTCTGTAAGTCATATTTGTTTCTGTTTTGGGGGCAGAAAAAGGAACAGAAAACATTTGAGTTTTGCCATCTTTAGCTTCTATTTCCCAGCAGAAAAATTTTGGGGCTTATGAGAGCTGGGAGATCGTATTTCTCTACCAGCTGAGCTTCCATGGAGTAAGATGTCTGGCTCCACCACACCAGCATTTTCCAGCTTGCTATTTTCCAGAAAGTTCTGGACAATACACAGAGTTGTATAGTCTTCAAGGGGTCTTGAAGGTCACCTAATCCAACCTCCTGCTCAGGGCAATTTCTATCGTATACTAGGAACATCATTCCAAATCAATGAATAAGGACAACATGAACCCATCTGGAATGTCATTAGTTTTGCTTTAGCTAAGTGTCTGAATCCAAATTATGATTTATAGCTTAGTGTACTGAGCGTACCTACCTAGCCAAGAAAGACTATTTATAAACCTCAGTTTATAAAAAATTCCATGCCCATATACACTTAATCCACTTAATTCCAGAAAGTTGACTAAAGAAACACAAAAAGAGCATATCTTTTAAGTGAATAGTCTGAAATGAAAATTTTATCATCTTCTCTAATCTCTTTCGTGACACCAAGCCTCTGGTATCAGATCAGGAAGGAGACCAAAGAATGAAAAGCATACCAGTTGAACATTAGGAGTAATGTGGGAGCAACTTACTATTGTTTGCCCAAACGTCTATATCTGTACTTGGGAACAGTTTTTGCATGGTTGGGTTTCTTTCTGTTACATTGAATGTTGGATTGGATTCTGTGGAAGGGATGAAAAAGAGGGTTATAGAAAGGAGAAAGGATAAATGTAACCAATTTGTTGAGGAGAAGAACTGGAAGCAAGTTGGGGGTGATGTCCAGAAATACCAGAGAGAATCAATATTGTAATCTTACCATTGGTAGTATGAGAACTTTGAGTTTCTGCCTCCTTGGTTGGAGACAATGCTGGAATGCTAAAGGTTACTTCTGTCTTCTGTTTTTGTTCTGAATATGTGAAAAAGAAAACAAGAAAGGCTATTAATGCCCAAGCATAACATATATAAAGGTCAAAATGTGAGAGTCCTACTAGATTAGAAGATCCATTTAGATTAGTCTCTCTCTCTGTCTCTGTTTCTCTGTCTCTCTCTCTCTCCTGCAACAGTCATAAGTGTGAAAAATGGTCATACATCCCTTTTTTCCCAGTGTCGTTGTAACTTTGAACACTCACTAAATGAACTATTGTAACTGTTGTGCAAAAGTTATAAGAGCTGGCAAAGTATCCCATAATCATGCTGCAGCACATCTAAATGGTTGTGTAATTCCTAAGAGGGTCCTATTTATGCTGTTTATTTTTTAAACACATTCTCCATCCTGCTCTCAAACTCTCCACTTACTGGCATGGTCCAGGTGCAAAGTCACAGTTAAATTTCTCTTTCCTAAGGCTTTGTGGTGTATCACACAAGAAATGACAGAGCCCCGGGGGAATGCATAGATGGACAACTTGCTTATGGAATGGAACCTCTTTTCTTCCAATTGGTGTTGAGTGTTTCCTAAAATTCATTGAAGAATGCAAAAAGAGATAATAATAATGATGATGATGATAACAAAATAATAATAGAACTCTTTATTGACCAAGTGTGATTAGACACACAAGGAATTTGTCTTCAGTGCATGAGCTAATCAGTGCACATGAAATCTCTAAGTGATAATCATGATCATAGGACTCATAAAAATATATTCATCATAAATTCATCATAAAAATACATTCATCAAGAATCATAAGATACAACACTTAGTGATTGTCATAGGATATGAAACAAGCAATCAACATAAATCATATTAGGAAAGTAAACAAAACAATATAAATCGTAAAGATACAAGCAACAAAGTTGCAGTCATAAGTAGAAAGAAGATAGGTAATAGGAAAGATTAGAAGAATCATCATAATACAGCCTTACTAAATTGTTTGACAGTGTTGGGAGAATAAGTTATTTAGCAGAGTGATGGTATGGGAGGAGAAACTGTCGTTGTGTCTAGTTGTTCTGGTGTGCAATGCTGTAGTGTTGTTTGAGGGTAGAAGTTGAAACAATTTATGTCCAGGATGTGAGGGGGTCTATAGATACTTTCACAGCCCTCTTTTTGACTCATGCAGTATACAGGTCCTCAGTGGAAGTCAGGTTGGTACCAATTGCTTTTTTCTGCAGTTTTAATTATCCTGTTATAATATCAAAATAGGATAATTAGAACTGCATAAGCAAGACTAAAATATCTGGAGAGTGGATGCAGTAATACCTGGAGGTATCAGGAGAGAAGAGAAAGAACTCTTTAAACACAAAGTCCAACAAATAGAAGTAGAATGACAATGGCAAAAGAAAGCAAAGATAATACTGCAAGCAATTGGGTGCAATCCAAAAACATCTGGAGTAGGTTTTTTTTTTTTTTAGAATGCTTAATGTTATTTTTGTTGAATGCTGATTATAAACCAAGTTCACTGCTTGATACAATGGGCCCAACTAGTAAATAAACAAACGAACAACTTGTTATTAAAGCAGGTAATTGCTTAGTGTTTTTTCAGTGTCATTGAAGAAGGGCTATTAAAAGGCAAAGGACAGTCTGGAAAGATACAGATACAGTTTAACAGAGTTGGAAGGGACCTTGTTTGTCACCTACTCCAACCCCCTGCCCAAGCATCATTTCTGACAGATGTCAGTCCAGATTCTTCTTGAAAGCTTCTAGTGATGAAGCTCCCACAACTTCCAAAAGAAAAATAAAGTTATTTGAAACATACCAAAGATTTCCATTCCGTTCGATAGCAGCCAGGTGATTTGAGGAGCAGGCCAGCTTCCCTCAGTGGAACACCTTAAGACAATATTTTCTTCTGTTTGGTTTACTGTGGCCCTCAAATCCTCCAACAAAGGTCTGGAAGGTGGAGCTGTACAAAGAAGAGAATTCATTAGATTGTAGTCTTCCTGTTAGAATTTTATTTCTGTTGAAAGGAATGGGACAGGATCAGGATGGATTTGATTTAAATCAAGTCAATTTAAATCATGATTTAACTCACTCGTAAAAAGGCTTGATATAAATCAACTCAATTTGAATCATGATTTTTAAAGAGCACCTGACATCTCTGACCCGCTGTTGACAGTCCCAATATTGCAGAATAAACCTCCTCATGCTGCATAACTAAGCTCCATTTCATGCTGTCAGAGTGTTTGCAGCATGACTATTATTACGTGACACCCCAGGAGCAAAACACAGCACACAGAGACTTAGACATTTAACAGTGGTTTATATACAAGACATATACAGAAATATATGTGGTAGGCAAACACCTGCAATCAATCTTCTTAACTCTACAAGGAGAACTCTGAAATGGATACAGGACACGAGAGAGAAAGACACTTCCTCTAATGGCTGTCTTATATAAGCACCTCTTAAAGAGGTAAAGACTTCTGTGGACCCCATACATAGTCTTAAAAAGGCAATACCCATGCTATGCTGATTCATCCTTATTGCATCAGCCTGACAGCAACTAGTCAGCCCTCAAATCTCAATATCTTAACACATGCTGAATAAACTAAATTATTAATGTCTCGTAAATGGAAAGCTATCTTTAGATAGATTTTTATTCCAAATGCATTTTATTAAAATAAATTTGATAAAAAAAATAAAAAATCCATTTTTAAAAAAATAGTTGATTTTTATCCATCCTGGACAGGATCACCCACATATTTGGAGGGGAGATATAAAGCAAATGAACTATAAGATTACAGTTTATGGAGCCTAGCGGAGCCCAATATTTTACAGTGGAGCCCAACATTTCCGTTGATAAGTGAGACAGTTAAATAACTCTTGCCACAATCATTAAGCGAACCACTGCGGTTTTTAAGTAAGTAATACGGTTGTTAAGCGAACCCAGAATGGCCTTCAGTTCAGCTCAAAACCATCCTAGCCATCTCCACAAGCCGCCATTTGTTGAAAGGTAGGAGTTTCAGATCTTACCCCAAACTGTAACGTTCACAAGTTTGGTTTCAATATTCTCGCTGTAGTAGAGACAAGTGAACAGTCCCTCGTCATGTCTTGTTACATTGGAAAGACGAATGGACAGCGAATCGTTGGAGTAATGCAGAAGTTGGTACCTTCCCTCTCTTGTGACTGTTTCAAAGAGAGAGATAAATATTGGTAAGGTAAGGCCACACTTGGAATCCCGCATCCAGTTTTGGTCACCACGATGTAAATAAGATGTTGAAATTCTAGCAAGAGTGCAGAGAAGAGCCACAAAGAGGATTAAGGGACTGGAAGCTAAAACATATGAAGAACGGTTGCTGGAACTGGATATATCCAGTTTGATGAAAAGAAGGACTAGGGGAGATATGATAGCGGTGTTCCAATATCTCAGGGGCTGCCCCAAAGAAGAGGGAGTCCAGCTATTCTCCAAAGCACCTGAAGGCAGGACAAGAAGCAGTGGGTGGAAACTAATAAAGGAGAGATGCAACCTAAAACTAAGGAGACATTCCTGACAGTTAGAATAATTAATATTGGAACAACTTGCCTCCAGAAGTTGTGGATGCTCCAGTGCTGGATGTTTTTAAGAAGTTGGTTAACCATTTGTCTGAAGTGGTGTAAGGTTTCCTGCCTTGGCAGGGGGTTGGATTAGAAGACCTCCAAGGTCCCTTCCAACTCTGCTATCCTATCCTATCCTATCCTATCCTATCCTACCCTAGCCTATCCTATCCTATTTCACTCTACTCTACTCTACTCTACTCTACTCTACTCTACTCTACTCTACTCTACTGTTCTATGCTACTTTAATCTACTCTATTCTACTTTACTCTGTTTTATTCTACTCTATTCTACTCTACTCTATTATTCCATTTTATGCTACTCTACTCTACTCTACTCTACTCTACTCTACTCTACTCTACCCTACTCTACTCTACTCTACTCTAATCTAATCTACCCTACACTGCCCTGCCCTGCCCTACACTACACTACACTACACTACTCTATTCTATCAATATATGATGGGATTTTTCTGCAAGCTCTTTCTTCTAAGCACTGAACTGGTTCTGGCTCAGTATGAAGGGATGAACCTAAACATGGATGGAATTTGTTAAAGAGGCAAGGCAAGGGGCATACAAGGCACCTGTACTGAAAATGAGTATGGAAGTAGCCCTTGACTTGGGACCAAGATTGAGCCCAAAATTTCTGCTACTAAGTTGTTAAACAAGTTTGGCCCCATTTTCTGGTGACAGTGGTTAAGTGAATCACTGCAGTTGTCACAAAGGTGCTTTTTTTTTCCCCAAGAGCCAACTGAACTTTCTTGTTTTTCTTTGAAGATGTTTCGCTTCTCAGATTAACAGAGTTGGAAGGGACCTTGTAGGTCATCTAGTCCAACTCCCTGCCCAAGCAGTAGACCCTACACCATTTTTGACAGATGGCAGTCCAGTCTTTTCTTGAAAGCCTCCAGGGATGAAGCTCCCACAACTTCTGAAGCCAACTTCTGTTCCATCGGTTGATTGTTCTCACTGTCAGAAAATTCCTCCTTATTTCCAGGTTGAATCTCTCCTTGTTCAGTTTCCATCCCTTGTTCCTTGTCTGGCCTACAGGTGCTTTGGGAAGTAGCTTGACCCCCTTCCTCCTCTCTGGGGCAGCCCCTCAAATATTGGAAGACTGCTATCATGTCTCCCCTGGTCCTTCTCTTCCCTAGATTAGCCATGTCCAGTTTCTGGAACCGTTCATCGTACATTTTAGTCTCCAGACCCCTAATCATCCTGGTTGCTCTTCTTGGCACTCTTTCTGAATATTGGAAGACTGCTATCATGATATATGTGGGTATATGCATATGATACATTGATCATGCTGCCTAGTTTGTGTTGTGAAACCATTGAAAGAAAATCATCAAGCCCAAAGAGCACCAAAGACTCCACAGTGAGCATATACTTCCATCAAAATAAATCAATAAATCAATACATGCTTGCTCAGGACATAGCTGTACCTCAACACAACTGAACATCATACTGAGAGCTTTCTTGCTGAAGAGGGTGAACACTTTTAAGTATTTTAAAAAAAGAAAGAAAAGGAAGAATTGTGGAGGCAGTGATCAAGCTATCAGAATTGCCCTCTTCACACATCCTAACCCCAGTGTGGTTTTCAAGCAGGAGGGCAGGTTGTGAAAATGGATTTAGGTCAGCCTGTTGCAAAATCCCCTCCTTGTCTCCATCCAGTGGAAAAACGTCAGCGCCCTCATCCCAACTTTGACCGACCTTGCCAATGGTTGAAAAATATCGCAAAGCCGCTGGGATCCTTCCATTCTAGAGCGGAGGTGTTGCCTTTACTGTTGACGCAGTGGAGATCCAGATTCTGGCCTTCCTCCAAGCGGAGACGTTCCATGAGGACCTGGGCAAAAATCCCTAGGGAAGAAAAGGATTTGTAAAGAGTCACTCCAGGGAGACCCCAAGTTTGAGTCCTTTTGAGTAAAATACAAGCGTGCCCTCCCATCAGCCTCTTACAGAATTGCTGCATTCCTCCAATCTCTTGGGGAAAGGTACCTTTGACTCAATATGTATTCTTCTCTCTCTTTCTGTCTCCCTCCTTCTCTCTTTCCCTCTCCTTCCCTCCCTCTTTCTCTCCCTCCCTCTCTCCCTCTTTTTTCTCTCTCCCTTTCCCTCTCCCTCCCTCTTTCCTTCTCCCTCCCTCTCTCTCTTTCTCTCCCTCCCTCTAATTCTCTCCCTTCCTTTCCCTCTCCCTCCCTCCCTCTTTTTCTTCATTCCTCTTTCCCTCTCCTTCCCTTTCTTTGTCTCCCTTTTTCTTTCTCTCCCTCCCTCTCCCTCTCTCTTTCTCCATCCCTTCCTTTCCCTTTCCCTTTCCCTGTCTGTCCCTCTTCCTCCCCTTCCCTCCCCCTCCCTCCCTCTCTTTCTCTCTCTCCCTCCCTCCCTTTTTCTTTCTCTCTCCCTCTCCCTCTCCCTCTCATAAATACATATACACACAGTATTGCAGCTGAATTCTTATTTTCTCCAAACACACCCTATCCATTGGCTGGACCTAATGCCTTGTGTGAACCAGACAGATATGGACTTCCTTACAAAGTATTTGCCCAAAGACACTGAAACGCATGATGGTTAGGTCCAAAAAATGATGCCAAGGATTCATTTATTCATTTTCATTTATTCTAAATAAAAAGGTCCCTCCTCCAGGCCATGAGCTTCCAAGCTGTTCACAATAAAAGAAGGTTAAAAGCACCCCATTTATCCCTCAACCCCTCCCAATTAAACCCATATTGCCAATTAAGCTAAAATCCTCAGCCCCAATCCAAGATTGAATAAATCCAAAATGCAAGGGGAAACCAGCCCAACGCAGGGGCTGAATTCTACCCACCCAAGGGCTGTTTCCATTCTATCTTTCTGATTCATTTCGCCCACCTAAAATAATCTCGCACTTCTACAAACACTGGAGTTTCCCGAAGTTGGTTGATACCTCCACCTTATCTGTGAAAAGGTGTCACTGCGGCCGGAGTGTCTCTTTTCCATAGGATGGAATAAATAAAATGTTCCAAAATGCTCATATCAAAGGGAAACTTTATCAAGTTTTCTCCTGGGGGCTCAAGAGGCAGCATTTGTGGTCATCTTTAGTTTCACTGTTTCCTGCTGCAGGTCTGCTCGCAAACTGTGAAATGAGGCCGAAAGGAAACACGCACGCCAACAGAGATTGGGCTCCAGAATCAATTCTGCATTTCCTTTCCATTTGAGGTCTTAGAAAAACCAAGAGTGAACAAAAGACAGAAGGCAGGGTTGAAATACATGTAAATGTGTATTTTAAATGGAACCAAGTATGTAGAGAAAAGAAGAATTAGGGGTTGACGTGATAGCAGTGTTCCATACTTGAGGGGCTGCCACAAAGAAGAGAGGGTCAACTGTTTGAACAGAGGACTGGATTAGAAGACCTCCAAGATCCCTTCCAGCTCTATTCTATTCTGATAGTACTAATAATCGTATTCTAAAAGTGTAGGAGTACTACACTCCTCTGCTTGCAACATAATACCCTACACCACCAGGCTTGAAATGTTGGGCTTGGACAACCTTGAACTACGTCAGCTAAGATTGGACTTAACGTAGCACACAAAATTATCTGCTACAATGTCCTACCAGTCAATGACTACTTCAGCTTCAACCACAATAATACAAGAGCACACAATAGATACAAAACTCAATGTAAATTGCTTCAAACTCGATTTCAGAAAGTACAACTTCAGTAATAGAATAGTCAATGTCTGGAATACATTACCTGACTCAATTGTTACATCCTCTAAACCCCACTCCTTTAACCTCAAACTAACCACTATTGACCTCACCCCATTCCTGTCCTATTGTCCCCAGTTATTCGTACCTATTTCCTGTATTCTTACTCATGCTTATACCTACACCTATTATCTTGTAAGCAATTGACAAATCAAATCAATAAATAAAATAACAAAAAATAAATTCTAAATTCTATCTTACTTTCCAAAGCATCAGAAAGCAAGGCAAGAAACAGTGGATGGAAACTGATCAAGGAGAGAAGCAACCTAGAATTAAGGAGAAACTTCCTAACAGTGAGGACAATTAACCAGTGGAACTGCTTGCCACCAAAAGTTATGGGTGCTTCATCACTGGAGGTTTTTAAGAAGAGACTGGACAGCCACTTGTCTGAAATTGTTTCGGGTCTCCTGCTTGAGTAAGGGGCTGGACTAGAAGACCTCCAAGGTCCCTTCCAGCTCTATTCTGATTAGTTGATTGATGTTGGAGAACAGGAAATGTGGAATCAGTCATTTTTCCCACATTTGGCTTAGCATCCTCCCACCTACCCAGCATTGGTTCCAGGAATTCCCAAGTTGAGTCCAGACATTGCTCTAAGCCGAGGTTCTCTAAAATGGTCGCTATCAACCCACCACGGTTGGTGGGACTATCCATTTTGGTTGTTATGGTTATCATTATTCATAGTGTTACTAGCAAATGTACTTATTATTAAACAATTTTCATCTAAGAAATGAACATGGCAGCGCGAGAAAGACTTTGAGAAATGGAGTGAAGAGATGCTACCTAGGGAAGGATAAGATAAGAAATAGAATAGAATGGCAGAGTTGGAAGGGACCTTAGAGGTCTTCTAGTCCAACCCCTTGCTAAGGCAGGAAGCCCTACACCACTTCAGACAAATGGTTATCCAATCTCTTCTTAAAAACTTCCAGTGTTGAAGCATTCACAACTTCTGGAGGATAGTTGTTCCATTGGTTAATTGTTCTAACTGTCTGGAAATTTCTCCTTAGTTCTAAGTTGCTTCTCTCCTTGATTGTTTTCCACCTATTACTTCTTGTCCTGCCCTCTGGTGCTTTGGAGAATAGCTTGACTTCCTCTTCTATGGGGCAGCCCCTGAGATACTGGAAGACTGCTGTCATGTCACCCCCTTGTCCTTCTTTTCATCCTGCAACCGTTCTTCATATGGTTTAGTCTCCAGTCCCCTAATCATCATTGTTGCTCTTCTCTGCACTCTTTCTAGAGTCTCAACATCTTTTTTACATGGTGGTAACCAAACCTGAATGCAGTATTCCAAGTGTGGCCTTAGGAAGGCATTATAAAGTGGTATTAACTTTATAGAGATGATACAGTCCGCAACTGTGTAATAGGCAGTGAAAGAAGCTGAACAGAAACCTGTCCTAACTTCTCAGGCTTCAGAGGAAGCACTACAAGATTTGCCCCTTCAGACTTGCAAGTCTCTGTTAACGTAAATCACAATAAAGTCAGAGTTGCTGCAGTAAAGGATAATATTCATAGGTTAGTATTGAAATGTAGGGTCCCTGGTGCTCTCTGAGCTTGGTTATTTCTTGCAAGAGAACAACCAAGCTCAGAGAACACCGAGGAGGCCCTAAGAGTATCTCATCTCATCATAAACATTATAATCTCAACAACTGTGGCAACTAATAGCAGTAACTGTGACAGGATCTTGGAACCATAGTGGACAACCAGTTAAATAGGAGCCAGTAGTGTGTGACAGGAGCCAAAAAAGCCAATGCAGTCCTAAGTTGCATTAACAGACGGATACAATCAAAATCAAGGGAGGTACTAATACCACTCTATAAAACCTTAGTAAGACCAACAACTTAGAGTGCTGCATCCAGTTTTGGTCACCACACTATAAAAAAAAATTAGAGTCTAGAAAGAGTACAGAGAAGAACAACAGAGTACAAAGAAGAGAGATGATTAGGGGACTGGAGAGTAAAACATATGAAGAATGGTTACAGGAACTGGGCCTGGCTAGTTTAGGGAAGAGAAGGACCAGGGGAGACAGGATGGCAGTCTTCCAATATTTGAGGGGCTGCCACAGAGAGGAGAAGGGGGTCAAGCTATTATCTAAAGCACCCAAAGGCCAGAGAACAAATAATGGATGGAAACTGAACAAGGAGAGATTCAACCTGGAAATAAGGAGAAATTTTCTGACAGTAAGAGCAATCAAACAAAAGAACAGAAGTTGCCTTCAGAAGTTTTGGGAGCTTCATTCCTGGAAGCTTTCAAGAAGAGAATGGACTGCCATCTGTCAGAAATGGTGTAGGGTTTCCTGCTTGGGCAGTGTGTGAGTTGGATTAGGTGACCTACCAGGTCCCTTCCAACTCTGTTAATCTGCATCTAACTCCCAGCAGAGAGAAACATGAGTAATCCAACCCAATGACCCCGAAGATCTCATTCATTGAAAGAATCTTCATCCTTGAGAAGAGTCCATGCAATGAAACCATCGCCAGCTGGCCGTACTCCCTGAAGACCAAGGAGAACATTAGCTTGGTCCCAACACCCATTTGAAGGTGGTGAAGCTGAGCTGAACCTGATTCTAAAGGAGCTGCAAGATCCTCTACTGGTTATCTGAAAGCCACCAAAATATCCCTAGAACCAAATGCTTGGCACGGAATTCAAGCAGATGCTGGTTTCGTACCTCGTAGTGACAGGAAAGCCAGCACCCAGACTTGAGGAAGGCCAGTCATCTTGAGGTGATGCTTGATTAGCTTCCTCTCTCCTTTCGATCTCAGGGGGTTGCCGACGACATCTCCTTTTCAACAGAGCTGCAAAAGTCATGTACCATGACTTCATCAGTGGCAGGTCGGCCCTCTTCCTCTTGACTCCTTCCCCCTCCACCCGTATCGTCACAGTTCCCTTCACAACAAAGGGACAACAGATCTCCAAGCTTGTGGGTGATCTGCACCTTTCTCTGCAGAGTGTTCCAGACTTCGCTTTGTGGTCAGTGCTGAAGCGCAGCTCAGCTACGAGCTCTTGCAAGATGCATTGTGCATGCATCTCATAGCTTCCTGGTGGGTGCGTCCCAAATTGCCTCTCGTACAAATGGGACAAGGAACCCATGTTACACTTCTGCAGGACAGGTCAACTGCTGGTTCCTTAAAGAACATGAATTTTTGTCTTCAGTGAACCACAATGCTCCAGTGACATCTGTCTTCCTGTCTGTCATCTCTCTCTTTCCCTCTCTATCATCTTTCTCAACCCTGATGCTAATCATAACCATTACAAGCTATTCCTGGTTACTTCCACTTGCAAACACATTGTCATGTTGAATTGCAGCAGAGAGCCCCAGGGCGTGTCTGTTTCAGCCTCTCCTCTCCCTGTACTCCCCCCAAAATCATGGACATTCTTCCAAGTAGCCATGTCAACCTTTGTTGTGGCCTGCTGGTAGCAGAGTCGGACAGTGAGGAGGTTGGGGAGGAACATGAAGCCATCCTGGAGGCTCTGCATCAGAGGCAGAGATGGGGCCAGGGCAGTTTGACAGTCATCAGATGCCTTTGGAGTTGGACAGCAGTGAGGCAAGGGAGCAGCTGGAGCCGGTTCCCAGCCTGAGCATGCACAGAGCTGCCAAAAGAAAAGAAGAATTACGAACTAAGGATCGATGTGGGAGTAAGGCCACAGGTGAACAGTAAATGGCCCCTCTCATAGGGATTAAAAGAGGAGCAAAAGGGGAGAGGGCTTTTGCAGGAAACAATTCATTCATTGCAGCGGTGTGAAGATCTGTCTGTGCATCTCAGAGACACTGTGCCAAGCTCTTCCGTGTCAGCACGGCATTTGAAAATATTCACTTGGCAGCTCTCCAAGCCAGATAAGGTCTGTGTTCCTAATTAGACTCTTGAAAGACTGTTTGCCATGCCTTTGGCTGAAGGTGAATGCAAGAAATTCACCTTCGTTTAATAAAAGGGGTTTTGCTGGGAAAGCCTAAGTCAGAACAACCTTGCCCTAACACTTTGGTTTGCACAGATGTGGTGTTGCACTTACCTGATTGATTCTGCTTCCAGCACAACCCCTTCTGAGTAGTGCTACCTAATTCCTCCTGTTATTCAAACAATGTTTATCCCACGTACTACCTCAAGGTTTTGCATTGCTTTTTTAGTGCTGTTGATGGACTTCAGAGGAAGTGAAAATGGGACTGTCCTTGCAAATTAGAGGTATAAAAAAGTCCTGCACCTTGCAATGAAGTGCATTCTTGCGAACCCCAAAAGAAACAGGCATGGCTAGTCTAGGGAAGAGAAGGACCAGGGGAGACATGATAGCAGTGTGCCAATATTTGAGGGGCTGCCACAGAGAGGAGGGGGCCAACTTGTTTTCCAAAGCACCTGAAGGCCAGACAAGGAATAATGGATGGAAACTGATCAAGAAGAGATTCAACCTGAAAATAAGCAGAAACTTTCTGACAGTGAGAGCAATCAACCGATGGAACAGAAGTTGCCTTCAGAAATTATAGGAGCTTTCAAGAAGAGACTGGACTGCCATTTATCCTGCTTTGGTGAGGGTTGGACTAGATGAGCTACAAGGTCCCTTCCAACTCTGTTAAACTTTAACCATCGTCTTTTTAAATCCCTTTTTGGTCTGTGGGACTCCCTCTCTCATAGATTTTATTCAACTTGCAATGTCTGTTCCTTCGCTACAATGGGAAAGGGAGAATAATATCCCTATTTATTTGTATTGTACCCTTTTGGAAAGGGTTTAGAATGGGTCTACCGTATCCTGTTTCAGTTGCTGTTTTGGCCAAATTGGAAATCACCATATGCTAACTCAATTAGGGGACTAGAGGCTAAAATGTATAAAGAACTCTAACTGGAATTGGGTATGTCTAGTTTAATGAAAAGAAGGCCCAGGGGTGACATGATAGCGATGTTCCAATATCTTAGGGGCTGCCCCAAAGAAGAGGGAGTCAAGCTATTCTCCAAAGCACCTGAAGGCAGGACAAGAAGTAGTGAATGGAAACTAATCAAGGAGAGAAGCAATCTAGAACTAAGGAGAAATTTCCTGACATTGAGAATAATTAATCAGTGCAACAATTTGCCTCCAGAAATTATAAATGCTCCAGCACTTGAAGTTTTTAAGAAGAGATTGGATTATTGTTTGAAATGCTAGAGGGTTTTCTTCCTAAGCAAGGGGTTGGACTAGAAGACCTCCAAGGTCCCTTCCAACTCTGTTATTCTCTTATATTCTAATTGCTCCCAGACCTTGCACCAAATAATATTGTGGGGAGACAGTGAAAACTCTTTCGCAGAAGGAACACAAATAAAGAAATGTACACTTTGAATAGTGCGGTTGTGAGAAACTGAGACCTATTTCTTTTATTGAGATCAATTTCTTTTAAAATGACAACATGTGGAAATTGAGCAGTAACAGAAAAAAATTAAGCAGCAATTCTCTCCTTTAACACACACACACACACACAATTCACATCCAAATGAAAAATCTGCAAAAGGAGGCATAGGATTTCTCTTTCATACCAGATAACTCTCTCAAAAACCTAAAGCAACTATAAACAGGATGTTGCTTATTTAGCACCAATCCCTTTAACAGAAAATCTTAGTCCACTCCAAACTCCATGCAAACTCTTTTTTTAAAAAAAACAACAACAATAACAATAACCAAAAAAACACAACAAAAAACTAATATTTGGTTGTGGGAAGGAGATTAGGTAAACGTTTCCCAAAGATTCCCAAAATATATATTTTTGCATGTCATTCTTTTTTTTTAAGATTCTTTGCTTCCCATTTCCCTGAATTCAGCAGTTTCCTTTCAAGAGAGGTGTGTACTGGCTGGGAAAACAGCCCTATCACATCTGAGAGGTCTCCCTTCCCCAAATCAGTGCACAAAATCACTAACATGCTATCAAAGAGCTACTTGGTGGGGGAAAAAAATGGACATTTATCCAATCGCCCGTACAGAAGCGTCAATAGTAACAACTGAGTAAAACTCTGGAACTTAGCGAACGAGGTTTGACACATGAAGGATTGACCAACTTTGGGGATGATGCTATGCAAACATTTGTTTTCTCTTTTGTACAGTACATCATTAAGTATGAACAACCTGCAAGCTGTCAGTGCAAAAAAAATAATAAAACAAACCTACAATTCCCACCCCAATTAAATACATATCAGTCAACAAAAAGTCGGTGTTGATTGTCAAACACGGTTTCAAAGATCACAAAGACTCTTCCAGAAAAACCAGCCTGAATAAGCTAGACTCTCATTTTTAGAATATCTGTACATAGCCAAAAATATTTTAAATTACATACATACACACATGTATGTATGTATGTGCAGGTGTGTGTGTATATACACATATGTATACATTCCCAAAAATACTAGCAGCAACCAACTGCATAATACAAGGCCTACAATTGCTCTTCCTGCTCTCGGCTGCAACTTCTCGGCTGTACATCCCTGGTTAAAAAGAACGTTTTTTCAGAATGCCTTGCTCACTTTTACATGGGTAGAATGTACATAATTTAAGTAAATTTACATATTGCACACAAGGAGCTCTCAGGGATCGGTGCAGTGTCCTCTGCTACCCTTGGCAGAAGCTCCTTTTTTTAAAGCAAAGTTATTCTATAAATATCTATGTGAGATGCAAATGGCAAATATTATTTATTTGAATTGGCCAGCCACGTGGCAGCTCTATTCAGGGCTGGCTGGCCCTACCCTTTGGCAGAATTCAGGAAAGTGCCAACCAAGGTTTGGGAGACATAAGCTCTGTGAACAAAGAACTGACTTGGTGCTACCTAAACTAGTCTTTGAGCCTTTTGAGGTGCAGTCGGGAAGGAGGTGGCAACGGAACCACATCGCCACTGCGGTTGAAGAAAGATTCATCTCGGCAGTTGGATTGACTTTGGTAGGCGGATTAAAAGAGAGCATCGTTTCGATCGCTACTTTAGGGTAGTACAATCTTTCCGGTGGAATTGAAGCGGATCGTTCCACCATTTAAGCCACTTGTAGAAATAAGGCCGTGATGGCGAACCTATGGCACGTGTGCCACAGGTGTCAAGGAGAGCCATTTGTGTGGGCATGCGAGCCACAGCCAAATTTACCTGCACTGCTCATGTGCATGCCTCCCAGCTGATTTTTGACCCGTTTGAGGCCATTTTCGCCCTCCTGGAGGCTTGAGGGAAGCCTCTGCAGCTTCAGGAGGTTGAAAAACAGGCCTTCTGGAAATACTGGAAGTGCCGAAACGGGCCCATTTTCAGCCTCCTGATGCATGCACAGGGGGGAGGCGGTGCTCATTGCATTGTGGGCGCTTTCGGCGCCCCACAACAAAAAGGTTCACCACCACTGCATGAAGGAATATAGGTCATCCTTGACTTAACAACCATTTGTTTAGCAACTGTAGGGAGGACTGACAAAATGACTTACAACCGGTCACACAGTCAAAATTGGCAACCGCTATATATTTATGACAGTTGCAGGCATCCCATGTGATGGCCATTTGCGACCTTCCCAAGGGGTCTTCAGTGGGGGATGTTGGTTTTGCTTAATGACCATGTGATTCAATTAACGACAGAAAAAGGACCGTGTGTCTCATTTAACAACTGCATCACTTAGCAGTAGAAGCTCTGCTCCCAATTGTGCTCGTACATGGAGGACTACCGGTAATGTATGAACCATAGTTAACCAAGTTAGCACTGGCGTAACTTATTTGTCAGAGGCTGTATCTGGCTAGGGACAATTTCATGTCTGATGAAACTATATTTATAGTCCCAACCAGACACACACACACACAAATACTTCCTTGGAGTTTTTATACTGGCCTTGAACGTAGTTGAAGGTAAAAGTTGTATCCTAAATGCATGAAAAGTATTGCATTTTTCAAACAATTGCATAAACCAATTGTTGATCAATTCCACGTAGCATTTAAACAAACCTTAAAATGGCACTGAGAAACTGGCCTATTTGAATCTTAGGGACCCCCATATCTGCGAATTCTGAACTCGCATCTTTTGAGTGCCCTTTTAACGATACAACCTCTCTTATATCAAGTTGCGAAGTAGTTTTTTTTTTTCCTTGTTCTGTTAGCAAAACCTCCCCTCTATAATTCCCGGTCCCCAAGTTCACAGCAGGAAACCACAACAGGTACCACAATTATTTTGAATACTCAAAATTACCATCCAGTTCAATCCCCTTACTAGATATATCCAGGACCAGATCCTGCCTGTTTCATGGGTTTATCTATGAGCTGATCCTGTAGCAACTATGCTTAGATCATCCTCCAGGATAGGAACTCTCCCTCGTTATGTCTCAAGAGTCACAGACGGAAGCCCTTCCATCTAAGATGGTTGCTTTCCTCTGCCTCGGGATAGGACTGGCTCCATGTACAAACCTCCACAAAGCGAGAACACTTTCATTTGTTGGTTTGCACAAGGAACTCCAAATTGCTCATTGCCTCTCCAAAAATACCAGTTAGGACGAAATATACAAAAACGAATGAAACCATGAGACCATTCAAACCTTTGCAGGTACTAATCATTGTAAGACACTTGTGAAGTTTGAAAAGTTGATATTCTGATGCATAAGGGAGGGGGAAAGACGTGGGAGAGGAGAATAAACATTTATAGAAAACAATCATTGTCCTGCAGGCAAAAGCCCAATCTGTCAACTAAAAAATATTCCTTTGGTCTTTTTAGTTGTCAGCAGAAAGGGAGTGGGGGAAAGCAGTGCATTCCTTAAATGCCTCAGATAATCACCTTGGCAGCCCAAAGCTGTTGGCGGGCAGGAATATTAGTGGAGAGTATGATTGATGACTCTTGGCTACCCATTGGAGGATATACATCCAGGGGGTGGGGGAAAGACCAGGCTCAAGGAGGAAATGAATGATGTATTTTAGAGTCAGCTGCACCCAGCTAACGCTGAGATGGTCACTCCGAATAAATCAATTTTTTTACTCTAAGAGATGTGGCTAAAGATTTATGATTTGAATGGGGTTGGATTTGTTGGAAGCCCTGACACAATCGATGAAAGGAGGACTTAACAGTGACTTTTCTGAGAAATATTTATGAAAAAGAAAAGAAAAATGCATGGAAGAGCTGACTTGTGAGGTTTAAGACGATGGCTTTAAGGACCACGAAACTGCACGTTCAACGTGCCCACCCAACCTGCCCATCTTTACGTTGTAGGTTCAACACCGTTGACTCTTAATTACCAAAAGGTGCTGATCATAGCTGAAAGACATCCTTACCCATAAAGTCGAGAGTTTCTCCAGTCTCTAACGAGACAATTGTTTTCGCTTGAGGTTTCTCAGTATGGCGAGATAGCGCAGCCAGTTGTTATCAACCATTTGTTCAGTAGCCATTCCCAGTTTGCAATGGCACTGGAAATAAAAAAGGTGACTAATGCCCATTTCCCACACTTACGACCATTGCAGCGTGATCAAAATTCAGACGCTTGGCAAATGGCTTCATATTTATGATGGTGGCCGTAACCTGGGGTCACATGATCCCCTTTTGCAACCTTCTGACAAGCAAAGGCAGTGGGGAAGCCAGATTCACTTAATAACCGAGTTACAAACTTAACAATGGCAACATTTCACTAAATTGTGGCAAGAAACGTTGTAAAAAAGGGAGCAGAACACACTGAACAATTGTCTTGCTTAGTAACCGAATTTTGAGGCTCAGTTGTGGTTATAAGTCAAAGATTACCTTGACTTCTTTAGTGTGCAAACAAGGTTTCCCTGTGCAAAAATCTCTCCTTTTTTTTTGCATTCTTTTTGTTCATTTCAAATATCAGTTTGATAACCCTGTCCTGGCCATGCTAGGAAAATTAAATATACCGTTATGTTACGCAACCTTCTCTGTTTTGACCTGAACTTTTCTTCCACAGAAAAATAATTTTCTTCCAGACACATCCCTACAAGGGATGAGACCTTGCTTGATATATTAGAGTGCCCTTGATCCAAAATGGCTCAGAACAAAATGCACTCCAATAAAAATAAAAAGACTAACATTAAATGAAAAAATACATACATAGAGATATACATTAAAAGTCAATGGCTTACATCAGAGAGACTTATCTGCTGGACAGAAGATTGAAGAGACAAAGAATGAAAATAAGTTGGAATACATTATATTTTTTTCCACAATCCAAGCAGATGCTATATTTGCTATTTTTTTCCCTAGGAGTGCCATTTAGTGGCAGATATGCTTAAGTGTTATTTTTAAAGCCATTTCCAGGGTTAGGAGTAATTTTCTCCACCATCAATATTTTCTGTTTTTTGTTTGTTTGTTTGTTTGTTTTTTAAGAAAAAAACTCTCGAGGAGGTGAGAGATGTGCTCCAGTTTTTAAGAAAGCTTTTTTTCCCTGTCCTTCTGACTCAAACCCCCCCACCCCCACCCTTTTGGCTTTATTCTTGGAGCAGAGTTTCTCTCCAGTTAAATCCACCAGTTGGTCCATGAGTGAGAGGCAGGATGGGTGGGTCGGTGAGTTGCCAAAGTCCAGTATCTCCAAGCTCTTCACAACAGCAGAAGCCCAAGTAGGGAATCTGAATTGAAGGGGGAAAAAAAAAACATCAGCAAAATATTTAACAGAATAACAAAGTTGGAAGGGACTTTGAAGGTCATCTAGTACTTTGGTCACCAACCAGCGGGCTGGGGACCACTGGTGGTCCACGAGAAAATGTTGGTGCTCCACAGAGAAATGTCACCCCCAAAGCAATTAATCCAGGCTGCGTGGGAACACAAGCCTTGTGTCACTTGCATTGCGAACAACACGAAGTAGTGAGGGGAAGGGGGAAAGGGCAGAGGGGGGGGACTTGCCCCACTCACCCCACATGCGTGGCCTGGCCACTGGGCTGCTTCTTTATGCTTCTTTCTTCTTCTGCTTTCAGCTGCACACAAGGAAAGCAGCAAAAGTCTTTCTTTCTCTCCCCCAAACTCCACCAGAAATGAGTCTTTGGGACTCCGCAAGGCCTCCTGATCCAAGAGGCTGTGCCGGCATGACAAATCTCACAAAGACTCATTTCAGGCGGAATTTGGCGGAGAGAAAGAAAGGCTTCTGCTGCTTCCACTGCTTTCCTTGCATGAAGCCAAAAGTCTCTCTCCCTCTCTCTCCCTCCCCCCCCTCTCTCCCCCTGAGAACAGAGCTGGAGACGGAATCCTGCAATCCCAAATAAAGAATGATTGATCGGTAGGAAAATGGGGTATGGAATTTTCCTGTAGACTTTGGGGGGATTTTCCCAGGGTCTCTGGCCCGTGGAATTTAATATTATGAGCTTGGTGGTCCCTGAGGTCCAAAAAGTTGGTGACCCCTGTCCTAGTCCAATCCTCTGCTCAAGCAGGAGAGTCTATGCCATTTCTGACAAGTGGTTGTCCAATCTCTTCTTAAAAACCTTGAACAGAATGGATGTAAATTGAGGATTACCTTTCTTCATTAGACAATGGTCTCTAAACTTTCTATCATAACTTTATATCTTCTTCTGAAACCTGGATTACTGCAGCCAATTTTGGTCACCATACTACAAAAAAAAAAAAGATGTTGAGACTTGGGAAAAGGGAAGAGAAGAGCAACTAAGATGATCAAAGACCTTGGAGACTAAACCATATGAAGAACGGCTGCAGGAGTTGGGTTTGGCTAGTCAAAATAAAAATTGGGGTGACACAATAGCAGTATTCCAGTATTTGAGGGGCTGCCCCAAAGAAGAGGGGGTCAACTTATTCTCCAAAGCACCAGAAGGCAAGAAAAGAAACAATGGTTGGAAACTAATCAAAGTGAGAAGCAATATGGAATTAAGGAAAAACTTTCTAACAGTGAGGACAATTAACCAGTGGAACAGCTTGCCTCCAGAAATTGTGGAGGCTCTATCACTGGAGGTTTTTAAGAAGAGACTGGACAGTCACTTGTCTGATATAATATAGGTTCTCCTGCTTGAGCAGGGGGCTGGATTAGAAGACCTCCAAGGTCCCTCTGAACTCTATTCTAAGTTATTCTATGTAGCCAAGAAGTTGCATGCCAGTAACTGGATTTCAGCATGAATGGTCAAATAATATTATTTAGATTGTGTTTGGAGAGGGGAGAGAATACCTTTTAGCCATGCACTTCCTCTACACAATCACAATTTTCTTTCAGGAGCGCAGAAGCAACACATATGTTGAAAATGCAAGTGCAAAAGAGAAGTGGATGCTGAAATGACTTTTTCGAAATGCTAAGTCTATCATGCTCAGTCAGGATTAATTGCTCTGCAAATGTGCATATATGTGCACAATTTCATGGGCCCCATCAACTGGTTGTCCAATGAGGTATGAGACAATCCCTTTTCAGCAATCTTCCCTGCTCATGTGCTTCTTGTGCTCAGACAATAAGCTTAGGGATTATGTCTGACTGAATAAAGCATGTTTGGACTTGTAAGAAGATTTTCATCTGGGGACAAACAAAACTACATCTAAAGAGTTTTATCTTGTCAGCCTGTCAATCACCTTTCGGACCATTTGGACAAAATCCTTCGAATTCTGTGGTGACAGTCCTTGTAGCTGGCAAGTGCAGGCCTCCAGGGAGGATGCGTGCGCAACAATCAAAATGTTATTCCCTGTAGTTAAAAAAACAACAACAAGAAGAAGAGATGAACACAGAATCATATCGATTTAAGTTTCCCAGGGATGAGCTCTCTGGGGCACAGAAGCAAAGCTTTGATGTGGGTTTGATGAGGCAGATGGGTTTTCTAGTTCAAAGTAGCTCCAAGATGCTGTCCTTTTAAGCTGAAGATAGTGAGAAGTTGAGAAAATAGAAAGCCACTACACACAGACAATGATTTTGTGTCTACTTATAATCAATTTCTTCCTATCTTGATTTTCCACAATCTCTGGTGGAATTTCCATTCTCTCCTTCCTTTATTCAACATAACCATCTTCATAAGATGTCTTTCCAACCCAATGCATTGCAAGCCAAGCCAACACAAGACAACCCAATGCAATCCAACCCAACCCAATGCAACTCAACCTAACACAACCCAATGCAACTCAATCCAACACAACCCAATGCAACCCAACACAACGACTCAATGCAACTCAACACAACCCAGCACAATGCAACTCAATACAACCCAACACAATGCAACCCAACATAACCCAATGCAACCTAACCCAACCCAACACAATGCAATCAAACCTAACACAGTGCAAAGCAACCTAACTCAACCCAACCCAACCAACCCAACTCACTGTAGAGATAAGGTTTGAGATATTTGAAATGGGGAAGACACCAGCTATCTAATCATGAATGGATTAATTCTTTTGGTCAAAATTAAATGAGTTTAAATCAAGATCCACACAATCATTGGGAGGAAATTAAGCAACAATAAATTCTTGTGCATCTTTCCCCAAGAGCGCCTCTTTACATGGGACAGCCCTTCTTATTTTTTTCTTAAATTTGTACATAACAGAATAGAGAGCTCTGCTATTTTTTAAGAGAGAAAGTCTGTTTACAATGTTCATGAGTTTCCTATCGTAAAGCAGGATGATGGTTTTCTCTTCTGCCTTGTCTTTACAATCCCACCCTACCGTATCTTGAGTGGTAGTGTTACATACACAGGTAGTCCTCAACTTACGATGGTTGCTAAGCGAATCTGTTTTCTCTGTTGGCTTTGCTTGCCAGAACATCGCAAAAAGGGATCACATGGCCTGGGGACACTGTGACCATCATAAATATGAGTCAGTTGTCTAGCATCTTGAATTTTGATTGTGTGACTGTGGGGATATGGCAACGGTCGTAAGAGTGAAAAATGGGTCGTAAGTTGCTTTTTTCAGTGCCGTTGTAAATGGTCACTAAATGAACTGTTGTAAGTGAAGGACTACCTGACTCTCGTAATCTAATGTTACTGTTCTCTTCGCCAGGATGGAATTATACTTGCCTTTAGCTTTGCATTCACTTAGAATTTCCTTGGTGACCTGAAAACTTCTGCTGATGTAGGTTTCATAGGATTCGGAAATTCCTAATTTGTTCACAGCTAAATGAGGTCTGTGGAGGTTAAAATAAAAAGAAGAAGAAGAAGAAAGAAACAGAAAGCGAAAAATCCAAGTATCATAAGAAGGAAAAGCTCGGCTACCATTCTCTGTTCTTGTCTTTCTGCTTTTGGGTTTTTTTTTTCTGATTACTTTGCACTCCATTAACCTCCAAGAACTGGCTTTGTGAGATGGGCAGCCACAGGAATCAATCAAAATAAATAAATACAAACAAATAAGAGTATAAAGGGACCGTGGAGGTCTTCTAGTCCAACCCCTTGCTCAACCAGGAAGCCCTATACCACTTCAGAGAAATGCTTGTCCAATCTCTTCTTAAAAACTTCCAGTGTTGGAGCATTCACAACTCCTGGAGGCAAGTTGTTCCACTGGTTAATTGTTCTAACTGTGGGTTGGTTCTCTCCTTGATTAGTTTCTTGATTTGTCCTTCTTTTCATTAAACCAGGCATACCCAACGCCTGCAACTGTTGCTCCTACCTGTACGTTGTATCGACACTCAAATTGACTGCAGCTAAATCCGGGGGTGGGATCCAGGCTGGCAGAGAATTCCCTGGTACCCATTTGGTCCATTCAAACAAGCCTGGCTCGACTCGAATCTTCAGGTTATTTTCTTGTTGCAAGCCTAATAGAGAGAGAGAGAGAGAGAGAGGGAGGGAGCGAGGGAGAGGGAGTGGGAGAGAGAAGAAAGAAAGAGACATTGAGGGAGGAGAGAGAAAAAGGGAAGGAGGAAGGAAGGGAAGGAAGGAAGAAAAAAGTGATTGAGAAAGGAGGGAGGGAAGGAGAGAGAAAGAAAGGAGAAAGAAAAGGAAGGAGGGAGGGAAGGAAAGAGAAAGAAAGAGGGAGGGAGGAAAGAAAGGAAGGATGGAAAGAAAAAGAAAGGGGGAAGGAAAAAAAGAAGGAAAAAAGAAAGTAGGAAAAAAGGGAAGGAGGAAAGAAAGGATGGGAAAGGAAAAGAAAAAGAAAAAAAAAAAGAAAGAAAGAAAGAAAGAAAGAAAG
>BLBF01000059.1:4569723-4589168 GCA_015471245.1 Laticauda colubrina | reverse complement strand
TGGCTGGATTTAAACATCCAGGCAAGATAATTTTACAGACATGTAGGAACAAGCCCTCAAACTCATCGCTAGGATGAACTTGGCCATGGGTGTCCCTCAGGGAAGCCAGCATCAACCCACCCAGTGACTTACCTTTCAGGATATGGTGTGCGGTCTGCACACACCGCAGCGATGGAGAGCAATAGATGTGGTGGATGACTGTGTTGCTTTCAAGGAGAGCCTCACCTGTATTGAGACATGGGTTCAAAATAAAGGACCCGGCAGGGTCTGCAACACACCAAGGGCCTAATTTCCTACCTTTTTTCAGGTAGAGAAATTGTGATTCTCCAACCCTAAAAAGACCTTGAAGATGGATAGAACTAAAAAAGAGAAATCTTCACTGTGCCCATAGGGGCCACGATGTTCTGGGACAGGCTACGGATATCATCTTTGGAACAGGTTGTCCTCAACTAATGAATGGTCACTGAGTCACCATTAGAAGTTTCGATGGAACTGGGAGGTACTTACAACCTGGATTATTATTTATACTGTAATACATTCTAGTTGCTGTTCGTTTGACTTTATGGAGAAGACATTTGGAAATTAGCTCATGTTGAGTTTGGCCAGAGAGAACATTTTGGAGTGGTCTTTGATCACATAAGCTCTGGTAGATCTTTATAAATTTGGGCAGATCATTTCCCCATTTTTGCATTTTTTGAGAACAAACCTATCTACTAAACTGTGCCCTGCAAGGCAAGTAACCACATTCAGCCTCTAGATGACAATTGCAATTCTGCAAAAAACAATGTTCCTAACCAACGGGTATTCCTTTTAAAAGCTTAGTCCAAGAGATGATTTTGAGTGGTGTTATCACATTGTCACTCTGGAAAATGTGTGGCTTGCAGTAGGGCATTGCAGAAGTCATTTTCATGGATTCCTAGGGAGGGGGAAGAGATTGGATAGCATTCTGCCGGTGACATTGTTTGACCTGAGTGACACAATTGGCATCATTGGCACAAATGTTGTCAATTGGCAAAGCTGTAGCCAAACTGGGCCAGCAGAAAGCAAGGCAGCCCATGAGGAGGTGTGAAAAACGGGGGCTTTACTGTCGCTGGGCTATGGAGATGCCAACAGCTACAGGAGCATTAGTGAACAGATCACAAGGCACTGCAAGGATGAATGTGCCAGGGCCTTTAGATCGGGGCGTCCAACAGCATGGCTGGCTCAGGAATTATGGGAGTCAAAGTCCACAGGTCTTAAAGTTGCTAAGATTGGACAGTCTTGCTTTAGACCAGTAGCCCCACTCTCTTTCTGGCTTTGTGGAGTGATGGGGAGAGGGGGAGGGGAATTAGTTCTATGTGAGCGGCAGGTGGGTGTCATGCCCCTGGTGGAGACTGACTCTGAGGGAGAGGAGGAACAGCAGTGGGGGTGTCGAGGTGTGGCTCCAGAGGTTGTGGAGGAGGCTGGGGAAAGGCAGAGGCCATCTGGGCAGTCAGAGGAGGACTCAGGCCCATCCCCTCTCCATCCTAGGGATGCAAGGAGGAGAGGATAAGGGAGAGAATGGGTTCTTCGGGAGGAGAGAGCCTTGATCCTCTCCATGGGCAGCAGCTGTGACAACTGAATAAGAGGACGGACATGTGTATGGGCGACTGCTGGAAACAAAGCATGGAAATATCTCTAGTTTATTGTTCCTCTCTGAGTTCAGCGTCCTTCCCAGTGTGTGTTCTGATATCTGTAGACATCTTCAAGCCCTTATCCTGTCTGGTTTGTGTTGTTTTTTACTCTTTATAATTTATAGGCATTTTTAGTTTAAACAGCATTTCCTCCTTCTTGTAACTGCTTGTGTGGGAGTTTTTTGTCTTCAGTCAAGGATATTTGGAGCTTGGAAGCAAAGTCAAGGAATAAAAGGGGCGTTACATGTTTTCTGTGACTGTGTTTATTTTGTAATCACCCCCCCCCCCCCGGGTCATCACAGTGGGCATGCTTGCCCGCACAGCTCCATTGGCATGATCAGCAGGCACTCGGAAAATTGCAACTTCACGCATGTGCACAAGTACCTACCACTCATGCAAATGGAGCTGCGTATGCATGCTTGCCTGCTGCTTGTGTGGTCCAGTTCCAAACCGGCCATGGCCAAGGGTTGGGGACCTCTGCTTTAGACCAGGGGTGTCCAACTTAATTTCACTGAGGGCCGCATCAGGGCTGTGGTTGATCTGGGGTGTGTGGCTGGGTGGGTGTGGCTGATTGGGTAGGCATGGCCAGCTTGATGCCGCCCCCCCAAAATTGATGGCATGTTTCCTCTATGCAGTGGGTACAGCGGGCCAAGCGACACGGGTCAGCCGCTTACATTTTCTAGGGCGGCCCCAAAGGCTGGATCCAGTGGTGGGATTCAAAATTTTATACTACCGGTTCTGTGGACGTGTCTTGGTGGGCGTGATATGGCTTGGTGGGCATGTCCTTCTGCATCTCCCTGGTGGCCACAGCTGTTTCTTGTTTTGCTCCTCCCATAAATAGTGATGGGATTCAAAAAAATTTACTATTGGTTCAGTGGGTATGGCTTGGTGGGTGTGGCAGGGGAAGTATATACTGCAAAATTCCCACTCCCTCACCACCCCACTAACCTGCTTTCCAGCTCCATTCTCCTATGTAGGGCAACCAAAGAAGACCCAGCCAATCAGCTGGGACTCAATGAGAGACAGAAAATAAATGGGGCCAGTCAGAGGTGATATTGGCCGGTTCTCCCAACTACTCCAAATTTCCACTACTGGTTCTCCAGAACTGGTCAGAACTGGCTGGATACCACCTCTGGCTGGATCTCACATTGTGGGCTGGATGTGGCTCGCAGGCCTTGTGTTTGACACCCCTGCTATAGACAAAGAGCTTGCAAAGACAAAGTAACACCTTTTCAATGTGCCCCCTTCCTGCCCCAACCCCCAAGCAGGCAAACTCACCCACAAGCCGGGCTTGCGTGCATCCCAACACTGTGATGGGAGCATCCTTTTCGTACTCCCTAAAGCCACCACTCCGTTGAGGCAAGTTGTGAGGCATATTCAGATTTGTGCGGATGTATCTTCCTGTTCAGAGAAAGAGAACAGTGTTGGATAAAGAGATTCCCCAATGATGAAAGTCAAGATGAAAGTCAAGCTCAACTCAACCTGATAGCATCTGTGAAGCTTTCTTGGGTCCGTTAGAGAAAGGGTTTGCCCCTAATTCAGTTCTGGGGGATGGAGTGGTGGGATTGACCTTGAGTATATACAGCTGGAGAGGCTGATGTCCTCTTCTTCTAAAATATAACTTGGTTTGTCCTTGGTGTTCTTTTGAGATCAGCCAAAGTTGGCCAAGTGTTGCCACCTCTTGTACATTAATGGGATGGCCTGGCCATTTTGGGATCCGTATCATGGTTTTTCAAGGTGACACTATGCAATGTTCATGGGAGTGATTTAGAAATGAATTGGCTTTGTCTTCTTCTAGGTTGTTTTTTTAATTTCTCAGTTTGGCCTAATGCCTTAGAATTTCCTGGTATTTTCTTACCCCAGTTCTAAACAACTTCCAGGCTCAGATGAGGTCTGTCTGTCTGTCTGTCTAATCTATCATCAATCTCTTCATCATTACCTCTATCTATCTATGTATCATCTCTCCCTCCCTCCCTCCCTCTCTCTCTCTCTCCATCCATGAACAACAAATCAAGAAGTAAACAATAACACAATCAAGGAACTACCAGCTACCAACTCAAACAAATAAGCTAACAGGTAAACAACAGCCCAATGAACCATCAAAAACATCTCACCAACACTGAAAATATAAGAAAAGTATGAGATAAGATGGTAGCAGCCTTCCAATATTTGAGGGGCTGCCACAGAGAGGAAGGGGTCAAGCTATTTTCTAAAGCGCCTATAGGCCAGACAAGGAATAATGGATGGAAACTGAACAAGGAGAGATTCAACCTAGAAATAAGGAGAAACTTTCTGACAGTGACAACAATCAACCAATGGAACAGAAGTTGGGGGAGCACCATCGCTTGAGACTTTCAAGAACAGATTGGATTGCCATCTGTCAGAAATCATGTAGGGTCTCCCGCTTGGGCGGGGGGGGGGGGCATTGGACGAGATGACCTATAAGGTCCCTTCCAACTCTGATTATCTGTTATCAGTTCAGACATGGTATGTAGACAGAGAGCAAACCCCACCTCCTTCCAGCACTGATAAGTTACCCAATTAGGTAATGAAATGTTTGCAAGAGGCTCCCATGGCATCTGTCTGTCTGTCTAGGAAGTTCCAGAATTTCAGAAATCACCATACGTTCTTTCTTTAAGGTCTTTGGACCTACACCACTCTCTTCCTTCTCATTTGCTTTTGTTCCCACCTACTTCCCATCATTTTCCAAATCAGGTGAATCCCCATGATTGAACTCCAAATTAGCCACCTGTAAACACAGAGGAATGAACACAGGTTCATCATGTTGTAGAATGGAGAGAAACTCACCTTTGGTATCAAAACACTGTGAAAGCCAGTATTTTCCAAACACGACATCCATTCTTTCTCCATGACGACAAACAAAAAGGCATCTTTTCTGGGGTCCAGGTGTATTGGCAATCCTTAAGGGCTGACCACAAGAAGAAAGTAGGACTTAAAAACTACCTTGACTTGAGTTCTCTACTCCCGGCAGTCAAAGCCGGGAGGCAGGTAGAAGGAGACTCACAAGTGGGAACTTTCCTTACTTGCATACTCTGACAGAAAATTGTGAGAGGCCCTGTTTCTCCTGGTCCTTGATCTTCCTGGGCTCTTCGGTCCATCACCCCATCAGTGAACATCACAAGAGACGAGGAAATAGTGGCATTCATAATAGAATATGACCTACACCCAATGCAGAAAACAAAAATATGGCTAACAAGAGCCTCGGTGGCACAGTGATGAGACTGCAGTACTGCAGGCTACTTCTTCTGGCTGCCGGCTGCCTGCAATTTGGCAGTTCATATTTAATCAGGCTCAAGGTTGACTCAACCTCCATCTTTCTGAGGTCAGTAAAATGGGGACCTAGATTGTTGGGGGCAAGAGTCTGACTCTGTAAAATCACTCAGGGTTGTAAAGCACTGTAAAGCAGTACATAAGTCTAAGTGCTATTGCTATCTTCCTTCCTTCCTTCCTTCCTTCCTTCCTTCCTTCCTTCCTTCCTTCCTTCCTTCCCTCCTTCCTTCCTTCCTTCCTTCCTCCCTCCCTCCCTCCCCTTCCCTTCCCAGTGGTTAGAATGCAGTATTGCAGACTAACTCTACCCACAGCAGCAGTTCGATTCTGACGGGCTCAAGGTTGACTCAACCTTCCATCCTTCCAAGGTCAGTAAAATGGGGACCCAGATTCTTTGGGGCAATAGGCTGTAAAACTGTAAAACTGCTTAGAGAGGGCTATAAAGCACTGTAAAGCGGTATATAAGTCTAAGTGCTATTGCTGTTGTGGAGAATATAACTCTTTAAGTATAGAATGCTCCCAAAGGGTCCTGTACCTGGTACCAGCTGGCCTCCACCAATTCTTATGGTAAAAAGAAACTTAAACTAATGTTTTCCAAAGATGCAGGAAGACACAGGGGTTGGTTTTCTAGCACAACTATATGAAGATCAGGCTGCTTATGTCACCTCCCTAGGGCTATCGCTGTCTACCACTGAGGATTATAACTGACCTGGTTTTCAAATGTCAGCTCTCTTATATTATTAAAATCTGGAGCAAATCACTTTTGCAACCTGTCTCACAAGGAGGAGATTCTACTGTTCCTTTCCAAAATGCTCGCCATTTGAGAGGAAGAACAAAGCACAAAGATGAGAATTACTTTATTTGAGGAACTGCCACAGAGAGGAGGGGGTCAAGCTATTTTCCAAGGTACCTGAAGACTAGACAAGGAATAAAGGATGGAAACTGATTGAGATTCAACCTAGAAATTTTCTGACAGGGAGAATAATCAACCCATGGAACAGAAATTCCCTTCGGAAGTTGTGGGAGCTTCATCGCTGGAAGCTTTCAAGAAGAGATTGGACTGCCATCTGTCAGAAATGGTGTAGGATTTCCTATTTGGGCTGGGGGTTGGACTAGATGACTTGCAAGATCCCTTCCAACTCTATTAATCTGTATCTGTACTTTCTCCTAGGCAGTCTGGACAATGTCCAAAAATTACTCCAAATTATAGCCATTAAATGAGATGTAGACTGAGAGGTTGATGTTTTAATATCCAAAAGAGATCAATTCTCCATCAGTACTTCATCTTGACCTTTTACCAACATGTATATACCCGTAGGTTCATCTTGACCTTCTATCAGCAAACTTCTATCCACAAGTTCATCTTGAATTTCTCCCAAGGAATGCCTACCAAACTGTTTCACAGACCCATCCACAAAAAAATTACCCCTTCTGCACAGGATTAGGGTTATTTCCCCATGAAAATACTAGAAAACATGGAACATGGAACTACTCACCCATGGTAAACCCAAGTGCCACATTCATCGGCTTTGGTGATATAATTCTCTGGCAACAATCCTGAGCACCCTGTGGCAAATGAAGTACCATAAATCCATCCTTCGCTAGTTGTGATTTGTTCCACAGGAGACATGAAGATGAAATCTCCTGGCACGAGTTCAAGCTCGTCATCATTCTGTGGGGTGTAGGGGTAGATGACTTGCAGGGTCTGGAAGAGAGAAAGAAGAAGAAATTGAGCACTGACTGGTAAATATTTTGCTGTAGGCTCCCTTCTCCAATCCTTCAGAAGATGTGAACAAATGGGTGGAAACTAAGAAACAATGGATGGAAACTAACCAAGGAGAGAAGCAACCTAAAGCCAAGGAGAAATTTCCTCATGGTGAGAACAATCTACCAACCTTGCCTTCAGAAATTGTGAGTGCTCCATCACTGGAAGCTTTCAGAGAGACTGGACAACCATTTGTCTGAAATGGGATCGTCTCCTTCTGGACCAGCAGACCTCCAAGGTCCCTTCCAATTCTACTATTCTATGTTCTATTCTACTTTTCCCCTAACCATGGATTCTCAGGAGAAATTCTAAGACTAAAGCTTCTGGAATTCCCACCCCCAAATAAATAATATTTTGTTCCTACTTCACTTCTTCATCATCTTTTAGCAACCCCATAATCCCTTGCAGAGTGAAGTCTGGGCAATTGAATGGAGCTAGCAAAGCGTTTTACTGGCTGGATGCCTTTCCTGTTGCCAATACGTAGTTTTGTTCAGCAGATATATTCTCAGTGTGCCCAGAGAGAAAAATATCTGCCTCTAACTAGGATCGAACTCACAGCCTCCTGATTGTGAGGCGAGAGTGCCACTTCTAGGCCACCAAATCACTCTATTTTGCAGTATTTGAATTCTGAGAATCCACCACAGAATTCTAAGACTATTGACAAGACTGGGAAGTGAAGACTCGACTCAACCGAGAAGCCAAGAAGCCAACCCAGAATAAGTCACAAATCACTTCTATAATATTGCCAAGGAAGCACCACCTATCTAGTGAGTCAACCCTGATTTCAGAACATCTTCCCGGTTTTTAGAAGAAGTTCTTCAAGTCCAACTTACCTCATGATTGGCAAATCTAATGTCACGGGAGAAGATGGCAGCTACCCAGTCACAGCCCAGTTTGACATCAATGCTCTGAGCCAACTTCTCGAGGGTGGGCAAGTGGCTGGCTTGGAAGTGGTAAGCCAGAGTCACATGGAGTTGCTTCTTGTGAGGTTCCACATGCACATCTACAAGAAGGAAAATGATGGTCAATGGCACATCATTGAGAACAGCAGGAAGTCCAATGGATCCAGCATTTCATTTTGCATTATGGGTGACCAGATGTTACCAGAAGTTACTAAGCAGAAAATGAAGATAAAATACCTCTTTTTGGTAGCATTATTGAAAGGGGAACCACTCAATGCTATCATGGATTTCCCCCCATTTTCCTTCTCAATCTAATGTAAAGGTAAAGATTCCCCTCGCACATACATGCTAGTCATTCCTGGCTTTAGGGGACGGTGCTCATCACCGTTACAAAGCCGAAGAGCCAGTGCTGTCTGAAGACATCTCCGTGGTCATGTGGCCAGTATGACTAAATGCCAAAGACGCATGGAATGCTGTTACCTTCCCACTAAAGGAGTCCCTATTTTTCTACTTGCATTTTTACATGCTTTCAAACTGCTAGGTTGGCAGAAGCTGGGACAAGTAACGGGAGCTCGCTCCATTTCACGGTGCTAGGGATTCGAACCGCGGAACTGCTGACCTATCTGATCGACAAGCTCAGTGTCTTAGCCATTCCCTCAATCTAATATACACTAAGACAAAATTGAACAGTTGGCTTACAACCAACTTACAACCATTTTTAACGGCCCTTCAAAGTTACAAAGTTTCTAAAAAAAGTGACCTATGATGGGTCCTCACATTTACGACTGCCACAGCATCCTCACAGTCACATGTTCAAAATTCAGATACTCAGCAACAGACATTTATTTCTGATGGTTGCAGTGCCCCAAAGTCATGTGATCACTGTACAACCTTCCTAGCTGGTTTCCAAGAAGCAAATTCAGTGGGGGAAGCCAAATTTGCTTCATGACTGTGTGATTCACTTTACAATTACAGGGACTGACTGAACAGCCGTGGCTGGAAAGGTTGTAAAATCAGGTGCATCTCAACAACTGCCTTGTTTGACAATAGAAATTCTGTTCCCGAGTTTTGGCTGTGAGTTGAGAATTACCTGTAATTCAGCTGCCTGAGAAGCTATCTTTACTTTAATTCTCCCGCTTGGGTGGGGGGTTGGACTAGATGGCCTATAAGATCCCTTCCAATTCTGATTATCTGTTATCTGAAAAGAAGGACTAGAGGTGACATGATAGCAGTGTTCCAATATCTTAGGGGCTGCCCCAAAGAAGAGGGAGTCAAGCTATTCTCCAAAGCCTCTGAAGGTAGGATGAGAAGCAATGGGTGGAAACTAATCAAGGAGAGAAGCAACCTAGAACAGTGGAACATCTTGCCTTCAGAAGTTGTGGAGATTTCACACTGGAGATTTTAAAGAAGAGGTTGGATAACCATTTCTCTGAAATAGCAATAGCACTTAAGAGTTATATAATGCTTCACAATCCTCTCTAAGTGGTTTACAGAGTCAACCTATTGCCCCCAACAATCTAGTACCTCATTTTACAAACTTCGGAAGGATGAAAGGCTGAGTCAACCTTGAGCCAATTAGGATTGAACTGCTACTGTGGGCAGAGTTAGTCTGCAATACTGGATTCTAACCACTCGGAAGAGAAGGGAAAGGAAAGGAAAGGAAAGGAAAGGAAAGGAAAGGAAAGGAAAGGAAAAAAATAGCAATAACTCTTAGACTTATATACCACTTTACAGTGCTTTCCAGCCCTCTCTAAAGGGTTTATAGAGTCAGCCTCTTGCCCCCAACAATCTGGCTCCTCATTTTACCAACCTTGGAAGGAGGAAGGCTGAGTAAACCTTGAGCCAGTCAGGATCAAATTGCTGGCAGTTGGCAGAATTAGTCTGCAATACTGCATCCTAGCGACTGCATCAACAAGGAAGGAAGGAAGGAAGGACTAGCAATAGCTCTTATATAACACTTCACAGTACTTTACAGCCCTCTCTAAGCAGTTTTACAGAGTCAGCCTCTGGCTTCCCAACAATCTGGATCCTCACTTTACCCACCTCGGAAGGATGGAAGGCTGAGTCAACCTTGAGCCTGATGAGATTCGAACTGCCAAATTGCAGGCAGCTGGCAGTCAGCAGAAGTAGCCTGTGGTACTGCACTCTAACCACTGCGCTACCATGGCTCATGGTATGGGGATTCCTTCCTGAGTGGTGGCTTGGACTAAAAGACCCCCACGGTCCTTTCCAATTCTGCTATTCTGTTTCTGGGATCTTTCCAAGGCCAACCCTTCCTTGGGTTCCTCAAGATCCCTTGTCAAAAGCAAACTGGCTTTGAGGAGGCATCAAGGAAAGCATGTCTACCTGAGGTCATGGAAAGCCATTTCAAAGGCACCAGCGCATATCATTTGAGCAGGTTGTCAGGGTTTCGGTGATTGCCCTAATTAAATCATGAGCCTCCAGCCAAGCTTCAGAAGAATTCAAAAGATTTATTAAGAGCAACATGCCAGCATTAACCTAAATGAAACCAACTCTGGCATATGTAATTTACAATCACCTGTGACCCTGTTTCCCCCTCCCCCCTGGATGTATCATAAATCAGATTCTATAATAAAGCACATCCACCGGCTGGATGTCATCAATCACATTCTCCAATGAAGGATTTTCCCAGGCAGAAGATCCGGTTGCCTAGTTATAATCTTTTAAAGATAAGGGTGGAATGTACTTCTGGTTTGAAACTGCCCTACTGCTCCTTCTGATTCCACCCCTCTCCCCATTGTTTATGGCCCCTTGAAAACTTGCATGCTCCATGCTCACCAGTTTTAGCGGTGACTTCCGCCGCGAAGTCCGCCCCGAATTTCTTCAGGATCTCCGCACAATCCTCCTTAACGAAGAGACCGATGAAGTTTGATGAGGTATAGAGTTCCAGAGGCAAAGGAACTGGGAACTTGCACCTCCACCGGGTCACTGTAGCCAGCAGTGCTTCACAGAGGGCATCCACCTTGCTGTCTTCACACTGCAAGATATCCCATGAGAAGGTGAGATGCAGACAGTGGCGGGATTAAAAAAAAATTACGACTGGTTCTGTGAGCGTGGCTTGGTGGGGGTGGCAGGGGAAGGATGCTGTAAAATCCTCATTCCCACCCCAACCCAACCCACTAACCTGCTTTCCAGCTCCGTGTGCAGGGCAACCAAAGGAGACCCAGCCAATCAGCTGGGACTCAATGGGAGGCAGAGAAGAGATGGGGTCAGGGGTGGGATTTGCCGGTTCTCCAAACTACTCAAATTTTCCACTACCAGGTCTCCAGAACTGGTCAGAACCGGCTGAATACCACCTCTGGATGCAGACCTCAAAAGTTGTGTTTGCCAATTCAGGAGAAAATCTGGGTGCTCCGCTCCAGACTCACCATGAAGAACTGGCAGAGTGTGATATGGGGGAAGATGTTGTGGGCTTTGTTTTTTCCACACAGCTGTTTTGACTGCTGCCAGAAGTCAGTCAACTTCCGCGCTAAGGGGCCAGTGGGACGTAAGTAGAGGACATATTCCCGAGGAAGCGGATCATCGAGGAAGGGATCACAGACGTGGGAAAAGAGCCTGTAATGAAAAAAACAGAGGGGACGGATGGTCCTTTCAGATCCATGGAAGAAATCCAGATTAATACGGGCACCACAAGAAAGGATTCTGTTTCTATTACCTGCCTTTTTTTTTTTTTTTTTCAACAATAATTTGGAATCTGGTCCCATCAAGGTTCAGAGTGTTGGGGAAAATGCCAGCCAGGCTGAAAGGAGTAGTCAGGCAACTTTAAGATGGATGGACTTCAACTCCCAGAATTCTCCAGCTCACAATACTGGCTAGGAAATTCTGGGAATTTGCACCTCTTAAAATGTTCAAAGGACGTGGTGGTTCAGTGGCTAAGATGCTGAGCTTGTTCGATGAGAAAGGTCAGCAGTTCAAATCCCTAGCATTGCATAATGGAGTGAGCTCCCATTCCTTGTCCCAGCTTCTGCCAGCCTAGCAGTTTGAAAGCACATTAAAAAATGCAAGTAGAAAAATAGGGACTCCTCTGGTAGGAAGGAAACAGCGTTCCATGCGCCTTTGGCGTTTAGTCATGCCGACCACATGACCATGGAGACGTCTTTGGACAGCACTGGCTCTTCGGCTTTGTAACGGAGATGAGCACCACCCCCTAAGGCCGGAGACGATTAGCACGGATGTGCCAGGGGAACGTTTACCTAAAATGTTTCACTTGGGCTCCTGCTGGTCAGGTTGCCAGATTTGAAAAACACTGCTCTGGTAGAACCCTTTTTCCTCATATTTATTTTATTTACATATTAGGATTTTTTTTTAATACCCCTATGATCAAGAAAAGCTCCTGGATGGTCCTTTGAGTCTAAAGACCAGGCCAGGAGGTGCTGAGTTATGAGCAGAATATATAATAATATCTAATGCAAGTAGATTTGGACAGCAAATGGTGTTCCAGCCTAGGGGAAGTTATAAAACCTGCTCTTATTTTTTTATCTGTGAGATGCCAGAGAGATAATTGCTTCGGATGTAGCTACAGATCAATGCCAGAGGACCATATCTGCCTACACAAGGGAATATTTCCAGGGCCACGGGAATTATTTTTTATTTCCCACAATACTGGCAATGTTCGAGATTTCATAATACATGAATTCATACGCACCAGTCACAAGCTGCTTGCACACTTCGACCTCCAGTCGATGCCAAAGCTTTCTGCCTGCAGAAAAGCAAAGAGGGAAAGACATGAGTTATGGATTCTGGTCAGAACACACTAGATGGCAGTCAACACACACATCCTTCTCTCAAGAATGAAGGCAAATTCAGTATGTGTTTAGTTTAATTTAGTTTATTGTCATTGTACCTCATACAATGAAATTAAACGCCATCTTCAGTGTGTATTATAACTATAAAAATAAAAACACAAACATGTATTCTTTGCATTCTGTGCAATTAAATTGAAAACCCCTGATATCGCATTAATATTGCACAATACAGTAGAATTCAATAGAGCTACTGCCCTGGGATAGAAGCTGTTTTTCAGCCTATTTGTCCTTGTTTTTGTTATCCTGTACTGTCTGCCAGAGGGTAATAGTTCAGAAAAAGGATGCCCAGGATGAGATGGACCTTTGAGAATGTTTTGAACTTTCTTAAGGCAGCAGGAGCTATGAAGGTCTTCCAGAGAGGGGAGAGGGCAACCCATGGCCCTCTGGGCAATGATGTTAACCCTCTGGAGTGCTTTTCTATCTGCCTCTGTGCAATTGGCAAACTAGGCACAGGTGCAGTAAGTTCAGATGCTCTTTATGATGCAGCGGTTCCTGGATAATGTCATTGGGACCAGAGATTTAGTCTTTAGACTAGTGCTGTAGCCCATCCTCAGGGAACTTCTCTCTCTCATCAGAATGTGTGAAAGAGAAGTTCTAGTGAAAGGCAAGTTCTCTGAGGATGGGCTCCAGCATGAGTCCAAAAGTTCAGAAGGCTTTTGGAATTGTTGTCCCAGTGATTGACCCAGATTGGATCCAATGGTGGGATTCAATTTTTTTTTACGACAGGTTCTTTGGGCGTGGCTTGGTGGGTGTGGCAGGAGAAGGAGACTGTAACATCTCCATTCCCTCCCCAAGTCTGGTGGAAGGTTACTGCAAAATCCTATTCCCTCCCCACCCCACTAGCCTGCTTTCCAGCTCCATTCTCCTGTACAGGGCAACCAAAGAAGATCCAGCCATCAGCTGGGACTCGATGGGAGGCAGAGAATAGATGGGGTTGGCGGGGCCAGTCAGAAGTAGCATTTGCCAATTCTTCAAACTACTCAAAATTTCTCCAGAACTGGTCAGAACCTGCTGAATACCACTTCTGATTGGATCCCACAACATTCTTCATTTCTTTATTTAAAGAAAAGGGAAAAGTCTAGGAAAAACTTTGCTGCTACAGAGGTTCTTCTACACTGCCCTTCTTCCTTGCAAAAAATAAAAATAAAAATATTGGATTGTCCATCTGAATCCAGGTGGATGCTTTTATTCATGAAAAGTGGAGGGCTTTCTTTTGAACACTCTATCCATCTTTCCCCGGAATAATTCCTCTTTGCTAAGGGAGGAAGGAACACCAAAGAGAGATGAGGCATCAGAGTCTCCATGGAGATGGGGTATTTTTTTATTTTATTTTCAAAGAATGGAAAATCAAACCACTGGGTCCTTAAATAAATAATGGAAGACCTTGTGTTTCACATTTTGTGTTTGTGGGTGTGCAAGGTGTGTTCAATAGATTTCCTACTGAGAGGAGGGCAAGTTTGTAGCTTAGGGTTGAACTGTGGGGTTACCTAACTGAATAACATTTGCAAAAAAATAATAACAATCAATCAATCAACAATCAAACTCAGAGAGCACCAAACTCAGAGAGCATCATTTTTAATACAAAATTATAATGCATTTAATGTTATTGATTGAGTGGCCGATTAAGAAGGATGGAATATAAAATAAATGTAACTCCCTTCTTACAATGTCAAGAAGGAGGAAGAAGATTGACAACCAATTCTTGTTTCCACCAAAACTTTCCATCCTCCTGGTTTGTCTCCTCCTCTTTCCACATCTCCTGATTTATAATAAAGCACCCTTGACATATTCTAGCATGTGACTTTTCGTCTATGGCTCTGAGCATCTTTTACATTAAAGATTCATGCCTGCTAAAGATCTTCCTGGCTTGGATTTAGCAGAGAACTGTCTGCACTCACAGCAATGAAGATGGAGATGGAGTCAGAGGTGAGGGAACGGGTTAACAGGGTAACGGAAGGGGCCTTGGAGGTCTTTTAGTCCAAACTCTTGTTTGAGCAGGAAGCCATCTACCAATTCAGATAAATATACAGTCTCTTCTTTAAAACCCCCAGTGATGGAGCACCTACGATTTCAGGAGGCAAGTCCTTCCAGTGGTTAATAGTTCTAACTGTCAGGAAATCAGGGTGGTTTCCTCATGCTGATAATAGAATACAGAATACAGAATAACAGAGTTGGAAGAGACCTTGTAGGTCATCTAGTCCAACCTCCCACCCAAGCAGGAGACCCTAACCATTTCTGATAAATGGCAGTCCAGTCTCTTCCTGAAAGCCTCCAGTGGTGAAGCTCCCACATCTTCTAAAGGCAACTTCTGCTCCATCAGTTGATTGCTCTCCCTGTCAGAAAATGTATCCTTATTTCCAGCTTGAATCTCTCCTTGTTCACTTTCCATCCATTATTCCTTGTCTGGCCTTCGGGTGCTTTGGAGAAAAGCTTGACTCCTTTCTCTCTGTAGCAGCTCCTCAAATATTGGAGCACTGGTCTCATGTCTCCCCTGGTCCTTCTCAGGATCTTCCCTCTTCTATTTTCCAGATGGGCAAACTGAGGAATATTTGGAGTGGGCACTTTATCCACTCCCCAAATTGTTGACACACTCCACCGAAAAATAGGAAGTTTAGGGCGAGGCAATTTGGCATATAGCCATACTCCTTACCGACACAGATTTCCCATATTTTTAGACATGAAATTTTCCAATACCCACATCATTTAGCCATCAGCCAGCGATGTTTGGGAAATCCAAACCAGCCTCCCTTGAATCAAATTGATGTTAAGGCCCTCGGCCATTTCCAGATAGGTGGACTTATTTGTGCTATAGAACTTTTTCAGTTGAAGGGAAAAAAAAACCCCATTACCTTCCCATGGGGTCCATCAAAGGATGCCCATTAAATGAAAGAAGCATGTCAATATATCTGTGGCATAATGGTGGCCTTCCATTTACTTGAAATGAAGTGAACGTGATGGGATATGAAGCATTCCTTTACCAAAAGATTCCGTATCCTCTCTGAATATTTTTGGCACAATTGTTTTTACCAGAATGGTTCTTCATCTATTAGAACATCTCTTTTGGAAAGCTCTTTTCTCTGACATTCATAATACAGGTAGTATTTCTATGACTTACGACCACCATTGAATCCAAAATTGTTGCTAAGTGAAACATTTAAAATCCAGTTTATTACAGTCTGAGACCAGAGACCCGAACAAATAAAAACACTCAATGAATATCCAGTTAAAAAATCTTGGACAAAATAATAAACAACAGATAAAATCAACATTAAAATCATAATTTGGCATCCAGTCGGTCAGTTACATGTAGCCAAACTACACTATAATATCAATCCATAAACTGAGGCCCAGTGGTGGGATTCAGAATTGATTTACCGCTAATTTGGTGGATGTGGCTTGGTGGGCGTGCTTTGCCTAACGCCTGTGTGCAGCTTTCCACACACCACCTGAGACCTGCAGTGCCAATCAGCTGAGAGGATAAAGGAGAGAAAAGCACAGGTGACAGCTGCAGTCCTGCACTTTTCTTTTCTTTTTCCTCTCAGCTGATTGTCCATGGTGTTTTTCCTCCTCTCAGCTGATTGTTCGTTGTTTTTCTTCTACTAGTTTGACCGAGCCAGTCCGAACCAGTAGCATACTACTGCTAGTGAGGCCCATAGTCATTAAATACTAAAATGCAAAAATGAAATAAAATAATAACATAAAAAGTGAAACATTTTTCAAGGGAATTTTGCCCTGTTTTACTACCTTTTTTTCCCCACAGTTGTTAAGTGAAACACATGACCCCGGGACACTGTTACCATCATAAATAGGAATCAGTTGCTAAGTGTCTGAATTTTGATTGTGTGACTTTGCAGATGCTGCAAGGGTCAGAAGTGTGAAAAATGATTATAAAGACAGAGGTGGTATTCAGTAGGTTCTGACCAGTTCTGGAGAACTGGTTGCGGAAATTTGGAGTAGTTCGGAGAACCGGCCAATATCACCTCTGACTGGCTCCGCCCCCATCTATTTTCCACCTCCCGAGTCCCAGTTGATCGGCAGGGCCTTCTTTTGTTGCCCTGCATAGGAGAATGGAGCTGGAAAGCAGATTCGTGGGGTGGGGAGGGAACGGGATTTTGCAATAACCTTCCCTCGCCATGCCCACCAAGCCACGTGCACAGAACTGGTAGTAAATTTATTTGAATCCCAAATAAGTCCCTTTTTTCTGTGCCATCATTTTGAACAGTCACTAAATCAACTGTTGTAAGTCAAGGGCTACCTGTGTGATGGTTCTGACTCAATATCTTCTCTGAATATTTTTACCAGGATGGTTCTTTGTCCATTAGAACATGTGTTTTTGGAAAGGTGCTTTCTTTGACATCTGTAATAAGGTGATTGGACTGCTGCAGAATGCATTGACATGCCCTTTTATCGAAGTTGGGTTGGTAGCCTTGCAATGGAGTCTACTCAACCCTTTGCTTGATGTCTGATACTAAAAAGACACACCGGAAGCCAACAGCAGAAAGCCAATTCCCCTGAAGAAAGGTTACCTCACAGCCCATTTTCCACAAGTCCTTTTTGGTTTTCTCATCAAACAGTTATTTCATGAGAAGGACGTGCCCACTCGCAACACTACTCCACCACAGCATGCTGAATTTTAGCCTCTGCGTAAGACAAAATTGCACACAGACAATTAGCACAACCACAGTTGGGGTGAGGAGTGATGTGCACATCATGGATTGCACAAGCAGAGATCTCTAGAACTCTTGAAACCGAAGGGACATCACGAGGCCAAGGAGGAAGTGGAAGTGCAAATGAACGGAAAGCATTTTTTACACCAAGATTTGGGAAGACGTTTTCTCTTCCCATTGGCATGACTCGGCCTTTGGGTTTGTTCGAGAGGAAGGGTGTTAAAGAAACAAATCCATAACTTTTCAATGGTTTAGGGAAAAGGAAGCAAACAAGCAGAACCAAAAAAAATAAAGCATAATATCGACCAGGGAAATAACTACCAGCAGAGATAAGTTATGAGTTTGAAATGGTTGGGTAGGAGTTGTCCCAAAGGTGCTTTTTCAAACAACAACTGGACTTTTTTTTTTCTTTGAGAACGTTTCGCTTCTCGTCCGAGAAGCTTCTTCAGTTCTGAAGATCTGAAGAGCTTCAGTTCTTCAATTCTGAAGATCTGAAGAACTTCAGGTCTTCAATTCTGAACAATTCCACTTTTGAACATCTGAAGAAGCCTCCAGGATGAGAAGCAAAACATTCTCAAAGAAAAAACAAAGTCCAGTTGCCTTTTGAAAAAAGCACCCTGGGGACAACCATGATCTGAAAGATTGAGAATCTCCACAGATGTTGGGTTGAGTTGTGAGTTTGCAAGCTCTCCGATGTGTGGCTCACGATGCCTGAGCTGGACATGGAATAAGATGATAAAGAACGGAAGAGGAGGAGTAAAAGTAAGGTCAGAATCTAAGTCTGTCTGAGTAACATGACCTCTGATGGACTTGAAGGCCTGCCAGGAAAGAACTGGGAATCTTCTGTCCATCTGTTCCCTGGCACTCTCTTTGAAATGAAACCAATGGTTGAACAAAAAAAAGAGAGGGGGGGGGGTCTCAGAAGAACAAAAAGCAGCGTGGATTGGAGAAACATTGGCAGGGATCAGTGGAAAATGTCTGTGGTTCATTCTTGCTTTCAAAAGGCTTTCGCTGTGGCCAGAGTTTGCGGTCTAGAGAAGGAAAAGGAGATGTTCTAAGGAGGAAAATCACCAGACGTTTGGCTCTGAGCAGAGCCCAGAGGCTGCTGCAGGATTCGAGGGGGCCTGGAAACGTGCAATCGATTAGCCCAGCCAGGGAGAACAAGTCCTGCCCTCTCCCCACTCACCCACCCCCAATTGCAAGATGCAAAGGGTTGCAAACCACATGGCTTCCATGTGCTCCTTTGCCCGGGATTGCTCCTTCAAAGGCGGCAGCAACACATCCCAAGAGAAGGAGATGCAGAGCAAATGCCTCCATATATCACTGACCCCAGCTGGCATTCTTCCTGAGGACATGAAAGCAGATCCCACCTGTGGAATGTAGGGGGGACACTCCCTCCCCCTCCCACATTTAAAAAAACCAGAAATATATGGCAATGGGGAGGGGAGGGGAGGGGGAGAGGGCCAAACAAGAGGCAGATGAGTCCGAGAGGGAAACCATCTGGAAGTAGCAGCCCTAGGAAAGGAAATGCTTGTCATGTGGATTTGAGTGCCACCAATTTCTCGTGGTCTTCTGCACAATCAGAAGGAGATAGGACATCTTTCCACCCACTTTTGACATGGATGGGGACAGCCACCACCACCAGATCGACGTAGTCCTGGACGCACGATAGTAATTGAGCCTAATATTTCCATTGCTCAGCCAGAGGGTTGCTCAGTGAATTGTGCCTCATTTTGTGACCCCTTTTTTGTTGCTACAGTTGCTAAGGGAATCACGGCAGTCATTAAGTGAATCTGGATTCGCTCCTCCCCATTGAAATTGCATGTTGTAAACCAGCTGGGAAAGTTACAAGGGGTGATTGCATGACCCCGGGAGGGAGCAACCGTCGTAAATATAATGCCAGTGGCCAAGGATCTAAATTTTGATCCTGTGACCATGGGGAATGCTGCTGCAGTTGTAAGTGCACAAACTGATCATAAACCTTTTTTTTCCCAGTGCTATTGTAAGTATCTGCAGAATGGTTGAAAGTCAAGGATTACCTGTACAGAACTGTGGTGGCACAGTGGTTAGAATTCAGTATTGCAGGCTAACTCTGCTGACTGTCACCAGTTCAATTCTGACTGGCTCAAGGTTGACTCAGCCTTCCAGCCTTCTGAGATCAGTAAATGAGGACCCAGATTGTTGGGGGTGAGAGGCTGACTCTGTAAACTGCTTAGAGAGGGTTGGAAAGCACTGTGAAACAGTATATAAATCTAAGTGCTATTGGTAAGTGGGAAGGAAGGAAGGAAGGAAGGAAGGAAGGAAGGAAGGAAGGAAGGAAGGAAGGAAGGAAGGAAGGAAGGAAG
>BLBF01000059.1:4544017-4560181 GCA_015471245.1 Laticauda colubrina | reverse complement strand
TCTTCTTCTTCTTCTTCTTCTTCTTCTTCTTCTTCTTCTTCTTCTTCTTCTTCTTCTTCTTCTTCTTCTTCTTCTTCTTCCTTCTCCTCCTCCTCCTCCTCCTCTTCCTCCTTCCTTTTGCACTTGAGACAATTGTTAAGTGAATTTTGCTGTCCCCATTGATTTTGCTTGTTGGAAGCCAGCTAAGAAGGTTGCAGATGGTGCTCATGTGACCTAGGACACTGCAAATGTCATAAGTACATGCTGGATATCAAATGCCCAAATTCTGATCACACGATTACGAGGATAGTCATTAAGTACAAGGACAGGACACTGTTCTCCACTGTCATAACTTCATATAGTTGTTAACTGAATGTTAGTAAGTCGGGAACTACCTGTAATTATCAGAATTCTTCGTGGACAAAATGGAACCTGCATTTGCTCCAAAAAGTTATCTCTTCAAATAGTCTCCCTGGTCACTTTAGCTTTCTTCCTTTATTTCTTCCTTTATTTTTTTCCTTTTCCAGTTCTAGTTTAGTTTATATTCATTTGTACTTTGTTTTTAAAACTCTCCATAAAATATTATTAAAAGAAAAAGGACACCAGACAAGGGCACCTGGAGATTTCTGTATCTTCCAGATAGATATTCAGCTGAAATGAAACATGAAAAAAAGGTTATTCCCAGAAGTTTGATTTATTTTAGAAAATATATTCTTCAAGGATACTCCGAAATAGAAATATCCAAGACAAGGAATTGTTGGTAATAACTATAGGAGGAGAAATGAATGCTGAATCAACAATAAACACACACACACACACACACACACACACACTAGTCAGCAACAAGCTGCATTTTGCACATGACCTTTGTAGAATTTTTGCTATTTCATGATTGACAGAACAGCAGAATTACTAGCACAGTTTCCACTTGCCAAACAGCATCTACTGTACAAGAAGAAGCTAAATTTGGACCTGTGGAGATAAAAGACCCTTTAATTCATTTTCCTCTCTTATGTTTGCAACAGAACAGATTGTGCCTGCAGCTCTTATTATCCCAAAAAAGATACCCAGGTCTATAAGATCTGGAGACAATCCATGACAAATGTCTCAATGCACCCCCCCCCCCCCCAAGGGCCACAGTTTTACCTTGTTGGCATATATCAATTATGGCTAGGTTTGCAATGTGACGCAAGTTTGGAAATATACCGTTTCCCCGAAAATATGACCTACCCTGAAAATAAGTCCTAGCTTGATTTTTACACATGCACACATATAAATTATTGAAAGACTAAAAATGCTCCTGGAAGCATGCAGGAGAAACCATCTTACTTTTTGCCCTATCCCCATCATTGCAGACATTGTTGGCTGGGTATTTAATTTGCTTAACAATATTCTGTTTCCCAGAAAATGTGACCTACCCTGAAAATAAGCCCTAGCTTGATTTTGACAATATAAGCCCTACCTCCAAATAAGCCCTACCCCCCCCCCCAAAAAAAAAACCCTAATTAAAATCCTGTCCACTCCAAAGTGGATGGGTAAAAATTAAACTAGGGTGGGGATGTGGGGATGGTGGAGTTACCTTACAACTTACCTTTGGACAGTTGTAACCAGGCCTCGCACACCCTAACACCTGCCTTGCCGGCCCATTTCTTCTGCAGCCAGCAAGGCTGGCAAGGCTTTCCTGAAGGCCTCTGGAGCTGATAACAAAGCTCTGGATCGATCCAGAGCTCTGTTACTGGCTGCAGAGGCCCTCAGGAAAGCCTTGCCTGCCACAGAAGTTCCTGAAGGCAAAAAGGAGGCAGGAGGCGACATGCACAAGTGAGGTTAGTCAGTGAATGACATCTCCCCCAAAATAAGACCTGGCATCTTTTTTGGTGGCAAAAAAATATAAGACAGGGTCTTATTTTCAGTGGAATATGGCATTTCAGATAGGAATAGAGGTCTGCAGACAATCAGGATATCTCATAGTTAATATAGAGCTCATCAAATTAAACTCCATGGTAAGATTTGGGAGGTTGCATGGAACATTATTTGAAGAAAGATCAAAGCATTTGTGGAACACCAGCTGTTGGTGACATATCCTTTCTGACTGCAAACTGCACCGTGCTGGAAGGACTGCTGATTTAGATTTTTATTGAAAGACTAAAAAAGCTACAGACAGTATTCCAGAGAAACCGTCTTACCTTTTGCTGGGAACAAACTGGCATGCTGCTAGTAAACCACACTCTTAATTTCAAAGGGGATAGAATATTTAGATCAGACTGAGATTAATTGTAGTGGGGGATGACTTACTACGAACATGTCCCACTGTTCTCTTTGTATTTCTTTGTATATTTGTATTAGTTTTATATTTCTGACATTGTTGAATGAATAATCCAATAAAGCTATTCCACTTCAATCCTTCTCTTTTCTTCTCTTCTCTCTTTTGTCCCCTCCCTTCCCTTCCCTTCCCTATATTCTTATTCTATTCTTTTATTCCTCTATTCCATTCCATTCATATCAAACAGATGGCCAGATATTGCAAAGTTTGCTGTTTGGCTCACAAAATCCTGCACTATAATAAGCACCAGATTTCTCAATGGGCCAAGAGAAAGAACAGAAGCTGAGAATGTCTCCTTGATTTTAAATATACTTAGGCTGGGTTCATACCATAAACTAAGCTTGAATGCATCTTGATGACTTCTACGGCATGAATGCAGCCACTCTAGTTCGTCAAACACAGTTGAGGCTGAGCATAATTGCTTCCAATTGTGGCTGTTTAATCAAACTATTTTTTTAAAGTAACTTCATGTGCTGTGAGCATCATCTGGCTTAAATCTGTGTTCCGGCAAATCTTCTCAGACTATTTTTTCCTCCCAGAATCAATTTCTGAGATTTTTTTCTCTTTTCTGTTAACAACTCTATTTTCTCAGAAGACGCTCTCCAATTTCTTTTCACAACTCACACTTATTTCCATGTGCAAACTTCTGAAATGATGCTAAGCCTGGGGCATCCATGAACGATAAAGAAAAAAATGGTGAACAGGTTGCTAAGACGTTAATGCCACTTGCAAAGGGAGGGAAATGAAATAAAACACTCAGAAAAAGAAGAAGGGGAAAAATCTGTGATAATTGTGAGCTGCACCTTGCCTTAAATGGCCATTGTTCTTTGTGGAAATTAATGAAAGTACCCTCCTCGTTCTCTGCCTGCAAATTGCTAGAAAATTTGCAAGAAGACCTTTGCATCCAGCAATCCTTTTCACAGTTCTCTGCATCTTCTCCTGTTAATGGGAGGCTCCTAATTTAATCAACCAATTTTACAGGAGGAAAAGAACCAGGTCGGCCGAGCTGGTTTGCTTTCAAATTCTTTTATAGGCAACAAAGAGCATTAGAAATGTGCTATGGGAGAGCTTATGTTCATTATCACCTCCAAAAGCACCCATCATCCTTGGCTACATATTGTTTCTTTTCATCCATCGTGTTTACTCCATATAGACTTTAAATGAAAAGGGCTGGGCATTTTTATTTCATATTGCACATCCCTCTCGCAAGCCATAATTCTAATGCAGGGCCGAGCCAAAAACACCTACGTGCAAACTCACTTATCTCAATTATTTTGGTTACCTTGAAATGATAACCTGTAGCTCGCTAGGAAGCAACTTTGGGTTTCAAGAGATACCAGTCTAATTGCTGGAGAAATCATTTCAAAGTCCTGTGCTATCTCCAATCATGTATTTTACAAAATGGTGACTCAAGAGGAAAATACTGATTAAAAGATGGACAAATCTTTCCAGAGAAGCCTTGGGTACACCAGTGGGCTGGGGAAGATATTAGCAAGTAGAATTTAGGGGAAAAAAAAAACAACCCACCACCACTGCATTTAAATTGGAGATTTGCCCTCTCTCGTCTGGCAGCCTCCAAGCTGAGATACCCAGAAATTCCATCAATTCCTAAACTTGCTGCGTGAACCTTGTAATTTGGTACACACCCAGTGTGTGGAATATTTTCATCAGGTTTGTTTCCTATTTAACCTCAGCCATTGTGGTTTGTGAACCATAATTTACGGCTTGAAGTGTGAGTTTAGTAGCCAGTTGTGGTTGAGGCAACCAGATATGGCTAAGCAGTAACTTGAGAGAAGTTAATTAGTTACTGTGCACGATGCTTAATTATGGTGAGTTTGGAATGCATTCTCTGCATCATAAAAGGGCTCTCTACTTGCAGTGGTAGGACTCAAATTTTTTTACTAACAGTTCTGTGCACGGGGCTTGGTGGGCGTGGTTTGGTGGGTGTGGCAGGGGAAGGTTACTGCAAAATCCCTGTTCTGTTTTAAATTGCTGGGTGAATATAAAAACAGTCAGATAAACTTTACAAACGCTTCCATACAAAGTTTTTTTATTGGATAATAAGGCATCCTCAAGGTATAACTCGCAGTTATGTTGAGATTAATCAAATGTCCAAATCTTTGCATAGTTCACTTCACAGTGTGAAAATACAGTTATCTTCATCCCATAACGATGGAGCAAAGAGATCCAGCATGCTGCTGGGTCCAGGCAAGGAAAAGAACAAAGGTTTCTCCCAACCCAACTAGAAGTCAATTCAGTGACCAATCAGGATTACAGATGTGATCACATGACATGGACTACATTTCCCATAAAGCATTAACCACATTTCCCATGAGGCATTCCCTTAAGGGGACAGCTCCCAATTCCCACTTAACTATATACTGTCTGGCCAACACAATCCCCATTCCCTTCCCACTCCTGGGAGAAGATTACTGCAAAATCCCATTCCTTCCCCACCCCACTAACCTGCTTTCCAGCTCCGTTCTCATGTGCAGGGCAACCAAAGAAGACCCAGCCAATCAGCTGGGACTCAAAAGGAGGCAGAGAATAGATAGGGGCAGGGCCAGTCAGAGGTGCCAATGGCCGCTTTTCCAAACTACTCAAAATTTCTGCTACTGGTGGTTCTCCAGAACTGGTCAGAACCTGCTGAATACCATCTCTGCTCTCTAGATCAGGGGTATCCAACCTTGGCAACTTTAAGAGTTGTGGACTTCAACTCCCAGAATTCCCTTGCTGGCTGAGTTGAAGTCCACAGGTCTTAAAGTTGCCAAGGTTGGAGACCCCTGGTCTAGACCACAGGAAGTTGAAGTTTTCCAGGATAAATGTTAAGGGGCGATGGTCATAGCAAAAGGCCTGGTCCACAAAGGTAGGTCACCCAACCTTCTAGCCAACCTTGGCTGACCTACAAAAGCTATATGGAATCAGATTTGATTGCTCTAAGGATGGGGGAAACTCTGGACATCTCAGGACTTTTAAGAGTATGCTAGGAAATTGAGAAACAGTCTTCAGGAAGGAAATGGTGAACTACCTCCATATACTGTTGTCCTTGACTCACAATCCTTCATTTAATGACCATTCAAAGTTAGCGCAGCACTGTTCTGACCAAGGCTTCCGAGACCGTAACTACACACATGCTTATTTTAAAAACAAGTCCTATTTTATTGCAACGCTGGGAATTGTTTTCATTCCCAGCCGGTAATGAACCTCAAACAGTCCCTTGAGATAAGCACCCACCTTTCTTCCCTATGAAGTGCTGCCAATAACAGAAGTGTCCAATGAACTAGGAAAAAAAACAACCAAAGTACAAAGAGCTTCAAGAAGACTCTGAACCGAATGAATGACTTTGCTTCCTGCAAAGGTTTCATCATCTTTGCCTGTCCTTTATATCTTATGGGAGGGGCAATCACCTCCCAGCCTTACTCCCAAGTCGCCCCTTTTGTCTCAGTTGCTCTCGCCTTCTAGCAGCTCTGTACACACGTGCACTGGGAACAGGCTCCCCTGAGTCCTCTGCCTCGCTGCTGCCAGACTCCAAAGACTCCAAAGGCAGCACTCCACTCCCAGATGGTCCTGGCCCCATCTCTGCATCAGATGTAGGACCCTTGTCTGAGTCTACTCCAGACTCCCTGACTGGTCTCCGTTCTTCCCCACTGTCCAATTCCACTGCTGTCTGCACAGGCTGCCGGCAAACCACAACAAAAACTCGCTTAAACCGCTATCTTGCTTACCTACAAAAATGTTGGTCTCCATTGTGTTCGTAAACTGAAGACTGCCTGTAGTTGCCATAAAGTCAACAGGAATTGAGCTTGATGGAAAAGAGATATTTTTAAACTTCACTTCCAAAGTGCCGGCCACAAACACCTCCAAGATGCAAGAGAGTCTCGCACCAGCTCTTTCCTCTCGTTCTTGGCTCTGCCCTCGATGCTTCATGGGAAAGAAACCGAGCTTCCAACCCCCTCCAGGCTGTCATTTGATTGCCATCCTGGTTTGAAATGCCCTCTAATATGCCAGATATTCTTGGGTGTGCACCTTTCCCCCTGTCATCTGTGGTTTGGAAGATGGAGAACAGATGACTCCAAGCTGACCAAACTTGTAAGACAGTTGAGGGTTGTAAAAACCCTCCGCCAGCCTTCCCCCCCCCCTTCTAATGGCAACTTATGCTAGAAATCACCACCGATTTGCACTACTACTCTCTCCTTTGTCTTGGTGCACAGACGGCGTCTCAGTCGTTTGTCAAAACAGCCAACATGTCCTTTTTTTTCTAAAACAAAATATAAAAATTAAAATGAAAGGTTGAAGAATCAAAGCTGCAATGCTAGATGTGGTGCTTCTCTTCAAGCAAGACTCAATGGAAACTGAGCAGCCCTGCAGGAGAGAGAAGGTAGTCACTGAATTCTTTTGGAGCCATAAATATTCCTCATGTATTCATTCACGAAACTGTGAACAAGGCATAGCTTAGCCTGGGGATTTCCCACTCCATCAGGCTGATAGTCATGTCAGGCTTTGTCCAAATGTTAAGAGAACCTCTTCCTCCTCCTCCTCCTCCTCCTCTTCATCTTCTTTCCACCTCTTCATTCCCCTCCTCCTTCTCTTCTTCTCTCTGCCTCCCTCCTCTTCCTCTCCTTCCTCCTCCTCCTTTCTTCTCTCTTCCTCCCTCCTCTTCCCCCTCTTCCTCCTCCTCATCTTCTCTCTTCTTCCCTCTCCTCCTCCTCTTCTTCTCACTTCTTCCCTCCTCCTCCTTTTCTTTTTCTCTCCCCCTCCTCCCCCTCTTCCATTCCCCTGAAAAAATCTGGGCTGTTCAATAAAATTATTTAGTATCTCCCTGCTTCCATCTACTGGTCATCTGGATTGTTGCAACCCAAATATTTTTTTACCCAAAAAAAATCCCCAGTTGTGTCTACTGAGGTTTAATCTGAAATGCTGTGGGAATTGGAAAAAGGGATACTGGTAAGTCCCATGTGCTGTCCTGTATGAACCCCAAGTTTAGCACCAGCAGTGGCCACAAGCACAGCCGTCACCCGACTCTCTGTGTCACAGGTAAAGAATTGCAACGCGAAGTCTTTGCTGGAAGGAATGAAGAGAAACCCTCAAAATAGACTCCAGAGATGGTTCAGCCAAGCTTCCTGGAGATTAAATGGCACCCTCGGGGGAAGGTCAATAAAAAGCAAACCACTAACCACTGTCACAGAGGAAATCAGCCTGCAACTGTCAGCAAACCAAACCCTGTGTGAAAAAGCAACTTGGGAAAGCCACAAAAGGAAGGCGTACTCTGCACATTCAAATTGCCTGTTTATCAGAACACGGTGTGCTCCTTTGCCAACCGAGAAAACACACACACAGTTTTTCAGTTCAAGCTCCTTGGGCAATATTTTCTTTTTAGACTTTTTATTGCAGTGAAGTCCCTCCTTTCATTCAGGAGCTTAAGGCAGGCCGATAGCATTTCCTCCTGCAATCTTTTTTTTCTTTCTTCCTCCGCCTCAAACATCCTGTGAGATAAGCTGGCCCAGCTTGTTGAATTTTGAGGATGAAGCTGACAAGGGACAGATCCCCACATTCAGAGTCCAGCACTTAATCATGACACTGCCCTGTTCCCCACAGCAAATAGAAGCAGAGAGGGTCAAAATGGATTCTTTTATCCCAAAGTGACTACATTTAACTTTGCTCCTATTCTGAAATTGCTTCCGGGTTTTTGTGCTGGCAAATGAAAAATAAACAAAACTTTTCTGTTAACTGGGTAGGCTTCTTGTTCTAAAAATGGCTTAACTTAGAATAACAGAGTTGGAAGGGATCTTGGAGGTCTTCTAGTCCAACCCCCTGCTTAGGGGGTCTTCTAGTCCAACCCCCCCTGCTTTGTATGTACTGTTGTCTAAAAGCCAAAAGTTGTGGTTGTAATGTTGTTATCTTCTACTATAGTAAAGGGAATCAGATATTGGTGCCTTTTTCTTTCCTTTTTTCCCTTCATACCATTTCTCTTTTTTCCCCTGCACTTTTCTTAGTTTTCCATGTCTTTTTTTTTCCTTTGTATTTTATACATTTTATAAATGTATAAATGAAAATCTTCTTGAGGAATTAAAAAAAAACAACCTTTAGGCCGCCCTGGTTGCTAGAGATTTGCAGCAAGAAATCTGGCTAGAGATTTGCAGCAAGCCAGACAGAGACTGCATGCATTCATTTGTGCATTGCTGGGGCCTGGATTTTTCATAGGGTATTAAGAGAGAGAGGGACAGTTTAGGTACCAGGCTAGGAACCAGGATATTGTGAGTTCTAGTCCTGGCCTTAGCCATGAAAGCCAGCTGGGGAACTTTGGGTCAATCACAGTGAGTTCTAGTCCCACTTTATGCAAAAAGCTGGCTGTGTGATTTTGGACCAATCATCAGGAGATGGTGAGTTCTAGTCTTGCCTTAGATATGAAGTCAACTGGGTGACTTTGGTTCAATCACCAGGAGATGATGAGTTCTAGTCCCTCCTTAGGCCTGAAAGCCAACTGGGAAACTTTGGGCCAATCACTAGAAGGCGGTGAGTTCTCGTCCTGTTTTCTACAAAGAAGCAGTCTGGGTGACTTTGGACCAATTACCAGGAGATGGTGAGTTCTAGTCCTTCCTTAGGCATGAAAGCCAGCTGGGGAACTTTGGACCAATCACTAGGATATGGGGAGTTCTAGTCCTGCTCTATGCATGAAAGTTGGCTGGGTGACTTTGGACCAATCATCAGGAGATGGTGAGTTCTAGCCCCTAACTTAGGCACGAAAGTAAGCTAAGTAACTTTGAGTCAGTCCCTATGTCTTGTCCCAACCCACCTCAGCAGGTTGTCATTATAGGGGAAAATAGGAAGAGGAAGGAATATCAGTTCCATTCGCCACCCTGAGTTATTTATCAAGAAATAAATAAAGCAAGCATAGGAAAAACCCCACAGAAGGTGCCTTAAAAGCTGATGCAGCCGGGGTGGGCTTCAAAAAATTTAGCAACCAGTTCTCTGCCTGGTTGTCTCCCAGTTCACCAAACCAATCATAAAATTAGCTACTGGTTAGCTACTGGTTACCTCAAACCGGGGCCACTCCTGAATGCAGCCCAGATCTGTTTTCCACAATGGCTATGCAATATCCTCTTGTAAAGGTCATTTGTGGAACACGTTCAAGTCTTTTCTTGCTTCTAACATGCACAACAAGCTGGGCCACTTTTCAGGTGAGCAGCACTTCCTGGTAACTCCAGAGTCTAGAAACCTCCTTTGGAGCACAGCTAAATTGTAAAAGTATATACAGACATACGTACAGAAGCCTGGTGATGGCAGATGAGATTCTGCCAAAACGTTACTACAACTTTAAAAGTACAACTATAATGATGTGGGAAAATACCCAAACAAAGCTGAATACTACATACATGCATACATACATACATACATACATACATACATACATACATACATACATTGATATAGCCTGGCTGGTTTTCCTTGAGGCTTCTGTGTTTACCCTTAAAGTCAACCCTGAAGCTGGCCTAGCTGAAGCCATCTTGGCAGATTCATTGCTGCCACCCTGGAGCTGAGGAACAGGGAGTGGGGATTAGAGATAGCTGGGGTTATATAGCTAAAACAAAATACTTTCTGTTGGGAACCAAGGATATTGTCACCCCGGGATGGAGTGTTGTGGTTCGCCGGCAGCCAATGCAGATGGCAGTAGAATCAGACAGTGGGGAAGAATGGGGACCAGTACCATCTGGGAGTGGAGTGCTGCCTCTGGAGCCTTTGGAGTCTGGCGGCAGTTAGGCAGAGGAACAAGGGGAGCCTGTTCCCAGTGCCAGTGTGTGCACAGAGCTGCTGGAAGGTGAGAACAGCTGAAACAAAAGGGGTGACTTGGGAGCAAGGCTGGGAGGTGATTGCCCCTCCTATAAGGTATAAAGGTCAGACAAAGATGACAAAACCTTTGCAGAAAGCAAAGTAGTTTGATGGATTTAGAGTCATCCTTGAAGCTCTTTTGCACTTCAGTTTCTTTTCTAGTTCATTTGATACTTCTGTTTTTGGCAGCACTTCACAGAATTGAAAGGTGGGTGCTTATCTCAGGGGATTATTTGAGATTAATTCCAGCTGAGAATGAAAACAATTCCCAACATTGCAATAAAACAAGTCTTGTTTTTTAAATAAGGGTGTGAGTGGTTTAGGAAGCTTGTGTCACAGAACAAAGAGGAAGGAGGAGTGATGTTACCAGGCAACCAGACAGCGCTTTGATTGGACCATGTGACTGATTGTTTGGGGTTGAGGGAGAAACGTTTACTTTTAATTAGGTGAAAACCACAAGGAACCTTCAGAGTCAGTTTTCACAAGCTTGTGCCAATATGACATATCCAATAAAACTATTCACTGAGGAATCTACCTGCCTCGGAGTTTTGTTTGCTGTGGGTTTGTTATTTGGAACCCTGACAGCACTTGTAAAATATGACTCATTTTCTACCTGGCGAGCAGGATCAATTGCAACGCTCTAAAACCGGCCACCCATTGTATCTCCCCTTCTTTCTCCCCCCCTCCCCCCGCTACCACACCAATCTTGAAAAGTCCTTATCTGACTTCATCAATGCCCCTCCTTCCTTTCAGGGATGATTCAATCCAGGACGAGCAGACTGTACAGTCATAATGGAAAAGCCTAGCTGCTACGCGCACAGGAGCTGAATGTGTCAACCATTCCAGCTCGTTGTCAAAAGATTGTTTGATCTTTGGATCATACCAAAATTTTTAGCCCGAGGGGAAGGAAGCACCACTTCACAAGGTTTTGCCCATCAAAGTTTAAAGAAAGGGAAAGAAAGCAGAGGAAAAAGAAACAAGACCGAAAAGAGAAGGAACATTAGTTGCCCAATGGCAACGAACAAAGAGGAATTCAAGATGGCAACATCAAACAGGCCCAATATGAACAGCGCTGCCATATTCTTCTCATGTAATGAGGTCAAATTGTCAGACGCAAATAACCAACAGCTTTCAAAGTACAGAAGAGTTTATTACTGCTATCCATTATCTATTGTGATGTGCTCTACCTTGGGTTGTCCTTGACACATCACAATATGTTTAGTTGACATTAGTCAACTAATGGTCAAAGCTAAAATTGGCGCTAGATAAGGCTCAGTGAATTTAGAGGATGCTGGACTTAGGTCTCTTGTGGCAAGGGTCTCCAACCTTGGCAACTTTAAACATGGAGGACTTCAACTCCCAGAATTCCCCAGCCAGCTTTGTTGACAAGGTTGGAGACCCCATGTTTGTGGCAACACAAGGACTCCAAACTGATAGCACTTTTAACTCCACCTCCCAGCTCAGCCTGCTTTTCTCCCACACAAATGAAATAACAACCCCAATAGATAATACATAAAATGGACAATAAAATATGTACAGAGAAATAAAAAATGGCCACCTTTCATTTTCGGAACAAATGCTCAACACGGGTCAAGATGGTAAATGAAAAATTAATGACACAAAGTTGGAAGGAGTTGCTTTCTCTTTGGGGCAGGGTGGCATTGAGATATCCTTGTCCTTCTACCCCACTACACGGACATGTTTTAGGGAGTGTACCCCAACTCCCTAAAACATGTACGTAAGACCAAGACTGACTTAGCTAAAGGGGAAAAAAATACTTTCAACACAATGCAGAAGTGATGGTCATGAATTATCAGCATTCAGTGACTTCTTCAGCATCAATCACAATAATAAATGGGCAAACAACCGATACAAACTCAAGGGAAAACACTCCAAATTTGAGTGCAGAAAATACGACTTCAGCAACAGAATGGTCACTGCCTGTAACTATCCGACTCAGTTGTTACAGCCTCAAACCCCTCAAACCTTAACCTCAAACTGTCTACTGTGGACTTCACCCCATTCCTAAGAGATCCTGAAAGGGGGCATGCATAAGTGCACTAGTGTGCCTACCATGCCATCCCTGTCCTAATGTCCCCATTTATCTGTATTTATTCCCTTTGTTCTTGTTTATGTTCATACCTATACTTGTTATCTTGTACATGTTTGACAAATAAATAAAATAAATAAATTTGCACAAGGCTTAAAGTATGGTCAAAACCCGTATTGCCTTACTCTGCAAACTAGGTCAGCAATACTACCCCGAACTTGCAGATGGGAAAATTAAAGTGGAGATGAAGTGATGTGATTAAAGGCCAAACTAGATTAACTTGCTACATCTGGGCCTTATTTTTTTTTCCCTCCAAGGGACTTAAGGTTGACCAGCTGTCTGGTGCAGCTGTTCTGTCTGTGGGAGAAGATTGATGGTCAAGAAGGGTGAAGCCAAGTCTCCTCAAGATTATAGGGGAAACGGCCTAGTTTAAAGGTTGGGGCCCAGATAAATTATCAACGTTTTCCTCTCCTTGCTCCAGACCTTAAAATCAAACCTGGAAATAAGCTCATGATATATTCTTGTTATTTGAAGAGTGAAACACAGCAGTTATGTTGAAATAGTTTGGAAGTGTGGATGAAGAGGTATAAACAAGATTCTGCAAGAGCATTACAGGAAGCCGTTGTTCAGCGATCACAATCAGAACTGCAACTCTTGTCATTAAGCAAGACAGTACCTCAAGGGAACGACAACTTTGATAATCTTACTTCAGTTTTTCCTTGCTTTTGCAGACCTCTGAAGTTGATAAATGCAAGAACTGGTTGTAAAATTGCTTTTTCATCACTGTCACCAAAGCTGCTAAATGAGTACTACTACCCTGCCCATGTATTATTATTATTTTTCTGCAAACTTAGGTGGCCACCCATCTAAATCAAAGAATGCTGGGCTGTTGACAAGGTATAAGAACAAAAACAAACTTCTAAAGGCAAGAAAAAGAACAATAAGAGCTAGTAGGTAAAAACAAGTCCACTCCTCAATCAACACAGAGCAATACAAACTAACTACAACTAACATCCTTTATTAGTTCCCTGTCAAGTCACGCTTTCCTTAAGGGTAGCTTCTGTGTTCTAGGAAGAATTTGTGCTTCACTGCAAACAGCTAAGAGAAATAAAAAAGCAAAAAGTCTCTACTGTGAAATAACGAAAAAGAGAGCACTTGTCCCTTGAATATTTATTACAAACTACTCAGAAGACCCAAAATTTGAGCTATAATCGTCTCATAGCATAACACAGAAGGCCAATATAAAAGCTTTCATTCTGCTGATAGTCTAAATCCAAGGCCCCTCTTTCTTTAAACAAGGCATTCCAAATTCCGCCCGCGGTTTGCATAAGCCTTGGGAAGTTTTTTTCCTAAACAAAAGTTCTGTGTCTTTTTATCTGATCGTTGCAAAACCACCCCAGTCTCCGAGAAGAATACCTGATAAACATTATGTTTGCTCTTTCCTTAGTCACCCTGTTTGGCCCTTCTGTGCCAAACATTCCCGGCATTTTTTTTTTAATTGCAAAAGAAAGAGCGTTCAGCTGGGGAACAGGTTTCCAGCAATGCAGAAGTTTTGTCAGCCGTGGAAAATTGTGATTCCAACAACTCAATGTTTGGTGTGCCAGCAGTTTTATTCTCACAAATGTTTGCAAAAATTAAGAGGGAGCCAGTTTGCTATCGTAGTGAAGGTACTGGCCCAAAAACTGGGAGGCTGTGAGTTCTAGTCTTAAGCGTGAAAACCAGTTGGGTGATTTGTGGTCAAACACCAGGACCCTGTGAATTCTAGTCCTGCCTTAGGCATGAAAGCCAATTGGGTGTCCTTGAGCCAATTACTCTGTTTCAGCACAGCCCACCTCAAAGGGTTGTTGTTGTGGGGAAAACAGGAAGAGGTTGGAGTATTAGGTACGTTTGCTGCTTTGTATTATTTATCAAGTCATAAAGGTGGGATGAAACCCCAATCAATCAAAAAAATGTTTGGCACTATAGAATGCCTCTTTGTATGTCTCCCATATGTGAATGAGCAAAATCAATCCTTAAAAACTCAACAGGGTCTAAAGTTCTCCGTGAGAATCTTAATGCACCCCAAAGTCCAAACGTATTCATTCACTGGCTGAAACCACTCAGTTTCTCCAACTTTGAGCACACAATCAGTAACCAGTTCTTAGTTTTTCTCTGGCTGTGACAACGAGGCATGACTCACAAGAACCATTGCAATTCACATTGATTTTTCTTTTTTTAGCCAAAGGGAACATGCGGAATATCACTAAATATCTTTTTTTAAAATAAGGAAGAAAACAAGAATCTTCAACCCTTCCCAAAAGATAAATCTCTACCAAGCAACCTCCGGTTTGATGCGTCCACAATACTGACTCAAAAATAATATCCCAAGAAAAAGGGGTTGGTGTTGACCGGCTAACCCCTGGTTGCCTAAGACTGCTGCAGCTGCAACTTAGAACATCTGGAATAGTCATCAGATACAGACCAAGAACAGTAAACAAAGTAACCAAACAGGAGATAGCAACATCTGTAGCTGTATTCAGACTCTACAAATTAAGCACAACTCTGAAAAGCAGATGAGGAATTATAGAGAGCTTTGAAGCCCACCAAATAAAACCAGAATGGAGAGGAGGAAATCTCTCGACAAATTCAAGAAGAGTTTGTGGCTAAAGAGGAGAAACCAGCCCATTTTGAAACCCACAGCTATCTGGCCTTCAAGTATCCTGTGCTTCTTTTCAGATGCTGTCATGAGCTTGTCAAAGAACTATGACATGCATCATGTGTCAGGGTTCCGAAGGATGCTGTTATTAATTCATGAGCCTTGAGCCAAGTTTCAAAAGAAATGGCACTTTTCTCAAGTACAGTCGGATCTGCTCTATATAATTTACTGCCCATATGTGACCCTGTGACCCCCATCCCAGGTTGTGTCTTAAATCACATTCTCCAAGGAAGCACTTTTGTGGGCTCTCCCGGCTGAGCTCAGTAACCTGAGACATAATCTGGAGAAAGATATGCATGGAATGTGCTTCTGGTCATAACAATGAACTGCTCCATCCGATCTCCCCCCACCTTCCTTCTTATGGCAACTCGAGAGCAAGGCAAGAATGCTTTACCAGTTGACATCATGACCAAAGCCACCTATTGGTAGTTGGTTCATTCTAGTCTAACCAAACTATCTGTAGGCTGCATCCAGAGGTATTCCCCCTCCTGAAGAGCAGGGAGGTCCAACCAGACTTTGTAGACTTCAGTTCCCACAATTCCCAAGCCAGCACGAATACTGGATTTCCTCTGTTGTAGGGGGAATCTTAGTTTTATGTTATCTGGGTTAATGAGACCGCCTTTCATTCATGTTCTCACTTAGTATAATTAATAGTCTGGTTGGAAATCTAGCAAATGGATGGCTTGTGTTTGGGCCAGCTCTATCATTAGACCAGCTGAGATGGCTGCCTCTGGTTGTCAAGGCCCTCAGTTCTAAAGGCCACCTCACACCTCCTGACTCATATTTCCTCTACATGCTGTTGACCTTCAGATATATAAAGTGAGTAAGACCCATTGCAACAGCAATGGGGCACCATTGGAAGATCTGAAGGGTTACATTAGTTGAAATCATGCTAAAGATTTCCATCTACGTGGTTGACTTGATGGCATATTAGCAGATGTTGTACTGTATCACTAGTTTTAAACTAACTACAAGTCAGGGCTGCTAGATGGAACTCGAGGCCCTCATTTTGTATAAGGATAATGACATGTCTATCTCAGTCCTCTGGGTCATGGTTTCCCCAAAGGTTATTTTTCAAGAGGCAACTGGATTTTCTGGTTTTTCTTTGAAGATGTTTTACTTCTCATCCAAGAAGCTTCTATAGCTCTGACTGGATGGAGGGGAAGGAATGAAGGAAGTGAGAAAGAGAAGGAAGGAAGGCAGAAGGAAGGAAGGAAGAGGAGAGAGGGAAGGAGGAGGGAAAGAAGAAGGAAGGAAGGAAGGAAGGAAGGAAGGAAGGAAGGAAGGAAGGAA
>BLBF01000059.1:4447821-4495519 GCA_015471245.1 Laticauda colubrina | reverse complement strand
TTCCTTCCTTCCTTCCTTCCTTCCTTCCTTCCTTCCTTCCTTCCTTCTTGCCTGCCTGCCTTTCCTTCCCAGTGGTCAGAATGCAGTATTGCAAACTAACTCTGCCCACAGCAGCAGTTCGATTCTGCCCAGCTCAAGGTTGACTCAGCCTTCCATCCTTCCAAGGTGGGTAAAATGAGATTGTTGGGGGCAATAAGCTGACTTTGTAAACCCCTTAGAGAGGGCTGGAAAGCACTGTGAAGCAGTATATAAGTCTGAGTACTATTGCTATTTTCCTTCCTTCCTTCCTTCCTTCCTTCCTTCCTTCCTTCCTTCCTTCCTTCCTTCCTTCCTTCCTTCCTTCCTTCCTTCCTTCCTGCCTTCCTGGTAAGATAATGTTACAATTTTTTTTGTAGATGGGATGGGTTAGAGAGCTCCCTGACAAATGCTTAAATCAGGAAAGAAGATCTTCTGAAGATGGGTGGGGGGAATCCATTTTTACATTTCAGATTCACTTCTGCTGATCTTTGCATAAAGAGTGAATTATTGCATAAGCTTCCATGACATTTGCAGAGGTGACATGAGCCTTGAGTTACGCATTGGAGTAAAGCTCTTTTTAAATTGCCATTTTCAAGATTTACTGTGTGTATTTTTCCCTGCCTGGTTCATTTGTAATGGGACTCTGTATGCATCCAACTGTTGCACTGAGGTTATAAAAACCACCCTTTCTCTACAGTTATGCCCCTGGTCATGCTGTTGTAACAGGAAGTGTCAGGTGACTTTCATGTTTCCATGGGTAAGCAGTTTGAAAGGATGGGTGTGTTTTGTTTAGTCAATCATAGCTAGGGAAAAATTCTTTTTGGATATAAAAACATGGGTGAGGTTTTTATGGGTTCTTAATCTAGGTCTGATTTTGCTGTTCCTAAACCCCTATGGGACTTTTTCTATTGACCTGAGAGTCAGTCAACAACAAGATATGTTTGATTTTACCCCAAGAGTGGTGTTTACATAGGAACACAGCCAGAGTCTTGCCTTGGACCAAATATTTTTAGTATATATTTTCTTCTGTTATGTTGAGGAAGAAAAATGTAGGGGGACTATAAACTGGCTTCATGTCAGCATTCCAGCAAACCTCCATTCTAACCAATAACTCCGAGACAGACATCGCTCAAAAGTTCTCTTTTATTCATTTGTATAGTAACTGGCACAACTGGGGGAATCCCGAACCTGAAAATTACCGGGGTTCCTTGCAATAATCAAAACTACAAATCCAACCCCCTACACCCATCATCACATCACATGCCCCAATCATCCGTGCCAACTGAAGACTTCCCCTCACATATGCACACAATAGCATGACCTTGAACTACAAAAAGAATGTTGTTTTGTCTAACTACATATAACCCAAGAACTTCCACCCTCCCACTTTCCCAGTGTTTTGACCCAAACCCTTTTCCAGTAAGACAAACCCGAACCAAAGGGAACATAAACCTTTTAATGAGTCTTACGAATCCCCAATTAAAAGGCTGCTGCAAACTAATTAACTTTGATAAGCACAAACATCGCCAAAACTGTACGAGATTGCCAAGAATAACAGAAAAGAAATATTTCACAACACAAGAGTCAAATACCATATTAAGATTCTGTAATGTCCACAAGGTTGGGTTTCAAAATATCTTTGCTTCCTGCAAAGATTGTTCGCTTCACAGCTGGCTTTTATCTTCTTGAAGGAGGGGCCATTACCTTGCAGCCTTACTCCTGAGTCATCCGTGCTGTTGCAGCTGCTCTTTCCTGTGAGCAGCCCTGCATGCACGCACACTTGACACAGGCTCCTTGGGAACCTCCTCATTGCTGCTGCCAGCCCCCACAATCTCTGAAGGCAGCAATCTAATCCCTAATCCCTAATCTAATCCTGGCCCTTCATCTGAGTCCTCGCTCTCCTCAGCCATCTGCACCTGCTGCCAGTAACCACAACACCCAGGCTCAAAATGTGGCAGTGTGGGAGCATCTGGTTTCAATATGGCTTCCAAAGCTGACACTTCGTAGATGAGACTGCCAATTTGAGTAAATACAAACAATCCTTGACTTCATTCATTTGGGTACTGTTTGAAGTTACAAGTGAAGGCAGGGAAAAAAGGGACTTGTGACCTTTTTTCCACACTCATCCCCACAATCATGTGATTAAAATTCAGACACCTGGCAACTGTCTCATATTTTATGGTGGTTGCAGTGTCCCAGGATCATGCAATCACCTGAATTCTCTTCATAACTGTCTCGTTGAGCAACACAAATTTGGGCACCGTTGTGGTTGTAAGTTGAAGTCTCCCTTTAATAACAACCTATTTTTTATTTGACTTAAGGGATATTGGAGGTCAGGAGGAAGGAGACTTTGTATTAAGCTTTGTATTATTTAGCACGTAATGAGAACATGACAAAAGAGAAGTAAACATATACACACAATCCACCTAATTGTATACATAACTTCTATGGGATACTGCAGTGACCTCCTAACTAGATGTCTGACTCAGCTATTCAGATAATTGTCTCTGTTGCTTTGTGCAGATCTTCTAGGGAACCAGATAATGCCCATCAATGAGCAATCTTGCACAACGTGTTTAATAATTTGCACATGAGCACTGCATTTGCAGCAAGGGGAAACTTTCCATCCCCACTGATACAGGGCAAAGGCCCTTCTTCCAGTATCACATCTAATTCTGTTCAATTTTGACCAGACAAAGGGAAGCAGGTCAAAAAAACCAGGGGGCTTGGTAGAGGGATCACTGTTGGTCAGTCCATGAGAAGGTACCTTGGACCATTCTTCTCTCCAGGTGTTCTCAGGGTTAAACTGGTTCAGTGAATAGTGGCTTCCCATAATAAAGGACTATAACAATCAGTACATGGATCCACTCCAGAAATCAGCCAGTAAATAGGTAAAAGGCCACAGAAGGTTCTTCATACTTTGAAGAATGTGCCTGTCTTGGAGTTTTGATTCTGTTGGGTGTGTTACTTGGGGGTCCCAAGTAACACACTCAACAGAATCAAAGCTCCAAGACAGGCATGTTCTTCAAAGTATGAGGAACCTGGCACTGACTCAACTCTCAGTCGGCCAAGGGTGACAGCAGTCGTCGCCCATCCCTTCAGAATGACACTCGCTTATCTCTCAGGACCCACTGACCCATGTTCAACTGCTGTTCACATGGAACCCTTCTCCATTTTGGCCTTCAAAGTTCTCATTTAAATATTTGCTACTATGACCAAGATCTGCACCTACAGTGGCCTTCCAACTCATAGCAGCCTAGCCCCCAGGGCATGCTTTGCCGGCAATGGCCGGGTATGGGCCTGATGCTCCAGCGCCATCCATTCATGTAATATCTGAAAGAAATAGTAAAGCCAAATATCTAGGGAAAGTTGTAAAGTTCTGAGGACCACAGAAGGGGCCTTTTCACGACTTGAGAGTGTCTGGAGAAGAAACTTTGAAGAGCATGTTCACAAGAGTGATGGTCTCCTTTCCCTTGTAAACTTACTAGATAAACATTTGGAAGAGTTGGATACCACAGCAAATTCAGACCAAAGAAAGTTTTTTGAGGAGTTTCTGTGGACACAGATGACATTTCTGGGGGAGTTGCTTCCTTGTATATTCATCTCACATGACTTCAGAGATCAGCAAGAATGAAGCCTCTGTCCCATACCTGGTTTTTGGTATTCTTGGTCTGAAATTAAACTTTTTATAAGAAAGTTAATATGAATTTTGAAAATTGGTTTGAGGAAGATTATGATTAAAAGATTCATCAAAGAGTGGATAAGAATAGTAGAGTGAATAAATACCGGGTCCTGCTCATCCATTCCACTTCATTCTCACCTCAAATCTATTTGCACAGGGACAAAAACTGGAGTCCTTAACATAACTGGCAGCAAAAGGCCAAGAAGGATGACATTATACCAGGGAAAATGAGAGCCCATAACCCTCTTGAAGACAATTGTGGAGAAAAATCTTGTGTTTGCCATAGAAGTCTGCCATAGGGAAAAAAAAAAAAGAGGTATCATAATTTTGGTTTCTTTTTCAATACTTCCATTGTGGTTTGCAGGAAGAATGAGTGTTGAGTAAAATGAGAAATTGTGGTTGAAGAAAGTGAGTCATGAATTCTTCAGCGATACTATTTGACTTACTTTCTTTCCCCCAAATGACCTAGAAATGATCCGATGAGTCAAACAGAGAAGTGGCTCAGGTTGAGACATTTAGATATCATTAGGCAACTTGTGACCCATTGGGTCATCATTTCAGAAAAACAGCCTTGCTTAAAACCATAAACAGAATGACCATGGGTGGGCAAAAAAGCAGTAACAACAGGAGTGACTTCTGACTTCCTACAAACTTCCCCATTGACTTTCCTCAAAACAAGCAGACAGAGAAGGCTGGAATTGACCATCATGTGACTGTGGCTGACCATGGTGGTATGGCAGAACAGAAAGGCCCACAACTTTGCCAAATTTCAATACTCATGAGTCCTGGCACATTTTCAAGCTGACTGGGCAATTCTGGAAGCCGAAGTCCACAGTTGAAGTTGCCAAGGTTGAAAAACACTAGTCTAAAGCAGAACTGTCAAACTCATGTCATCATGGTGGTGTCACATGACATATCGGGACTTTCCCCCCCTTCGCTAAACCGGGCAGGGCTGGGCCCAGTATGTGACGCAGCTGGCTCGTGGGCCGTGAGTTTGACACCCCTGATCTAGAGCATCTCCTAGGAATGAATATGTCAGGTGTCTATGTCCATGGTTGTTTTAGATTTGCCAACAGAAAGGGTATGGGAAAACCAGGGTCAAGGGTGGCAATGAATTACGTGTCTCAGAGTCGGCTACACCCAGGCAGTGCTGGAGATATTAACTCCCAATAAATCCTTTTGAAGTTTTGGAAGTTTGGCTCAAGACTCATGATTTAATTGGGGCAACTTCCGGAATCCTGACATCAGGCACAAAAGATCAGGTTCGTAAGTGACAGTCCAATTAAACTAATTTATTAATAATCATGCCTATGAACAGGAATCTTCTCAACTCATGGTTAGCACCTGCTTGGACTTAGATAATGGTCAATGGAATTTAAGGAAGGTTGGACTTAGTTCACTTGTGACTATGTAAGGATGCTAGGCTGATTGCTCTTTTCGCCCTGCCTCCAGGTTCTGCCAGTTCTTCTACAGGATGCTATCTAAACCATGAAAGCAAATCAGGATTGAAAATTAAACAGAGAATCTGACTTGATCTTATGCAGTCTCTTTTACTTTTCCACCCTTCCAAAATAAGTCTCACTGAGTCCAACAAGATAACAACTCCCTGGACATTTTTCTTCATTCAGCATTTCATAGTTACCTCTGAAAAGGATTTCAAATCCTTTCAATAGGCTATTAAAAGAGGAAGAGGAAAAATAGAGACCGACTGACCTGGATTCATAATACAGAGGTAATTGGACTTATTAGAAATCTTATTCATTTGAGAGAAGTCCAGTGGCTCTTTACATATCTCACAAAGCTCCATTTTACAACAACGGAATCCTGGAAAATGTGGAAAATACTTGTGTTTGTTAAAGCTGGGGCAGCATTTTCTTGATCTCCTTTGGGATTTATGGCTGCAGAACAAGGAAGAAGGTTTTTTAACTTCATTTGCACCGATTTGCAGGGTTGTTTAACATTATTGATTCTTCTTGACTTATCTATCTCAGTTGGTGCTGTTGACCCTGGCATGATGTTGGAACAGCCGTTCTCCCACAATGCCCATGCATTAAGTCCATTTACATTCTCCTCTCTCCTCCAGAGACATCTTTTGTTCTTCTATAAATTGCTTATCCTTGGAGAATTGAGTGGTTGCTCCTTCTTGGTCTTTTGGCCTTCATTATGAGCTCCTCTTAGGACACTGATTGGCTCCCCATTCCTCACAAGCTTGAAGTTGACAGAGTTGAGATCTTTGGCCCCCTTCCCTCCCTCTCTGTCCCTTTTGTTGTCTTGTGTTTTGCATCGCAGTGGTCAGAAAAAGGACAGGCTGGGGAACAGTGGAATATTCCCAGAGGGTGTCAAGGGATAGCCATCTTTTTCCCTCCCTGGTTCAAGACATTCGGGATTGGGTGAGGAATCACATCACCACACAGAAAGAAAAATGGCTTCTCCCACAAGGACAATAGGCCAAGAGCAATGTTTTTTAAAAAAACACGATTAATCAAGCAAGGCCTTTTGTCTTGTGACTGGAGAGTAAGAAAAAAGTGCAAGAGAGGTGCAAGAAATGACAATAAGGAAGCTTTTGTCGAATAAAGGACAATGAATTTTGCAGGAAATTGACATTCCTCTGCGAAATGTGCATTTGCACATCTTTTGTAATAGTTGAGACCTGTGATTCACATGAAAGTGAATCCAGTAAGAACATCAAGAACTTCTACCTTCCTTTTTCCAAACCAGCATTGCCATGTGGCGCACTATTGCACTTGCAGGCTATTTCTGCCAATTGCCAGCAGTTCGATTCTCACTCAAGGTTGACTCAACCTTCCATCCTTCTGAGGTGGAAGGTAAAATGAGGACTCAGGATTGGGGGGGACGACGACAATATACTGAATCTGTAAACTGCTTGGAGAGGGTTGTAAAGCAATGTGAAGTGATACTGTATATATATAAGTCTAAGTGTTATCGCGAACACATTTCATTTCTCGCCCTGTCTTTCTTCGTTTGGAAATTTAAGTCTTTGCCAACTGCTCCTCACTGTAAAAATTAAAAAAAAAAGCTGCTAGCATTTCCTGTTTCATACGATGTAGGTCACTCTTATTGACTTAAATGAGATGAAAAGAAATGATGTGACTGAACATCAGCACCAACAGGGCAAAGCAAGAAAAGAGAGGAAAGTACAATCCAGCTTTGTGTCTAGTGGAGTCAGAGGAAACCAGAAATTCAAATCTGGGTATAAAATCATGTGCCTACGCAGAGCAGTGCACCAAAATTAGTGAAAAATTGGTGTCTTAGGTATGCTACTGCCCTCTACCGGACAGAAAGGATGTTGGGGATAAAATGAGATTTTCACCGATGAACGAACATGTTTGGGAATCCTTGGAAAAGAAACACAGCATTTTATTCTATTCAGTTTGGGACAAAAAAGAAAAGACCAATGTCTCCAAACTTTACATATTTTCAGCATTTAAAACATGCTTTTAAAAATCACCACTTGCCATAGAGAAACAAAGCATTGAGCATTTTGCATTGAACAAACTGAACATGTGTGGGTTCGGCAATATTTGGGTGGCCCATTGAAAAGTGGCTAAGTCTTATTTTCCAAGACTGATGCACACAAGTATAACTGGATCTTTTCCTAGTTTAGGAACAAAAGTCCTTCTTGAATTTGACTGTTGTAGCTGAGTGGGAATTCTCCCCCATTTTTGGAAGGAGAAAAATATGAAAGGAAAGAAAGTTACGCCAATCGGCAAAAGACATTTTGGGCTAGACTAGGGAACTCCAAACTTGGCAGCTTTAAGACTTGTGGACATCAGCTCCCACAATTCCCTGTGCTGGCTGAGGAATTCTGTGGCTTGAAGTCCACAAGTCTTAAAGTTGCTAAGCTTGGAGATCCTTGCAGATTCAATCTAACTGGGACCACAGTTGTAATCCAGGTGAAATCAAGGAGAGAAAGTAGAATTCCTGGAAGCCTGGGTTTCCACCAATAAATCAATAAACAAACACTCTGACATCAATCCAATCTACCAACCATTTAGAATGAAAGAACAAACAACAACCACAATCCCAAAAGCAGCTGCCAGGGTTCCAATAAATACACCCATAGGAAACGTAACTCCAAGGCAGGTAGATTCCTCAAAGAATAGTTTTATTGGCTTTATCATATTGGCACAGTTCTGGTGAAAACCGACTCTAAAGTTCCCCATGGTTTTCATCTAATTAAAAGTAAAAGTTTTTCACCTTTCCCAAACAATCAGTAACATGATTCAATCAAGGTGCTGTTCAGTTGCCTGGCAACTTCACTCCTCCTCTCTCTGACCACCTGTGAGAATGACCTTGGTTCCCAGGAGAAAGTATTTTGTTTTGGCTACAAACCCCCAGCTTATTCCCCTTTCCTATCCCTCAGCTCCAGTGTGGCAACACTTAAGCCTCCGGTCAGGTCACCTTCAGCCACCTTTGAGGACCACTGAACAGCCAAACTGCAAACAAACTTATAACTCGACAAATCCCAAGAAATCAGACCGCATCACACACAGCTGATCAAATCAAGCCGAAATCAGATCATGGCATCGTCAGAACAACAACAACAACACTAATTTACATTCACACAGATGGCACTTAAAAACTGTTTTAAGTTTTTAAAAACTTAAAAACTGAGGACTATGACTCAGCAACTACAGCCAGCCAATCACACAACCTGAAATCAAACCAGGACTTAGTGAGGTATATAAAGGGCTGGTGCTCCCCCCCCCCCCCCCAGACAAGCACAATCCAAAACGCGCTGAAGATGTCTCCTCAAATGGAGATGAAACATTTGCAACCAAATTGCCAAGCTTGGAGCTCAAACCAACAGCATAACCTGCCGTTCTCCAGTCGGAACCTGAATCTGCAGAGGAAGGAGAGCTGGAACCGGAGAAGATGGATTGGGTGTGGCTTTATTGGCTTGGGAGGAAAATGGGGAGGAGCAGACGCAGTCAGGCCAGGGCCTTTCATGACTGGGATGGCTTGTAGGCAGGGAGGAAGGGGGAACAGGATGACCAAGAGAGGCTAAATAGTGAACATGAGAGAAAGAGTTCAAGCAATATGCAAGGACCGCCCCCTCCTGATCCCTGAGGACAGAGAGTGGAAAGAAGGTGAGAACAGCGCAGGCTGATCCAACTACTCGGGAGGAGAATGCCCCACCCCTCTTCACGCTGGGGATTGAAACTTTTGGGGGGGGGCAGCTGTGGGGAGGGGCATTTGTAGGGAACAAAAGCTGAATTACTAGAGCGTTGAGTGCCGAGGATTTCCTGGATTCCCTGCATTCTTTCTAGATTTCTTGCTTTGCAACCATAATGTTCACAATGTTGGGCTGGACTATTTGCAGCCAGAGGCTGGTTGAGGTGTGTGTGTGTGTGTGATCACTTTGCTCTGGGACTTGCCCAAAACATGAGAGCGTTTGGGGAAATTTGGAGCAATAAAAGGGCGGTTTGAACTGCCAGCTGCCTGTGTTACCTCTGTGCCATGCCCTATGTCATCACATAACCCTTGCCACTAGGCCAGTGTTTTTCAACCTGGATAACTTTCAGATGTGTGGACTTCAGCCTCCCAGAATTACTCTGCCCGCTTCTGATTCTGGCCCATTCCAAGTCCTCCTAAGGAATGTGAACTTTGTCACCCACCATGAACAGTGTGACAGTGAATCAACACGAGCACCTTCCTTGTGAACCTTATCAAAGATTTGGCATGGCAGAGAGTGTATTTTGAACACAAGTATTCTCCCTTTACTCCCATTATTCAATTATGACTTTTTCCTTGTCTTTCACTCAACAGTTTAATTAGCTCTCATTTACTAAGCAGTGCATTAAAAAAAAAGATAGGGGAAACAAACACTCCAAGAGATAATTACACCACACCGTTCTGATGCTGTCTCAACAACTTAACATAGCTGCGACTATGGGGGGGCGGAACTCACTTGTAGTAACTTTAAGTGGCACCATATAATCTGTTTTACCTTCTAATCGACTCTAACATGGGTAGAATAGAATAGAATAGAATAGAATAGAATAGAATAGAATAGAATAGAATAACAGGGTTGGAAGGGATCTTGGAGGTCTTCCAGTCCCACCCCCTGCTCAGGCAGCAAACCTGTCTCTTCATACCTTCCAATCTTGGGCTACTTCTCTGTGTTGTTCTATGCTCTGGATCGGGGTCACCAATCATTTGGACCTCAGGGACCACCAAACTCATAATTTTAGATCCCAGGGACCACTAACGGTTCTGTGGGCGTGGCCTAATTCATGAGTGTAGCTTGGTGGTCATGTGACTGGCTAGGCATGGCTTACATGTAAATATTATTAATATTTATATAAATATTTAATTTTGTATTTTAAAAAAGAGCAACTTTTACCCAAAATCAGGCAAAGCAGGCAGGCAGATTGTGTTGCTCACAGAAACAGATTCATTCAGAGATCGATCTATCTGCCATTGGCTAGCTCAGTCTGTCACATAAAATTTGCTTGCAAGCAAACTCACAACATTAACTCACAACACACCAAGCATGTAAATATTGATTTTTTTTTTTAATTAAAAAAAGAGTAATTTTTCCCCAAAATCAGGCAAAACAGGCAGATTGAGTTGCTCACAGAATCATTCAGTGATCTATCTACCTGCCATCGGTTAGCTCCCGAAGATCTAAAGATGAGCTAGAAAGCAAGAAGTCCAACCATTTCCTGCTTCCTAGCTAATCTAAATCTCCTGGCACAGCAGAACAGATGATAGTTGGAAAAAGGAAAAATAACAATTTAGCAGGCAAGTTTACCGGGTAAGGAGTGAGTGGGCAGGGAGGGTTCCTGTGGGTGGTGCAGCCTTGTGTTTCTGCATCCTGGATTAATTGCTTTCTGGGGAGGTGCTCTGGGGGTGAGATTTCTCTGCGGCCCACCAAAATTTTCTCACGGCCCACCAGTGGGCGTGGCCCGCCGGTTGGCGACCGCTGCTCTGGATGGTGTCTGGAACTTATAGGAGAGAATATTTTTATTTCATTTATTTTTATTTTATTTGGTTTGTCAATCGCTTACAAGATAATAGGTATAAGTAAAAACATAGTTATGAATACATAGATACATATAAGAAAAATAAAAAACAATAGGACAGGGACGGTAGGCACCTTGGTGCGCTTATGCACGCCCCCTGCAGACCTCTTAGGAAGGGGATGAGGTCAATAGTAGACAGTCTAAGGTTAAAGTTTTTGGGGTTTGGGGAAGAAACCTCAGAGTCAGGTAGAGTGTTTCAGACATTGACCCCTCTGTTGCTGAAATTGTATTTCCTGCAATCAAGTTTGTATTTGTATTTGTAACTCAGGGTTGAACTGTGGGGTCCCTGGTGCTTGGTTGTTTTTTGCAGATGTTTCATGACTCCACTAGGTAACATCAGTGCTAGAAGGGAGACGTATTTGCAGAATGGAAGAGGAAGAGGAACAACAAAAAACAATAATAGCAACAACAAAACAAGCAGGGATGCAAATACTGAATCTTTAGTCCAGGCTCAACCACTTTGATTAGTTTAACAGAGTTGGAAGGAAGAGAATAGAACAGAACAGAACAGAACAGAACAGAACAGAACAGAATAGAATAGAATAGAATAGAATAGAATAGAATTCTTTATTTGCCAAATGTGGTTGGGCACACAAGGAATTTGTCTTGGTGCAAATGCTCTCAGAGTACATAAAAGAAAAGATTCATTCGTCAAGAATCATCAGGTACAGCACTTAATGATAGTCATAGGGTAAAATAAGCAATCAAATCATACTAGGAAACAGTCAATATAGATCGTAAAGATACAAGCAACAAAGTTACAGTCATACAATCACAAGTGGGAGGGGAGGGGTGATAAGGAGTGATGAGAAGATTTATAGTAATAGTAATGCAGACTTTGTAAATAGTTGGACAGTGTTGAGGGAATTATTTGTTAGCAGAGTGATGGCATTGGGGAAAAAACTCCTTGTGTCTAGTTGTTCTGCTGTGCAGTGCTTTATAGCTTCATTTTGAGGGTAGGAGTTGGTAGGATGACTATAATCATGAGGATGGGCAAGACAACAATGACTGGGATCCCTGGTGATCTCTGTGCTTGATTGTTTTCTTGCAGACATTTCATTACCCAGCTAAGTAACATCATCAGTGCCAGAATGCTGGAATTTTTGTATGGTGTCTGGGCAGGAAAATAAATTTCATGCACCTGCATTCCAATGTCTGTTCTTTTCAGATCCAACCCAGGTCTTAAATGTGAGGCTTGTCTCCTTTCAGTTTCTCGAGCTTGTTCCTCCCACCCCCATGCTCAAAGCAGCACCTCTCCCCCATCCTCAATTCTGTCCACTTCCTGCAGAGTCGATTCTATCTTCTCGTTGCCCACAACATTCTGTCCTTCGGAGGAGCCCAAATAGAGCCCTGATTGTTTTAGCATGGCACTGCAGCTGTGTCCATGGCTTATTTTGGTTTGGGAGTTATAAAAAGTAAATGTTTTGTCAATCTATCATCCTGAAGGAACCAGTCTGGAGACTTGTTAGCTCGGCTTATTTTTGTTTGGTTTCATTTAAGAGCACACATTCATCAAGGCTCAGCCATCTCCGCCAGACTTATAAAGTCATTGTATCCCAGTTTATTTAGATATGTCTGGCCTGTTATTTGGAGAAGAGGATGAAAAAAGCTGTCCAGCTTCGGAGAGGATGTTGATCTATGGAACAAGAGATGCAAGTTTGCGAGAGGAAAAAACTTGGGCAAGCAAATAGTGGAGAGGAAGAAAAAAAAAAACAGAGGGGCTGAGCAGGTAACTGTTGGCCTACTGTATGTAGAAGCGGCTTGGTTGAAGTCTGTAAGAAGTCAGAGTGATGTTGAGTTGACCAGATTTAAGATTAAGGTAAAGGTAAAGGTTCCCCTCACACATACATGTTAGTCATTTCCGGCTCTAGGGGGCGGTGCTCATCTCCGTTACAAAGCCGAAGAGCCAGCGCTGCCCGAAGACGTCTCCATGGTCATGTGGCCAGCAAGACGAAACACCGAAGGTGCGCAGAATGCTGTTCCCTTCCCACCAAAGGTGGTCCTTGTTTTTCTACTTGCATTTTTTTTACATGCTTTCGAACTGCTAGGTTGGCAGAAACCGGGACAAGGAATGGGAGCTCACTCTGTTACATGGTGCTAGGGATTCGAACTGCCGAACTGCCAACCTTTCTGATCGACAAGCACAGCGTCTTAGCCACTGAGCCATCTTTTAGATTTAAGATTAGACTAACGTTAATCATATTTGAATGCCAGTCATGTGTTTAAAGCACTTTGAATGCATCTGTAGGAAGAACGAAGGAGGAGGAGGAAGAATAGAGGAGGAGGAAGAGGAGGAAAATTTATAGAACTGGCTAAAGACCTATACAATCCATCTTCTGCATGGAGTCCATTTAAACAAGTCCTAGTAGCTCCAAGTTATGTTCCCCAGCTGCTCCTTACAAGGTGTTTTCAGAGCTAGTTATGGTTATCAAGACCACTAGTCATTAGCAGCTTTAATATACATTCATTAATTAACTAATTAATTCATCACATTTCTCTACTACCCATCTCACCTAAGTGATTCCATAAATTCTCTTGAATGAATTGGAGAATGGCATGTGTTGAAAAGTAAGTCACCATTTGGTTCCTCCAGTCATTCCATTTTTCAGCTTGGATGAGATGAAGCAGATTCCCCAAATTGGACAAGAAAAAAAGGGGTGGTCCCCAGGTACGCTTGGAAGACCCAAGGGAGAAAATCAATGTTTTTATCCCTTTTGTAGTCATGGGTTGCATGTAGAACTCCTCATGACAATCTTGGTGAGTTCATTTAAGATGACTAAAGTCGAAAGCAGTGGTCTCCAAACTTGGCAACTTTAAGACTTGTGGACTTCAACTCCCAGAGTTCTCCAGCCAGCTGGCTGGAGAAGTCTGGGAGTTGAAGTTCACAAGTCTTAAAGTTGCCGAGTTTGGAGACCTCTGGCCAAAAGTCCATCCTGGTTTTATGATTAGATGGAGATCTGAACAGGAACTTTCTCTTCCTAACGAATCATTTAATCTCTATCTTTACACTAACTTTTTTTTGAAACAGGAAGATGATTGTTGTTGTGTTTCTTTCATGAGGCCACCCCAATTCTTTAATGATTCTGAGCTAGAGATAAGGTCCCCATGTTTTTTAAAAAATTGTTTTCATTGAAGGTTGACTAAAGTCAACAACTGCAATGGCGCAGTGGTTAGAATGCAGTATTGCAGGCTATTTCTGCTGATAGAATAGAATAGAATAGAATTCTTTATTGGCCAAGTGTGATTGGACACACAAGGAATTTGTCTTGGTGCAAATTCTCCCAGTGTATACATAAAAGAAAAGATACATTCATCAAGAGTCAAGAATTACAATGCTTAATAATAGTCATAGAGTACAATAGGCAATCAAATCATATTAGGAGAAGATCAATACAAATCATAAGGATACAAGCGACAAAGTTACAGTCATGTGGGAGGAGATGGGTGCTAAAAATGATGAGATTAATAATAATAGTAATGCAGACTTAGTAAACAGTTGGACAGTGTTGAGGGAATTATTTATTTAGCAGAGTGATGGCATTCCAGAAAAACTGTCCTTGTGTCTAGTTGTTCTGGTGTGCAGTGCTCTATAGCGGCATTTTGAGGGTAAGAATTGAAACAGTTTATGTCCAGAATGTGAGAAGTCTGTAAATATTTTCACAGCCCTCTTTTTGACTCGTGATCACTGGCTGCTAGCAGTTTGGCAGTTCTAATCTCACCAGGCTCAAGGTTGACTCAACCTTCCATCCTTCCAAGGTGGGTAAAATGAGGACATAGATTGTTGGGAGCAATCTGCTGAGTCTGTATGCTTAGAGAGGGGTTATAAAGCACTGTAAAGCAGTATATAAATCTAAGTGCTACTGCTATCTTCCTTCCTTCCTTCCCTTCACAGTGGTTAGAATGCAGTATTGCAGGCTAATTCCGCCAACTGCCAGGAGTTCGATCCTGACCGGCTCAAGGTTGACTCTCTCCTTCCATCCTTCTGGGGTCAGTAAACTGAACATCCAGATTGTTGGGGGGCAAGAGGCTGACTGTAAAATCGCTTAGAGAGGGCTGTAAAAGCACTGTAAGGCAGTATATAAGTCTAATATTATTTTAATTTATTATTGCTCTAGTGAAGCTTCCAGCACCAGGTTCCAACATCTCCTTTCACTGCCATCTACATCAGGTGTAAGAGATAGATCTGAAGTTTCTTCTTAGGTTCAAACATCAGATAGCAGCGAGGGACCTGGAAGATGGTCCTCAAAGACCAACTGTCACAAATGGTTCCTTCCAAATGACTCTGTAGGAAAAGATGCTCTTTGTGTCTCGGTGGCGTGCCTTCCTCCACAACCAGAATGGAATCAGCCAAGTGCTCCATCATGTCACAAGCTCCTTTGATTCTTATCTCAAAGGCAGACACCCAGACAGCCAGTGGTGTGATGCTAATGTAGCCTCTGGCAGCCTTTGCCAAGTATTGATTAAGCATCCGATTTGCTTCTCTCGATAATAGGCCATCAGACAAAGCCAATAAGTGAGAAGAACACAAGCCTGTCACAATCATTCGATGTGACAGTGGAGCCAATGGAGAGGAGAAGTGCCAGGATTGGATGATACGGAAGTGGAGGGGGCCATGAGAGCTGGGGAGGAAGGAAATCTGTCTTAGCAACAGTAGAAAACACTTTCTCCATGTCCCCCCACAAACACCCCATTATCCTTCCCTTCCAGTGTCCTCAGCTCGGTTAGACTGGGAAATGCCTGAGAAGATTACTCAATATTTTGAGCTGGAGTGTACCGTTTCCACCCAGTTAGGAAATTCATAAGCGATGAAGATGAGTTTGCGGGTTCCTTCCATCAGCCTTTAGAACAATGTTGAGTGTAAGAGGAGAAAGGATTTGCCATTTGATCTTCAGATGGAGGAAATGGCTCTTGCTTTAATCATTCCTTTGGGGGCCACTCTGATTGCAAGAATTAAACAGGGGCACAGTAATGGTTAAGGGATCAGGCTAGAAAATGGGAGGCTGGGAGTTCTAGTCCTGCCTCAGGCATGAAGTTGGCTTGGCCCAATCACTCTTTCTCAGGTCTAGAAAGGAGGCAATAGCAAACAGATAGACAAATAGACAGACTTTTCTCACCATTGTCTGTAGGTAATTAGAATAGAGCTGGAAGGGACCTTGGAGGTCTTCTAGTTCAACCCCTTGCTCACCAGGAGACCCTATACCATTTCAAACAAGTGGCTGTCCAGTCTCTTTTTAAAAACCTCCAATGTTAGAGCACCCATAACTTCTAGAGACAAGCCATTCCACTGGTTAATTGTCCTCACTGTTAGGAAGTTTCTCCTCAATTCCAGGTTGCTTCTCTCCTTGATCAGTTTCCATCCATTGTTTCTTGTCCTGCCTTCAGGGGCTTTGGAAAATAAGTTGACTCCCTCTTCTTTGTGGCAGCCCCTCAAATATTGGAATACAGCTATTATAGTACAAATGAAGATGTGTAGATACAAATGAAGATTGAAGCAGACTTTAGTTAGTGGAGCTGGTATGTGACTATTTCTATAAAATCTGTAGATCATTATAGCCAACCAGTTTTCAAAAACATTGAAGACCTTAGGAAGTTGTGATAGGAATACTAGAGGAATTTTTTAGATCATTTATTGGTTTCACGATATCGTTTTCCAACGGCTTCCTCCAGGACTCACTGTATAAATGGGGCATAGTATCCTCCCCTCATTGTGATTGTGGGATCCCATGTCAAACTATAGATCCCATCATAACCAGTGGTGGGATTCAAAATTTTTTACTACCAGTTCTGTGGGCATGGCTTGTTGGGCATGGTGTAGCTTGGTGGGAGTGGCAGGGGAAGGATATACTGTAAAATCTCCATTCCCTCCCCACTCCTGGGGGAAGGATACTGCAAAATCCCCCTTCCCTCCCCATCCCCTAACCTGCTTTCCAGCTCTGTTCTCCTGTGCAGGGCAACCAAAGGAGACCCAGCCGATCATCTGGGACTCAGGAGGCGGAGAATAGATGGGGGCAGGGCCAGTCAGAGGTGGGATTTGCTGGCTCTCCGAACTCCTCCAAATTTTTGCTACGGGTTCTCCAGAACTGGTCAGAACCTGCTGAATATCACCTCTGGTCATAACTGGTTGTAAGCTGAGGTCACCTGTTCAATATCAGATTTTTTCCCAATAAATATGCTGCACTTCAATGATTAGATGGCCTCAATATCGGTATCTGAATATCAATGCTTTTAACATTCATATTTTATTATGTTTTTAATCTTGGGGAAATGTTAATATATATTGTCTGAGATGTCATATGCTAAATAAATAATTTCAAGATTTATTAGAAAAAAGTAGACTGCATCTATCCAATTTCATCTTAGAAGATTTCAAATATTGGGCCCTTGGGAAAAATTCAGGAAAAATACTTTCTCAATTTTCGTTCCAGGTGATTTTTATATCCTCTGTGTCAAAGAGTATCAGTGGATCTCAGTCCATTTCAGATCATGCTCAGTCCTGGGTCAGAATTAGGCCGAATCTTTATATGGTTTAATGAAAAATAGTTTAATGAAAAGAAGGACAAGGGGTGACATGATAGTAGTCTTCCAATATCTCGGGGCTGCCCCAAAGGAGAGGGAGTCAAACTATTCTTCAAAGGAACTGAAGGCAGGAGAAGAAGCAATGGGTGGAAACTCATCAAGGAGAGAAGCAACCTAGAACTAAGAAGAAATTTCCTGACAGTTAGATCAGTTAACCAGTGGAACAACTTGCTTCCAGAGCAGAGGTGGTATTCAGCTGGTTCTGACCAGTTCTGGAGAACCGGTAGCGGAAATTTTGAGTAGTTTGGAGAAGGTGCAAATACCACCTCTGACTAGCAATTTTATCGTATCCTTCCCCTGCCACGCCCACCAAGCCATGCCCACAGAACCGGTAGTAAAAAAAAAAATAGGAATCCCACCACTGGGTCAAATGCCTTTCCCACCCACGAGCATTCTCCGCCTTTCATAATGCATAAAGACTCAAGTTGTTCTGTGTTTTCATGTAATCTCCAATCCAAACTCTGGCCACATGGATATTCGCTCGGCAAACCCAAGGGACCTTTACACCCACATCCAAAGCTTACCTAGGATCGCTGTTCTAACTCAGGCTAGCTGAATCCTACAGCATGCTTAATACATTGACCATGGGGAATATCTCGAAAAAGAGCATCGTGGAACATTTGCTTTCATTTGTTGTAATTATTCTGAAGCTTTGATGATTACTTTTACATTCTTGGTCCCAGATGAGATGAGATTCCCAGACGGAATTCCCTTGGAGGATGGATTAAAGTAGGCGAAATGGTAACAAATGAGATGTGTTATTTTCTGTTCAGTCATGAGGCCATTTTAATACCCAGCATGGTTGATAGAAAATTCCTCTTTTAGAATATATAAAACTATCAGGGTCTCCAATAAAGTTGGTCTCCGATTACAGCTTTTGGTGTAAAGGAATGTTTACTGGTTTTAGGAGGGGAAAGAAACCATAAAGGATCTAGCGATACCTTAAAGGCTATACATGCATTCTTGCGAGAGCCCACCTTCCGCTTTGTCAGAAAAACAGAATATAGGTTGGTACTTTCTGAGCTTAGTGGTTTCCTTGCAGATGTTTCATTACCAAACTTGGTAACATCATCAGTGCTACTGATGTTGATGAGAAGTGTCAAACCACCAAGCTCAGAGAGCACCAGAGATCTCAGACTTCAATCCTGAGCTAAAAATATTCTCTTTTATCAGTATAGAACATAGTCCTGGAAAAAGGGTATTATATAGGTAGTCCTTAACTTTCAACCAATTGATTAGTGTCCATTAAGAGTTACCGCAGATTCCCCCAAATGCAGCTTTGCAACCAGCATTTACTTCCTGCTTGGGGGTAAAAACTGCTCCACAGCAAATGATAGGTTTACATAACGATCACAGCATTTGCTTAATGACTGCAACATTCACTTGTTTTGCTTCATGAACGCTGTTGAAAAGATAGTAAAATCAGGTCTGGTTTACAATCATCCCAGTGTCAACCCTGAAGCTTCATTTTGAAGCTTCAGTGTTACCACACTGGTGCTGAGCAATAGAGAGGGGGAGGAATAGAGATAGCTGAGTTTTTGTAGCCAAAACAAAATACTTTCTCCTGGGAACCAAGGACATTCCCACAGGTGGCTGAAGAGGGGAGGAGTGAAGTTACCAGGCAACCAGATGGCACCTTGATTGGACTGTATGACTGATTATTTGGGGAATTGAGAAAACTTTTACTTTTAATTAGGTGAAAATTGCGGGAATATTCAGAGTCGGTTTTCATCAGCCTGTGCCAATATGATATATCCAGTAAAACTATTCTTTGAGGAATCTACCTGCCTCAGAGTTCTGTATTACTTGAAACCCTGACGCCCAACTTACGACTTATGACGCCCAACTTATTGTGAGACTCAATTATAGTCATAACTTGAGGACTTTCCCCTGAGTAGATGAGCTAGTATGTATGACCAGAAGTGCATTTCCAGGGAACTACCTGGATTTAGCAACTCTGTTGTTTCTTGAAAGGCCTTTACACCATCCAGGCCATATCCTTCACCTCACTGAGGCTGAAGTGCGACACCTTACAACCTTTTGGCCTCTTCCAGCCTTTGCAGAAGTTGCAAGAAATGTTCTCAGAAGTAAAGCAAGACAATGCTGAAGCAGAACACTACCGTATCCCCTCTGTATTCAGAAGAGAGGGAGGCAATTGCTCTTGGAAGGGATGCTTCCTGGAGAAAATTTATTTATTATTTATTTACTTTATTACATTTATGGAGCTGCTCAACTCAGTCAGCTCTGGGCAGCTTACAATAAAAGCAATCTTCCTTTAAAAAAAAAAGCAGTAAGTTGGCCAAACTATTATTTTTTTAATGGAAACCAGAAAGAACATGCTCTGGTTTTGCAAAGCATCCACTAAACACAACACCTCATCCTAACGTCTGGTGGGAGAGGGAGAGCGAGCCAGTTCTTCAAGGGTCACTTAAAAGATGGTAGGAATTGGGGCAACATGAATGTCTGGGAGATAGCATTCCACAGCGCAGGAAAGGTCCTTTGATTCTTCTAGAAGTTTTGTGCTGCCTCTTAATTGTACTTACTATGTATGTAGCTATTGCAGTGTTTGGGAGAGGAGGAGGAGGAGGGGGAGGGGGGGGGGGAGGAGGGGGGGGGGGAGGAGGAGGAGGAGGAGGAGGAGGAGGAGGGCAGAAATGAATGAAAAGTTGCAGTATGTATGCTCTATGTGAAGGCAGCTAGGTCTCAAACCTGTGAGAAATGGAGTTGAATCTTCTGGTGAAATCTAACTCACCCATATTGTGGAGAAATTATTTTGGGTAGTTTCTTTTTTTTTCCTTTTTATTTTTGCAGACAATAAACCTGTTAATCCTTAAGGCTGAAAGACTGTTTTGTTGGACATTATAACGCACCTGTCCTTCTGTTCCATTGTTAGATGTTTCGCAACAGACCTGAGATGGATAGATGCAAAAAGATGTCCTACTTTCCCTGGGCCCCAATCAAGACACTTGTTGCCTCACAACCAGTTTCCAGCACATGTAAGTAATCTAGTGATATCTGTCAGGATTCTGGCAGTTACCTCCATTTAAATCATGAGTCTTGAGCCAAGCTAAACAGTGGAACAACTTGCCTCCAGCAATTGAGGATGCTCTAACACTGGAAGTTTTTAAGAAGAAGTTGGACAACCATTTGTCTGAAGTAGTGTAGGGTTTCCTGCTTTGGCAGGGGGTTGGACTAGAAGATCTCCAAGGTCCCTTCCAATTCTGTTTCTATTCTATTCAGTTCTATTTTATTCTATTTTAAATGAGGTGCCAAAACAGCATTCATCTTGACATGAATGAGGTCCAGTGAAGTGCTCTCTCTGAAGAGCGCAATCCAGGCGCTATACTTGGATCAGACTTGAAACAAGTCTTCCATCTCTTTACTGCACTGGAAATGAACTTCTGGTCATACATACTAGCTCATCTTTTCAGGCAAAGGATGTGGTTACCCCCTTCTGTTCTGTAGAATTGCAATTTACGCACCATGCTTTGTGCATAAGTTGATTCAAAGTAGTGCTTTGTAGACGTCTTTGTCAAGAATGGATGCCTATAAATCATTGCATAATTCCGGGGCCTCTTGTGTAGGTTGTCTTGGGTCAACAATGGCATCTAAGAATAGATTGGAATATACAAAACCAGATGTTTTTTTTTAAAGTATATTTTTGTAGGTTAAGGCATATAATATATATGTTTGTTGTCTGCAAGATAGAGCTAAAAGACTTCCTTAAGTCAGGAAAGTTGCAAATGAAATAAAAGTAGAGATATTGGCAGTCTTCAAATGTGTTGAATGACACGAAACCAATGGAATCGTGATTAATATTTACATAGAAAGAATGTACCCTGATTTCTACATTCCTTGTCCCCTACGAGCCACTGAGTCACAATTCATAAACTAATTTCCTTTCCTTCCCATCAGAAGGGAAAGTGGCTGTTGCTGGATGGGAAAGGGAGCAAGGGATTGTGAGAGTGACTGGGAAATTGTCAGAATGTTGAAAATGAAAATCACATGACTGCAGAAGCAGCCCAGCTATATATTCGCAGCAGCCAGTAGCACTGAAGTAGCCATAACTTTCCCAAATATTCCCTCGAGGGTCTAAGATTTTGGATGCATTCCATAATTTAACGTATTTGAGGTACCTTAGTTCAAAAACCATTGTATTTTGGCTCCAGGAGTCATTTTTCGAAACATTTGGAAGACATTATACTGATTGTATATACAACCTCCATCCAGTAGATGGCAATGTTCAATATCCTTATGGTTTAGCTCCTCTCCTCTCCTTTTTTTCCTGCAGAAATTCCTAAAAAGTGCTACCTATGAAATTTCTTGTAGGGTGGGAAGAACGCAACTTACATGAAAATAGTGCTTTCATAAAATAGATAAATTCCCAAATTTCCCCCCCCCCCCCATTTTTTTTTTTTGGGGGGGGGGGGAATTACAACTATTTTTTTTTTTTAATAAAATAGAAAATAGTGTTGAAAGAGTTGATGATGTATATTTGTCAATGTAAAATCTTGGAGTGGAAATGGAATGTTGAATTGCAATGAACACCAAAGAAATCACCAAACCAGGAATAAGCAAGGACCAGAAGCAAAGGGATTAATGTTTAGATCAAGCTAGCTCAGCACTTCTCAAATTTGGCCACTTTACAATGAGTGGACTTCAGCTCCCCAAATTCCATGCTGGCTGAGGAATTCTGGGAGTTGAAGTCCACACATTTTTAAGTGGCCTAGATCAGGGAGTCTCCAACCTTGGCAAGGAATTCTGGGAGTTGAAGTCCACAAGTCTTAAAGTTGCCAAGGTTGGAGACCCCTGGTCTAGATCAATAGTGAAGAGCTGTGCAACAGTCTTCCAATCGAAGAGAGTGAGACATAGATGCTTACTTTCTTCCAAGCTTGAAGTTGATGTTCTACCAGGCTTCCTCTGAATTTGAAATATTGGACCCGTCATGCTCCTGAAATATTTCTATCTGTATCTAATGCCTAAAATACCTGTTCTTTCACACAGGTATTAATTTATACACACAGAGAACGTACTAGCCCTCCTAAAAGTGCTTGTAGGGTGTGTTTCAAGAGCCTCCACTTTGCAGCCGCTTCTGTCAGATCAAGGCAAAGGAACCTCCATTGTCCTTTTTTACATTTTGAAAATGGAACAAAAGAATAAATGGGATCCTTGTCTCCAACCCATGGCAGATTTTTTTCCCCCTTCTTCCCCTTCCCTGTCCCTCTCCCTCTCTCGCTTTCACACGGAATGAGCTGCAGGTGTTTTACTCCAAACACAAAAGTTAACAAGGCTAGAGGTGTTGGCCAACAGCCAGAAGAAGAAAATTGCCCAGAAGAGTAAGATGAGAAAATGACCAGAATTGTCCCATGCTGAGTTTTTGTACCTTTGTGACTCCCCCAAACGAATGCATCGGTCAGTAATCAAAGGTTTGCAAAGTCCTTTGGCTTCTTGGCCTCTGAATCAGAATTCAAAGACCATCTGCCAGGATGTTGTTGTCCTTTGAAAGCTATCAACCATATCCTGATCTCAGTTACGCCACTGTAAGCCCGTAACTTTGTTCCGGAGAGAATCAAAAGGAGTTAGTTGGGCTGTGCATCAGGACAACCAACTGATGAAAATCTAAATTTGTACCCCCCCACCCATTTCCTGCAAGCATATGTTTCTCTTGCCAGAGTAATATTGGTGGCCCATTTTCCCCCTTTTCAGCCATGTTGTCATGGTGATTTTCTTCCCTTCTCTGGAGCTGGTACGAAATCTCTGGATTATTGTCTCCACATTTATCTGCCCATCTCAATCAAAGTCGGAGTTCAATGAAAGTGCGAGACACAAAGACAAGGCGGTGTGGTTACTGATCTCGGCCTTCTGCTCTCATTCTCTTTGGATGCCAAAGTCTTCCTTGCCAAGCCCATCCTCAGATGTCCCAATAAAAACCATGCTTTGTCTAGCACTTGCAATGTTGACAACAAGGGAGTGGGGAAAAGGGTGGGCTGCCTCTCTTTATTGCTTTGAAAACAAGGCTGGCTTATGGGGGGGAAATGTGTATTACTGAACAAGTAAAACAAGGGATTTTGCAAGAAAAGCAGGCAAGCGCTTTTGAGGATGCCGAGCAAGGAAGGAAGTTTTCTTGAACAAACACAGCGGAACCTCTGCACTTAGGTGACAGGTCTAACTGTCACACAGTGGGAACTAAAATTAGGAGAAGCCTGCTCATACAGGTCATGCTGGATTACAGAGATAGGCAGACGGAGAATCAAAGTAAAAGTGAGTCTGGGGAAGGAAGTCATGGCTATTCACTCTGGGTTGCTTTGAAGTATGGCAGTCTACTCAAGGGGAATCTACTTCAGCACAAGTAAACCCTACCCATCAAGTCCAGCTGGAGGCAAAATGTAATTTATTTGGTGATCCAAGAAGCACAGCTCATAGGAAAGAACTGTAGTAGGGTAGTAAGCACTTCCTTCCTCAGAAAAAGGTCTTTGGTTCAACCTGAAGCATAGTTTGATTGATTGATTTTAAAACATTTCTATGGCCATCCATCTTTTAGACAACTGTGGGCAGCTCCTGGGTTGAACCAAGAAAGACTCCTGGTTGAAACTGTAAAGGATTCAACTTTGGAAATTATTGAAGTCCAATTTATGGAGAAGCTAGGTTGAGTAAGGTAGGCAGCAGGAGTGGGATTCAAATTTTTAACAACTGGTTCTGTGGGCATGGCTTAGGTGGTGGGTGTAGCTTGGTGGTCATGTTAATGGCTGGGCGTGGCCAACTCAGTATCACTCACATTGAGGCATGCATCTCCTCACCTGGCCTCTGTGGGGATGCTGCCACAGTCGTAAGTGTGAAAAAGGATCGTAAGTCACTTTTTTCAGTGCCATTGTAACTTGGAATGGTCCCTCCACACAAGCAAAGTACCAGCAAAGGAGGGGAAAAAAACTCCAGAGAAGTTCCAGAGACAGAAAGTCTAGTCCTGCCAATGAGAGTTAATGTAATGAGAGTTAATGGAGAGGCAGTTTCTGTAAGCAACACCAGAATGTTTCCTTCCTGCCTTCCTTACAGGATTAGCCCAGTAATTTCTTCTAACAACCGGTTTTCCGAACTACTTGGAATGTTAGCAACCGGTTCTAGAGAATAGGTGTGAACTGGTAGAATCCCACCCCTGGTAGGCAGTCCTAAGCGACGCAGAATATTGATTTAACTCAATGCTAAGTACAGAGGGGAAAAAAAGCATTTAGGCCAACAACTCTTCTGAGAAGTAATCCAGTTCATTTAGAAGATACATATTACTTGACTGGTATTAAAGCAAAAAATGCTTCATTGCCACCAAGTTGAAATCTGAATCTAGTTTTCCCAATTTATAATATTCAAAACTTTGAAAGTACAGTATTCATGTGTTATAGGTATCAAGGCATTTTCAAGCTGAAGCTGAAATATTTTGGTCACTAAATGAGAAGAGAGGATTCCTTGGAAAAGGCCCCGGTGTTGGGAAAGATGGAAGGCAAAAGGAGAAGGAGATGGCAGAGGAGGAGATAGATAGTATCATCAATGCAATGAACATAATAGAATAGCAGAGTTGGAAGGGACCTTGGAGATCTTCTAGTCCAATCCTCTGCTCCTATATCATTCCAGACAGGTGGAATTGATTAGTTTCCATCCGTTGCTTCTTGTCTTGCTTTCAGGTGCTTTGGAAAATAAATTGACCCCCTCTTCTTTGTAGTAGCCCCTCCAATACTGGAAGACTGCTGTCATGTCATGCCTCGTCCTTTTTTTCTCTAGACTAGCCATGCCTGGTTCCTGCAACTGTTCTTCATATGTTCCTCTCCCTAAAGCCTCTAGTAGCCCTTTAATCATCTTAGTTGCTCTACTAGGGGTGAGAGGCTTTAGCATCTGAAGGTTCAAGGTTGTGAAGGGTTTTTTTTTAGAAGGGGGAGGGTGCGTTATGTCATATTATCGATAGCTTCTCAAAAGCCACTTTCTCTTCTGTATGTGTGCACCAGAGAAAGGGGCCTCACATTTCCTTCCATCAAGGGAATGTAAGCAGATCTTGGCCACAGAATTCTTTGCTCAGCAATTTTGGGCTTGTTTTCATTGGCCAGCCCTGAAAGCCATTTGGGATGCTGTACCTTTGCCAAGAGAAAGGCTCTGTGGAGGTTGATTCTGCAGGAGAGAGGCGGGGCATGGGTGGAAGTGGGGACATCTAATTGGACCTGAGGAAAGCCAGGCTCCGAGATTGTTCAAACAGTTTACAGGCTGGGCAAAAGGGAGCATTCAGGGATGGGCAGTTCCTTTTCCCAAAGGGCCATATGAGAAACTGGGATGGCTGTGGAGGGCTGAACCGATAGGGTTGTGAAGGTACAGAGGGACAGAGGCATGCAAATTGAAAAATAAAGCAGTTGCCTTCAAAATAAAAGCAATACAGTTGTATTGCGTGTACGGCATATACTGGGGTGTCAAACTCAAGGCCCAGGGGGCAGATTTGGCCCATGGGGTGCTTAGATCTGCCCTGCAGATTCTGTCAGCTTCATCTGTATTTAATTTGGTTAGGCTGGATTCTACTGCACATATGCTATGCCATAGCACCCAAAAAAATCCCAACAGAATCCATCATATGTGCAGTAGAATCCAGCCTAACCAAATTAAATACAGATGAAGCTGACAGAATAAGACACCAGGTTACTCACATCTTATGCACAACGAAACCACCCAAAAATAATTTGCAGAAAGATGAATTCAGAGCGTTACAAACCCTGAAAAATGATAATAATATCATAATACTCCCAGCAGACAAAGGAAATGCCACAGTAGTAATGGACAGAAAAGACTATGAAACAAAACTGACAGACCTACTCCAAGACTCCACATACAAACCTATAAATACAGACCCAACCACCTATCTAGAAAAATCAACCAAGAAGAAAATTATAACCAGCCACATAAGCAAAGAAATCCAACAGACGATCATCCCAAGAGAAAAATCTTCTAGATGCCCCAAATTATACGGCCTCCCAAAAATACACCAAGAAGGCATACCTCTCAGACCCATAGTCAGCTCCATAGGAGCACCATTACAAAACCTAGCTAAACACTTAGCAAAACAACTACAGCCCCATGCTGAAACCGCAGCTTCATATGTAAAAAACTCATACCACTTCTCAGAAATGATCAAAGATCTACACGTGGAACAAGAAGATCTGCTTGTAAGTTTCAACGTGGTTTCACTATTCACTCAAGTCCCGATAAAAGAAACTCTTGAAATCATCAAAAATAAATACCAACCAGCTAAAGACCTCATGGAACTAACAGAACACTGCCTAACCAACACATATTTCATATACAAAGGACAAAGATACAAGTAAATTGAAGGAGCCCCTATGGGATCACTACTGTCACCCGTCATTGCAAACCTGTTCATGGAAGAATTCGAATCCAGAGCCCTGGCTAATGCCACCTACAAACCCAAACTATGGCTAAGATACATCGATGACACATTTGTGATTTGGCCCCATGGAAAAGAAAACCTAAACAATTTCCTAACACACCTAAACAACACACACCCCAAAATCAAGTTCACCATGGAAACGGAAATAAACAAACAACTACCATTCCTAGATGTACTAATCTACAAAAGAACAGATGGCACACTGGGACACACCATATACCAAAAGAAAACACACACCAACCGCTACCTCAATGCCCAATCCCACCACCACCCAGCACAGATAAATTCCGTGGCTAAAACACTAATTACCAGAACCAAACGCCTGGCAGATAAGACACATATAAAGACTGAACTATGCACCCTGACTGAAGTATTGACAGCCAATGGCTTCCACAAAAACAAAATCACCAGCTTGATCCACAAAAACACACCAAGACATAACAGAGACCTAGAAGATCAACAGATCCATGGAACAGCTGTCCTGCCCTACATAAGAGGTACCACAGATAAAATCAGTAAGATACTACACAGGCATCACATCAAGACTGCCTTCAAAACAGACAAAAAAATAGCAGCCATCCTGAGGAACCCCAAAGACAAAATTGACCTAGAAAACCAAGGCATATACGAAGTTCCCTGTACATCACGCCCGGCCACATACATTGAACAGACCAATAGAAGAATAAGTACCCGCCTGGATGAACACAAAAATGCAGTCAACAAGCTGGAACACACCTCCTCACTAGTCCAACACATGAAAACCACAGGTCACAGCATCAATTTCAATGGCACTAAAACCCTGGCCACTATAGAAAACCCCAACCACAGGATCATCAGAGAAGCCATAGAGATTGAAAAAAGACCTGACAGCATGAATAGAAGAGATGATTCCAGCAGACTGTCAATCATTTGGAAGCCTGCACTCTCAAATAGAAAGATCTCCACGCCACAAGCCAGGCAAACACCTGAGCACAAACAGACTCCCTCTGATGTCTCCAGCTCAAACACCCCCTCACCAGGCACCCAGATGAAACCTAGCTTCCTAATAGATAACAGCCGTCCTTTCACGCGAAGCCAAGCTGCACTGAAAGCCTCCAACACAGGAACAGAGGGTTGCCAGCCAATCAAAGCCACAAAACAGACAGAAGAAACCAGAAACACCAATCAATCAAACTCCAAGTCCAATAAACACAGACCTAGACTCCCAACCAATCAGGATAGGCCAGCCTCAAATTTAAAACCAAAGGCTGTGAGACCCACATCCATACAGAAGCCTGATGATGGCAGATGAACAATGACGTGGGATAATACCCGAAGGAAGCTGAACAGCATACACACACACACACACACACACACACACACACACACACACACACATTTCAATTATTTTGTTTCCCTTTTTGGTGAATCAAGCTACCCGCATCAGTTATAATGATTTATTTAAGAAGAACAACAGCAAATCATTTAAAAAGAAAGCCATCTCAGTAAGTAACAATTTTATATAACAAATTCTGGATGAGAAATAAATTTCCGCCCTTTTGTGCTAATGTTTCAGTTTAAAAATGAAAATAGACCCTCTTTGTTGAATTGTAGCCCATCTTACATTGTTAATGAATCAGATTATCGGAGTAAACCTCAGTAAAGCCCTAACTGTAAAAAGATTATTTATCATGAAATCCCAATAAGGTTTGGTGGGGTTGTGCCATCGTCACCCACATTAACAATATGAAGGCTGTGTATTTTTATAAATATATCTTCATATTTTCCTGGTGCATTTAAAATAAGATTTATGTATATTTCTCCCCCCCCTCCCCACCTCAGGATCAACATAATGATCTCCATTATTCCTTCGAGGCAATTAAAATTGGAACTTTGACATTTAAGATATTATTCTCCCCCTTCATTAAACAATTATAAATACTAGCAATAATGAGCAAATTTGCGCTATTCATTCTCCTGCGAAGTAAACCATTCAGGTTAATAATCAGAGCTGTTGAGGCTCACCTTTTAATCAAAGGATTGACTGCTTTAAAGACAACCGGAAGCTGCTGGTTTGCTTACAGATGATGGATAATTATGAAAGTCTGGGCCAACCTAAACACCAATGGACAGTTGAGAAGACTTAATGGTTGGGCTAAAGGAACATTCCCCCATAACTTGATCTGTTTTCCTTCTGCCTATTTCATGGGTCCCCAGGCTGAAGAATTCTGGGAGTTGAAGTCCACAAGCCTTAAAGTTGCCAAGTTTGGAGACCTCTGGCCTATCTAGAGGCAGAGGGTTTTCCAAATTCAATGTAATCTGTGATGGAGTGACATTTCTGAGCTCTACATTGGGCCATTTCCCCAAGAAATTTGATCATTCCAGAGGGCCGTTCAAACCTGTGATGACCCGGGGCGTGGCACAAAGGCAACACAGTCAAATAAACAATCATCCCTTTATTATCTCCAACTTTTCTCCCAATGTCCAGGTTACCTTCAGTTGGAGAAAAACTCTCCCAGGAACAGCCTTTAACTGTAGAAAATTCAGTCCAAAACAAGGTACATGTACAGATTGTAACTAAAAGTCCAAACAAACCAAGCTGAAGTAATTAGCTTGATAGGGCAGGAGAAGGAATTTCAGACTTGAAAGTATGGCAAAACTCACACAGTTGGGAAAACACCAGGAACACAGATTAGTCACAATGATACAAGACAACTTCACATTTGCTCCCAACACAGATTAGCCACAATGATACAAGACAACTTCACATTTGCTCCCAATAACTTGCTGTGCGCAACTTCCTCTTTTATATACTGTGTTCCCAGCTGCAGCGAATGAAGGGAATCAGGGCCCTTTCCTCCCCCACAAGCCATGCAACTCACATTGCTCCCTTCTCTATTCCTCCCTGCATACCCAAGGATGAAGAGGGGGTGGGCCTGGGTCTTCCTCTGAACTTCCTCTCCCTTGTTCTACCTCTCCCCTGTTCTGCCCAGCTGGACTTTGCCTTTCCCCAGTTTCCTCCGCAGCCAACAGAGCCACACTCTCACTCCCTGTCAGCTGTTCTGCTTCCCCCTCCAAATCAGATTCCAACACGGGCACAACAAAACCAGTCCAATTTAAGTGACTCATAATTCATTTGATCTATGGATTTGGGCAGGATGAATTTTCTCCACGGGGCTAAATAATAACAATTAAGTTGTCCTTGTGGTACTGAATGGCTTTTACCGCCCTGAAAAACCCAGCATGTTTTCTCAGCCATTGGAGTGAAAGCTGGGCTGTAGGTTTTAACACAGGTAATCCTTGACTTACAACAGTTCTTTAGGGACCATTTGAAGTTACAGTGGCATTGGAAAAAAGGTTCTTATGACCATTTTTCACACTTAACATTGCAGGATTCCCCATGATCATTTGATCAAAATTCAAATACTTCACATTTATGACGGTTGCAGTGTCCCTTTTGTGACCTTCTGGCAAGCAATGGGGAAACCAAGGTTCACTTAACAGCCATGTTACTAACTTAATAGCTGTGGTGATTCACTGAAGAGAAAAGTTGTAAAATGGGGCAAAGCTCACTTAAGAAATGTCTCACTTAGCAATAGAAATGTTGGGCTCCATTGTGGTCATAAGCTGAGGACTACCTATAATACAAAGACTTCCCCATCTGGTACTGTATCTTGTTTAACGTCACTTGAAAAAAATAAGAACTAACTTAGCTACACTTGGCTTTTTTTTTTTTTTTTGCAGTTAATTTTGCAAACTGCTCTTTGACTTGGCTTCTTAAATACCAAGCATTTATTTTAGTCCCTCCTCCTCAAATTGCAGTAGTTCTAAAAAAACCACAAACTTGTGGATGCTATCCCTGTTAGGTCCTTCACATGACCAGGCAGAAAGCAGCTTCTTTCAGAACATAATCTTCTTTTCAGCAGTGAAAAGGGACACCAAACTCTTGTGTTTGGAAGTAACCTGAGATTGCTTCTCGTTGGGCTCATTCCTGGATGCACAGCACCAGGAAAGAGTTGGAATTATTTTTGTTTCCCTCCTAGCAAGAAATTGGGTATGGCTAGTCTAGCGAAAAGAAGGACTAGGGGTGACATGATAGCAGTATTGTATTTTTTGAGGGGCTGCCACAAAAGAAGATGTGGTCAACCTATTCTCCAAAGCACCAGGTGGCAAGAGAAGAAACTATGGATAGATACTAATCAAGGAGAGAAGCAACCTAGAACTAAGCAGACATTTCCTGACAATTATAACAATGAATCAGTGGAATGACTTACCTTCAGAAATTGTTGGTGCTCCAACACTGGAGGTGTTTAAGAAGAGACCAGAGAACAATTTGTCTGAAATGGTGTAGGATTTCCTGCTTGAGCAGGAGTTGGATTAGAAGACCTTCAAGGTCCCTCCCAATTCTGTTATTCTGTTAGAGAAAGACTAGGGGTGACATGATAGAAGTCTTCCAAGATCTGAGGGGCTGCCAGAAAGAAGAGGGAATCAATCTATTCCCCAAAATCCTGAAATCAGAACAAGAAGCCAAGGGTGGAAACTAATTAAGGAGAGAAGGAACCTAGAAAACTAATCAAGGAGAAATTTCCTGAAAATTAGAACAATTAATCAGTGGAACAACTTGGCACCAGAAGTTGTGGGTGCTCCATCACTGGAGGTTTTTAAGAAGAGATTGGACAACCACTTGTCTGGAATGATATTAGGTTTCCTGCCTGAGCAGGAGGTTGAAACAGAAGACCTCCAACTCTATTATTCTACATTACGTTCTATCTCTATGATCCAACTGCCTCTTGCAAGCCAATTGTCAGCCCTGGAATCATTTTGGAAATGTTCACAGCAAAACCAGTGTCTGCTGTTGAAGCATAAGGGGGGACATAGAAATAATTGGGGGGGAATTAGCCAAAATAACATTCTTTCCCATGGGAGCCAAGGAAGTCCCTACCAGGTGTTTGAAAGGCAAGGGCCAAAGGCAGCTGAAGGAGGACTGTGACCTGATTGGACCATGTGATGGACATGTGACCTGGGGGCAAGACCTTGATTTGGGTGAGGAAAACCTCAGGTCCTTCAGGGTGAGATTTTTACCAGCTGTGCCTATATGGCTGTGATGGCAAACCTATGACACATGTGCCCGGAAGTGGCACGCAGAGCCATCCCTCCGGGCATGCCAGCTGTTGCCCATTGATCTTCCAGGTTCTGGTGTGCACATGCTCATTGGCCAGCTGGTCTTCACGCATGCATGAATGCCAGAACTGGAAGTTCAGCTTCCCGGCATGCACATGTGCACTGGGGAGCTGCTTTTCCAGTTTTGTTCTGACCCACGCCCTTTTCTGACAAATCAAACACAATCCAAAAGAAACAAAAACCTTGTAATGCTTTTACAAAATAATTAACTGTGATAAGCACAAACCTTGCCAAATTGTGCAAGACTTGTCAAAAGATAACAGACAAGAAATAATGTGCAATACAAGAATCTTCAAGTACAAACTCAGGATACCGGAATGTCCACGAGGCTGGAGTTTCAAAACATCTTTGCCTTCTGCAAAGAAGGTTAGTTTCACAGCTGGCTTTTATCTTCTTGAAGGAGGGGCTATTATCTTGCAGCCTTACTCCCAAGTCACCCATACTGTGTAACTGTTCTTTCCTCCGAGCAATCCTGCGCTCACGCATACTTAGCACAGGCTCCTTGGGAACCTCCTCATCGCTGCTGCCAGCCCCCACCATCTCTGAAGGCAGCAGTCCACTCCCTGATGGTCCTGGCCCTCATCTGAGCCATCGCTCTCCTCAGCCATCCTCACCTGCTGCTGGCTAACCACAACAGATTTCTGACAACCCCTGTGCACATGTGGGTCCCATTTCAGCACTCTGTGCCGAAATGGTTCACCAACACTGCTAAATGGCATTCCTAATAGATTCTTACTTTGAGGAAACACCAGGTCTCAGAGTTTTGATTTCATTGGGACTGTTACTTGGATCCCTGGCACTGTATCTACTAGATAAGAACTTCAATATGTCTGGATGTCTGTGATGCAAGGACTTGTTAGGATAATATGAAATCTCCTGATGCCACTGAATGCTATTCTGCTTATTTGCAAAAACATAGTGGAGGAAGTAACTGGATAGGCATGGACCATCTCTGGATGATTGTTATCTTTTCAGTTTTAGTTGTTCATTGTTGCAAGGAGAGAGAAAAATGTGATGGACCTGACCCTCCCCCCAAAGATCTCTCTTCTTTGATAGGAAAAGAGAGTACAGGAAACCATTTCTGGAATTTCCTCACAAATCAGTTTTGGAATTTCCAACTTTTGGGTTACAACCCCTTTGCTCAGGAACAATTGACTCCAGAGATCAGGCCAACTCTGGAGTCAACTGTTAGGAGGCCATGAAAGTGGTGCTCAGATTTTCCAAAACTGTCGTGTGATCCAGAAGTAAGATTGCAAGTTGGACATGAATATTCTTTTGAGAGCTTTGCTGTCTATTGTGGCTTGAAGGAGAGGCTTAAATCTTGATGTATTCCTCACAATTCTACTGTTCAGCCTCTTGTTCTACTATTGAAATACTGTTACTTTTAGAGAGATTTTTTTTTGGGGGGGAGGGGGGGTAACATTCAGTCAGAATATGCCCTGCTGAAGCTTAAAATCATTTCCTCATGCCTAGTATTCCAGAATGAGTAAAAACAACCAAATAAGTTTGGGACATTCACTTGGTAATCTTTTAATTTCTTTTAAGAGGATTGCCTTATGAGTGGTGGTTCAATCTTTTCTCACAGCTAAACATTATTACATCTTTTAATCTCTCTTCCCAAAGTTTATCCCTGGTCTTTCTGGTGATTCTTTTCAGAACCTGCTCCAGAACTGAGATACTGCCATTGGAGGAAGTTCTTCCTAAACAGAGGAAAGTGAAAATTATTGCTTACTGTGATTCATAAAATACATTTTTAAAAAATGTGTTCAGTTTGGATACAACCCAGCTCCAAAAAAAGTCTGTTGATGTAGCCTAAAATTGCATTTGTCTTCTTATTAGCCAGATCATGCTGCTGATTTATATTTATATTTAGCTTTCAATCAACTTCTATTCCCAAGTCTTTTCTATTCTTGTGCATTTGATTGCTACCTTCTCACAGAAGAGGGTTGCACTGCTAATTTTTAAAATCCATGCTGTTATTTTCAACTTGTTTCTTTAGCCTAACAAGCATGGCCTCCACTGTTTCTTCAAAATAATAACAATAATAAGATATGTTGAGTTTACTACACCATTGTTTCTCTCGGTAGCAATGACAATTCAACTGGTTTGTACCAATATTATGGAATTCAAGACTTCCTCTGTAAAAATGAGTCCTCTGTCCATATCATTTTGACCTTTTGACCATCAGCAATCAGGGGAATGTTGATGATTCAATAGATATTGCACTTGGACATGTAAAAGCTTTTGATCATGTCCCTCCTCAAAGTTGTGAGTAAATTTGGCATGAGATAAAAGGGTAGATTCAGGTCTGGCTGTGCAATTAAAGAACAGGAGATGAAGAAACTTTTTCAACACAGGAATGCAAAAATCAGTAAGATTCTATATTAAGAAGCTGGCTGGTTTTGTTTTTTGTTTATGGTTTCATCATTAATAACCCAAAATGAAAAAAAAACTGTAACAATATGGTCAGGTTTGCTTCGGACATCAAACAATTGAGGATGGTTGGAATAGAAAGCACTGGAAGGAGTCCCATAGTGAACTCATCCAGTTAAAGGTCAGCGAAATTAAATTTGTGATTCCATGAAAGTGTGAAGTGATTCACTCACAAACAAACAAACAGATAGATGGAGGCTTCGGATATACATCAAACTCGCAATTGTTGATGATGAAAATGATCTTGGGGTCATGTTGGAGAGCAAAATGAAGAGGAACATAGCCAACGTGTGAGTCTTGTAGCTCCTACTATATGGATCCTTAGAGAAAGGATTAAAATTAAAATTACCACTATGGTAATCTCTTTATGCAAATCTATAGTGTGACATTTTTGGGAAGTGCTTCTTTACACAATTACACAATGCATGAACTACTGAATTCACTATCCTAAAATGAAATGGTTTGCACTTCTTTCATGGAAATTGAGGGGGAAAATCTCAGATGATGAGATACTCAATGGCCACCAACCAGGTTGCTTAGATACTTTCTCAAGAAAGAGCTGTCGGCCATGTGTCATCTTTATGGGCTTTGGAAAAGACACTGCCTCCATATTAATCATGTTGATACAATCATGTAATATTAATCACGTTGGTACAATGGATGAAAAGTATTACGTGAACGATAATACATCCTTGTTTAGAGAAAATGATAAAGCAACATATAGACTTAAAGCCAGAAATATTTTTGTTAAGTAGACAAAAGACAAAGTAGACATACCAGACAAATATGACAGATGTATATTTAATATTATATGTGTTGACAGCTTAGTTCTAGGTTGCTTCTCTCATTGTTTAGTTTCCATCCGTTGCGTCAACAGCACAGAGAGATTTGTTCTGTGAGAGAAGTGGTCTCTAAATTTGATAAATACATAAACACCAACATCTACCCAGAGTTGCAGATAAAATTTGACCCCAGGGCCAAAACTGTAGGGTAGGTCTACCCAATGAGCTATTTATTCTAAATGGGATCAAGGAGATGCTGAAAACTCTTTGGATTTTTGCAGTCCAGAACAGGTATACCTGCTCAAATAACTGACAGCTTAATGGTCCAATCTTAAATGTTCCTCTTCTAGGTTTCAAGTGTCATTTTCCACTTTCCCCCCTATTCCTGATGTTTCAGAATAGCTTTTTATCCATTAATATCAATCTTTTTCCAGCATAAAAGTCTGGAGAGATTCTCCATCATCCAGGTCGTGGTTGTCCCAAAGGTGATTTTTCAGGAGGCAATTGGACATTCTTGTGTTTTCTTTTGGAGATGTTTCACTTCTCATCCAAGAATTTCCTTCAGCTCTGACAGGGCAGTGGGGAATGGAAGGATTTATATTCCTTGTAGGCAGCTTCTTACTAACTATAAAGGCCCTGTCACACTGCCCAACGGATGCAAAATGTTTGTAAAAAGCACACAGCAGACGAGAAAAATGTTCCATCCGTTGTTATCCGCTTTCAAAAGGGGCAAAAATTTGCATAAACAGAGCAGATAACACAGAAAGGAATGGATGGGGGGGAGGACGCAGAGCGGATGGAAAGCGGATGCAGAATGGAAGCATCCTTTTGTATCCTCTAGGCATCCTCTAGACATCCTTAATATCCGAGATAGGTCCCCTCTGCGAACGTTTTTTCCGTTTTAAATGCTTTCTTTGCGTGCTGCATCCGCTTTCATCCTTTCTCCATCCGTGCTACTAACGCTGCGCGTCCGTTCCGCATCCGTTCCGCTTCCTCCCTGCGTCCGTTTACCGCTGGAGCGGATTCGAGTTGCGCGGAGGCGCAGCGGATGCCTAGCGGATATAGCGGATGCGTAACGGATGCAGAACGGATGTCCCCCGTATGCCTAGCAGATGCAGAACGGACGCGTTTGATACATTTTCCGCTCAAATGTTTTGAGCAGCTCAAAACCTTTTGAGCGGATGAAATGTCAGTAGACGGATACTGGACGGATAGAGAGGAAGCAAAACGGAGGCAGTGAGTACAGAACGGAAGCATCGCATTAACCAACGGATGGTAAGTGTTTTTCTCCGTTTTACATCCTCTTTCCATCCGTTGCTGCAGTGTGACAGGGGCTTAACCTTCTTGAAAGTAGCAAGTAGGTTGAATCCTCCATCTTTTCCCATTCTCTTTCCTACTCCTACCACCAGGTGGCAATGAAATGGCACCAACCTGCATACTTTGTGGCCTTCAAACCCCCTGAAAAACCACACCTTTGTGCTGAAAGTTGGGGAGAAATGCAGACATAGTTGAGAACCTATTAGCTGCCTCCTGCCCACCCTGCTTTCCCCCAATGTCTAATTTGACCAAGGTTATTTCTGTACCCATTTCAGGTGATACACAGGGACCTGTTTTTTTAGGCACTGCAATTTGCATATGCCCCAATTCAAACAGAGAAAATTTAAATGATGTTAGTAAGCATGCATTGGGTGGTAAAGGTATGTTTTGAGTTTGGAAGATATGAAGAAGTCCGGAGCAAATGATGATGATTCATAATATGAAACATTTGGTCAAAAATTCCAAAGCATCCAGGAAGTTATTAAAGGGATCAGAATGTCAGGGAAGGGGTTGTTTTAAAGAAAAGGGAAGGGAAGAACAATCCTTTCTCCCTGGAACTATTTTAAAAATCTCCAAAGAACTTAAAACACACAGGATAGTTTATTTGACATGCGAACTACTTCTAACACTCATTTTGGTCTTCTCCCTTCCTTTGTTGCAAAGCCTTAAGAAACTTGAATCCAAACAGGAAATCTGTAAAACAACAAAAAAGCCCTAGTTGAGATAATTTTTATATAGTTTACTGGTTCTTTTCTGAGAGTTTGCTGCATTGTGGTAGAACCGTGAATATTCAGGTTTAACTTGGAGCTGAACAGGCTACATATGCTACAATAGTAGAAATAGCATTGTTCTTATGGGAATAATGGCAGTCAAAAGAAGTGTATGTTTGGAACCCTTGCAGATTTCAGCAAGCTTTCAGGCTCTTTGCAAATTTTTCTACATTAAAAACAAAAAGGTAGATTTTTTTTAAACTTGATTTTGATCCCAGGTGAGACAGATCTCTGTAGATGGCTGAGCAAGAATCCAGAAATAGTTTGCTCTAGTCTTCTTTTGAAATTTTCTTTCAACTGTCCTAATTAAGCCTAAGCCTTAGGTTTGTTTGGAGTTCACCCATCCAAGTATGAACCCAACCTAACCATGTTTAGCTTTTGAGCCGAGACCAGTTCCATTCCTTGCTGAATTAGAAGGATGCAAATCAAAGATCCAATTTGATTTTGCATTTCTATTTGAATTATTAATTCAAACTGAATTTGTGATGCGTAAAAGCACGTGAGCAAAACTCCATCAAACCTTCAAAGAGAATCTGATTATTCAACTTGTAGGTTGAGATTCAAAGAGCTTTGATTGTACCAAAGTTCAATTTCAGGTTGAAATTTCATAGAACCTGGGGGGAGGAGAAAGGGTTACACCATTCAGATCCAGTTAGATCTATTTCTTCTTTGTTGCCACTAACACAGTTTAAGCTTGTAAAATTGGGGCTCTAACTTTGACTTCGGAATACCTGGAGTTGGAGGTGGGGATTCCTCTCTGCGAAAAAAGTAAAATTTCACACAATGTGGCATTTCCCACAATCAAGACTGAATCATGTGCTGACATTGTGGAGTAGGACACGTGCCTCTCTGCTTGGGTGGCCCTCAAGTCTTAGACTCAGGCAATAAAGTCTTAAGCCCTCCTGTCTTAGCCAAGTTTAATTTTTCTTAAGATTAAGTAAAAAAGAAATGGGACACTGATGCCAACTCATAAAACATTCCTATGCCTGCTTGAGTTGTTGCCATTAAAAAAAAAAAAAGGGGGGGGAGGAAGGAAATCTAGAAGAGCAGTGCAGCAGTTTGAAATAGAAAGTACTTTCCAACTCTTATCTTTAAAAGATTGTAACTAAAACGCCAGGGCTTTGGCAAATATATTTAATTGGAGAACGTGATTGATGACACCCAGCCTGTGAATCCAGTTGGTGAGACACCCAGCGGGGAGGGGGGAAACAAGGTCACAGGTGACTGTAAATTATGTATGACAGAGTTGGCTTCGTGAAGGCAGTGCCAGTATGTTGCCTCTAATAAATCCTTTGAAGTTTTTTGAAGTTTGGCTCGAGAATCATGATTCAATTAGGGCGATTTCTGGAATCCTGACAGCTGACTTGCTCGAAAGCAAAATGTCTGCCCCGGGACCATATATATATATATTTTTTACATAATTCTTCTGAGCCTCGTGGGCTTTCTTAGAAAATAAAAGAAGAGTAGATGATTGAAGCCTAGAACTTGACTTTTGTGTCCATCTAACATAGATGTTAGACTGAGCGGTGGCTCAGTGGCTAAGATGCTGAGCTTGTTGATCAGAAAGGTTGGCAGATCGGTGGTTTGAATCTCCAGCACCCGCGTAATGGAGGGAGCTCCTGTTCCTTGTCCCAGCTTCTGCCAACCTAGCAGTTTGAAAGCATGTAAAAATGCAAGTAGAAAATAGGGACCACTTTGGTGGGAAGGGAACAGCATTCCACGTGCCTTTGGCATTTAGTCATGCTGGTCAAATGACATCTTCGGACAGCGCTGGGTCTTTGGCTTTGTAGCAGAGATCAGCACCTCCCCACTAGAGCCAGAAATGACTAGCATGTATGTGTGAGGGAAACCTTTACCTTTAACCTAGAAAAAAAAGGAGTCAAGAGACGCTTAGATATACGGTATCCTGGAAGCCTCTAAAGGCTTAGAGAAAGATAAAGGAGTCTCGCCACTCACTTACAAAGAATATCTGTTTTGAAATTAGACAGGGAGGGTAAGATCCCTTCCATGTTATCGACATTCAAAACAGGCCTCTTGGAATTCAAGGTTTCCTTATCTCAATTTGGCCCAGCTGAAGGGTTATCCAACTGCAGTTCCTTTTTTCTTTTTTTTTTACAAAGTCAAAAGGCAGGAACTGGCCTGGATCAAGAAATAAGGAGTGTCCTTGGAAAAGTCATAACAGGTGCAAAGGGAGGAAACCACACTGCAAAAATCTGTGATCTAGCATTCTGACTTAGTTATCCTTGCATCATATAACACTGGCCATAAAGATGTATAAATTGGCATGCCTGCTTGAAGTTGTTACACTGGGGCAGTGTGCAAATGTTGATAGTAAATTATCACCATCCTTCTAGCCCAGGGGCCCTCAAGCTTGGCAATTTTAAGACTTGTGGACTTTAACTCCCAGAATTCCTCAGCCAGCAAAGCTTCCTGATCATTGATTCAGATACTTCCCTACACACTGTTTTTGTTTTTTTTTTCAACTAAAGCGGAATATTTGCAGCTCAGGGTTGACATGAGGGGTCCTTGGTGTTCTCTGAGCTTGGATGTTTTCTTGAAGACATTTCATGACCCAAATTAGGTAACATCGTCAGTGCTAGAAGGGTGGTATTGCAAAGAAGAGGAAGAAGTGGAGGAAGAGGAGGAGGAGATAGATAAATCAATGGATGGATGGACAGAAGATAGATAGATAGATAGATAGATAGATAGATAGATAGATAGATAGATAGATCCTTAGTGCCCTCTGAGCTTGGTTGTTTTCTTGCAGACATTTCATGACCCAAACTAGGTAACATCATCAGTGCTAGAAGGGAGTGTGGTTTATCGAGAGGAAGAGGAGGAGGGGGGACTATGGAATCCTTGATGCTCTCTGAGCTTGGTTGTTTTCTTGTAGACGTTTCATGACCCAAACTAGGGAACATCATCAATGGTCCTGATGATGTTCCCTAATTTGGGTCATGAAATGTCTGCAAGAAAACGAGCAAACTCAGAGAGCATCAAGAACCCTTTACACTGTTGCTGTTGTTGTTGTTTTGGCTGGGTTTTGCAACTCTTCCACTGCATCTCAGAAGGGCTTTATCTGGCGTGTGATGCAGATCTCTCTTGAGGGGTCCTTGGGCTGGACCTGCAACACTTGAGCCGTTGTGTTGTTCAAGGGTGAAGTGGAGGATTTAGGTTGAGCCAACAGAGTTGCTGTTGACTCCCTCGTCTGAGCAGGCAGTTCCTAGCAACTTGAAAACACCCCCATGTATTTGTGCAGATGATGGATTAGCTGCCATTATTTGCCGAGAAGATTATAAAGAGGAGAGGAAATGTCACGGGCACAGATAAATGGGCATGTCAATATTTGGGGCCAAGGCTGGAAGAAAGGAGGAAAGTGATTCCGAATGACCTTAGATCAAATGAAAGTTGTCCCCACCCCTTTTGCAAGCTACCAATGCAGCTGTCGACAGTCTGAATGCTGGAGGGGTGAACTGTGGTTGCTAAGACATCCCAAGTTGGTAGATTTGGCTTCCCTTTTTTAATTCAATAAGGTTATCGGCACTTATAGCCTCCTTTAAGCTCTCGCCAGTAAAGGAATTCCTGGGTCAGTTACAAGGCTCAAGAAGTAGACTGTTTGCAAATACTGAAGTGCACACAGCACAGAAGATTTCAATAGCAATGCATTTTCCCTCCTGAACCCACGGGGTTGACCTTATCCGAAGAGGCACTGCCTTTTAAACGAGGCATTTCATTCTCCATTGTTTCTTCTTCTTTAAGCAGCTCAGAATATTTATTTATTTATTTATTTTGGTAAAGCTGGGAACATTGAGCAATACGTCTTTGCCCTACAAAGGTGATCCTTAGCTCACAATTTGGCCCTAAAATCCAACCACATATCCAATTCAGTTTAGTTTACTTTATTGTCATTGCACCTCGTACAACAAGATTAAATACCATCTTGAGTGTACCTTATGACTACGAAAATAAACACAAACCATCATCTTTCACATTCTGTGCAATTGAATTGAAAACCCCTGATACTGCAAAATAATATTGCACTATACAGTAGAATTCAATAGATTTACTGTCCTGGGATAAAAGCTGGATTTCAGCCTATTTGTCCTTGTTTTTATTATCTTTTACTGTCTGCCAATGTGGTAATAGTTAAAAAAAAAAGGGTGGATCATTGAGAATGTTTTGAACTTTCTTAAGGCAGCAGGAGCTATAAAGCTCTTCTAAAGAGGGGAGAGGGCAACCCAGGATCCTCTGGGCAATGATGTTCACCCTCTGGAGTGCTTTCCTATCTGCCCCTGTGCAATTGGCAAACCATACAGAGGTGCAGTAAGTTAAGATACTCTCTGCGGTGCAGCGGTAGAAGGTCACCAGCAGTTTCTCATTCAGTTGTTGTTTCCTGAGAAGCCTCAGGTAGTATAATCTCTGCTGGGTCCTTTTGACCGGGGCTGCAATGTGAGCACCTCAGGTCAGGTCCTCTTTGATGGTAACACCCAGAAACTTAAAACTGGCCACTTGCTCCCCTCAGTCTCCATGGATAAGCAAGGGCTGGATGTCTGATCTGTTCCTTCTATAGTCCACTATAAGCTCCTTGGTCTTATTGGTGTTGAGGACCAAGTTATTGTTTCACACCACAAAAGCAATCAGTCCACCTAATCTCAATAGGCCGCCCCTCCCCCCCCCCCCCCCCCGGAGATGAGTCCCACCACTGGTGTATCATCTGCAAATTTAGTGGTAGTATTACTAGCATGAGTGGGAATGCAGTCATGCACATAAAGATTAGAGTAAGGGACTCAACATGCAACCCTGTGGTGTACCAGTGTTAAGAATAAGGGCTGAAGAGGTATGATTACCTAATTTGACCTTCTATGAGCAGCCAGACAGGAAATCCGTAATTCAAAGGCAGATTGAATAAGAAAGTCCAAGGTCCAGAAGTTTAGACACGAGTCTATTGAATCATATCCCAGAATTGAATGATAGCATTTCTATTTTCTTAGCTCAGACTGCTCTTTCATGATGCTTTTATTATGACCTTTAAAGGCATATTTCAGAATATGAGGCAAAATTCTAACCACACTCCTGATCCTAAAGGTTGGGACAACTCAATCTGACTTACTCAATGGCATCTGGGCTAAACTTTTTTGCAGTAGAATTTGGCTCAGGATTTCTCACCAATCAGTTTTCCATCAAGGCTGTGATAATCTAACATTGCACCTCCTTTTCCCTCCTACCAGATGAAGGGGAACCCAGTGCAGCTCTCTTTCTGGTGAATATTATGAGTATGAAAATATAATATCACGGAGGAAAGCAAAGTGGACTATCCTGTTTTCAACCCAGCCTCCTGTAAGGTGAGAAGAATCAGATCTACACGTGGAATCCAGGTAAGAAGGTTTAATGGTCATCCCTATAGACAGCAATCTACTCAACTAATGCACTAAATTTGTGCTAGATAAGAATCAACAGAATTCAAGAGGGGTTGGACTTAGATTGTTTGCAGGAATGTAATGATTCTAGGCTGAGTGCTCACCTGACTCCACCCCCAAGCTTTGCCTGGTCTTCTATGCTTCCTTACTTTCAAGTGATCAAGTGAGTCATTGCTGAATCTCCTCCTTCTTCTCACCCAAGAAAATCCTAGCAATAGTGTGTACTAACAGCCCACAGGTACTCTACAGTGAGATTAGAATTCCAGGTCAAGCCTGTTGCTCCATCCCATGACATTCCGTGCAGAAAAGTAAAAGACAGTACAGAATACAGAATAACAAAGTTGGAAGGGACCTTGGAGGTCATCTAGTCCAAACCCCTGCCCAAAGCAGGAGACCTACACCATTTCTGACAAGAGATATTGTTCGAACCATGCAATGTTATCAAGTACATGGAGGACCATTGAATATCTATCAGCTGTCTGAAATTCTACCAGCTGTCTGAAATGACACAGCTTGTCCTACGCATAACTACACTTCCTGAGAGAGAATTAAATCCCTGTAACAGGTCTCAAACAGAATGTGTTGGCGGGACTGCCAAATTCCCTTTAGCATAGAAAGCACCACAAATTACCTTGATTTTTTTTTCTTTTCTTTTCTTAGACTTATCTCAAACCTGGCCATTCTTTGAGTTCATTAAACTGGCAAGGTAAACTCAGATCATTTTATCAAAGCAAACAACAGCTTTGCTGTTGTCCATGCCAGGAATGGATGAGTTAGAACATCCTCATGAAAGCTTGCTTTCAAACAGATTGCTAGGCAGAGGTGGACCAGGAGTTGTAGCCCCAATTTGAGGACACACCTGTAGAAGGCTAAAGACCAGCAATCTGCTTGGACGAGCAATCTCTTGGCACAATTCCAGCATTGCCAAGCAAGTCATCTTGAAAACTGGCTTTAAGTTAGAACCATTTGTTGCTGTCTCAGGAGATCATTATCTTTTTTTTGCCTTCTGTTTTTGCACCCCGTGAGGTTGACCTGCTCTATTAAGAATTTCAACTTTTTATATCAGAACTGAAGTACAGCAACTTCATGCTCTGGGCCATTGGCTTCAATGGGAAATAATATGGGAACAAGTGACACTCACATATTGATACTATTCTTTCTATGGGTTTATTGTGTTATATTTTATTGTTTTGTTATTTGTATTTTCTTGGTTTGCGTTCAGTGCAATACAATGTGATGCAGTGGAAGTGGCATGGAAAGGCTGTCAAATGAGTAATTGTTGCCTAGGACTTTAATCTTTAAAAACTCTTCTTGATTCCTTATTTGGTTAATTAGAAATGTCTCTCAATGATTTTCTCATACATACATGAGCCCAAACTCCTTCCCTAACTCTCTCCCTCCCTCCCTTCCTTCCTCCCTCCCTCCCTTCATGGCCGAATACTACTTTCCATCTATGTGGGGTTCCAAGAAGAATTCTCTTAACATTGCTTGTCACAAGTTTTGTCTTGGGACTTTTCTAATTCTCCTTGATTTGACCCTACCTTTTGTCATCTGTGGGGCCCCTGGCACTAGAATGGAACGGGGTTTGTGAGAAGGAGGAGGAAGAGGAGGAGGAGGAGGACCAAGGAGTCCTTGATGCTATCTAAGCTTGGTTATTTTCTTGAAGACATTTCATTGTCAAACTAGCATCATTAGTGCTAGAATGGAATGGGGCTTGTGGAGAGAAGGAGGAAGACTATGGGGTCCTTGGTGCTTTCTGAACTTGGTTGCTTTTCTTGTAGATGTTTCATTGCCAGACTAGGTAATCTCATCAGTGCATTTTTCTTTGCATGCAAAAGAAGTAAAGGAACTTCTCCCCTGGCTTTAAAGTTGAACCCATCCACCCATTTTTGGCAACAGGTTGCTTTCATAAACATCTACTGGCATGAGATTTTATTATTTTCTCCCTTAAACAAAAACAAAAAAAAATTGAATCATTTTTGACCTTCTTCCCATATGAGTCAAGCATGGCTCCTGGGTTAATCACCCGGTTTACTCTATATAACATTTTTCTTCTTCTTCTTCAGGAAATGATTCAGGCCAGAGGGCTGGGGTTTTTTTTTTCATCTCCCTTTCCATTCTCTGCCCTTTTTCCCCAGGAAGAAAGCAAGAAAAGGGTTTGGGTTTTCCCTTCTCCCTGTGGATTTCATTTATCAACCTTGTCTAGGACGCCTGAGTCATCACTTGCACTTCACTTTGCAGCAATGTGACCACATGCAGCGAGTGTTGGGAGAGGCACAACTGAAGAGACAAATGTCTGTGCCCAGTTGGGGGACCAAGAAGGGAAACTGGGAGTGTTGCTACTTAACCTCAGCTGGGTGAGTGCCAACACTGTCATTTCCTCAGAAGGAAGAAGGGAAAGAGAAAGGACTACTATGGAGAGGTAATCAGAATGGAAGCTGGAAGGGACCTTGGAGGCCTTCTAACTCAACCTCTGCTCAAGCAGGAGACCCTAGAGTATTTCAGACAAGTGGCAGTCCAGTGTCTTCTTAAAAACCTCCAGTGATGGAGCATCCACAAGTTCCATTCCTTTGATTTATTGCTCTCACTATCAGGAAATTTCTCCTTATTTCTAGATGCATCTTATTTCTCTTTTATTAGTTTCCATCCACTGTTTCTAGTGTTGCCTTCTGGTGCTTTGGAAAATGACCTCCTCTTCTTTGTGGCAGCCCCTAAAATACTGGAAGACTGCTATCACGTTACTCCTAGATCCTCAGATATTCTCTTCTCATAGTTTTCTGAACTACGGATATCCCGGTTCGTGGCTTTACTTTGGGTGTGAAAAGCCATGGAGTTCACATTGAAAAGGAAAGCAACTGGGATTTGTGATGGGACCTATTTTTTGGGTCTGCCCCAGCCACTCAAAAGCACCCGAAAAGCAGTAGAACAAGGCTATCCAAACATGGCACCTTTAACACTTGTGGACTTCAACTCCCAGAATTCCTCAGCCAGCCATGGAGCACTGATTTTGTTAGAAAATATTAGATACATCTTTAAATAATACAGCATCCAACTTTCCCAGCTTTTTTCCAATTGAACATTAAAGGTAGGTTGATTAAGACACCAGAGTAGAAACTAGGAGACTGTGAGTTCTAGTCCTGCCTTAGCCATGAAAGCCAACTGGATGACTTTGGGCCAATCACCAGGAAACTGAATTCTAGTCCTGCCCTAGGCACGAAAGCTTGATGAGTTTGGGCCAATCAATAGGAGACAATGAATTCTAGTTGCTCCTTTGGAACAAAAGCCAGCTGGGTGACTTTCAACGAAGCACCAGGAGATGGGGAATTCTAGTTCTTCTGTAGGCATGAAAGCCAGCTGGGTGACTTTGGACCAATCCCTCTCTCTCTGCCCAGTTCACCTCACAGGACTGTTGTTGTGGGGAAAATAGAAGGAAGAAACTGTATTAGATATGTTCATCGCCTTGGGTTCTTTATAATGGATAATCCATATCATGGATACTTCCTGGATGCTTGACACCTAAGAATAAAAGTGAGATTAAAAAGACATAAATGTGAACGCATAAATGCATGAGCAGAGGCTCCCCTAGAGAAGAGTGACACCTTTCAATCACGTCTGTGAGCTGCAAGCTCCTTGATAAGGCTTGTGTTGTAGCCCCTTTGCTTTGACAAGTCTTATGAGAAAGCCCCACACCCACTTCGTTCATGCTAACTAACTGTTTCACGCAGTCAGGTTCCGTGTTATGAATGAGCAGGAACATGTTTTGGCTTGCCGATCAATTCACAAATTTGTTGCTTGCTCATTGGGTGGGGGGAGTAGATCTTTCTCCTCCACCCTACCCCAAAATGGGGAGCAACATTGATGATGACAGATAGTGATTGCAACCATATTCTTTGAAAGTGAAAGCTGGGAGGATTGGGGAAGGAGGAGAAACTGCGTGCACTGTTCCTTTAAAGTCCCAGCAAAGTTTTCTTCAGTCTTTGGATGCCGTCAGTGAGTCATGCCTGCCTTTCAGCAAATGTGGCAGGAAGTGAAACCACAGCTGGTTCTGGAACAAATTTTGAGGCAGCTGAATTGAGGACTCAGTCGGTTTTCAAGCACGCCAGTTCTTTTAAAGCGCCATTTACATCTTGGAGAACGGGTTAATGAATTAATTAATCGGGTGAATGTCAGCATTCCAAAGAACAACCTCCACATTAAAAGCCTCCGAGACTGACATCTTCTCAAAGATCCATTTTATTAGAGTCATGTCTGACCAAAAAAAACCTTGAATCTGAGATTTCTGGGTTTTCCCTTAGCCCAAAGAGAACCCAAAATGCAACCCCTGCACCCAATAGTTCATCCTGTCGTCCAATCATTGCTTTGTTCCAACTGGAGACTATCCCCAGGCACTCCCCTCCAGGCAGAGGTGGTATTCAGCCGGTTCTGACCGGTTCGGGAGAACTGGTAGTGGAAATTTGGAATAGTTACGAGAACCGGCAAATACCGTCTCTGACTGGCCCCGCCCCAACTATTCTCCGCCTTCTGAGTCCCAGCTGATTGGCTGGGTCTTCTTTGGTTGCCCTGCACAGGAGAACGGAGGTTAGTGGGGTGGGAAGGGAATGGGGATTTTACAGTAACCTTCCAGGCTCTCTGGAAGCTGGAAACAGGCCCATTTTTGGCCTTCCTGAACTTCCAGGAGGCCGGTTTTTGACCCACCCTGAGCCTCTGCGCATGCTCTGACTTACCTGCATTCAAAATGGGCCATGTGGGGACTCCTGGGAGGAGAGACGAGGGGCAGGGTGGGCAGAGCCAGCCAGGAATGGGATTTGGGGTTTCTCCGAATTGCATAGAATCTTAGCTAGGAGCTCTCCTGAACCCCTATGAACACCCAGCAGCCCACTCTTGGATCTATCCCAAAGGATAGAGTAGAGTGGAGTAGAGTAGAGTAGAGTGGAGTGGAGTGGAGTGGAGTGGAGTGGAGTGGAGTGGAGTGGAATAGAAAATAGAATAGAAAGAATATAATAGAATAAAATAGAAGAGAAGAGAATAGGAAATAGAAGAGAAGAGAAGAGAAAATAGAAGAGA
>BLBF01000059.1:4420285-4437444 GCA_015471245.1 Laticauda colubrina | reverse complement strand
ATCTATCTATCTATCTATCTATCTATCTATCTATCTATCTATCTATCCATCCATCCATCCATCCATCCATCCATCCATCCATCCATCCATCTATCTATCTATCTATCTATCTATCTATCTATCATCTATCAAGAGACTGACAGAGACAGAGAGACATATATATACCGATTCCAATTTTGCATTCAAGAGATGGAAAGCATAACATTGCCATATAATTTGGAAGCTCGCTTTCTCTCTCCCCCTCTCCCTCCCCCTCTCCCTCCAGCTACACACATAAATACACATGTACACTTTACACACATACGTATGTCTATTCCAAATTAAAGCAACCTATTTCAACACATTTGATTCCTTTTCCCTCCTGTTCCCTCTCTCTGAAAACAAAACAAAAAACAAAAAAACAAAAAAAACAACCCACTTCTCTGAACATCTCTTCCTCCCTCCCTCTCCCTCTCCCTCTCCCTCTCCCAACTTGCTAAGTTTGAAAGATGATACAGATAACAATTTGCTTTGCCCGTTGAGGCATTAAAAGCCAGGATTACTGCAAAGCATCGGTGTTCCTGTGCCGCAGCAGAGCGTGATCAGAATGCAAGATGGGATTTCTGTATCAGCAGTGAGTGAGAGAGGCGAAGGCAGGGTGCTGGCATTCAGAGTTTTCTGCAAGTCTCCTTAGCAACTTGTCTGACATCTTTTTAAAAATGTTGGCAAGGGCAGAGGGGGTTGTGTCCCTGTGTATGTGTGTGTGTGTGATTGTGGGTCTGTGTCTGTGGGTCTGTATGTGCGCGCACATCCCTAAGGCCGTCCCCCAAATTTCTCATGCAATAAAAACATGCCTTTCCATTTTTTTTTTAAAAAAAAGAATAGTTTTATTTTCCACCAAATCCTTGTGTCCCGATGTGCAATGAGTGGATTTAATTTGTTGGGGTGGGTGGGTGGGCAGAGGTGTTTCTCCCCCACAACCCTTTGGAAATGGGTGTGTGTGCTTTTCCTGCAGAGAAAGCCCCAGGCAACTGGGTTTTCCCCAGTTTCTTCCCAATTTGGCACAGATATTTCCCCACCTATTCCCACCCCCTTTTTTTTATTCACTTCCCCTCCTTGAGGTGCTGAAACATTAGCAAAAGCCTCTTGTTTGTTAAACAATTTGGAAGGCGTTTGGTTGGCAGGGTTTTGCTTCTTTTAATTATTATTTTTAGACCAGAACCAGTAAAACAAAAGAAAAAAAGCTTCGGGTGCCCGAAATCTTTTTCTTTCTTCCTTTCTTTCTTCCCTCCCCCAAAACCCTCCTGGGTTTTTTTTCTCCCTCCTTTTCTATCCCTCCCACAGTTTTCTTTCTTTCTCTATTTTTTTAAACTTGACAACTGAAGAATAAACTCCTTTGGGAGGAGTGGCGATGAAGGTACGTTGTATTTTGTGGGGGGGGAGAGGGAGGAATAAGAGAGAGAAGAAAGGAAGTTAATATGGATGGGTGGGTGGGTAGGAGGGGGTGTCAAAATCTGAATTTGGCATAGGAAATCAGAGACTGTAGTTGCCTTGGAATAACTCAAGGAAGAGAATTTCTGTTGGGTACAGTAGCCTTAAGAAATTGTTGCTGGGTATTTGGGAAACGCTGAACTCCAAGGGGGCCGTGGGCCGCAGAGCGAATAGGAGAGGTGTATATATATTTATACACATATTCACACACACATATATATATATACATATATACATATATACATATATACATATATATATATATATATATATATATATATATATATATATATATATGTATATACACACATACATACATACACACACACACATACATGCACACATATATATAGAAAACAAGCCTGGGTGTTTTGTTTTGTTTTATTTTTGTTTCTTTTTTTCTCCTTTTCAAAAAAAACCCTCTTTTTTTGCTTTTTTGGAAGGACTTGTGGAGTTGGCTGCCATTCAAACAGATGTTCCTTGTCTTCGCAGAGTTAAGCGGGGTTTTGTATTGGAGCAAAAAAATAAAAAAATAAAAGAAAATAAATGTAAGAAAACAGGGCAGGAGAGCAGTGGAGTTTTGGAAAGGTGGGTGAGGGCTACTAATGTGTGTTGAGAGAGAGAGAGAAAGAAAGAGAGACAAAGAGAGAGAGAGAGAAAGAGAGACAAAGAGAGAGAAGTGTGGTTTTTGTGTGTGTCTGTCTCTGTGTGCTTCTTTCCACATCAGAATCAATTTTTCTCTGAAAAGCTGATCATTGGGTTACTTTCGTGGCTCTTGACAAAATGGAGAGGAAAAGAATCTTCCTTTTTAAGGTTGTGCTTTATGTATGTGTGTGTGTGTATGTATGTATTCATGTCTTTGTGTGCATGTATGTATAGGTGTCTATGTGTCTGTATGTATGTGTGCACATATATACTCACATGCAAACACACACACACACACACACAAATAGAAAGATTTTCTGTTCGAAATCCTCTTAAAGACTCCTGGTAAGTGAATGTTGGTTGTGGGCTACACGGCGGGATCTTTTACTTTTATTTCTTTTTATCACTTTGGATTTTTTTTTGTTTGGTCATATTGAAAATCTCTTTTGGTGGGCTGTCCCATAAGCTCCCACTCTTGCTACCATGGCCACAAAAGTCTGAAGGCCTTTTTTTGCCAGTTTCTTAGAGAAAATTTATTCTTTACATGGCAGAAATTCAATGAAATGTGAATGATCTCTATTTATATCTATTTAACTTCTATATATCTATCATCTGGTCATCTACCTATCCATCCATCCAGTCATCTGTCTATCTGTCCTATCTGTCTGTCTGTCTGTCTGTCTGTCTGTCTGTCTGTCTGTCTGTCTCTCTATCTATCTATCTATCCATCCATCCACCCATCCACTCACCCATCCATCTGTCTGTCTGTCTGTCTGTCTGTCTATCTATTCATTCATCTAGTCATCTGTCTTTCTGTCTGTCCATCCATCCATCCAGTCATTTATCTGTTCATCTATCTGTCTGTCTGTCAGTCTGTCAATCAATCTATCTATCTATCTATCTATCTATCTATCTATCTATCTATCTATCTATCTATCTATCTATCTATCCATCCATCTGTTTGTCTATCCATATCTATCTATATCTGTCTGTCTAGGTCTATCTATGTCTGTCTATTTGTATCTCCATTCATCCATCCATATCCTATCCATGTCTATTTCACTCTGCCCACCCTCTGCATATAGCCAGTTAAGTATCCGAAGTAGCATGATTTCAAATTAGATATTGACAAGTGTTACAATGGGGGATTGAGGGAGGGACCCCACAAACTGAAATAATATAACAACTGATCAATATTGCAACCACATTTTTTTCTCTTTAGATTTTGCATTTCATGCTTCCTGTCTACATAATCTAGTCAACTTCGTTTAAAACAAAGTGAACAAAAACTACCACCCTCCCTTCATTTTTTTTAAAAAAATATTAATTCCAGTTGGAACATCCATGCTATGGACTAAGTCATTTCTTTTCATCTTCCAGTTTTTTTAAAAAAAGATTGTTGGATTAATTAGGCTTCATTGAAATGTAAGATATATTGTTTTTGGCAGGATAACATTACTTGCTTGGTAAACTCTGATCTACAGTATAGAGTTCTAATTATTATGTGGATAAGCAAAATAGTGTGCTTAGAAATAAACAGTATTTACAATAGTATATTACTAATAATGAAAGGTATTAACTAGTTCAATATAGTTAAGCATTCTATATATTTTTCTATAGCTTACTATATATAAATGATCCAAACCATTTAGAAAAAGTAAAATTCTCATGAAGGTCACCCATTGTTAGATCATTCTTCCATGTCTCCTCAATGAATGTGTTTTTTAAAAAATCCCACATTATTTGCTAGGTAATTCTCTAAACCACCCTTATCAGTTACATTGTTGCATTTAAAAAAGCAATAGTAAAGCTCATAATTATTATTGTTATGATTTTTAATGAGAGTAGAAAAAAGCATAAGAACGTGATTGCATTTGAACCAGTTTCCATTTCTATTCTGAATTTTAACACTGATTTGGCCATTAACTCTCCTCCCAGAAGCAAATATAGAGGTCAGAACATCAAAAGTGTTTGGAAAAAGAAAGGAAAGGAAGGAGAAAGAAAGAAAAAAAGCAGGGAAAGAGGGAAGAAAGAAAGAAAGAAAGAAAGAGAAAGAAGGAAAGAAAGAAAGAAAGAAAGAAAGAAAGAAAGAAAGAAAGAAAGAAAGAAAGAAAGAAAGAAAGAAAGAAAGAAAGAAAGAAACCATTCTTTTGGTTTCAAGCTTTCATGTCCTTGTTATGGGAAATGTGAACATGAAAATGAGGTCTTTAAAGTTACCTCCCACGTAGAATCATTTACATAACTATGGTGGTGAATAAATTCAGACATTTTAATTCCACCTGCTACTGGACTAGTGTCTTGGACTGGTCATTTCATAAGAAGAAGAACAAAGTCAGGATTTTAAGCATGAGAAAAATACATAACTCCAACCCTTTTCTAGATATAATTTTATTTCTCTAAAGATGATTACCAAAGTCACATCTATCATCTATATCTATCTATTATCTGTCTGTCTGTCCATATATCCATCTATCCACCCACCCATCTATACATTCATCCATCCGTCTGTCTGTCTCCTACTGTATCTACTCAGTCATCTATTTATCTCTCTCAGGGGTCCTCTGAGCTTGGTTGTTTCCTTGTAGACGTTTCATTACCAAACTAGGTAACATCACCAGTGCTAGTCATTATGGATGATGTTACCTAGTTTGGGTAATGAAATAGCTGCAGGAAAATAACCAAGCTCAAAGAGCAGCAAGGACCCTACATTTCAACCCTGAACTACAAATATACACCTTCATTTCTCTCTCTCTACTTTCCCTTCTCTCTCTCTCTTTCTCTCTCTCTCTCCCCCTCCATCTATCGAGATTTTTATTTGCCACCCCCTGTTAGCAGCTGTGTGGTCTTAGTGGTTGCAAAAGAAACAATAAACCGAGAGGCAAAATCAGCAAACTTGGCAAGAGAGTAGCTTGGGCTGGCAGTTAAGCGTCCAGCTGGGGCATAGAGGGAATAGCTTTCTCTAAGGATCTCCGCTGAGGGTTTCTTTCTCCTCCCTCTTATGCGTGTGTGATTTTTTTTTAACAATCTCAGCAGCTGGAGCAGTTATTCCTCCATCCGTGTGAAGAGTCAAAAAGTTAAGAGTGGAGAATTCAGGCACTAATATGGAGCAAGGTAACGTTTCTCTCTCTTATCACCTTTGCTGATATGAATCTGCAGCAAAATTCTCCTCATAGCTAGTTGGGGTAATTGTTCTTGTTGTTTTTAATAATCTGGCATTAGTTGCAAAGTAATCTCTTTGTTCCTGAGGCTTATTTGACGATATTCAAATTAGCAGAATTTTCTAGTGTCAAAAATTGCATTTTATTATGGGTTATCTTCTTCTATAAGTGGATTTATGTTTAGCTACATAGATAGAGGAAAGGAGGAAGAGATAGAAAGAGAAAATGCTGTGTTCCTTAACACTGACATAACTCTTTCTGTGAAAATGTAAACGCACCTAAATAAAAAAAAAATTCATAAATTTGGGCCTAATGAGATGATATCTTGCATTTAGCAAGGCTTTCTACAACATTCTGATGCAGTTCCTGCAAGGATCTCAACAATTATACATATTCTTTTTTCTACCCAACGTATTAGCAGTTTCAGTGTTTTTGGAATGTCAGAAGGAGGTTATAGAAGAATATATTTCTAATTCTTGAAAGTTTGGGAAAACAATGAGTAGCTTAATGAAGAAATCTAGACACAAATGACCAAAAGCCAACATGAAGTCACAGGGTACTTTTATTTCGACACAGTCTGTATTTCACATTGTTTGACAAGTCTCTTGAAAAGAATAATGCAGACTGCTTGAAAACCACATATGTAGCTAGCAGATGCAGAATTGTTGAATGTAACAGTCAGAGAGGGGGAAAAATTTTCTCTTTCAAAATGGCTTTCTAATCAAAGTTTCTTTTTCTAGTTTCTACTGAAACTTCTTGTCACAAAATGCTTAGAATCTTGACTTTGTAGTTTTTTGCACCAATGTCTATTTACATCGTTTTTAAAACTGTCTCCAGGAAATCCCAAAGCTTAAGAATCTCTATCGTTGCTTGATTAATGCTACATCCATGGAACACAATAAACTAAGTTTACTAAAACGACTTATTTTCTGTTATAATCTGGATTCATGGAACACACTCAGCCACGCATATGCGCCCAAGTAATTAATATAAACCTAACCAAGCTTGGCATATTGTCAAGATACTTCTGCTAATTTGGGTGAACACATCTGCAAACTCTTTTTTTTCCAAATGATAGTTGTCTTTTTGATATGCTTGAAGCCTTTTAGGATAGTACAAAAAGAATTGTACTTACGTATTTCTCTTTTTGACATGAGCAAAAAGAGGTTTTTGAGACTGTGATACCCCAATCAAGTATCTTCCCATACTTAGTATAAAATATAGAAGCAAAATACAAGGAAATCTCTTCTTTCCCTATGTTTGTCTGAGCATTTTTCTTAGATTATTCTCTCTTCAATGATACCTTTGCAAAATAAGAGGGCAAAATTATTTTAATTCCCGCAGAATGCATTGCATTCTTACAAATGGGGAAAGGCATGTATTTGTATTTTTAAAAAAAAAATGTAGGCAGTTCAGTTTAACTGTGAGACAAAGAGAATATTTATTTAATGTATGATTTACTGGAGATGAGACCATGAGATCTGTTTCCATTCATTCTTTCCTCCACTTATTACTTTATTAGTTCACTAAATTCTGCCCCCAAAATCTTTTCGTAAAGTGTTTCCACTCTGGATGTTCAGACTAGTACTCTCATCATTCCCCAACCGTAATGTACTCCAACACACTTGGAGCTTCCATCTTAGGAAATGCTAATGAACCAGTGCTTAAAATGGGGTTTAGCTTCCACACCAGCTATCAATGGCATGGAAGAGCGTTTTTTACTTTGGGTGGGCCCTGCTCATTGTCACGAATAAACCTATGTGTTCTGTGAAAACAGTCCTGTTGTGTATTTGTGCTCATTTTGGAGATCAGATTTGGGATGAGGAGAAGTAAATGTCCTCTTGCTAGTCAAGTACAGGCAGAGGTAATGATCAACTTATGACCACAATGGAGCCCTTATGTTGATGAATGTCAATTGAGTTTTGTCTCCATTTTATGACTTTTCTTTCCACGTTGGTGAAGGGAATCACTACAGTTGTTAAATTAGCTACATGGTGGTTAAGGGGAATCTGGTTTCCTCCTTGATTTGGCTTGTCAGAAGTTTGCAAAAGGGGATCATGTGATCCCAGGGCCAGAGGTGGGATTCATCCAGTTCTGACCAGTTGTGGAGAACCAGTAGCGGAAATTTTGAGTAGTTGGGAGAACCGGCCAATCCCACCTCTGACTAGCCCTGCCAACCCCATCTATTCTCTGCCTCCCATTGAGTCCCAGCTGATCGGCTGGATCTTCTTTGGTTGCCCTGCCCAGGAGAACAGAGCTGGAAAGCAGGTTAGTGGGGTGGGGAGGGGGATTTTTACAGTATCCTTCCCCACCAAGCCACACCCACAGAACCAGTAGTAAATACATTTGAATCCCACCACTGCCCGGGACACTGCAACAATCATAAATATGAGTCAGTTGTCAAGCGTCCAAATGACTATGAGAATGTTCCAATGGTTATAAGTGTGAAAAATGGCCCTAAGTCACTTTTTTCAGTGCTGTTGTAACTTTGAATAGTCACTAAGACCATTGTGAGTCACGGACTACCTGTACTATAGTCTCCAAAATTACAACAAAAGAAAGATTTCTCTCTCTCTCCCCCTTCCTTTCCCCTTCTCTCTGTCTCTGTCTCTCTCTGTCCCTCTCCCTCCCCCCGTGAAAATCCCTCAACTCAAAATACCTTTGTTTAAAGGGATACTTGAATGGTCTATCCCAAAGGTGCTTTTTCAGGAGGCAACTTGACTCTCTTGTTTTTTCTTTTTGAAGACATTTCGCTTCTCATTCAAGAAGTTTCTTCAGCTCTGACTGGATGGTGGGGAATGGAAGGATTTATACTCCTTGCCAACAGCTGGTCATTTGCATCCTTTTAGAGGATCATTGAGGCCACGTGGAGAAAAAGAGAAAACAAGAAAGTCCAGTTGTCTCCTGAAAAAAAGCACCTTTGGGAAAAGCCATGACCTGGATGACTGAAAATCTCTTCAGACTTTGAGTGGTCTACAGTGTTGGGGCACCAAGAGGAAGTAACCAGCATTAAGCTGACTTTATCTGGGCGGAAAAGCTAAACTGGGTCACACCATGCTAGCACCTGGATAGGAGATTCCCAGGTAGCCCCAAGACTGTAGGCTATCAAGAGTCTAGCCATAGTAACACTATATAACACTTCCTAGATAGTGCTAAATGTCTAGGAATAATACAGAGGCAAACCATACAATACTTGTGCTCTTGCCAAGAAAAATGGATGGATGAGTTCATGAACTATTACGAGTTAATTTCAACTTGAAAGAGACTTGTTAGAATAGCTATGTACCAGTAGAATAAAAGATTTCAATATTTTAACCACTATTATCTATATTGATCAAGCTTGTAAGATGCTTTCAGGGATGGCTCTTTCACATAGAGTTTTCCCATTGTACAGAGAAGAATGAACTTCTGCTGAAGACTTAACTTTATGCCAATTCCATTGGTCTTCATGAAGGTTTTGTATTACAGATGAAAAAGGAAGGTTCCTTTGAATTATATTTTCAGTTTCTTATCTTGACCATAGGAAATTGATTTGGTCTACCTATAAAACTCATGTTGCTTAACAGTATGTGGACTTTACATGAAGATGGGGTCCAATGAGACTTGTTTTGAATTTAGGGTTGGATACAAACTGATCTAAAAAAAAATCAAAGTAAGCAATAAACAATCCATGTGCATCTTTTGGGGAACCTGGTGAGATACTGTATGGTGATAGATTGAAATGATGCTTTAATTGTTTCAATCAATAAAGGGTGATGACCTGTTTCATACTTACTCTACAGTAATGTGGTTTGCTTGGTTGGGTTTAGTGAGTTGAGTGAATTCCATTGTACTTTGTAAGTCATTGCTAATGGCTTAGCATGTCACTTTTATTGTTCCATAACTCATGAATAGAAAAGTATACAAGCAGTGTGTAGACATATTGTAACCCACGCTACTCTTTCAACAGCAGGAGATGAGAATATTCCATGGGATCAAACAAAAAGTATTTCCAGTCCACCTTTCTTACTGGGCCATATCTCTTAGCAAATCCTAACATAATTTGTGTAGTGTTGACATAACATATTGTGTAAACTCAATCACTTTGATTTGTCAATAGGGTGGAATATAAGGCATGAATTTTCCAGTGCATCTGCCAGCAGGCCATGGCTGAGCAAACTATAGGTTAATATGCTCTATGGTTGCAGCCTCTCCATAATTGGAAACTCAAAAATTAGAACATGAGCTTCTATCCTAATGTAATCAAGAGTAATCACCACTGATAGTTCAACCCACCCTGAATTTTATAGGATTGTATGAAAAAGAAAAGTATGATTCCCGAATACTGATTATTATTGATAACCTCCTTCAAAGAGATGAATCAGAACGCCAGGAGAATACGTGGTTTCATTCATGAATTCCCATGTATCCAAAGACCTGCCGAGAACATTGTTTCATTTGGGGGTATCAGATAAAAACATTTTAAAAATTCCTTAGGCACTGTAACAGCTTAGTAGTATGGACTTCCAGTTGTTAGTCTGCAATTTAAGCAGTTCCCAACCAGCACAGCCAATAGTGAGGAATGCTGGGAGATGTAATTCAGCAACATGCAGAATGTCTATGGTACTCCATTGGGCTCAAGTTAGCTTACTCCTAGAACCATAGAGCTGGAAGGATTGGTGGCTTCAGATCTACTATCAGTGTTGATTTATCTGCTTGCTTATTTTATGATGTAGGAAGTTCTACTTGTTTGTCTTCTTGATATTTGATGGCATAATGTGCTCAAGCTAATATTGACATAGGGTGGTATTAAAGAAATTTTTCTGAGAAGTAAAACAATTTGTACCATGGAAGCCTCAAAATGTTACATATTGTAGTTATATAAAGTGACATACAGGGACGTGGTGGCTCCATGGCCAAGACGCTGAGCTTGTCGATCAAAAAGGTCAGCAGTTCAGCAGTTCAAATCCCTAGTGCCATGTAATGGAATGAGCTGCGGTAAGACTGGATAGCCAATACATTTAATAAATAAATAAATTGTACCCAAAAAATTCTAAAGAATTGAGAAAGATGACTTAAGCTCTTAAGGTTTGGCAGTCAAACCACTAAATCTTTCATTTTTCCAGGCCAATAAGGTTAATAAACGCTTTTTTTTTCTTTTAAAAAATAAATCCCATACTCTAGATTAAAAAAGAGGCTCAGGGATATATACCAGTGTTTCCTAAGGCTCTAAATGACTGTAAATATGGTAATTGTTTTTTAAAGGGACACAGTGGCTCAGGGGCTAAGATGCTGAGCTTGTCAATCAGAAAGGTCGGCAATTCAGCAGTTCGAATCCCTAGCTCCGTGTAATGGACTGAGCTCCCATTCCTTATCCCAGCTTCTGCCAACCTAGTAGTTTGAAAGCATGTAAAAGTGCAAGTAGAAAAATAGGGACCACCTTTGGTGGGAAGGTCACAGTGTTCCGTGCTCCTCTGGTGTTTAGTCATGGCAGCCACATGACCATGGAGACGTCTTCGGACAATGCTGGCTCTTCGGCTTTCTAATAGAGATGAGTGCCGCCCTCTAGAGCCAGAAACAACTAGCACATATGTACCAGGGGAACCTTTACTTTTACTAAAGTGACATAAATAGTAAGCACAGGCTGGAGTGAATGGGGGCTTTCAAACAAGCAATTATGGAAAGAAAGAAAAAATAGTATACCAAGTTATCACACTGGGTGTGTCACTGAGGGTTCTCAACCAGCATAATGAGAGAGAGTGGAAAATCTTCCCTTCTTGGCAGGTAAATGCTAGAGTGGACCAAGGAAGATCAGAGACATGTTGGTGTTCTAGCAAATACAGACACATTTTACCAATGCAGGACACAAGTGGTCTAGTATCCTTGATCTCACAATAACAATGTTCTGTAGAAACTTCTCTCTTGGTTTCTCAGAAGTTTTCATCAGCTGTGAAAGAAGTTTCCATGGTACAACTTGATACTTGGGTATTTGAGGACATCTTCTCGGCTTCTCTTGGAGACATGTTGGAGCTTCCTTCACCGATGGAGGTGATATACTGAGTGTTGCTGTTTTCCATTACATGTTTTTTTCCATCACTCCAAGGCCTTCCTGGCTGCCCACCACTTGAAAACCTACCAAGGCCTTTCTTTAGGACCTCTGCTACCCAGATTGAACAGAATTGTTGGAAGCCAAGGAGGCTATAGGATATTGGAGAGATGGTTGCATGATGAAAGACAAAACACTCGCCGACGACGTCTCCTGGCCTCTAGGTAACAAAACAAGCATGCAAACACAACGTATCCCTGGAAATTTCTCCACATTCTTTTTCTCCTTGGAAAATAATATTGAAGGCAATTCTCCTGCCCTTAAACTGAAGAGAAACTACAAGAAAGAAAATGCCACCCCCCCCCAAAAAAAAAAAAAACTTCTGAGAAGCAGCAGAAGACAGGGGGTGGTGTTTCCCCCTCCCCTCTCTGTTTCTCCTTAGCAGCTGCTCCTTTGTTGCCTCCAAACAGGGGAGCGGTTTGGCCTTTTAATACCCAACTCAGGTGGTGCCAACAGGATTAAAGCTAAAGCAAGACCAGGGAGAAAGAGTCGGTTGCTCGGGGAAATCTTTTGGGATTCAGAAGAACAAAACAGACCAATGTGGCCTGAGCCTGCTCAGTATTCACCAGAAGCCACAAACTGTTGAGTAACAGTTGGAAAAAAAAGGAATAGAAGTGGAAAACTAGAGAGAACTGGAAAGGGGGTGAAACAGAAAGAACTGGCCAGCTTAATAAGAACGTGGACCAGGAACAACAAAAAAAAGGGCTAAGATCGGAGCAGAGAATGGACTTTTGGCCCACATTTTCTTCCATGGTTCAGCCGGTGTTTGTGAGTGATCCATGTTGAACTTCAGGCTCATCTTTGGAGATCTCCGTGGTAGAGAAATGATCTTTCATTCCCCACCACCACCACCAGAATTCAGAACAAAGGGAGGTTTCTTTGTTTGCTTTTATGGTGAGTCTTGCAAAGGCTCGGTCTGACTTTTGACCGTTTGTTACAGGTTTGTGTTTCATTTCCAGAAGTGGTTGATTAGGCTTACAGTTGGGAATGTTACCACTCCTACTGCCATTAACGAGAAGACCTTCCTGCCGGTTGCCACAAACCCGTAGATCCGAACTTGTGCTGCTATCCTACACAAGCTTGTATCTATAGGTATGTGTCTGCTTGGCCAATGCACAAATGATGGATGTACGGGCTGCAAATGTTCCCCGGTTTGCAAAATGGAAACCCTGCTCTCTGAAACCTGATCTGCCCTTGTTCCCTCTGTTTTTGTCTCCTCTATAAATATAGAGCAAAATTTAAAGTGATCCCACTTGGCCTAAATGTACGGAGATCAATGTCAATTCAAGACAGGAACGGAGCAGATATTTTTTAACAGTTTTAATTAATATAGATGAGCTCACTTATCTTAAACCAAGAGTCAAATTGGTTTCATTGAGGGCCGCATCAGAGTTGTCTTTGACCTTGGGGGGAGGGGGGCATGGCCAGGGTAGGTGTTTCCAGCTTGATGTCACTCATTGAGGCTCTGTTTTTGGCTGCAAGAGCCTCCTGCATCCCTCTGCCAGTGAAAATGGAGCCCAGGAGGGCCACTCTGTTTTCACTGGCAAAGGGATGCAGGCCAGTTGCATCCAAAAACAGAGCCTGGGAGGCCCATGTGTGGCCCTCTTGAGCTCTGTTTTCACTGGCAGAGGCACTGCAGGCCAGTCCTTTGCTGATTCCAGGGTGGATCTACAGGCCAGATCTAAGTATCCTGTGGGCTGGATGTGGCCTGCAGGCCTTGAGTTTGACACCCGTATCCTAAACAGTTCATAGGTTTATCTAACATAGAATGGCTGCAAGCCAGTGTTGTCCATCCTAAGTTAGATGAACCACACTGGTTAGCAGCCATTCTGAACAGTATCAAACTAGCCACTTTTGCATCCTGACTTGGGACTGAACCAAGTAATTTTGTACAAGTAGTTCTCAATTTAGAACTGTTCATTGAACAACTGTCAAAGTTACAGTGGCAAGGAAAGAAAATGGTTTATGACTGGTCCTCTCATTTACAGCCATCGCAGAATTCCCATGGTCACGGGATCAAAAGTTGGGTGCATTGCAATTGGCTTGTGTTTATGATGGTTGCCATGTCCCAAGGTCATCTGATCACCATTTTGTGACCTTTCCAGCCAGGAGAAATCCGGGATTCAAAATTTTTAACCACTAGTTCTGTGGGTATGGCTTAGGTCATGGGCATGTTTGGTAGTCATGTTATTGGCTGGGTGTGGCCAACTCAATATCACTCACATCGAGGCACGCATCTCCTTGCCTGGCCTCTCGTGACTGTGGGGATGCTGCAACACTCGTATGCATGAAAATTGTTTATAAGTCACTTTTTTCAGTGCCATTGTAACTTTGAATGGTCACTTCACACAAGCAAAGTACCAGCAAAGGAGGGGAAAATTACTCCAGAGAAGTTCCAGAGACAGGAAGTCTAGTCCTGCCAAGAATGTAATAAGGGTTAATCGAGAGGCAGTTTCTGTAAGCAACACCAGAATGTTTCCTTCCTGCCTTCCTTACAGGATTAGGCCAGTAATTTCTTCTAACAACCGGTTCTCCGAACTGCTTAGAATGTTAACAACCGGTTCCAGCGAATAGGTGCGAACTGGTAAAATCCCACCCCTGTTCCCAGTCAACTTCCAACTAGCAAAGTCAATGGGGGGAGTCAGATACACTTCACCACTGCCGTGATTTGCTTAACAATTGTGGCCAAAAGGTTATAAAAATAGGGTGAGGCTCAGTTTAACAACTACCTTGCTTAAGAATGGAAATTCTGACTCCACTTGTGGTTGTAAGACGAGGACTACCAGTCTGCCAACAGATGCACCATTGCTGAGCTTCTCTTGTCCAAGCATTGGAAGCATCACCATGTTCTTTGAACAAATCAAGAGCGCTCTTCTATCTATTTCAGAGAACTCCTCCTTTTTGTCCAGGAATATCTTTTCTTGTGACTTACAGCTATTTGGGATCCCCATCTCTCTTTACCCTGGACCCGTGATGGTGAACCTATGACAGAAGTGGCGCAGAGCCACTTCTGCAGGCATGCGAGAAGTTGCCCAGAAGAGCCTTACTGTGCATGCATGCATACCATCCACCCAACAGCTGATTGTCTGATATTCTGGCGCACATGCTCAGAGGGCAGGGGTGCGTGGGAAATGCATGTGCATGCACAGAGATGCATGGCACATGGGGGGTTGCCCATGCATGTACAGGGGACTGGGTCCTCCTGCGCACATTGCCTTTTGAGTGCTGGCACATGAGCACAAGCACACGTGCAATTTTCAGCATGGGAGCCCAAAAAGGATAGCCACCACTGCCTAGACAGCAAGGCCAATGGCAAGGGATTTTGGGGGATGCAGTCCAGTCTCCAGAGGCAGTGGGTTCTTAGTCTGCCAAACTGAACTTCCAAGGTTTCCTTTCCTGTTTGTTACCTGTGCTGTCCAGCCAGTGTATGGGAACTGGATAGTAAGATAGCAATTGTGAGCTGTCCCCTTGAGGGAATGCATCATGGTAAATGTAGTTAAGGTATCCTGGGAAATGTAGTCCATGTCACATGACTACATCTGTAATCCTGATTGGTCACTAAATTAACCCTCGATAGGTTGGAGGAGGTTTCCTCACTCTTGGCTGAACTCACAGACTCATGGTACTGTTCTACTTCTATCACTACAAGATGGGAGAAAAAGGATAGGAGATAACCATCTTTTTACCTACAAGACAGATACGCAACAGACTGGTCATTAAAGAAGAACTTCATCACAAATGTGAGTTATGAGGATACCTGATGAACCAATAAAAATACTTTGTTATGGATGTTTTGTTGAGTTTATCTATCTGCATCTGTACAGAAGACAAATCTACCACTGTACAGAATACAGAACATTACTAGTCACTCTACTCAACCTTGTCCAATGGTGTCAAACTTGATTTCATTGAGGGCCGCATCAGGGTTCACCTCAGGGGGCTGGGGTGGGCATGGCCAGGGTGGATGTGGCCAGCTCAACATCACTTGTGTTGAAGGGGCCTGTGGTGGCCCAAGCCCTCTGCCAGCACAAACGGGCTCCTGAGCTCTGTTTTTGGCTGCCATGGCCTCTTGCAACCCTCTGTCAATGAAAACGGAGCCTGGGAAGGCCACACACAGCCTTCCCAAGCTCTGTTTTCACCGGCTAAAGCACTGCAGGCCAGCCTTTCACTGCTTCCAGAGCAGCCGTGCGGGCCAGATCTAAATACAATATGGGCTGGATCCAGCCCCCAGGCCTTGAGTTTGACATCCTTGGCCTACTCATATTATAATTTTAAAGATTTCACCAAACATTGATAACATCCTATTCTGAATGGGTACAACCACACAGCCCTTCCATTCCCTTCCCTTCCCCTCCCTCCCTCTTTTGGTAGTCAATTCCAGATTGTGTAGCCTGCATTTAATGATGGAATATACAAGAGGTTTGATTACACTGTCGGCATGAGGCCTCTCCCTGTTTCCCTTCTATATACAGGAAAACACCTAATATTGATTAGAGATCTAAGGCAGAACTGGGGAGCCTGCAGTGAGTCAGATGTTATTGGATTGCAACTACTATCATCCATGACATTTGGATATCCTGGGTGCAGCTTCTAAGTTTATTTATTTATTTGATTTTTCAATCGCTTACAAGATACTAGGTAAAAGTATAAACATGAGTAAGAATACAGGAAATAGGTACGAATAAATGGGGACAATAGGACAGGGACAGTAGGCGCAATGGTGCACTTATGCATGCCCCTTACAGACGTCTTAGGAATGGGGTGAGGTCAATAGTGGTTAGTTTGAGGTTAAAGGAATGGGGGTTAGAGGATGTAACAACAGTCAGGTAACAACATTTCAGGCACTGGCCATTCTGTTGCTGAAGTCGTACTTTCTGCAATCGAGTTTGAAGCAATTTACATTGAGTTTGTATCTGTTTTGGTTCCACAATAACTAAGACAGCTGAGGGGATTCCAAGGTTGTTTTTTTTTTTCCTGTCGGTCAGCAATCAGACATGTCTGGATGGGTTGTCCTATGTTACATTTTTGGTAACATTGGTTAGTATGCCTTCTTGCATGTGTTAGGATTGGCATTGCTCACGGATGCTTTCTGCTTCCCAAAGACAATGCTTTGCCACAATGCTTTGCTTTGTTCTGTTTTAGGGCAGGACTGTTGTCGCAAGCCAATTCCTGAATAAGAGTTCTGGAAGATGAAGAAACCTAATTGCCACATTGCTTGCTTGCTTCCTGCTTTGCTATTCCCAGAGTAGATAACTGATTATATCTGCACCCTCCCGGTCCTTAAGTATTGGAAGTATCTAATCTAAAAATGGTAGACTTCTGTGAGGAAGAAGCTTTTTCTTTGTCTGGCATAGACCAAGAAAAGAAAAAGGCTGGAGATGTAAAATAGACTTTTGCGCACACACACACACACACACCTCACAAACTCTGGTGAAAGATAAATTGCTAACTAAAGTATATTAATTCAATAGCTCTATTAAAAAAACCCATGGTAGCCAAGAGAAAGGGTGAGGGAAGGAGGAGGGGCAGAAAAGCTCAGGCACCAGTTCTTAAAATGACAGTTCTTATCTCAGCCAGGGAGGATGAAAGGAAATTGGATGAAGTAGTGTTGGGCAGGTAACAGTTAAGGAAGCTTGTTCCTCAGCATAAGTGATTAATACCTCTACACTCCGAAATGTATGTGTGTATACCTAAATATACACAAAATATACACTAAATATACACAAAAAATGTATAATAAGTTATAATATAAAGATTATATATATATATATATATATATATATATATATATATATATATAT
>BLBF01000059.1:4382547-4411643 GCA_015471245.1 Laticauda colubrina | reverse complement strand
AGATAGATAGATAGATAGATAGATAGATAGATAGATAGATAGATAGATGAAAGAGACTGAGAGATTTCAGCATCAGTTCCTCTTTCATTATCTCTCCTGAAGCAATCACATTTTATTTATTTGAAATATTTATGTGGTTGCCTTGTTAGGATATAACTCTGGATGGCTCACAGCAAAGGTAAAAATAAGAATCAGTACAGGCCATAAAAACAAGCCCCTGTTGCCTTAGCCATCCTCCTTGGATGTGTCCAACAAAACTGAGTTCCCATCCTATCCTGTCTCCGCATCCTGGGGACGAGCCAGCTCTTTGCAATCTTTTAGAAGGAGAGGCACAGGGCAGGAAAATGAATGCTCCCCCCATGTCCCTTCAAATGGAAGCACCTTAGAGGATTTGGGGCATGCCCACTCTATCTGACCCAGTTGGGTGGAACAAACACATGTCTTTAGCATGCCCCAAAATATGATATATTCTCATCTTCTTTCCAAGAAGCTCAGTGTGATATGCAAACTTGTAGAAAGGGATAGAAATTAATGGAATAGCTTTGCCATGAGATATAAAATACATGCAACCTGATCCTGAACCAGGGCATTGTTTCATGGCAAAATCCAAATTTTCCTGGATATGGCCTTTGAGACATGTGCATCGTAGCCCAGGAATACTCTGTGTTCATAGGAATGTGATTTAGCGAAAGTTGCGCACAAAACAAAATTTTAGAGAAAGTAACTGGCTAGAAGAAACACATAAAGGGAAAACTGTGAACACATATTGTCCTTAGACAAAAGTGTCTGGAGATAATGGGTGATGGAAGGATTTTCTGTTCTGAACATAATAAAAACTGATGCAGAATTGCAGTAATTTGCAACTGTGAGAAAATGAAATTGTCAGAACGGTTCATTTCTCTCCTATTCATTGGTTCATTCCTTTCCAGTGTGCAGCAGCAGCCCCAAAAGCCAATGCAATGCTAAGCTGCATTAACAGAGGGATCAAGGAGAGATTCAACCTGGAAATAAGGGGGAAATTTTCTGACAGTGAGAAGAATCAACCCATGGAACAGAAGTTGCCTTCAGAAGTTGTGGGAGCTTCATCACTGGAAGCTTTCAAGAAGAGATTGGACTGCCATATGTCAGAAATGGTGGAGGGTCTCTTGCTTGGGTGGGGGGTTGGGCTAGATGACTTACAAGATCCCTTCCAACTCTGTTATTCTGTATTCAACTTTTGACCTGAGGAAGAGGTGTGTAGCCTAAGGTCATTTTTTTTACCGTTAGAGTAGATTTCTCTAGTTGTGACTGCCACTCACCTGGAAGCAAATTCTGAACTCTGACTAACAAAATGGTTGTTGTCATTTTTAGAGCACTGAATTTCTCTTTACCCTTTTGTAAATTACTCATCCATGGCCCCAAAACTAAGCCATCATTTCCCAGCCATTCGCTAGCATCCCACATGGTCAAATGTGTGAAAACACAGGCCTGAAATAGAACGCAATGTAAAAATGAGGTATTATTTTGACACCTAACATCCTGTGGGATATATCATTTAGGCAATTTATAAATATCAGCATGAAATACATCAGGTTTATGAATCTGAGCGTAATTACGGTAGGTGTTTCCTAGGTGAACATTTCCAAAACAGCAATTTAGCTGGAAGATTGTGTAGACAACATATCTAAGATTCTTTCCCTAACTCTAACCCATACTAGGCTTTTAACTACTCTATTGTTTGGGATTGATCAAGTCCAATGTCTATCTTATAGGGGAGATAAGTGGCATGAAAAATAATACATAAATAATAATAGATTAATAAATGTGATGGTTCCATTCTTTCCACAAAGATGGCAACTGCCTTCACCTTAATGAACCAATTGTCATTCCTAAAACAAATGTTTTGTTGGCACGTCCAGCGGCTGTGATATTGACAGTGATCTTGGAGGATCAAGATCGCCTGTTGTACCGCTGCAACACCAGCTCCACACACACACCCCCGAATGTTAATCTTAAACATAATTATTTCTCTCCTTGGAAGAGAAGAGAATTTTGATTATGGTCACGAACCAAAAGGTATTTCCCTCATTTGAAAGAGAAAAACCAAATACGTGGAACAAATTAATCGGTCACCTCAAAAATACAATTTATTCTTTCTGTAAACCCTACTCCACTGCCTCCCGAAAAATTACATTCAGCATTGCTAGTGAGAATTGCTGTCTCATTTTCCTTTCCATCTACCAGTTAAGCATATTAATGCTGACAGTTTTACAAATTGTATATAAATGTGCTTTTCTATCTATTGTAGAAATCAGATTATTTTTCTCAGGGCAGAAAATTCATAGCAAATGTTATTGTGAGGCTTCCTTCACTTTCTCCCCTCCTCCTCTGCTCCCTCCCTTCTCCTTCCTTCCTTCCTTCCATCCATCCATCCATTCTCTCTTCCTTCCTCTCTTTCTCTTCCTTTCTGACTTCTACTTCTGTTTCCTCATGATATATCAAAGCTGCAAACTTAAAAGAATTGGTTTCCGAGGATAGTGAAAAGCCTATAAGTCCAGAATGGACCTTATTTTTGTCACAGATATAAAAAGCACTTAAGAGTGGATTTATTTTTGTCAATTATATAAAAATCCATTTGGAGAGTTTCCATTGCAGCCTTGGCACTTTCCTTGTAAAGGCAGGGATGCCCATAAACAGAACATGCTGAGCGTATACTTGCTCAATGAGTGAGTTGAAGTTGTTATTCTGATTGCTGCAATAGCCGGAAGAATAATATCAATTTGGACTTAGTATGAAGTTGGAAGATCTCAATTGTTTACTAGATCATCATCTGAAAATTAAGGAAGGTCTGAAAAGAGGGGTAGAAAAACTATGCTTGATGGTGAGCCAAAGGAACTGTTTTACGGGTAGTCCTCAATGTATATCCACCATTGAAGCTAACTGTCAGACACTGCCCTGTATGAAGCCAACTCTGGCACACGTAATTTACAGTCCCCTGTGACCCTGTTTCCCCTCTCCTCCCCAGGTGTGTCATAAATCAGATTCTCCAATTGAGCCAGTTCACAGGCTTGGTGTCATAAATCACATTCTCCAATTATGGGTTGGGTGTCCTCATTCATGTCCTCCAATTAAATATATTCGTGGGCAAAAGCTCTGGTATTCTAGTTACAATCTTTTAATGATAAGAGTTGGGATGTACTTACGCTTTCAAACTGCTGCACTGCTCTTCCAGATTTCCTTCCTTCCTCCCCCTTTTTAATGAAAACTACTAAAACAGGCATAGGAATGTTTTATGAGTCAACACCAACGTTTCTGCTATAAGGGAATCCCTGCAGTTGTTAAGTCAATAATATGGTTTTTATCTGGCTTCCTCATTGACTTGGCTGGTGTCAGAAGTTCACCAAAAGGAATCACATGACTCCGAAACAGTGCAACCATCCTAAATATGAGTCAGTTGCTAAGCGCCTGAATTTTGATCAACGGTTGCAAGTGTGAAAAATGGCCCCAAGTCAGTTCTTTTGATGTCGTTGTAACTTTGAACGGTCATGAAAGAACTGTTGTAATTCAAGGATTATTTATGTTTTATTTACCACATTTATAATCCCTCAGGGAAGGATTATCCCATTTATGGTAGGCCTTCCAAACATTCTTTATCCCTGAGCTGCACAGTGAATCAATCACTCATCTTTAACCACATGGTATCTTAGAACAGGAGTCGCCATCCTTTTGGACCTCAGGGACCACCAAATTCATAGTTTTAAATCCTGTGGACCACTGATATGAATTTTGACTGATGGTAGCTTGCTGACATTGGTGGGAAAGTTGGCCTCATATTCCAGAGCTGCAGTAGTCACAGGACTGGCCCTTTGGTCATCCTGGAGCAGCTACTCCTCCACCGGCCTGCCATGGACTGGAGGAGCTGCTCCAGGATGACCAAAGGGCCAATTTTGTGACTACTGCAGCTCTGGAATATGGGACTGACTTTCCCACCAATGTCAGCAAGCCACCCTGAGATGGATTTCCCTCCTCCACTGTTAGTCTTACCTTCCAGTTCCAGCTCACGTGGCTCTACTCAAGGAAAGGTTTGCACTTGGCTGAAGGATGGGAGCCAGTGGGTGGGCAGGCCATGTGGGCAGCGCGGACTTGTGTTCCCATGCAGCCTGGATTAATTGCTTTGGGGGAGTGCTTTGGGGGGACATTTCTCTGTGGACCACCAAAATTTTCTTGTGGACCACCGGTGGTCCCTGGCCCACCAGTGGTCCCCGGCCCACCAGTTGGCAACCATTGTCTTAGAAAGCACCATGCCAGTTACTGAGTCAAAACCTCAACTCAGCCATTACTTAACAAGAATAGGAGACAAACAAGAGGCCAAATCTGTTATTTTCCAATACTGTTCTGGATTTTGGAATACACTTATTCTTGAGTGTTTCAATACATGTGTCTAGAAAAAACATCTGTGAAAATGTTTATGTTGGTGAAAATGTTGAGAGCTTGATTCATTTTGTGACAGGTACTGAGGCCAGCTGGTGGGCAGGGAGATTATTGATAGAAAAGAATATTTGTAGCTCAGGGTTAAACTGTGAGTCCTTGGTGTACTTTGAGCTTGGCTGTTTTCTTGCAGACATTTCATGACCCAACTAGGTAACGTCATCAGTGTTAGAAGCAGAGGTGGTATTCAGCAGGTTCTGACTAGTTCTGACTAGTTCTGGAGAACCGGCAGTGGAAATTTTGAATAGTTCGGAGAACTGGAAAATCCCGCCTCTGACTGGCCCCACCCCCATCTATTCTCCACCTCCCATTGAGCCCCAGCTGATTGGCTGGGTCTTCTTTTGCACAGGAGAATGGAGGTGGACAGCAGGTTAGTGGGGTGGGGAGGAAATGGAGATTTCCAATAGTAAAAAAATTTGAATCCCACCACTGGTTAGAAGGGAGCATGGTTTGCTCTCTTTATATACTTGCAGATCATTAGTGTATAAAACGAGAGCAAACCTCACACCTTTCTAGCACTGATGATGCTACCTAGTTAGGTAATGAGATGTTTTCCAAAAAACAACAACCAATTTAGGAGATTATTTAATGACATCTATTGGATTAGGGATTGGGATGAATGCAAGAATCCCCCTCCCGCAGTCTGAAGACACTTGACTCAGTAGTGCAGTTGGCAGTGAGTCCAAAAAAATAAAATAAAATTGAAACCCCTTGGAGAAAACCTGGGATGAAATTAAAGAGTTATTTCTGCCTCTCTTCCTTATTCAATGTCTCCCGGACAGAAGGCAACTGTTCATTTCAGAGCGTGACTCATTCGGCTCTGAAGCCTTGATGAATTTTCCAAGTTCATCTTAGCCTCAGGTAAAGAACACAAAAGCTCAGAGGGTTTCATTATCACTATCATAATGTTTGGGCTGAAAGTCACCTGAGAGCAATTTATAATTCACTGCAGTTCTTTGGTATCAAGATTGACAATCGATATCCTACTCAAACAAGACTGAACTGACCCAAATTTTCACGAACTGTTTTGGGGTGGTGTGGCTTCTTTTGAGAAATGGTACGGGCAAACTTTCCTATGCTTCATAAGAATATTTTGTCTAAAAGCTTTGTTGGTAGGTATGTTTTGTGATTTCATAGTGGTGCGTATCATCCTTCGTTTTAGCCAACTGGGGTTGTTGCTATGAGTTGCTTTTCTGAATTGTTGCTCAAGTGCTATTTCTCAGTCTGTGTTGGGAAGGGTGTGTGAGGGGGTGAGAGGTGTTTGACCAGCTGTTGGTTCTCAAATGAAGCAGTAAGGCTGGATGGGAGGTAGAGAGAAACATGAATTCAGAGACCAGTTGTAAAGGTGAATGCTTCTAGAAATACCGTTTAGGAAGACCCACAAATGAATAAGGATTCCTATTGAAATGCATTCAGCGTGTATTTATTTGGCCAAGCAGTGCTGGTTTTGGCATGGTCCTGGAGCCAAAACATCATGAGGAATCCAACTTTTTTGGAAGTCGCTGCTTCTTTTCGGAAAATGTGACTCAAATGCAGGTCTGCCTTCCAGACTGGCTTGAACAGTGACCTCTATCTTCTTAGGACCAAGAATGCTTTCAAAAGCCACCACAAGATGGTTTCTCCTTGGGTTTTTGAGCTTAGTCTGTCTTTGAAGTGGGGCTGTTGCATTGGGAATTCTTCCCTCTGTTTCATTGCTCAGCTATGCGCAGAATGCTTTACAGGTGCCGTTGGCTCCAGCATTTCCCCTCTCTTCTGTCTACTGGTTTTATTTCACTTTAAAGGCATGACCTCAGGAGGCCAAATGAGCCAGGTTCACCGCTACAAGGACAAAGACTTGATTCATGCTCGGTGGACATGAATGTCATGGAATTGCAAGGGAAAAGAGCAATGGAGAGTGCAACAAAGATGAGTAGCTAGCCATTTCTAAAAAATGGAAAACAGATCCAGAAGAGCCCTTCCCTTCTTGTTCCTCTTCTTTTAGCTTTTTAAATTCAATTTTCAGTTCATCAACAAGTAGTGCCATTGTAAAAAGTTTTTTTTTATACAACCAAAATGTTTTTATCTTTCAAATAATGATTTCCAAAAGTCCCAAAGTCACCAAGCAATCCAAATATACACAGACTGTTTCATTTAGCACTTTCTTCTTTTTATACTTTCTCTTCCTGGAGTTATAGTTCAGTTACAAAGCTCCAATTAAAATATATCTTTTAGAAGTCTTGCTACAGTTTAGCTCTGTTCTTTTAAATTCCAAGCAGCCTCCTCCAACAAAATCTTAATATTTATTGTTTTCATGTCCCTTCCCACTTATAGCAAAAAAGAATTCTCTTTTTTTTTTCCCCCGATGCTCAGAAATCTTTATTGTCTCCTTGGGTTTAGTTTTCAAGATTACCTGCTGATGCCAAAACGGGTTTTTCTGATTTCTCCATTCATTTGCTATCACCGTAAGGAAGGAGAGTGAGAAAAAACAAACTTTCCCTTTTAACTTTCATTCGCTGCTTTTTCCGTCTTCATCGGGAATGATATATCTTTAATGAAGCTTAAATTCCAGGGTATTTAAATGTTACTTATTGTCCTGGTTAGCCAAAAACTTTCACTTTCTCAGCTTCCTCCTGCATATTCTTATCCGGATGAAAGCTTCTTTGTGGTGGCCATTGCTGACCGCCGCTCCACCGCTTTCGGAAAAGGGAGTTAAGTCATCTGAGGAGGGGGGTTGCGATTCCCCTGGACCCCTGCTGGACCTCCCCTATCTTCAGTTACCTCTACGGGGTAACTATAGCCCCCAAATCTACCTAGATTGAAGGCACTCCAGTGGTGAGCACAGCAAAAACCTCACACAATCGCGGATTGCTGCCACCGCCAAAGCCTTGCAAACTGCCATTAGAAATGGCGATTTCTACCTACCGGAAACTACAAGAACAAGAAGACTGGGATGAAGAAGAAGCCATCTTTAATGAACAAACAACTTTAGCTGGAGAAGAAAAGGGAAAGATGGGAAAGAGAATGGAGAATTTAAGATTTAAAAAAACAACCAAAAAAGGGAAAAATAAGGTGAAAAATGGATACAATGTCAGAAAGCAACAGAAAAGAGGAATACAGAAGAAGGTGGAGATTCAGAGACAAGTGGGTAAAAAGGCAGGATTGGAGAAGAAAGGAAAGGAAAAAAGAAAGAGAAGTTACAAAGGTTTAAAACAAGATGTAAAGAAACAAGATTTATTCAGAGATAGTGAGTAAAAATATGATTAAAAAAGAGACTGCAAAAGTACATAAGATTGTATTGTTGTATTTATATTTGAAATAATGTTAGAAAACTGGATTTAATAATAGAGCTTAATTTGCTATGGATTATTGCTTTAATTATATTATAAACTTATTACTTTTTTATTTTATAATATAGTATGTAGCTTCAGAATGTACTAAGCAGAATCAGAATGAAAAGTGTATAATATTTTAAGTATTAAATTTAGGGGAAAGATTTAAAGGCGTCATACTTCAATCAGTGATTACAGGAGAAATTTTGTGTTAATGAGAAAAGATAATAGAAAATTGAAATAGAACAGACAAAAGATATACGCATAATGATTTATATTGAGATGAAATAAATAAAATAGAATTATGAGAGTGAAAGGAGGGGAGAAGCTACATAGAAAATGTTGAATGGTAAATAAGATATGAAATGGGATAAAAAGTGAGCATGAATTTGAATTTATGTCTGTATAAAAAGATGTAACCCGGGAAGCCACTTTCCAAAAAGAAGTTTTATGTTTTTATGTTTTGTGTTTTGTTTGTGTATGTTTGTTTATTGAAAATCAATATTTTTTTTTCAAAAAAAAAAAAGATGAGCAGCTAGCATGTTCTACCTCTCGCTGATCTTTGGAGTCCATCCTGTCTGTCTGTGTCATTTGGAGTGCATGTCTGCATTGATGTGACTGTAGTGTTCAGTGGTCATAGATGTAAATGAAGATTGCTTTTAGGCTACGTTGTCCTAAGCAGGGGAAGAGAGGGGAAATAAATATGAGCTGAAGGGAGCAGAGATGGTATTGAACTGTGCAGTTATCCATCTGAAATTTGTTCATTCGTTCATTCATTCCTACATTCATTCATTCTGTCAGGTGTAGTTCCATTCAAAATCGAAGAAAGAAAATCTTAAGGCTCCATTATTATAGAGAAAAGGGCTTTTACTGAAACTGAAGTGATAGCATCAGAAGAAATACAAGATCTGAGGCAATAGGTGCAAAAATCACATACAGAAAGTTTTCCCATGTCCCCACCCCCAACAGTTCAAACTGACCACCCAATCTGAGGTCAATATAATGTCATATGGGTGCATCATCAGGTGGCTTTTCACACATCTGGTATGCCAAGACAGTTGACCTTGGCCTAGAGAGATAAGAGGCTACATCTGTACAGTAAGCAAGTAAGAATATTCAAGAAAACACGCCAACTTTTACATTTCACTAACTTAAACCTCCAGCACTCTTCCCCCCACAAAGCCTAATTATTCTTCCCTCCCCCCCGCCCCCCATTTCTATGGCAGCCAGAAGGACAAGCAGAAGAAAGATTCTTGGAGGCTGACATACTCATTCATTCATTCATGAAAATTTATATGGCCTCCCAACTCTCAATGACTCTAGGTAGCTTACAAAGGTAAAAAACCAATATAAAACAATGAAAAAAAACACAATACCCCCCATCCCTGATGTCAACAATCAAATGAGCCATTTGATGGGCTACATCCTACTCAGGGGTCCCTAGGCCATTGACAAAAATAGGCCTTCAGGGCCTTGTGAGAGCCAATTTATCTCCACAGGGATGATGTTCCAGAGGAAGGGAGCCACCATGGAGAAAATCCTTCTTCCTGGTCTCACCAGATGGGCTTCCTTAAGAGAGGGGACCCATAACTTCCCCTTGCCTCCCCACTCTGGAGGGTTGGGTAGATGTGACCAGGAAAAGATGGTCCTTCAAATAACCTAGTCCCAAGCCACATGGAGCTTTGAAAAGGAAAACCAGTATCTTAAATTGGACCTAGAAGCCAATCATTCACACAAGCATACACACATATCCTCATCTGATGGGGGAAAACTTGCTTTAAATTGTCCTTAGATGTCTTTCCCACATTTGAATCCCACTGTTGGGATAGGATAAGTGCCCAGTTCAACTTTATCTTTAAGAAATGCAGATTGGCTTTTCTCCCCACAAAAATCCCACCAGAAGCTGTTGACGTCTTCCATACCAGCTTCATAAAGCATCTTGAAGCCACTTAAGACCACTTGGAGAAATACAATTGGGTCCAAAATGATAAAACACAAAAGAACATTCAATATTTTAATGCCATAATTTCACACACACCCCTGCTTTTTTTTTTTTAAAGCTGTCACTAAGACTTATGTCTACCTACTCATGAATTTGTACTGATCCAGTTTGAGCTAAAGTTATTTTACGTAACTTTGTTGGCTCAGATGGCATTGCCTTGGAACTGTTTTATAAATAAATTGTCTATGTAGGCAGACACCCAAACATAAACAGATAAAAAGTCTTTGCTTATGACAAAGCTGGCTAAATTAAATATTACTGTCACCCTTACAGTGTGTTCAGGAATAACAGCTGTGGTGCTGAAGTTCACACTTTTTTTAAACTGTCAATGATTTGTGCAGGTAGTCAATGTGTTGGCACCCCAGAACTTCTTAGGAAGACAATTTCCTACCACTGAAAATAAGGACAGAAGGGGAGATTTTTGGACTTGAAATTTTCCATCTCTAGAAATTTTTGCTTTCCAAAGATCTGGAAAAGATTAAAAACTGTTCCTATTTTAGAGCATCTGCTACCAACAGATCAGTTATTTTCAAACTCGAGAAGCATTTCCTTAAGTGTCTTTTGTAAAATAACAATCCCAGCCTCCAACTTGCCCTCCTTTTCCAACTTTCTAAGAGTATTTTCCGTTCTCTTCCAGGCTGCTTCCTCTACCCAATAATTTTAGAGAAATTCTACAGTTGTTCTTTACATCTTTCAGCATTCTTAAACAACTGCTTATTCTTCTTGCTAGATAAAACATCTGGAACTTCATCTGCACAAAGCATATATTGTTATCCAATTCTCTTTAAACCAATGCTGGAGCTGCAGGACAACATAAAAAAGGCCAACTATTTTCATAAATACCTTCAATACCTTTCATGAAAACAGAAAGTATAGGAAGGGGCTGGTGTCTTTAAATCTTCCCTACATGCTATAGTTTGATGTGGCTCCTGATTGGAACTTGGTTATTCAGAGCAGGGGTCTCCAACCTTGGCAATTTATGACTTGTGGACTTCAACTCCCAGAATTCTTCAGCCAACTAACTCCTGGGAGTTGAAGTCCACAAGTCATGAAGTTGCCAGGGTTGGTGATCCCTCATTTAGTGGGTATGTCTCTGCTTTCCTCCAGCCCATTTCAAGACCCTTGTTCAATGTCCAAATAAAGATTTCCAGGCAGCTGAACTTCCATTGCATGTCTTCACTCCAAGTACATGTTTCACTTTTACAGGTGCAGATTGAACATCAATTAAAGGGCCTTCTCATCCAAATGAAAAACGAAACTCAAGACTGCTTTACTTCTCCAGCTCATCAGAAAAACCTAACTCTTGACTATATCTTGTTTTGTTCTCTTATTAATAGGAAACTTTGAAATCAGAGGTTGGTGGCTTCTTCCTTCCAAACGAGCAAGAAGATTTTTTTCAGTCCTGCTGAGATTTTCCTGCAGCATGCAAACATTTTGTGAATTGTGATCTCACAACCCCTTCCCAGTTTGGGGCTTTTGCTTTTTCTCCATTGCTTGAGGGTATGTCCACACTGTGTGTCTTTCTTATGTACCAGAGAATGGACCCACCGCAAGCTTGTATGATTGTCTGTGCTAGCTGAGGTCACGTTTAGAGCAGAAGGATTGAGTTCAACTCCAAAACTCATTGAGTTCAAATCTTGGGTGTTTCTTGATGAGCTGTAATCTTTCTATCAGTCTCGAGAGCTGCAGTCATATGAGTCTTCTGAAGCAAGAAATTAGATATGGCATCTTAGTTAATAGATTAGGTGTCATCTAGTCCAGTGGTGGGATTCAAAATTGCTTACTGCCAGTTCTGTGGGCATGGCTTGGTGGGCGTAGTTTGGTGGGTGTGGCAGGGGAAGGATAGTGTAAAATCTCCATACCCTCCCCACTCCAGGAGGAAGGTTGTTGCAAAATTCCATTCCCTCACCACTAGCCTGCTTTCCAGCTCTGTTCTCCTGTGGAGAGCAACAAAAAAAGACCCAGCTGATTAGCTGGAACTCAGGAAGCAGAGAATTCTACCTCCTTCTATTCTCTGCCTCCCATCGAGTCCCAGCTGATTGGCTGGGTCTCCTTTTGTTGCCCTGCACAGGAGAACGGAGCTGGAAAGCAAGTTAGTGGGGTGGGAAGGGAATGGAGATTTTGCAGTATCCTTCCCCTGCCATGCCCACCAAACCACGCCACACCCACCATGCCATACCCACAGAACCAGTTGTAAAAATTTTTGAATCCCACCACTGATCTGTACCAATTGTTTTTGCTATCTTCCTCCTGGGTTGCAAAAGGACCTTCCTAGGGTAGAATTTACAAAAGGGAAGATAGAACATTAGGAGGAAATCTTCCTTGAGTCTTTGAGCCAGTCTTGTGGTTCTCTGAATCTGCCTAATATAACAAGTGGCAAAATGGGGGCCCTTTTGTAAACTGTGAATTTTTTTCTGATCCTCCTTCATTTCTTAAAATAGGTTAGGTGAAGAGTTTCTTCGCCACTCCCCAAATTAAAACAGCAAAAACTGTAAAGTTTTTTCTAGTAGCCTGCACTTAAAAACTTGGGAAATATAACTCGATTTTTAAAGTAGACACATTCAAGTTGTTATGACAGGGATCCTTTGAGAGGCCCTCCTGACATATTCTGTAAATATTCCATATTTTCCTGGAACTGACAAGTGATGCCTGCCAAATGGTCTTGGTATGTTTGCGACGTTGTCGTCCAACTTTGATGCAATTGCAAAGCCTTTGGTGGGTTGATCCAATCTCTATTTGCAACCTCATTTACACACAGAAAATGGTCTGGCTTTATTTAAATGATCTTGCCCACAGGGAGGAGTTAAGGATTAGCATTTACCTTGCTTTTCAAGAATGGAAAGGTGGCTTAAAATGAAATGTCAGCCTGTTTAGTTTAGTTTACATTATCGTTATTGCATCTCGTACAGCAAAATTATGCCATCTTCAGTATACATTATAACTGTAAAAATAAAAATGCAAACACATCCTTTGCATTCTATGCAATTGAATTGAAAACCCCTGAAGTTGCATTAATATTGCACTATACAGTAGAATTAAATATAGTCACTACCCTGGCATTTGCCTTTGTTTATTGTCCTGTACCATCTGCCAGATGATAATAGTTCAAAAAAAAAAGGGTGCCCAGGATGAGATGGATCTTTGAGGATGTTTTGAACTTTCTTAAGGCAGCAGGAGCTATAAAGCTCTTCCAAAGAGGAAAGAGGGCAACCCGTGATCTTCTGGGCAATGACATTGACCCTCTGGAGTGCTTTCCTATCTGCCCCTGTGCAATTGGCAAACCATACAGAGGTGCAGTAAGTTAAGATACTCTCTACGGTGCAGCAGTAGAAGGTCACCAGCAGTTTCTCATTCAGTTGTTGTTTTCTGAGAAGTCTCAGGTAGTATAATCTCTGCTGGGCCCTTTTGACCAGGGCTGCAATGTGAGCACCTCAGGTCAGGTCCTCTTTGATGGCAACACCCAGAAACTTAAAACTGGCCACTTGCTCCACTTGGCCTCCATTGATAAGCAAGGGCTGCATGTCTGATCTATTCCTTCTATATTCATTCCCCGCTTGTGCGAGCTTTAACAATCCTGTGCAAGTTTTCTCTTCCTTTTTCAACCCAATCCTCTCAAGTTAGGCTCAACCTCTCTGACAGTCTAGTTGAGAATTATGGGAGCTGAAAGTCATCCCAGCTGGAGTCTACAGATAATCCTTGACTTATGACCACAACAGAGCCCTTCTGTTGCGAAACACAACATTTGTGAAGTGAATTTTGCCCCATTTTACGAGCCTTTGGGAGCGCAATTGTTAAGTTAATCCCTGTAGTTGTTAATTTAGTGACATGGTTGTTGAATCTGGCTTCCCCATTGACTTTGCTTGTCAGCAGGTTGCAAAAATGTGACCCGGGATGCTGCAACTGTCATCTATCTGAGTCAGTTACCAAGCATCTGAATTTTGATCATGAAACCATGAGGATGTTCCAACGGGAAAAATGGTCATAAGTTGCTCTTTCACCACCATTGTAACTTTGAATGCTTACTAAATGAACTGTTGTACACTGAGAACTAGGCTGTGGTAGCTGTCTTTGCATATTTATGGCAGTTTTTGAGATTTTTCCAATGTGTGTTGTGGACTGTTGGCAGCAAGCGGAGCTGGCAGCAGAGTCGAACAGTAGTGAAGAGGTTGGGGAGGAACCTGGTCCAGTCCTGGAGGGTGAGGAAGGCTAGGATGAGAGCTCTGTGTCAGAGGCAGAGATGGGGCCAGGGCAGGCTGGCAGTCATCAGCTGCCTTCAGAGTTGGACAGCAGTGAGGGGAGGGAGCAGCTGGAGCCAGTTTCCAGCCTGCGCATGCACAGAACTGCCAAGAGAAAAGAAGAATTATGAACTAAGGATCGATATGGGAGTAAGGCCACAGGTGGACAGTAAATGGCCCCTCTCATAGGGATTAAAAGAGGAGCAAAAGAGGAGAGGGCTTTTGCAGGAAACAAAGATCTCCCTGTGCATCTCAGAGACACTGTGCCAAGCTCTTCCTTGTCAGCACTGCATTTGAAAATATTCATTCCAAGCTAGATAAGGTCTGTGCTCCTAATTAGACCCTTGAAAGATTGTTTGCCAGGCCTTTGGCTGAAGGCAAGAAATTTACCTTCATTTATTAAAAGGGGTTTTGCCGGGACAAAAAATATATTTTATGCTTTTGGGGGAAGCCTAGGTCAGAACAATGTGTGTTGTCTGTATTGTATATTTGTGTGATGGACATCAACTGTAACAGCACAACCTTATGGATGTTTGTCTGTCCCATTGGGATACATAGGCCTCACTCCTCCAGCACCAGTATTTTGGTATTGCAGCTTCTAAGACATTTCCAATACTTTTGTGCCGGAAGGAAGATCATCAATATTCATAACCAGAATGAGAACTCCTTGGATCTGATTGGACAGTAGCCTTGTCCTGTTGAATGTCCTCCTCGCTCAACCTGTGGGGCAGAACCAATTTCCTAATCAGCAGGTGCAGGAGGAATAAAATTGTCCCCTTGGAAGGTGCTAAGAGATTAAACAGATTATAATTGAGGCTTTTCAGAGAGTCAAGTTTTAAGTGAGGTCACAAGCCTTTCTAGGTGTTTAATTAATATGTAGCCGATAAGGAGATGGAATATTTCAAAGTATGAAATACAGAAACCTACTGTGAAATTGTCAATTGTGAAAAAAAGGAGGGAGGGAGGGAAGGGAAGAAGGGAAGAAGAAAGGAAGGAGCGAGTGATGGATGGACTGAAGGGAGGGAAGGGAGGAACTGGAGGAGGAAGGGAGGGAGGGAGGAGCGATGGAAGGGAGGGAGGTTGTACCAAAGAAAACACATTGGATTTTATGTTATCCTTGCAGGTTTCATTTTGGTTGGCCTGAATTGATCAACCCTTGTTACAAGATTCATTTTCCCGAAAGTTGCAAGTCACAGTTGTTTAACTTAAACATCTGGGTGTGATCCAGTCTGGATTATAATATCAGCATAACTCAGAATTATGGACAGGTACCCAGTCCTGCCTTGTTACTATGATGGCATCTCTGGGCAGGGAAAAAAAAAATCCTTGGAGGTCATCTCCTCCTTCCTCATTCCAACATTTCATCCTCATCTCTTGGCCTTCTTTTGTACTTGTGCATCCCTGCTTTGATTTCTCTGCTACCAAAGGAAAGCAGAAAGAAAGAAAGGGTGCAGGAAGAGGAAGAGACTCAAATAATGATTCTTTCAAACTGCTCTCACTGCAGTTAGATAATGAACAGTTGGAATGATAGCCAGTGGAAACATGAAGAGTCAAATGTTCATTGATCTCAGCCAGATAACAAAGGAAGCCTCAGCGTGATCAGGTGGCACTGGTGGAGAAGCTTCTTGTTGAGAAGTAATTCAACAGCGGTTGCACCCAACGGGATAGTGTGAAGGGTTTTCAGTCTTCACTTTCTAGTTCAGGGGTGTCAAACTCACATTGTCACGTCATTGTCATGTGATGTAGTCTTAACTTTCTCCCCCTTCACTGCGGGTGGGCATGGCCAGTGCATGATGCATTTGGCCCATGGGTCACGAGTTTGACGCCCCTGTTCTAGTTCGATCAGAAAGAACCTCTCCCTTATCTGCCCTATTGCGGATCCATAAATTGGTTGATCTCTTCCATCTGTGCAGAGAGGGATTTGCTGCAATACAAGAAAGCTATTTGTCTATGGAGAGTCTCACTCATCTAGTTTAATGGGAAGAAGGACTAGGTGAGACAGGATAGCAGTCTTCCAATATCTCAAGGGCTGCCTCAAAGAAGAGGGAGTCAAGTTATTTTCCAAAACTCCAGAAGGCAGGGCAAGAAGCAATGGATAAGATGGAACCTAATCAAGGAGTGAAGTAACTTAGAAGAAGGAATTTCCTGATGGTGAGAACAATGAAACAGTGGAACAACTTGCCTCCAGCAATTGTGGATGCTTTAAGATTGGAAATTTTTAAGAAGAGATTGGACAACCATTTGTCTGAAGTTGGATAGGGTTTCCTGCCTGAGCAGGGGGTTGGACTAGAAAACCTCCAAGGTCCCTTCCAACTCTGTTATTCTGTTATTCAAGTCATTGTTGTCCCAAAGCTGCTTTTTCCATAAGGAAACTTGGCTTTCTCGTTTTTTATATTGTGAAGGCATTTCACTTCTCATCCAAGAAGTTTCTTCAGTTCTCTTCTTCAGAACTGAAGAAGTTTCTTGAATGAAAAGTGAACCATCTTGATTTTGCATATTAAAAAAACCTGAGGGACGATATTAATGTGCTCTTTTTTCAAAAAAAATATAGTGCTTATTTTAATAGAAGCTTGGTCCTAAATGGGGGGGGGGGGGCTTTGGGCCCATGATTTTATGACTTACTCAGTTTCCTTTCCAAATTGCTTGCAAACTGCCCCAAGAATGCCTTTATGAGCTGGAAGGAAGATTAGACTTTTAAAATAAATCAATATTATATTTCCTGCTCTCTGAATCACTTCCTAGATTCAGGCTGATCCTTGGCAAGGAGGGTGAACAAATAATCATAGCCAATTTAGCAAAACAGTAAAACAACTGTCACATCTGAAAAATTCACCCAGGAAGGTCTACTCCCATATGACTTGGAATGGGTTATGCGGTCACATTGATGTTAAACTGCAGTCTTGGCTAGCTTTAATATGCCATTTTGCCATCACTTTTTTCTCCTTTCCACTGGTAGTAATATTACTAATGCATCAAGGAGGCATCAGCCTTACCAAAAGTATTAGAAAGGAAGCTTGACTCAGCAATGGTATTCATTCCAAGATATGAGATGGTTATTCCCTTGTTTAACTTCCCTCGTTTAAATATGATGGATTTTTTAAAAAAAAAAACGGCACAAGTGTTTTCTGAATCTTAATCTTTTAAAAGATTTCTTAATCTTTTTTTTCCAAAGAGAAAGTGCCCATGGTAGAAAAGACATCCTTATGATTTAAAAATAATAATAATAATAATCTGGAAATATTGTTATCCCCCATAGCAGATTTTGCTGCAGCCAAGGAGGAAGAAATAATTTATACCATGGCTATTCCTTGTTCACAACTGAAAACGTATGTGTAAAATCAGGGTGCATTCAAGAAATCTGCATTAAATAAATAAATGCAAACTGAAGAAAGTTTGCAATAAAACTATAATGATGCTAAGTTAGGGGAAATGATGTTTAGAATTGCAAAAGGGGGGGGGGGAGGAAATCTGAAGGAAACCAATAATAGCCTTATGGGCTGTTTTTAAAACTAATGATTCATTGAGGATCCAGTGCTACTTAATAGTATATGAATACTGGTAACTGTCAAAATTTCTAGGGATCTATTACTCTCCAAATTTGAGTTGGTTTTTCTCCAGTTATAAAGACTTGAAGTTTGGGTGATTTGAGAATTAGGTCAGCGTGACCGTATTCTCATAGCTCTGCAGCAAGGAAAAGCATTTGAAGATCACTTTTTTAAAAGTTTAAGATATGGGGATGTGATTGTGGCTAGGTTAATAAATGTGTATTCCTAGTTTTTTTAAAAAAAGATGCTTGCTCCAGGGGAGGAAAGCTATGGCAAATTTAGACAGGATACTAAAAAGCAGAGATATCACTCTGCCAACAAAAGTGTGTACAGTCAAGGCTATGGTTTTCCCAGTTACAACGTATGGCTGTGAGGAAGGCTGAGTGTCAAAGAATGGAGACCTTTGAACTCTGGTGCTGGAGAAGACTCCTGCGAGTCCCTTGGACTGCAAGGCAATCCAACTGGTCAGTCCTAGAGGAGATCAACCCTGACTGCTCTTTAGAAGGCCAGATCCTGAAGGTGAAACTCCAAGACTTTGGCCACCTCATGAGAAGGAAGGACTCCTTGGAGAAGAGCCTAATGCTGGGAACGATGGAGGGCAAAAGAAGAATAAAGGGATGGCAGAGAAGGAGGGGGCTGGATGGAGTCACTGAAGCAGTAGGCATGAGCTTAAATGGACTCCAGTAGATGGTAGAGGACAGCAAGGCTTGGAGGAACGTTGTTCATGGGTTTGCGGTGGGTTGGACACAGCTTCGTAACTAACAACAACAATTTCTAGTTTGGAAAAGTGCCTGTGTTTCAAGGAATAATTCATTAATTGCCTCCACACAGACATTTGGCTATAATGGGCACAGTGGACCACAATCTGTTGGATTTGCAAGCAGACCTACATCTCTATGTTGCTTTTTTCTCTTCAGTTTGCAATTTCTGGACTGGAAATTGGAGACCAAGAGTGGGGTCAAAAAAGGAAGGGTAGGAGATATTAATAGAAGAGAACATACGTTGAGAAGAGAATATTTATTGAACCACAAAGTCCTTGGTGCTCTCTGAGGTTGGTTATGTTCTCACAAACGTTTCATGATCCAGTGATGGAAGATCATCAGTGCTTGAAGGGAGTGGGATTTGTGGAAAGGAAGAGGAGGAGGAAACGATGAAAGAGAAGAAGGTTAAGAAGAAAAAATGGATGAGAAAGAAAATGGTGGTGGTGGAGGAGGAGGAAGAGGAGGAAAAGGACTGAGGTTGGTGGCTTTCTTGCAGATGTTTCATTACTCAAGTAAGTAACATCATCAGTGCTAGAAGGCAATGGTGTTGAGGAAGAGGAGGAGGACTGTGGGCTCTGAGCTTGGTGGCTTTATTGCAGATGTTTCATTACTCAACTAGGTTGTCATCAGTGTCAGAAGAGTTGAGGAGGAGGAGGAGGGCTGTAGGGTCCTTGGTGCTTTCTGAATTTGGATATTTTCTTGCAGACGTTTCATCACCAAACTAGGTAACATCATCAGACGATGTTCCTTAATTTGGTGATGAAATGTCTGCAGGTAATAAATGCTCAGAGAGCACCAAGGATCTCCCTTGGGGAAGCTATCCAGGAAGGCACATATTCTTGCTCAGGCAGAAGTGCCTTGTTAGGATTCAATCTCTTCTAACTCTTTGGGACTCTACAGACATCGCATCAGCCAGACCGTTTTTCTGTAACTGCTCCTTTGAACAACGTGCAAATTTCTGCCTGTGTCACCAGCGCCTCGACATCCTGCTTTCTGTTGGCCTTTTGAACAACTCCCTTCTGCTGTTTCAAGTCTCAGTTTATGACAATGACTCTTCAGTTTGCATTATGTCTGCAGAATTGTTGCATGTTAGCTTATTTGCTAACGCTTTCAGTGGATTGATTTTTTCCCCACGCCATCTAGCACTGAAGGAGTTCTTTCTCTTGAAGGCCAAGGTCTTCTCACCCTTTCTCCATCCCCTCCGTTGAAAGGCATTGATTCTATTTCATTTAGCTTTTTTTGACAGTCCAGCTTTCTGCTACCACTGGGGGGAAAATGTGTCCTTGAGAGGACAGAGCTTCGTTGTCAATGTTGTGTCTTGCATTCTGAGTTGATAGGGACTGCTCAGCCTATTGGCAAAGAAGTAATATGTCTAAGAACCTACCAAGCTAGTCATTCTTGAGGTTAGACAGTCCAGGTGTGCAATAGACTGCATTGTTGGTCCTAGTTTTTGTGTAATCTTGGCATCATTGATACTGTATAGTACAGGTGCAAAGAATAGAATAGAATAACAGAGTTGGAAGGGACTTTGGTGGTCTTCTAGTCCAACCCCCTACTCAGGCAGGAAACCTGAGACCCATGATGGCAAACCTATGGCATGTATGCTACAGGTGGTACGCGGAGTCATTTGTGCCAGCATGCCAGCCACAGGGAAACTTATCTCACTGTGCATGTGTGCGCCTCACAGCTTATTTTTTGCTGGTTTGAAGCCTTTTTTGGCCTCTCAGAGGCTTGAAAAAAAGCCTTTGCAGGCTTTGCAGGATGAATAATAGGCCTATTTCATCACTTCCCGTAATACTAATGTAATACCAGAAGTGATTAAACAGGCCTATTATTCATCCTGCAAAGGCTTTTTTCAAGCCTCTGGGAGGCCGAAAAAGGCCTCAAAGTGGCTGAAAATCAGCTGTGAGGTGCAGTGCAGGTAAGGGGATGGCGTGTGGTGGTGGAGGGCAGGGGGATTGTGCGTTCAGGTGCAGGGGGTATGGGGGATCATGCATTGCCTTCTGGGTGCTGGCATGCAAGTGCATGAGTGCCAGCGTGCGCACAATTTTTGGCACAAAAAGGAGCTCAAAAAGGTTCGCCATCGCTGCCCTAGACCATTTCAGACAAATCGTTCAGACCAATGAATATGAGTCAGTTGTCAAATGTCTGGATTTTGATCATCTGACCATAACTGCAGCAGTTGTAAGCGTGAAAAATGATCGCAAGTCCCTTTTTATAGTACCCTTGGAACTTCAAACAGTCACGAAATGAGCTGTTGTAAGTTGAGGACTGCCTGTATGTATACCTGAGGTAGAAAGGTTTAGAAGTACCTTTCTGTACCACTAATGGGTAAATAAATGGAACGATAATAACCATTAACTATTTTATTCCACCATGTGACAGCAAAACTCTGCTGGCTGAGTTGGCTTCCTGGTTTTGCTTAATGGTAGAATTTAATGCCTGTGTGTACGTTGAATAATTACTTAACCCAGTTAAGTATAGTAACTTTCTTAGGCTATCTCCTATGATCTCCTAGCTAGCCCATTAAAGTATTTATTTATTTTATTTCATTTGTACTCTTCCTGACTTTCTCATGGCCTGGGCCAGTGGTAGTATTCTACTGGTTCAGCCCGGTTCTACCGAGCTGGTAGCGCCAATTAGCAGCAGAGACCAAACTGGTTCTCTCTACCACTATGCTGTTGGGCCCATCCGCCCTCTCGGGCTCCCAAACTCATGTTTATTCCTTGCTTTTGAAGCACAACTGCTTTGTGTGGCACAGCAGATTGCCACATGGCAGCTGCTGAAGCCATCAGGAGAGTGCAGGCTTGCAGGAAGTGAGTTGGCATGCCTCTGTGCCTGTGCAAAGTGCACATTTGGTGTGTGTGTGCAAAGCACGCCCACCAAGCCATGCCCACAGAACTGGTGGTAGACAATTTTGAAACACACCATTGCCCTGGGCAGTTCCCAAATAAAAGCAAACAGAACAATAAAAATAAACTAACTCAATGATAACCTTAACCCTCCCTTAAAGTGTAAAACAACAGAGTCCTTTCTATGGAGAAAAGATAATGCTGCTATTTTATGCTTGGTTTCCTTGTTCTCATGTATATTCCTGGGAAGCCCCTGCTATTCCAGCTTTGCTGCATCCTTAAAATAACCATCCTGCAGAACAGAGAATACCTACCAGGTCTCACCAGCATCAATTGACAGAGAAGCAACCCGAGGATAGAATGAAACAACTGTGTTGTGATAGACTACTACTCACTGTGTTTCATGGGTGAAATCAGCCTCAGCTAGTTAGATAGTCAAACCTTCCTTTTTTTGTGTGAAAACTCAAAAAGCATTTTTCTGGTGCCTGTTGACCCACCAAAAGCCAACTGCCAGCAGCAATAATCCATCTTCTTCTATAAGGAGATGCTCAGTTAGTTAGTTAGTTAGTTATATAGTTTACTTTATTGTCATCGCATCTCGACAAGGAAATCAAACATCATCTTCAGTGCACATCCTGACCATGAAAATAAACACAAACATACATCCTTCACTCTTCACACATTGAACCGAAACCCCCCATGACACCACACCAACACTGCACTATACAGTAAAATTCAAAAGAGCTACTGCCCTGGGATAGAAGCTGTTTTTCAGCCTATTTGTCCTTGTTTTTATTGTCCTGTACCGTCTGCCAGAGGGTAATAGTTCAAAAAAAGGGTGCCCAGGATGAGATGGATCTTTGAGAATATTTTGAACTTTCTTAAGGCAGTGGGAGCTATGAAGGTCTTCCAAAGAGGGGAGAGAGCAACCAATGATCCTCTGGGCAATGATGTTAACCCTCTGGAGTGCTTTCCTATCTGCCACTGTGCAATTGACAAACCAGACACGGGTGCAGTAAGTTAAGATACTCTCTATGGCGCAGCGATAGAAGGTCACCAGCAGTTTTTCATTCAGTTGTTGTTTGCTCAGTTGAATACCAGAGTTGATATTCAGCTGGTTCGGACCAGTTCTGATGTACCGGTAGTGGAAATTTTGGACAGTTTGGAGAACCAGCAAATATCACCTCTGGCTGGCCCCTGCTTTTTCCTGTCCTTTATTCCATTGATTTTTAGCTCAGCTGATTTGTGTGGATTGTGCAGAACCGGTAGTGCACAATTTGGAAATCTCCACCACTGGAGACGCTTACAAGGTAAGTGCATTTAATTTCTAGTTGCTTTCCAGGCTTTCTTGGGTATATCTTAGGCTACAAAAAAAACAACCCAAAGTTTCCTGGTTCCCCACAACCCTTACAAGAAAGAACAACTGTGTTTCTAAAACAGGGCCAGCACAAAAAAATGGAATAATTAGAGATGTTCATTGCCAGCCACCAGCCATTTGTAGTGGGCCCTTGGGTACTAAATAATTACCCACTTGGTGTGGGTATCAAGTTCACTAATTACCCACAGAAATTGGGATCAGGTGTTAACTGCCTGAGATGTATCCTCCAAAGAGCTGGCAAAGCTGAATAGAGATGTGGTTTTAAGCCAAACTTAGGGAAATATGTCCAATATGTATCAGTGTTTTATCTCTCTAGAGCAAGGTTCCCTCAACCTTGGCCACCTGAAGATGTAGGGACTTCAACTCTCAGAATTCCTCAACCACATCTTCATTCTGGGAGTTGAAGTCCATAAGTCTTAAAAGCTTCCAAGATTGGACATCCCTGACATAAAAGCTCATTTAACTCGAGCTCGGCAAGTTCGTGGAACTTGTCAGTGATACAGAAGCGTTCAGCCCTTGCTTTGTTCCCATATCTTTTCAACTCTCCTGGTGGTTTCCTGGTGGTCTCACATGTGAAGACCAAACAGGTCCTCCTTAGCTTTTGAAGACCAACCAAAGTCAGTGAGATGCTGCCACCTAGCTGGTCCATCTGAGCTAACGAGGCTCAAAGGAACCCGATGATGATGTCTAGATGGGGAAAGTCTTTCTGAGTAAATGACAATTTGTGGTGGTTTGATAGCCAAGGAGTCTGGAGTAAGTGACCTAGCATAACCCGATTGCATTAAAACAGAGAGACAGAGACAACCAGCTAAGTAAATGTGCTTAATTGTGGGCTATCACATCTCAACGTAGCCGGGACAGTTTTCATATACCCACTGGAGACCAGGAGATTTGAAGCTATAGCTTGTCATGGGTTTGAATAATCACCAATTCTTGAGTTCAAGGGGCATGCTCTAATGACTCAAACTTCATATTTTCTCCAGAATCTCTGGCTCGACTCACTGTTATATCCCTTGCCAAAGCCTACCTCTCTTGGTAATGTTTGTCCTAATTTATCATTGTGCAGCTCAAGCAATGCCCCGCTCTACAACCTCATCCTGTTGTAGGTCCATGATTGATACTCTCGCCATCATCAAGAACCAGACTTTGATAGGTTGATGGGTTCTTTAGGTGGGCTTTCTCAGCCCTATCCTGCAGGGGTATCCTAAGGTCTACCGTAACTTCTCTCCACATCCTCTTGTTTCTCTATGAATAACTTATTAGGTTTGCTATGACTATGAACACCACCTGGAAAACGGGTCTGGAATAAGGCACTTTATACCCCCCCCCCCAGCTCCACAAATGCTGGATATTCTTCTTGAGGTTTGCCAAGGGGAACGTTGTTGCCTAATTGCTGTGCCTGTACAATATGCAACACACAAACACATAATATAAATGGCTTATAGACAAATGTCAACTTCTCATCCTAACATCTTAACTGCTTCGATTGGATGATCAGGGAAGATCAATGGGGCTGAACCAGATGTATGTGTGGGTACAGGGAATCTGCGTGCAAAATTAGCAATTTGATCTGCCTTTGAAGAGAGAAAGCAGTTCGTTTATTTATATGTGTATTTATTGATTGATACCACACACATTTTTGAACCACCCATCTCCCTCAAAAGGCAGTGTTTAAAATAAAACGTCAAAACATAAAACAGCCTATACAAATGGAAGTGCTTAAAGTTAAATTAAAAATGGGGGGAAATGATAAATATGTTTAAGGCATCCAAGCATAATTTTGATAACCGATTCAAAATTCAGAATTCTTTGGATGGCTCAGAATTCCCCCACCCTTCACCTTCCCATTTGACTTGCCAAGGTTCTTTAAAGTCAAGTCCTATTCTGGATGGATGAATTTACTCAGTATTGCAAATCTAGTGGGTACCAGGCACAAGGAAAAGGGATGGAGAGAATGTGAGGTGGCCAAGTGGTGTGTTTTGTGTATGTCTGTGTCTCAACATTGTTGCTCATTCTGTAGCTTCTAACCACACAATCCAGGAGGGTGGGTGGGTGGGGGAAAGAGATGGGTGAGGTCGGTGGAGCCGAAAGGGAAGGGAAAGCAAGAGGAATGTATTCAATAAAAATTGGTTGCTTTCCAACTTTCGTCTGGCAACACTCCACATTCATTGACTGAATTCCCTCCCTTTTTATGATTCATTTTTTTGGAAAGGGAAGCAGAAGTTGGACTACTTGGTATGTGCCAAAGCGGAGAGGGGTTGTAGGTCCAGGATGATATTATTATTATTATTGTTGTTGTTGTTGTTCACAAAAATGACAGTGTACACAGCAGACAAGATAACTATGCTGGGTTTTGTATCACAAATCACTAGTCCAACCCTTCCCAAGTGTTTAGGACTGTGTGATGTATTGGCAGATTATGCAAGCAGATTCCAGTAAGGTGGCCTTCTGCAGCTGACCAGGGGTGATCTTGTCAGCACCAATTGCTTTTAAGTGCTTGCCTAGGTCTTTAGGCACAGCACCCATTATGATGATGATGATGATTATTATTATTATTATTATTGTTGTTGTTGTTGTTGTTGTTATATTTAATGAGATTCACAGCCTAGGGGCTGGTTGGTAGCTCAAGAACTCAAGTCCTAACCAAGGACCTAGGAACTGTTCAGGTAGTGTTGGGGGATATAAGCTGTTTCAAGTAGAGTGTTTTTTTTGTAGAATCAGGGTATTCAAGTCTGATAAATTCAGTTTTTCAGATAGCGAGGCAGCCCTTTCAGTATTGCTCCAAGGGCTTCAATTACAATTGGGATAACACACAATTTCTTTTTCCAAAGTCACTCAACTTCAATTTGTAAGTCCCGATACTTTGTGATTTTTCTTGCTGTGTCCCTACAATTCATGCAATGTCAATTTGATGATGATTATTCTTATTATTCTTATTATTCTTATTAATTATTCTTATTATTCTTATTATTCTTATTATTCTTATTATTCTTATTATTCTTATTATTATTCTTCTTATTCTTCTTATTCTTATTATTCTTATTATTCTTATTATTCTTATTATTATTCTTATTATTATTATTATTATTATTATTATTATTATTATTATTCTTATTCTTATTCTTATTCTTATTCTTATTAGTGGTGGTAGTAATGCAGTCAAGCCAGATGTCCAATCTGGATTTGGCATTTTTTATCCAGCTGTGGAAGGACCTGGGCTAGGCAGATGTTGTATAATGCATAAGGGTTTGTTGTCTCCCAATCAGCCAGATGTTGAGGCTGCCTTTGGCATCTTTTATCCACCCACCCAGTCCTTCCAGGGCTCTGGGCAGATGTTGCCTATTATACCTTAGGGTTTGTCACCCCTTCAGCCAGATGTTTAGCAAGGATTTGGCATTTCTGCCCGCCTCTCAAGCCCTTGCCAAGGATTGGGGGGGGGGGCAGGCAGATGTGGTTTGCCGGCGCGTTAAAGACAGCGGTATCGCAGGATGCAACCAAGTCTATATCATAATAATTAGCATTATTAGCACCGGCGATCCGGGCAGTCTGCTCCTCGTTGTCACGGCGTCACCCGCCGTCTTGGCTTCACTCTCGCCGCCAGCTCCACTGAGCAGATCCGCCCCCCCCCCCCCTCTCCTTTAGAAATCCGAGTAAAAACTCTTCCAAGTATCCGACAGGAAGATGTAGCTGCAACCTGCTCGGCGAGGCAGCCAGAGAGAAGGGAAGGGAAGGGAAAGGCGCAGCTCAGCCTCGCCAGAGGAAGTCGGACGCGGCGGCGGCGGCGGCGGGCGAAAGGTGCCGCGGCCATCCGCGGGAGATGTGAGAACGCGCGGCGAGCTGGGGCTGGGGCTGGGCTCGGGGTGCCTGTGAAGCGTCGCGGGGAGGCCAGAGGGCTGCGAGCGCGTGTTTTCCTGGGCTGCTTTTGCAGGAGAGAGGGGGTGGGGGTGGGCGGGCGCAGGGAGCGCGCAAGAGCCACTCTTAAGTGGGTGAAAGGGTGTGGGCACCAAAGTGCCCGCTTTGGTTGTCGGGACGCGGACACGGACGGCTTGCGCGCGCTCCCGCCTGTTTATGTGGCAGGGGAGGTAGGTTGCCAGGGGGTGGGGGGTGGGAGGCGAGTGGTCGAAGTAGGAAGAGAGAGAGAGAGAGAGAGAGAAGGAGGAAATGGACGGGAGAGAAAGAAAGGGGGCGGTGTAAGTCTGGGGCATTTCCAACAGCCGAGCCGAGTTCCTCGCGCGCTGCCTTTCTCCGGGTGGGTTGCATTTGCAGGACACGGGCGCGCGCTCTCTCGCTTTCACACACACACACACACACACACACACACACGCCGCGATGCATTAGAAACCGATTATATCCGATACACGCGCCTCCGGAATGGGTGGGTGGCCCACTCACACCCGCAAACGGACAGCCCCGCTTCCATATTCTCCAGGCCCCAGCTCGGCTGAGTCCCTTCTTTAAGCCCCGCCACCCTTCCCTCTTCCCCCCCCCCCCAAAAAAAAAAAAAAAAGCGAAAGCGCGGGGAGGTGAGGAAGGGAGGAACTGAACGAGCTGGGAGAGAGGAGAGCCGAGCCTTGTAAATTAACGGGGCCGGTGTGTGTGTGTGTGTGTGTGTGTGTGTGTTTGTAGCTGATCCAGGAAGAAAGAAGGCGGCGGGGGGGGGGGGAGAGGAGGAAACCGGCGAAGAAAAGAATGGGAAAGCGAAGCGGGGAGGAATAAGCCTGGAGGGGAGGGGAGAGGGAGGCAAGAGGGGGGCGTCTCGAGGGGGCGGGGGGCGACCTGCGAAAGGTGAGCGAAAGGAGGCGTTTTTCCCACCCACCCAATTCTTCTCCTTTCTTTCTTCTTCCTCCCAGGCTTTCTTCCCACGCCTTTGAAGTGGCTTTTAAAACGTTCGGGAGTTGATGTTGATTCAGAACGTTGACAGGGAAAGTGAGAGTGGGGAGGGGGAGGAAAGGGGGAGGGGGAGGAAAGGGGGAGGGCGAGACGACTGTAAAGTTTGGCCCGCCGAGAGAGCCTCGCGCCTGCTGCTAAACGAAACCGGGTTTGTGTGTGTGTGCCGGAGAGAAATGGAGGGAGGGACAGAGAGAAGAGAGGTAGGCAGAGATTTCTGGGGTGGGGGAAACCTCCGCAACTCCCCCCCCCCACCACACCTTTTCCAGCTTCCAAGTTCACCGCCTTATAAATTTTCACCTCCTCCTCCTCCTCCTCCGCGTATAAGAATCGGGGTGGCGTGGCTCCCCAGGTGCCCTAAATTATTTTTAATTTAATTTGATTTTTTTGGGAGGAAGAGGGGGGGGGGGGTCAGATAGAAAAAGGAGGGAAGAAGAGTGTAAATAGAAGGAAAGTCTCTTCTTTCTATTCGGATCCGGGTGTCGCGGGAAAGGGGGTCGGCGGGGAGAAAGGACCGTGTTGCTCCCAGAGTAGCGGCGGCGGTGTCTGCGAGATCAAAAGTGATGTGCGGGTCGGTTTGGCGGAGCGAGAAATCTTTACTTTCTTTCCTGGGGAGGGGGAGGGGGGCGTTTTGCAGAATTGTCCAAAAGCGAGACATAAAAAGCGGCCGCCTTGAGGAATTATTGCAGTTCTACATTTATACCAGTTCGATGTGCCGGGGGATTTTGGATGGGTGGGGGCGAAAGATAACCCTTCTCCCTTCTGTCCCTCCCCCTTCCCCCTCCCCTCCGCAGCAGCAGCAGCCTGTTGCCAGCTCGCCGCCTTGCAGACTTACAAGGTGGGCGTCCGTTTCGCTCTTTCTCTTCCTCTTCTATCCTCCCCCCCCCCTCTCGAAATGGACGCGAGCTTTGGGAGGGGGGAGGAAGAGAGAGAGAGATCTGGAGGGGGGGCTGCACCAGCTCTCCCCCACCCTGCGACTCTGCAATTCCCTTCCCCCCAATCCTTAGTCTCCCGGAGTTGCTGCAAAAGTGGCCTTGATTTTCAACTACGGAGGGCCGAGGATGGGAAAGGAAAAGAAGTGGGGAGGGGAAAGGGGGGGCGGATTTTATATGTGTGTGTGCGCGCGCGTGGATAGCGTTAAGGGGTTCTTTTTTTATTGTTACTATTACTATTATTTTCTTAAATAGCCAAGGCGGCCCTTTGCAACTCCAGCTGGCAGGCGAGTTAAGCATTTTTTCCTGCCCTCGAAATAGAAGCGGGTAAGCAAGAGGGGGTCTTATAAAAACCCGGGGCAGGGGTCTCAGGTCTCGCCCGAAGCTAGGAAAAGCCAACCGCTCTTCCTTCCTTACCAACACGCAGCCTGCCCTCTCGCGTCCCTCGCTTTCCAAAAATGTGTTCTGCTTTTGGGGAAGACTGGACTTTTCGCCACCGCTGGAGAAGGGTGAGTTCCAAACTCTTTTTTTTTTTTTTTCTCAAACCCCCCTTCCGACTATTTCGAGGTGCCTTTAGTTCCTCCCCCGCCCCCCGAGATATAACGTTCCCAAAAAGAGGGAATGAAGGGTCTATATCCCTTTTACTAGATGGGGCTGCTTCGGTTTAAGTTTCTCCCAGGTGGAAAGAAAGAAAGAAAGAAAGAAAGAAAGAAAGAAAGAAAGAAAGAA
>BLBF01000059.1:4331037-4369643 GCA_015471245.1 Laticauda colubrina | reverse complement strand
GAGACCTCTGATCTCTGTGGACAGTAGAGTCCACAGAGCAGACACCAGTCCCCAGGTGTCCATTCCACCTTTCCAAATCATCACTCACAACAAGTGATGTTCACCTACGATGGTTTCAAGTCTGGAAGTGAAATGCTATGATGAACGGCTAAGGGACCTAAGTATGTGTAGCCCAAGGAAGAGAGGAGAGCCCCCATAGCCATCTTTCAATCCTTGAAGGGCTGTCACAGAGAAAAAGAGGTTGATTTATTCCCCATAGCACCTGAGGGCAGGACAAAAGGCAACTGGATGGAAGCTCATCAGAAGAAGATCCATCCTGGAAATCAGAAGGCATTTCTTGACAGGGAGAAACAATTAATCAGTGGAACAGCTTGCCTCGAGGAGTTGTGGGGGCTCCATCACTGAATGTTTTCAAGAAATGATATGACAGACATCTGTTCTGGATGGACTCTTGCCAGGAGGTGGACTAGAAGACCTCCAAGGCCCCTTCCAGCCTGATGATTCTGTGATTCTATAATAAGCAACTGGCTTTGTGATTTGTTGGGTGAATAGAACAGAATAACAGAGTTGGAAGGGACTTTGAAGGTCTTCTAGTCAAACCCTCTACTTAGGCAGGAAACCCTACATCACTTCAAACAAATGGTTATCCAATCTCTTCTTAAAAACTTCCAGTGTTGGAGCATTTACATCTCCTGGAGGCAAATTGTTCCACTGATTAATTGTCAAGAAATTTCTCCTTAGTTCTCGGTTGCTTCTCTCTTTGATTAATTTCCATCCTTTGCTTCTTGTCCTGCCCTCAGGTGCTTTGGAGAATAGCTTGACTCCCTCTTCTTTGGGGCAGCCCCTGAGATATTGGAAGACTGTTATCATGTCTCCCCTAGTCCTTCTTTTCATTAAACTAGACACACTCAGTTCCTGCAACCATTCTTCATACGGTTTAGCCTCTAGTCCCCTAATCCTCTTGGTTGCTCTTCTCTGCACTCTTTCTCCAGTCTCAACATCTTTTTTTTACATCGTGGTGTCCATGAGCGGCAATGAATAATTCCAGGCCACGGGAGATGGCATATTTACAATCTCCATTCCAAACTTACTCAGCATTTACCCTTTCCGCCACGGCAGGGTTAATTTCCTGTATTAACTTACCAACCTACCTTTTCATCCCCTCCCTCCCTCCTTCCCTCCCACCCTCTCTCAAACATTTCCCCAGGCTAGCATTTGCAATAAAGAAATGAACAGGCAGAAAGAATTAAATGAAACCAATACCGCTACCCTCGCAGAGAGAAAATCTTGCAGCGCCAGAATGGATTCTGTCCTGCACTTTATCTATCAGCAGCTTTCTTTTTTTTAATTTTTTTCCCTTCCCTGATCACTCGTTCAGCCTCTCCTCTGTGGGTTGGAGGAATGTTGTCTTCCCGGAGGATCTCATAAATACAGGCATGCACTGAAAATATTTTCTCTGTGTATTAATATTACATGGCCAGTGTCTCCAAGAAGGCAGGCGCTTCCTCCTCCTTCCCTCCCTCTGCCGACTTCAGATCTCGACTGTAAAATGGCTTCTGAAAACACCCCCCCTTTTTTCCCCCTCTCTCTCTCTTTTTTTCTTTTCAGTGTTCACATCTGTCTAGAATAAAAATTGGAATTTTTGAGGGCAGCCCTGTCGGAGAGCAGATTGGAGCAAGAGAGGGAGGAAGTCAGCGATGGGCTTGCAATGGAAGGTGGGGTGGAATGGAAGGAAAAGAGAAAAAAAAGGAAGAAAAAAAGGAAGGAATGAAACCTTTTCCCTCCACTGGCATTATTTTCTCCAGTTAGCAAAGCAATCAAATTTATGTTTGGTGTCTGAAGCTCCCTGCCCTTGAGATGGAGTGGCAGCCAAGCACGGTGGTTAGAAAAGCACTTCCAAGAGAGACAGCTCGGTTGAATGTTGCAGAAATATTTAACTCCCTTGCAGCCTGCCTGATTGGAGACCACTGTGGTTGGGAAGGCCTTCTGAATTTCAGTGCATTTCCTAGAGATTTACCCACAAGTTTCTCCTAAGTGACATTTGTGGCTTCGTTGCAGTTACACGGGGCTGAATGTGATTCTTAGCCAGTATAATAATATATGTACCCAGATAGTTCTTGACTTACAGCCAATGGTTGAGGGACCTGTTGAAGTCACAATGGTGATGAAAAGGGTGACTTCCAGCTGGCCTTTGCACCTGTCCATCACAGCGTTCCCCCCCCCCCCCCAGTGCCATGGGGGTCAAAATTTGGGGTGTTTTGCATGTATTTAGAAGATTTAAAAAAAGGCAAGACTGTGGTTAGATGGAGTTTGTTGAGATCCTCAGAAAGATAAGGGTGAGAAGTTGAAAGGGAAAACAAGGTACAAAGCAGTAGATGGATAGGACAGGATAGAGGAGAACAGAACAGAACAAGACAGGAATAGAATAGGAATAGAACAGAATGCAGAATAGAATAGATATTGGAATTTCGAATAGGATAGGATAGGATATTGGAATGTAAAATAGAATAGGAATAGAATAAAATAGAACAGAACATAGAATAGATTCCTCCAGTGATGGAGCACACACCAAAATAGATGGAGAGGTAAATTGTGTTTTGCTCATGCTTTACGTTTTTTGGGCTGACTCTTTCTTCATCTTTTCTGCACGCTGCACAACATTGCTTAACCTGAGAAGGAACAGTGTGATGGATATTACACTGTTATGTAATATCAGTGGATGGATATCTGGGTTTTTTTTTTCCTTCTTCTTCTTTACTTTTAAATCACCTCAATTTTTCAAACAGAATCCAGGAGGAACACCATTAATTTCCCTATTGTGACAATAATGAAAAGCCAGAGAATCTATCGAGGTAAAGTCAGAGTAGGACATCATTAACATAACTTCAGCTTTAGTTATTCAAAGCATTTCCCCCACCCCTCTGTTTGCATTCATGAATAGGCCTATGATTTTACCTAATTATTGCAGGTTTCTCAAACATATTTCAGGTTTTATTTTATTTCCTCAGCCCAGGACCCCTATACATTTATGGGGGGGGGGGCATTCCTTTTGTTAACTGAAAATCCTGAGACAACTGCAAGCATATTTACTTACAACCTCTTGCACACTGCAAACTGTTGACCATGGTTACTATATCCGAGCTCCTGTTTTTGCTAAGGATAGGAGCAGGCTGCACAATGCTTGTTTCAAAAATTGCAAATGTTAGGGAAATCGTCATGGACAGAGAGAAAGAGAAAGAGAAAGGGAGAGAGATAAAAAAAAATCCACTCCAGAAATGCTTTTAAACAGAAGCTTGGGAGATAATGAAAACCAGCCTCCTCCCGCGATAACCATGTATTTATTGAGTTTGTAATGTATCAAATGTAACAAAAGTAGAGTGTCTGAAGTACTCCATGTGTGGCTCTTTCACACTCTTTGATCACACAATTCTTTTAATTCAGAGGCAGTAGAGCTCATTGATGTGTTAAGTGTGGAATGTTTTTTTTTTTTTTATTAAATTAAAAAAAAAAAGGAGACAAGAGAGGGGGAGAAAGTCTCTATTATGTGTTCAGAAAAAAAACTTCCATGTACTTGTTTATTGAGACAGGAAGTGGGTTTCCCACACAGACAAATGTCCCTGAGCTGCCAAAGAATTGTGTGTGAGAGGGAATAGAAATGCAAAGGAAACTCAATTTTCTACCTGGCATCAAATCAGCCTCTTGAAGGAAGATGGAGACAATAAACTTGGGTTTAGGCTGAATAATAGTATCTGATTGATTTTTAAGAGGAGGGAGGGAGGGAAATCCCCCTGCTCTTTACCACCCCCCCCCCCCCCCCCAAAAGGGGGGGGGGGGGGGGGGTGTGTACAGCGCCAAAGCTTTGCAATAAATCTCTTTGTAGTTTTGGCTTGGGGCTTTGGGGTTTCATCTATTGTTACACACTCCAAAAAGAGCTTCTGCTTCTCAAGAAAACTGAAATATGGAACTATTGCAGTTCTCCTTCCTAGTGAGACCTAGATTTCCTTCTCTCCTCTTCTCTTCTCTCCCTTCCTTCCTTTCTTCCTCCCTCCTTCCCTCCCTTCCTCCTCCTTCCTTCTATCAGTCACTCCCCTCCTCCCCCTCTCATTACTCTCATTCTTTCCTTCCTTCCATCCATCCATCCTTCTCCTATCCTTCCTTCCCTCAACCCCTCATTTCCCTCCTTCCCTCAATCTCTCAATCCTTCATTTCCTCCATCCCTCTTCCTTCCTTCTTTCAATCATTCCCCTCCTTCCCATCTCATTACTCTCTTTCTTTCCTTCCTTCCTTCCATCCTTCTCTTATCCTTCCTTCCTTCAATCTCTCATTTCCTTCCTTCCCTCATTTCCTTCCTTCACACCATCTCTCACTCCCACATTTCCTTATTTCCTTCCTTCCCTCAATCTCTCATTCCATTTCTTTCCTCCCTCCCTTCCTTCCTTCCTTCCTTCCTTCCTTCCTTCCTTCCTTCCTTCCTTCCTTCACCACCTCTTCTTTCTCTCCTCTTGGCCTGAAATCCCTCTTCTCCTAACTATACAGTACAGCTTTTCCCTGAGCAAGTTGCAACGAAGATGCCCTTGGCTCTTCCAACTCATAAGCCCATGATGAAAAACCAGGTACCAATATCTTTTATCATCTTAGCCTTACATCTCATCTTTCCCAGACTGAAATAAGGTGAAATTGGATTAATGTCCTTCAATGAAGCAAGAAGAAGCTAATTCCTATCATATTTCCACCAGGTGAAGGTCAGTTCCACAAGGTTTCAAGGTGACATTTTTCATGGAAAGAGGAGAGGGAGAGAGAGAAAGGGAGAGGGAGAAAAAACTCTGGATGATTTGAGTATGTTAATCAGAGAAGAGCCCAAAAATTGTTTTTGTCTGTAGGTGGAGATTTGAATGATACATTTGATTCAAGAAAGCTGAGTTGGTTCATCCCCTAATCAGGACCTGACAAGGTCTGATCCAGGCAAGTGGAAATCATCCCTTCTCTGCTCTGTATTCTGTCCCCAATGGCATTGTGATTCTGTAGCTTCCGTCGACTTCGATAGCATCTCCAAGGCTGCTGTTGATATTTCAAAATGATTCTAATCTCATTTCAATAATAGCTTCTGTCTCTTTTATTGACATGTATGCCATAACATTCAGGGCTAAATTGACAGTGCTAATAACATCCTCTGTCTTTCCTTTTCCTTTCTCTCTCTCTGACTCTTTCTCTTCGGACAAATCTGCATTTTTATTTCCTTTTTTTTCCCCTGGCATTCCTATTGATTGCAAACATGAAGGGCTTTCATCTTCTTTGAAAGCATGAGATAATTGGGTACTATAAGCAGTTACTGACATAACTAAGTAGGGCTAGAGTTAGCACTCTCTCTCTCTCTCTCTGTCTCTCTTCGTCTCCTCTCACACATACACTCTGTCTGTCTGTCTCTGTCTGTCTCTCTCTGTTTCTCTTTCTCTCCTGTGTGTGTGTGTGTGTGTGTGTGTGTGTGTGTGTGTGTGTGTGTGTCCTTGCAATATAAACACATTCATAAGACACAAGTGCATTCCTCAAAGGAGGAAAATCAAGGCAGCTTGGCCTCAAGGAGAAGCCACAGTGTTTTCACATGTGCCATGACATCATTGTGCAAATGAAGGGAGTGATGCAATTTGGGCCAGATTGTCATGCATTACATTTTTCAAATTTAGAGACTATCTCTCTCTCTCTGAAAGTACTCTGGGAGATGTAGGTTAAAGACCAATAAAACAGGATATTTGTAGCTCAGGGTTGAAACTATGGGTCCTTGGTGCTCTCTGAGTTTGGTGGTTTTGTTGCAGATGTTTCATGACCCGAACTTGGGAACATCAGTCAAACTAGAACTGGTGATGTTACCTAGTTAGGGTATTGAAATGTCTGCAAGAAAAGAAGCAAGTTCAGGGAGCACCAAGGACCGTTTGTTAAAACCATACCAAAACACTATATTTCCGTAATATAGTGAAGACAGGTCTAGAATAACTAAAGTTAGCAAGGCAGAGTGAGAGCAAACCCTGCAGAAGTTGGCAGTGCCAGGTTCTCAATCTGTTTGGAAAGGTGAAAGTGGAGCCTGCCTCACCTCTGTGGGGAGGATATTCCAAAGGGTGGGGTGGGGGCAAGACCGATGTCAGATGGAGGCTTCTTCCTGGACCCCAGCAGCCAAAATTCTTTCACTGATGGGGGTCTATAACACCTCAACTCTGCCTGACTAGAACAAGTGGATGTCATGCAGAGTTATGTAGGTAACCTGGCCCCATGCCATGGAGGCCTTTGAAGGTTATAATCACCACCTTGAAATGGACCCAGAAGTAGACCAACACCCAATGCAACTCACGCTGTAGAGGTGTTACCTGTGCCACCATTGGGCCGCGCAAAATAGCGCACACGGCCACATTCTGCATTAGCAGAAGCTTCCAGGTACTCTTCAAGGGCAGTTCCATGTAGAACCCATTGCAATAGTCCAAGCGGGAGATGATCAGGGTGTAAGTGACTGAGAGAAGGACCTCTCAATCTAGGATGGGGTGTATCTGGCACTCAACACCAAATTATCTTTGTCCTAGATGGTCTAAGAGGTCTTATCTTTGGCAGGTAGTTGGACTAACAAACCTCCAAGTTTTCTTCCAGCCCTAGGATCCTATGATCTGAAGTCTGCTGGACATCCTTTGGTGTGGCGTGGGGTATAAAACCACGAGTTCCATTGTTTGTTTAAACAAACATCATTTTTGTAATTACATCATACAACTTTACATCATTAATGCAATTGTGCAATAACAGAAAAGACAAAGACATATATAGGACGGCTTACAATTTCATGGAAGACTCCACCCATAAGTGGTCTATAAAACCCAAGGGATCCTGAAGATTGCTGTGGTTCCCCAGTGGTGGGATTCAAACATTTTTACTACCGGTTCTGTGGGTATAGGTTGGTGAGTGTGGCCTGGCCTGGTGGTCATGGCTTGGTGGGTGTGGCAGGGGAAGATACTGCAAAATCCTTTTCCCTCCCCACCCAACTAACCTGCTTTCCAGCTCCGTTCTTCTGTGCAGGTCAACCAAAGGAGACCCAGCCAATCAGCTGGGACTCAATGGGAGGCAGAGAAGAGATGGGGTTGGTGGGGCCAGTCAGAGGTGGGATTGGCCGGTTCTCCAAACTACTCAAAATTTCCGCTACTGGTTCTCCAGAACTGGTCAGAATCTGCTTGCTGAATATACCACCTCTGTTCCCCACCCTCTTTAACAAATCTTTTGATTTTATTTTTTTTTTGAGAAATTTGCAACTAGAAATGAGCTCCTACATAGGCCAGGTTACCTACATAACTCTGCATGACATCCACTTGTTCTAGTCAGGCAGAGTTGAGGTGTTATAGACCCCCATCAGCCGTTCCACCTGCCTCCCTCCCTCCTGGCAGCCTTGAGGATAAGAAGGAGCTGGTCTTCCACTGCTCAAAATGCAGCAGCAGATAGCAGGGCCTTGACTCTTTGGGCATTCGGCTTAACGATGGGCTAGTTAGCCTTTTCCTGGTCTGGATTGGCAGGGCTGTGAAGACTTTAATTAGCAACCAGGAGGTCAGAAGGGTCTCCAACATCCTTATCTGAAAACAAATCAGTCCCTTAATGAGCAAAACCTGCCAACTGTGGAGGAGAGAGTGGTGGTGTAAGCCGTAAAAGAGCCCAGCTGGGATGGAGCTCCACCAGAAGGAGAAGAATCTGTGAATGGAGGGGGTTTGTTACCACTCCTCTCTTTCTTTTTTTAAAAAGAAAAATGGAAGAAACACAACGGAGTCCTCTGAAGCAGGTATCATTTGCAGGAAGTTGAGCCCTCTTCAAAATATTAAAATCTAGATCCCATGTTTCTTGACCTTATCAACTCTAAAATGAGTGGACTTCAGGAATGTGGAATTCTGGGAGTTGAAGTCCACACATCTTAAAGTTAAGGTTGAGAAAGACTAATCTGGATGAAAGAAATTCAAGGGTGTGGGACCCATAGAAGAAACATGGAAGCTTTTCATGCAAAGCTGAGGACTCCCCTCCAACTGGACAAAAGTGATTGGCATCAGCGTGATTATATGAAGAAAGTGGTCAAATCTCTCTCTCCGCTCCCTCCCTCTTCCTTCCTCTCTCTCTCCCCCTCCCTCTCTCCCTCTCCCACTCTCTCCCTCCCTCTCTCTCACTCCCCCCTCTATCTTTCTCCCTCTCTCCCATACTGAACATTGGTGGCATAGTTTCCTGCCATTTTGAGGCAGGAAAGAGGTGGGAAGTCATGGAAACTCTAAAGCAGACTAAACATAGCTTTTAAAAACTAATAGAGTCTTTCTAGGAAAACAAGGAAATCCTTCTTTTGACCATAAGAGTGATACAGGCCCATTCTCCGTACGTCTACTGACTGATCCCCTTGGTGCAAAGAGTATGGAGACAGTAGTGAAGGAGGTATTCAACAGCTCTTCTGTGAACTCCAGCTTCACCCAGGAAAGGAGGAGAGAGTGAGAAAGAAACCCAGGGTCGAGCCACCTTGATTTCCTTGGGTATAAGAGGGAGAAGAGAGACAGCTCAGCATTCAAGTGTCTGTTAGTGTATCTTGCTATAATGAGATGTTCCAGTCGACCTTCCTTACGGAATCTGTTTCTTGACTTGGCCTATCATAGATCAAGATTGAAGAATTGTGGGCCCCGAAGGGACCTAGGAGGTCTTCCACTTAAACCCACTTCCTAAGGCAGGAGTGCTTATAAAATCCCAGGCATGTGGTCATTCAATATTTTCTTGAAAATTCCAGTGATCAAGTACCCACCATTCCACTCTGGGAGCCAAGCTCTTCCATTGATTAATTGTTCTCACTTATCAAGAAGTTCCTCCTTGGGTCTCTCTTTTTCTAATGAGATTCCACCCTTTGCTTCTTATCCAGCCCTCCAGTGCTATGAAGAATAAATTCACACACACACACACACACACACACACACACACACACACCTTCTCTTCCCTGTGCCAACTCTTCAAGATGACATTTTTTTGATAGATGAACAGAGTCCAATCCCCTGCCCAAGCAGGAGACCCTACACCATTTCTGACAAATGGCAGTCCAATCTCTTCTTGAAGGTCTCAAGTGATGGCGCTCCCACAACTTCCGAAGGCAACTTCTGTTCCATGGGTTGATTGTTCTCACTGTCAGAAAATTCCTCCTTATTTCTAGGTTTAATCTCTCCTTGTTCAGTTTCCATCCATTGTTCCTTGTCTAGTCTTCAAGTTCTTTGGAAAATAGCTTGACCCCCTTCCTCCTCTCTGTGGCAGCCCCTCAAATATTGGAAGACTGCTATCATGTCTCCCCTGGTCCTTCTCTTCACTAGACTAGCCAGGCCCAGTTCCTGTAACCGTTCTTCATATGTTTTAGCCTCTAGTCCCCTAATCATCCTGGTTGCTCTTCTCTGCCCTCTTTATAGAGCCTCAACCTCCTTTTTATAGTGTGGTGACCATGCAGTACTCTAGGTGTGGTCTTACTAAGGCTTTATAGAGTGGTATTAGTACCTCCCTTGATCTTGATTGAATTCCTCTGTTAATGCAATTTAGGATTGCATTGGCTTTTTTGACTGCTGCTGCACACTACTGGCTCATATTTAGCTGGTTGTCCACTGAGACTCCAAAATCCCTCTCACATTAACCAATAGTCTTAACAATTGGCTCTCCTGCTTAAAAGTGGTGCAGCATCCTTATGGTTATGGGATCAAAATTCAGGTGTTTGGCAACTGGCATGATGGATGCAGCATCCTGGAGTTACATGATTGCCATGTGCAACCTTCCCAGCCAGTTTCTGACAAGCAGAGTCAAAGGGAATTCGCTTAATGACCACATAATTCACTGAACTGCAGTGACTTACTTAATAAACAGGGCCAAAAAGAAAAGTCATCAGATGCAACTCACTTAACAACTAAACTTACTGGTCCCAATCTTGGTCATAAATGAAGGACTACCTGTAACCTCTCCGGCAGTTCCTTCTCTTACCTGCCTCCTTGTCTCTCAGGGAGCAAATTTAATCAGAATGAAGGCTAATTGACCCAAATCCTAATTCCTAAGACAGAAGGGCTAATTAAATCCCCAGTTCCTGTTTTAGTAGAATGAGAATCAAAATCTACATTCTTGGGTCTGAAGATTGCAGCTTGTTTATTGTCCGATTATGTTCTGTTGTCTCTGAGAAACCAATTACAAGGCACCAGAGTGAAGGTTTCAGCACTTGGAGGGGGAAAAAAAATTTTAATAATTCTTTTTTGTTTTCCTGTGTTCAAGTCAGGTGCCAGGTGTTCCAAGGCCAAACCATAATTGGGAGGATGTGTCGGGACCTTTTGCAAAACAGCAGAGAATGTACTGACTGGCGAAGAAAATTAGGTGCCTTGGAATTCGTACAAGAGTCCAGCAGTGGAAAATTGTTTCTGATGAGATCAATTCTTTTTCAGTTGTGTGAGACTCCCAAATGTTACATCACATGTGATCACTCCAGTCTTCTACAACTTAATGAGAGCCAGTTTGGTCTTGTGGTTAAGGCACCAAACTAGAGAAACCATGAGTTCTAGTCCTGCCTTAGCCATGAAAGCCAGTTGGATCACCAGAAATTGGTGAATTCTAGCCCCACCTAAGGCACAAAAATAGGCTGGGTGGTTGGTGAGTCCTAGTCCTGCCTTAGGCACAAAAATTGGCTAGCGACTTCAAGCCAATCACCAGGACTATGGGAATTCTAGTTCCGCCTTAGCCATGTAAGCTGGCTGAATCATTTTGGACCAATCACCAGGTGACTGGGAATTCTAGCCCTACCTTAGGCATAAAAGCAGACTGGGTGACTTCAGGCCAACCACCAGGAGGTTGGGAATTCTAGTCCCATCTTAGCCATGTAAGTGGACTTGGTGACTTGGTGGTCCGTCCAGTCCTGAGAAAAGTCATGACAGGCTTGGTGAACAGTTCTGGATGAAATTCTGAGATTTCACACAGAACCAAATAAGAAAACCGTGGTTGAAATGAACCAATCATTCCACTTGCTATCAACACCTCGCCAATCAGCCCTGCCAATGAAATGATGTCAGAGAGGCTTTTAAATGAATATCCTCTTTCCTCCTCCTCTTGCCCCTCCTCCTCCACGCCATTTATTTCCTTGCACAGCATATATAATTATGAGAAAATCATTGCATACTAGAAAAAAAAAATTTTTTATGAATCAGCTGGGAGGGACCTTGGAGGTCTTCTAGTCCAGCTCAAGCAAGAGAAACGATATCATTTCAGATAAATGATTGTCTAGAATATTAAAAACCTCCAGTGATGGAGTGTCCATGACTTCTGGTGGCCAGTTTTTCCAATGGTTAAGTGTCCCCACTGTTAGAATGTTTCTACTTAATCCCAGGTTGCTTCTCTCCTTGATTAGTTTCTAACCATTGTTTCTTGTCCTGCCCCCTGGAGCTTTGGAGAATAATTTGATCCCCTCTTCTTTGTAGCATCCCCTCAAGCACTGAAACAACATCATGTCTCCCCTCTAGTCCTCCTTTTCTCTAGATTAGCCAAATCCAAATTCTGCAGCCATTCTTCATATGATTTAGTCTCCAGGCCTTTGGTCATCTTAGTTGCTCTTCTCTGAACTTAGTTGTTCATTCTGTTCCCCTTACTCCCCCATCCCCCAAATGGTATTTTAGGTTAGTAAAGGTAAAGGTTCCCCTCGCACATACATGCTAGTCATTTCCAGCTCTAGGGAGCGGTGCTCATCTCTGTTACAAAGCCGAAGAGCCAGCGCTGTCCAAAGACGTCTCCGTGGTCATGTGGCCGGCCTGACTAAATGCCGAAGGCGCACAAAACACTGTTACCTTCCCACCAAAGGTGGTCCCTACTTTTCTACTTGCATTTTTTACATGTTTCCAAACTGCTAGGTTGGCAGAAGCTGGGACAAGTAACGGGAGGTCACTCCAAAACATGGCACTGGGGTTTCGAACTGCTGAACTGCCAACCTTTCTGATTGACAAGCTCAGCATCTTAACCACTGAGCCACCGTGTCTTACGTTAGCATGTATCTTATTCGTTCCTCTCGCATCCACAAGGAAAACTCAGACTGAAAACTGCTTTAGAGGGTTGAAATGCGTTGTATTTATCAAGGGAGAAACACTGTTCAGCCAGATAGGGGTTTATCTCAGATATTTGAGAAGAATCAGAAAATAGAAAATCCTGCACTAGAATTGCATGGGGTGAAAAGTTTAAAGGTGCGGTTCTTGTCTTCCAAAGAGCTCTTTGTCCATCAGTCCTGCACTGGCGTTTGGGAACCAGTGACCTTAATCAAGACAGCGAGGTATGAGTTTATTGTACCGTGAAATTAAAATTTTAATCTGAATTGATGAACAAAAATGCCAAAGTGTCATTTTCTATTGGGTTTTTTTGGGAGGGGGATCTCATTCCCTACATTCAGGAGTTTAATCATTATTTCAGTTCCAGAAAAACAGGAAACCCTCTGCCTGATCAGGTTTATTTATTTATTTATAATAGGCAAAAGGTCTCTAAGAAACAAATAGGATGTGTGTGTGTGCGTGTGTGTTTGTGATTGCTGGGTGTCGATTTTACACAAATATAACTAGAACAGGGTAATTAAAAAAAAAAAAATCATCTGTCCAGGTTGCCAAGATGTTGTCAGGAAAGGAGGCCATTATAAAAGTCTTGCTATGGGCAGTTACTACTATATCAATATTTAATTACCTGTCTTTTTCAATTTGGGAAGCTTGGAAGCTTACTTCCTTGATTGATAGATACTTCTTGTCCCATCTTTCTTTAAAAAAAAAAAATCTCTCTCTACGATAGCAGTGGGGAAATAATCTTATTTTTGGTCCTGGCACTTCCTCCCCCAATGCAGGCAATTTGGAAGGTGAGTTCAGAAAATGAGCTGGCAAATGCCACAATGGGATGCACTTGCTTGGAGCCAATGGTGGGATTCAATTTTTTTTTTTACTACCGGTTCTGTGGGCGTGGCTTGGTGGGCGTGGCTTGGTGGGCGTGGCAGGGAAAGGATACTGTAAAATCTCAATTCCTACCCACCCAAAGGGAAGGTTAGTGCAAAATCCCCATTCCCTCCCCACCCCACTAACCTACTTTCCAGCTCCGTTCTCCTGTGCACGGCAACCAAAGAAGATCCAGCCAATCAGCTGGGACTCAATGGGAGGCTGAAAAGAGATGGGGGTGGGGCCAGTTAGAGGCAGGATTTGCCGGTTCTCCAAACTACTGAACATTTCTGCTACTGGTTCTCCAAAACCTGTCAGAACCTGTTGAATACCACCTCTGCTTGGAGCTGAACATACAGTATGCACCCAGACTTTGTGGCTGATTCCACAAATTGTGCTGAGCAAATCATGGTTGTGTTCCAAGTAATACACCCATAGCAAACAGAACTCCAAGGCAGGTAGGTTCCTCAAAAAATAGTTTTATTGAATATATTATATTGGCACAGTTCTGGTGAAAACCGACTCTGAATATTCCCATGGTTTTCACCTAATTGAAAGTAAATGTTTTTTTCCCCTTTCCCCAAACAATCAGTCACATGGTCCAATCAGAATGCAACCCAGTTGCTTGGTAACATCGCTCCTCCTTCCTTCAATCACCTGTGGAAATGTCCTTGGTTCCCGGTGGAAATGTCCTTGGTTCATGGGGGAAACTATTTTGTTTCGGCTACAAAACCCCAGGTATTACAATTCCCACCCTTCTCTCGCCTTCATCTGGCAAATAGATGGGGGAGGAAATGGAGGCAGTGAGAGATTTTATTTTCTTGGGCTCCAAGATCAACCCGGATGGGGAGCACAGCCAAGAAATTAGAAGATACTTGCTCCTGGACATGATAGCTATGGCAAATCTAGACAGCATACTAAAAAGCAGAGACATCACTCTGCCAACAAAAGTGTGTATAGCTGAGGCTATAGTTTTCCCAGTTGCAATGGTTTCCTGCCTAAGCAGGGGGTTGGACTAGAAGACCTCCAAGGTCCCTTTCAACTGTTATTCTCTTCTCTTCTATATTCTCTTCTCTTCCGTTCCATTCTATTCTTATCTTATTTCCCCCCTAATTAAAAATAAATAAATAAACATCTCTGGGGTGGAAAGGTAACCTCAATTCTTTTTAAGAAGTATGAAATTTAAATAAATTCTGTTTAACCCTATCAACTGAACATCCGTGCCCTGATGGTTATACCCAGTCTTCCTACCTCGGAGTAGTACAGTCCTGCACTAAAAGTATCACACACCAGAGTTGCCAACCAGACCACCGAACCTGCTTCAAACTTGTGTACCTCTGTTCAAAAGAGTGAATAGAGAGCAAGACCTGACAGGCAGCCTTTTTTTTTCTAAAAATACAAGCAGCTTTCAAAAACAGTCTATTTATATCGCAGACACCGAGGTCTAAAAATAATGAAGCGCCTTAGTTCCTCGCTAAATATCTCTAGAGCTTCACTGCTTTTTACAACCTCTTCCTTTGTTCTGTAGGCTTCTAGGCACCATCTTTCATTTATTTTTGTGAATATGACTCCAGGTGTCAATTAAAACAGGATTTAACTAGGGTAAAGAGGTAATTGGGAGAAAATGAAATTTTCCACCCTGGAGTAATAGCTTCCAAGAAAGAAGTCTTGGATGTAGAGATTTTCCTGCCTGAGATAAGAACTGGAAGGGACTTTGGTTATAAGAAAGTATTATAGGCTAGAAGTAATTTAATCAGAATAGAATTGGAAGGGACCTTGGAGGTCTTCTAATCCAGCCCCCTGCTTAAACAGGAGAACCTACACCATTTCAAACAAGTGGCTGTCCAGTCTCTTCTTAAAAACCTCCAGTGTTGAAGCACCCATAACTTTTGGTGGCAAGCAGTTCCACTGGTTAATTGTCCTCACTGTTAGGAAGTTTCTCCTTAATTCTCTACTCTTTGGTTAGTTTCCATTCATTGTTTCTTGTCCTGCCCTTTGGTGAAATGTGACGATCCATTCCACTGGCCCATTTAATCCAGCCATTTTTAATACTTTTTTTTTAAAATTAACAGACAACTTGCTTTTTTTAAAAAAAAAATATGCACATGGAAGGGATGAAAGAAATTTTAAAATCTGACTTTATTTCTGTTTATTGGAGAGCCCTCACAACGTTTCGACAGCCCCATAAATTCAACTTCAGGAAATTCAACTGCATTTGTTGGTAAATTTGCTGGAATTAGCAGAGATGGCTAAATTGATTGCTTTGATTAAAGACCAAATAAATAAATAAATCACAGTTACTTCCATTTCTACTTGGAAATCACTTCTGGACTTTGATTTTGAATTTTACTGATTAGATAGGATTTTTTGTTATAGAAATGGCTGTTATACTATTGTGGAAAAGTAAAAGGTTGAAGTTTGATGCTGTTATCTTATTCTACTGCACCAAAGTCGATGCCTTTTCTTTCTTTTCCCTTTCTTTCCCTACTTTTTTCCCTTCCTTTCTTCCTCCCTTATTTTACTATTATTTAAACTAATTTAAAAAAACTTGAAAAAAGGATAATTGCATTTGTAAAGTGGGTGACTGGCAGGTTGGAAAGAATCCCATCCATTCATGGAATGTTGGTCTACTTCCATTCCTTAAAGGAATAGCCTGTTGATAAGCTAATTTTCTTTCTCATGCTCTGAAGTGCTGAGCATGAACCTTCCCCAAAATGCCCCGAAGGTCATTTCTGCATTGCTCATCCTAGAAGCCACTGGTTGATGGATTGACACTGCTGTGTGAAACCAATTAACATGGTCTTGAAATGCTTCCTAAGGTTTTGAGAGGAGCTTCTAATGAGGGATAATAGTAACAAGTATGGAAAGATCTCTCGTTATCTTGGACAAATGATGCACCGAAGGGAAAAGTCAATAAGTATTTAGCCAATTCATTGATAGCCATTTCATTCCGGTCAATTCTCTGCCTCTTCAACTGGATTGGTCTGGAGGCCAAGATTCCTTGAGGCTTTCAGAAGTCATCAGCTGTCTCACTGTAGCTTCCTTCCCTGACTTTAGAGGAGAGGTGGGGAACCATGGATGGCCCTTTTATGACTTGTGGACTTCAAATCCCAGAATTCCTAAGCCAGGCAGGCTTCTGGGAGTTGAAGTCCACAAGTCATAAAAGGACCATGCTTCCCCACCTCTGCTTTAGAGAATGAGACCAGGGCAGCTGATGATGATATTTTCCAAGCAAAAATCATCAATTTGTGGTGAATACCCATCATGGTGGGGTTGGGGAAACAATTCTATTGGTTTGTTTCCGAGTCCTCAACTTATGACTATTGGGACCAGAGTTTCTGCTGCTAAGCAAGGCAGTTCTTAAGCGAGCTGTGCCAGATTTCCACAGTTGATAGGCAAATCATTACTTTTATTAAATGAATCACACTGTTTTTAAGCACATCCTGATTCCATCAATGTTCATTCCTTTAGAATGAAAACAATCTTTCAGTATTTTTATATTATATTGGAATTATATAATAGAATAAATGTATAATAGTTTATACATTTATTCTATTATATGCAATGCAATAAATACAATACAATGCAATGCAATAATATAATATATTGACCATTTCCTTTAGCTTCAGTTGTCTGCCTCTCTTAGTTTTCTTCCATTCAAAGAAAAACAAGCCAGTTCAGAATTTATATTTTAATGAACATCAATCCCTTTTCCAGCCCTTTTTATTTGTGTGGCTCAGCAAGCTACCTTGTTCCTCTCATGTCATTGCCCCCCGCCCAGCTCTTTAGGGTGCCCCCCCCCCAATGCTCATTTTCCTCACCACCTCTTTCTTAAGAAGACTTTCCCAGGTCTTTCTGGCTGCAGTTGAACAGTGTTGGCTCACAGCCATCTTGCAACAAAGAACTGGCATTCCAGCTGTCTGCTTCTAATCTTCAGTGTCAGCCCTTGTTAATGTTTCAGCGTGAAATCAGGGGGCAACACCGTATGGAATATTAAAAGAAAAAAAGGGGAAAAAAACACACAACATACACACACACACATAATCACGTGTATGTGATTATACAGCCATAATCAGAATCCCAGCAAAGTGTTGACAGACCTGCAACAAAAGATATGTGAGCATCTTCTCTTCTCCCTCTTGTCAAAGCCACCAAAAATTGCATTAAATAAGTGAGGGAAAGAGCTGCATTCTGACTTGCTAAGGCCTATAGGAAGTGCAGCAGCTGAGGAAATTAGCATGCCAATATTCAGTTTGGAGATCAAAGTGAATTTCTGATCCTGCATGAATGGCAGGTGCTTTTCAATCTGTGTTACCCATCTAACTCTTGACTGAAACTTTTTGCAGATGAAATATCTTTCAGATGTGATAGTGTGATTTTGTTAAGTGAAACCTCAATCTCCCAAATTTTCCTCCTTTCCTTTCCTTTTTTCCTTTCTTTTCCTTCCCTTCCCTTCCCTTCCAATAGTCTTCCTTTCCTTTCCCATCCTATCCTATCCTATCTTTTCCCTTCCCTTCCTTCAAAAATGAATAGTGACTGAAGGTTAAAACTTGTGCAAAATGGTTACAAAAATTGGGTATGTCTAGTTTAATGAAAAGAAGGACTAGGGGTGACATGATAACAGTCTTCCAATATCTCAAGGGCTGCCCCAAAGAAGAGGGGGTCAAGCTATTCTCCAAAGCACCTGAGCTCAGGACAAGAAGTAATGGATGGAGACTCATCAAGGAGAGAAGCAACCTTGAAACTAAGGAGGAATTTCCTGACAGGGAGAACAATCAACCAGTGGGATGGCTTCCATCCAGAAGCTGTGGTTACCCTGTCTCAAATCCAATAGAAAGAATATTTGTAGCTCAAGTTTGAAATGAGGGGTCCTTGGTGCTCTTTGAGCTTGGTTGTTTTCTTGCCGACATTTCATGACCCAGCTAAGTAACATAATCAGTTCTAGGATGGGGTGGGGTTTGCTCTCTGAGAGTTGATGATATTCCCCAGTTGGGTCATGAAATATCTGCAAGAACACAAGAAAGCTCAGAGAGCACTAAGGACCCCTTATGACTAAAAGCTCTGGTCCCGTGTCCTCTCCATGATCTTATGTCCTTCCTGGATTTCACCCTCGAGATAGAGGGAACTCCTTTCACCAGCCATGGTGGAATATGGAAAGTTAACCTTTCAAGAAGGAAGCTGTGCTAATCTCCTCTTTTACTAGACTGCCATGAGCAAAAAGAGGTGATTTCCCTCCATCTCCCAACCCCTCCCCAGCCACTGGAAATCTCTTCATATGCAAAATTTCCCCATTTGCAGTCTGAAGATGTCCAAGACTCCCGTGATAACTCGGATTTAAGCAGACTTCCTTCCTTCCTTCCTTTTTTTTCTTGAAAGCAGCAGATATACAGTCATGCCAGGCTGAGGCTGTCCCACATTTTGCATCTTTTGCAAACCGGACAATCTCAGCTTGGGCGGGAAAAAAAGCCTTGGACAATTTGACAATCTTTTTCCAATAACAAAGCAAGAACACCCAAGCCACATTGCTTACCTACCAAGTGGAGATAATATACATGTCCAATTAGTTGACCACAAATTCCGATCAGGTTCTCTCGGACTGCCTAACTATCTTTGTTTTGCTAAAAGAAAAAGAAAAAGACCCGCTCATCCATCATTAAATGAAATCTTTCAATTCTGCTAATCCTGGGCACAATGCTGCTTTTCTCCACCAAGCCCCTTTTTTCTCCCAACCTAAAACTACAGTTACACGCAGCTCGGTTCTGCCTTTAAGATTTTTGGGGGGTTGTTTCCTTTTCATTATGTACCTGATAGTAGGCCACGGAAAGTTGGACACCAGCTGGATGTAACTCTCTCTCCACTTCCAGCTTTTTGCTCCTGGCTATTTCACCAACAACCTCCCTCTGCTAAAAGAAAAAGACTGTATTAACCTATTCAAAATATCGTCCAGAATATTGTCCATATTCTCTTCCTCCTCCTTCCTCCCTCCTCCCTCCTCCTCTGTATTCTGTGTTTACTCCATGCAGTCCTTTTAAATGGAAATATTGGAAATTTAATGCAAGCATTTTGGGAATGCCAGATATGGTCTTAAACACTGCTTTGTGGATTCTCCTTTGCATTCTCCTTTTTTTAAAATGGCTCTCTTTCCAGGAATAATTATTTCCACCCTTTACCTAGTCATTCTGATTTGTTTTAGGCTCCGTTAGTCCTATTATCACATCAATCTAATTTTATTTCCTTGATCACAGCCAAGAACCGCCTCACAAGTTTGTGCAATACATGACAGTATTCACATCTAACCCCTTTCCGATTGTTTAAAACACTGGTGTTTTCTTTTTCCTTTTGTCTTAATTAATCTTGACTTTTGTCTTTTATTTACGACCAAATAAAAAACTATTTTATTTGATTCCAATGGTCTTATGTGAGCTGGGTTACAAAACTTGGCCCTCTTATGAGTCCATCCAAAAATATCCATTTCATTTGTCCGGGGCAGGAGTAGAAGCAGAACAAGGGAAGAAGCGAGTATAAGATTTCTCCTGCCATTAGCATTTTGATTAATTCTTTTCCATTAAGAAATGTAACTTTATGTTTCTTTTTTTAAAAAAAAAATAATTATATGCAGCCTCTTAATCTGCTAATCCTTTCTCCCGACAAACAAGTTCTTTTTTAAATCAACGGCTATTCTATCAAGCCAATGGAGCAGAGTTCCGGATTCAACGCAACAATGCATTCTTTTCACAAGAGGCTGCTTGGGCTAATATGATACCAGAACGATGCCAAGAAGCTACACACACACACACACACACACACACACACACAAACAAAACCTCCAGCTGGTTGAATTAAACATGTAATAATTGGAGGCAAGTAATTTTGTTCTGAAGGATTGGCATAGTTGTTTAGTGAAATCACTCCTGTTTGAACTTCTCCGAACAAGAAGAAAAATTTAGTCTTTCATTTTCTTTTCCCTCAAGAAGGCATATTAATATCACATTTCCAACTGGCCGGAAAGTCAGAAAAAGAAATATATCCAGCGAAGCATCTGAGATATTTCCCTTGATCCTCTGGTGTGTAACTCCCACCCGCTGAGATAATGAGGGTTTTGGGGTTTTTTTTTGAGTTTCAATATCAACCAATCCTTCACCCTTGCCCCATCTTCTTATCCTCTCCTTGTTTTTTTGTTTTTTTTAATGCATGATATTACAGAGGGGAACCTGCATTTATTTCAGTGATGTGCAGATTTTCCCAATCAGAAATTGCTAGGAGTTTGGGGAATAAAGCAACATTAGGTAAAGATAAAGGTTCCCTCGCACATACGTGCTAGGCATTTCTGGCTCTAGGAGGTGGTGCTCATCTTTGTTTCAAAGCCGAACAGCCAGCGCTGTCCGAAGACGTCTCCGTGGTCATGTGGCCAGCATGACTAAATGCCGAAGGCACATGGAACGCTGTTACCTTCCCACCAAAGGGGTTCCTAATTTTCTACTTGCATTTTTGATGTGCTTTTGAACTGCTAGGTTGGCAGATGCAATGAAATATCATTTTAATGTATGACGATTAGTGTATGTTCAAAGTGACAATAAAGTTATTCTAAGTTCTAAGAATGTTAAGCCTTTTTAATGTTCTCCATGCTAACACCAAACACCCAAGGGATGTTCCCAAAGGAACATCCTTCCCAAAGGATTGGAAATAGATTATTTCCATTATTTTCTAAGCATCTTTTCTTCATAACTAGTGAAAAAGAGGATCTGCAGACTTGAACATTTTGATTGACCTTCTCTGAACATCTTAACTTTTTACAATGCAGTACAAAAAGGAGCACTGATTCAAGAGTTCTTTCCACATCTCTCATATATAAGAAAAAAAACCCTTTTGCAAACCAGAAGTTGAGAAGTTATTGATGCATTGTTGCAAGGTAATTTTTCTGCAAAAATATATTGCTTTGTGTGCAAACTTAACGAATAAATTGATCGGTGAAACCTCTGAAGCCTTAATGAATGAAGTCAAGATAAATCTATCTGCTAAATCTCACTGGCTGAGTTGATGAATATTGCTTAAATCAGCTTTCAGTGATATTCTGCAGGTCAGCCCAAGATTTGCAAGGCAAATTTATAAGTAACTTGAGGCAGTGTGGACATAACTTATATGTCCTACCTAATGTCTTAACGTTCTAGTTTCCCTACCCTGTGAGGAGCATTGGCCTGAGAAAGAAGGACTGGATTAAACTCACCTCGATGGCTTTCAGGACTAAGGTGGAACTAGAACTCACCATCTCCTGAGAATAATTCCAAAGTGACCAACCAGCTTTCATGCCTAAAGTGGGACTACTTATTCACCTTCTCCCAGTGATTGCTCTGAAGTCACCCAGCTGATTTTGACACCGAGTAAAATAGGACCAGAACTCTCAGTCTCCAGGTTTGTAGATCCACATCTTAACCACTACACCAAGCTGTCTCTCCTTCCCAAAAGTGCCATTTCCAGGGACAAGGAATGGTGCTAAGGGAATGTTTGCTTGCACAAACTTCCAAAGAAGCTGCGAAATGACCTAACAAATGTTGAGAAATGGTGAGACACTGGAAGAACACAATCCTTATTGTGTGTTGTAACAAGTGGGTGCTCCGTGTGAGAATGCAACAATGCCGGGGTAGGCGCCAGAGCGTGGAGGACAGACGATGGAAGGAAGTTGCAGACACATTGCTGACATGGTTGGGAAAACACAGTCATAATATGAAAAGGCAGATGCTGGAATGAAAAGAAATTAAACTAGTGTTTTGCTCTGTTTCTGGGATCGGTGTCCTACTGTTTCCCTCTTTTGTCATCGTTTACTGTTAATAATCCCATACATTAATGAGAAATACAGAATGTTTGCAAGCAGAAAGCAGCAGTGGGATGCTGAGCCAGAATGTACCATGTCCGAATCGCAACTCACTGGAGGTGGTACAAGCTCTGAATTCTTTCTCTTCCTCCCTACCCCACTTCTGTAGTTGGACTTCATAAAATTGGAAAGACCAATTTAGCAGATTAGTGGAGCTGGGAAGGGACCTTGTAGGTCATCTAGTTCAACCCCCCACCAAGCAGGAGACCCTACACTGTTTCTGACAAATGGCAGTCCAGTCTCTTCTTGAAAGCTTCCAGGGATGAAGCTCCCACAACTTCTGAAGGCAAGCAAGAACTTTTTGGATCTCAGGGCCTACCCACTGCTCCAAATGAAAGTGGCTCCAACCAGGGTCATTCTTGCCCTTGTTTTATCACACACACCACAAGAGGAAGACCACAACTTTTCCTAGATAATTGGCCTCATGATCAAACTCTTCTTTAGTTTAACTATTTTTCCTTCAATGGACATCTTCTGATCTTCTGGCATCTTAACTCTGAAAAGAAAGACAACAGATTTTATCCATCTTCTGTTATCATAGACTTTCAGATATATGAAGGTCCATCCAGCCCACCAGGAGAAGGGAGTCAGTGGGTATTGCAAGTCCCATTTTTTAGGGATGTAGATCTGGTGGAAACATAAAAAAGGACCTTCTCGATGGTGGCCTCTTCCCAATGGAATATCATTCAGTCTCCAGATACAATTGACCCTTACTTTGTTGCTTTTCCAAAAAGCCCTCAAGACATGGTTTGGTCAGCAGGTCTGCAGATGGACCACAATGGAGATGCAGCCAATCAAGTGGCTGATTTGACTGCTGCTGCTGCTGCCAAGGGAGTGAGGGTGGAGCTGTGGCTTAAGAGAAGATTATAACACTGAATCATCTACATACATTCAGAATTTTGTGTGGTTTTTCTGTGGGGCAGAAACATATTGACTCCAACACATGACCGGTTCTGTGGGTGTGACTTGGTGGGTGTGGTGTGGCTTGGTGGGCATGGCAGGGGAAGGATACTGTAAAAAAACCCTTCCCTCCCCACCTCACTAACCTGCTTTCCAGCTCCGTTCTCCTGTGCAGGGCAACCAAAGGAGACCCAGCCGATCAGCTAGGACTCAATGGGAGGCAGAGAAGAGATGGGGTTGGCGGGGCCAGTCAGAGGCGGGATTGGCCAGTTCTCTGAACTACTCAAAATTTCCGCGACCGGTTCTCCAGAACTGGTCAGAACCTGCTGAGTACCACATCTGAGTACACTTGAGTTTGACCTGATTATGTTGTCCAGTAAAATCACATGATGATCTCTGTTTCTTCATTCTCTCCTCTTCCTCCTCCCTCCCCCTCTCCCCCTCCTCTTCCTCCTCCTCCTTTTCTCAATTTACTGTATGAGCCTTCACAACAAAACCCAAAGAACGAGCAGGCTCTGACTGCTTGTTCTTTCTGTATGTAACAGAGATAGAGAGAGGAAAGGAGGAGGGAGAAGAAAAGAGTCGTTACAACTTCAAAATTCAAAACAGCTTTTTCGAAAAGATCAAGGATCAGCCTTGAGCCTGTGAGGACTGGTTTCCATTTTCTTTCTGGAAAGTTTCACATTCTTTAGATGTGAAATCAGGTGATGCTTGGGTGTTCTAATACCGTGTTCTATTGCAAAATCTCCCCTAAAATCTGCCTTATAGTAGTGGAACAATTTTGTTGCACTTAAGATGGAGGTGTTGGGCATGGATGCAGCTGGTTCATATCACAAAGTCAAGTTGCTCAGAGGGTTGGATGGTAGAATCAGACTTATTCCATGGATAGATGAGCTGTAAAATGTGGAAACAGAACAAAATCAGGTTTTGGAAGAGTTGTGCATATCGTTTGCTCTTCTTGCATTATTAAAAGTTATTTTAAAAATGCATAGGAGCATTGATTATAGTAATTTTAGTGCAATGGAGAACTTGAAACAGGCGATTCAAAATACCCCAATCAAGGAACTACCAACTCAGACAAATAAAAATTAATCAATAGCCAAATCAAGGAAGCACCAAGACAAAACCCACCAACACTGATAGGGTAAGCCATTACTATATAAACAGACAGGAAACTCTCATCTAGCACTGATGATGTTACCTAGCTGGGTCATGAAACATCTGTAAGAAAACAACCAAGCTCAGAGGGCATCAAGAATCCCACAGGATGTTTCATTCTACGGGAGATCTGAAAAAACGGTTCTTTGAAATAATGTTCTTCTGAGAAGCTCCACCTTGGAACCACACCACAGTAGTCATCTTCTGCACAAGAGCATATGCAGAGAATAGTCAGACAAATGAAGATGGGTTTTTGAGGTCATTTCCAACATACGAAGAAGCACTTTTTTTCTTTCTACAACAGACCTGGTCAATAAAATCAGTAGCTCTTTCTGCTGTAGTCCGTGAGATGCCACCAGGAAATCTGCAAGGACAATCTATAAAGCCTTAGTAAGACCACACCTTGAATCCTGCATCCAGTTTTGGTCACCATGTTATAAAAAAGATGTGGAGACTCTGGAAAAAGTGCAGAGAAGAGCAACCAGGATGATTAGGAGGCTAAAACATATGAAGAATGGTTACAGGAACTGGACCTGGCTAGTTTAGGGAAGAGAAGGACCAGGGGAGACTTGATAGTAGTCTTCCAATATTTGAGGGGCTGCCACAGAGATGAAGGAGTCAAGCTATTTTCCAAGGCACCCGAAGGCCAGACAAGAAATAATGGATGGAAACTGAACAAGGGGAGATTCAAATAAGGAGAAATTTTCTGACAGTGAGAGCAATCAACCTATGGAACAGAAATCGCCTTCAGAAGTTTTGGCAGCTTCATCACTTGAGATTTTCAAGAAGAGCTTGGACTGCCATTTGTCAGAAATGGGTTAGGGTCTCCTTTTTTGGCAGGGGGTTGAACCGGATGACCTCCAAGGTCCCTTCCAACTCTGTTAATCTATAAATATGCAAACCTTCTGTCATTGTTCTCATCAGGGGTGGGATTCTACCAGCTTGCACCTATTCGGTAGAACCGGTTATTAACATTTTAAACAGTTTGGAGAACCGGTTGTTAGAAATTACAGGCCTAATCCTGTAAGAAAGGCAGGAAGGAAACATTCTGGTGTTGCTTACAGAAACTGCCTCTCCATTAACCCTTATTACATTATTGGCAGGACAGGACTTCCTGTCTCAGGAACTTCTCTGGACTTATTTTCCCCTCCTTTGCTGGGACCTTGCTTGTATGGAGTGACCATTCAAAGTTACAATGGAACTAAAAAAAGTGACTTCTGACCATTTTTCACACTTACGACTGCTGCAGCATCCCCACAGTCATGAGAGGCCAGGCAAGCAGATGCGTCCCTCAATGTGAGTGATATTGACTTGGCCACGCGCAGCCAATATAACATGACCACCAAGCCACACCCACCAACTAAGCCATGCCCACAGAACCGGTTGTTAAAAAAATTGAATCCCACCCCTGGTCCTCATGTATTGTTGTGCTTTATTGAAGCATTTTGTAGCATCGTTGCACCCCAGACACGATGCCTGTTGTGGCATGTATGAATTTGTCTTTTCTTCAGGTACCTGGACCACACTTGTTCTTCAATCAGCAATGGCCGGTCTCCTAAATATAGTCAGAGCCAAGATAAACATGTGAATGGACCGGGGGGAAAAATCCATTAAATATATTTAATTGCGTTTACTAAGACGAAACTCGTTATCCTCTTTAAGCTCCCTCGAAGAATGGGGGTGGCCATCAGATTTGGGTGGCAACGTTGGAGGAATTATGCAGAATACCCCCCCCCCATCCTGGGTGGCCAGAGACAGCCTGGGGATAGTTTCAGCCTGGGCACAGATTAAGATAGTAAGATTAACGGAGGGCCCATTCAGTCTGATTCAATGAACTCACAAAAGTTCCTAAAGGCTGCCATGTTCTCCTAAAAAATAGGATGTGGAACACCATCTAATTATACATAACATATGGCAAGGAGAATAAGGGGGAAAAGATGGGAGCTGATACCACCCAGGCATGCTCTGAATAGGTTACTGCTGTCCATTATAATTCCATTAAAAACAGAGCACACGGGAACACTGTGCAGTTTCTAAATGCAGATGAATTTGGGGAAAAGTTAAGTGCAAACTATATGATTGTTCCCGACAAAATTCCTCATTCAGACTCGAAATGGAGGCAGCGTTGCAGAAACGGAGGGGCAGATTATAACCCTTTAGACTTGGCTAAAATTATAAATTGGGTGAGTAAATCATCCATTAAATGGCAATCTAATTTGAAAGGTATACATTGAATCAAATTAACAAGTGCACCTAATTAGGCACAGGAGTTAACATAATGAAGCTTCTCCTGATTAGCACATATTACGCATTTCCATTTGGTCTGATCAAGGCAATGTTCTGTATTAGTGGAGCTAGCATGGCCCATGTTGGATAAGGTTGTCAGAGGTCATGGGAAACAGGTCCTACAGCTTGAGGGCATGAGGTAGACGGGAGAGCCATCAGCAACCAAACAAGTGTAGAATAAGCATCGGGAAACCTAACAACCAGTGGTGGGTTTCAAACTTGTTTACCACTGGTTCTGTGGGTGTGGCATGGTGGGCACACTTTGCCCACGCACACGTGCTTTGTGCACATGTGCCAAATGCATGCTTGTGCGTGCACAGAGCAGGGGTGGGATTCGGGTTGGACCCGTTCTATAGAACCGATTGTTATGATTCTGCCCAGATTGGAGAACCAGCAAATTGTGCCACTGGCTGGTCTCGTCCCTCCCCTCCCCACCCACTCACTTCTTACTTGGCATGTGTGCCATCAAACTTGCCTGTATTTGGTAAGTTGCTATTTTTCCTTTCCCCCCCCTCCCCAAGTATCAGCTGTTCTGCTGTGCTGGGTGATTTAGATTGGCTAGAAAGCAGGAAATCATCAGATTTCTTGCTTTTTGGCAAATAGGAAAGCAGAGCTGAACCTTCCTTGGGACTGAAGCTTCTATTATTCAGTGCAGATTCAGACAGCAGATTGCAGAAAAGTAGCTCTGTGATTCTGTGAGCAACTCAATCTGCCTGCCTGCTTTGCCTGACTTTGGGTAAAAGTTGTTCTTTTTTATTAAAAAAAAACAATATTTACATAAATATTATAATATTTACATACAAGCCACGCCTAGCCAGTCACACGATCACCAAGCCATACCCACAAATTAGGCCATGCCCATAGAACCAGAATTTCTGGTTTATGTTAAGAAACATATGTTAATTTATGTTAAGAAATTTGAATCCCATCCCTGGTGCAGAGGGTTTCCTACTAACCTTCTCCTGCAATCCTGCACTCTTCCTGTGTCTTCAACAGCTGTTGTGTGGCAATCGGCTATGCTGCGCAATGCAGCTGAGGTTGAAAAGCAGGATATAAAGCCAGGGCAAGTGGGAGGGCCCAGCAACTGATCGTTCACTCATAGATAATCATTGGAACAACCAGTTCAGCCAAAGCGGGCTGAACCGGTAGAATACCACCACTGTTAACAACCATTCCAGGGTTTGTGCCTTGAGGCTAAAGAACCATTGCTATAAATTGAGAACCAAAGACATTACAGCAGTTGTGGGTCTTTCACCTTGGAACAAGAGACATGATAGAGTTTTATGGACTCATCCATGGTGGAGATCATGGACTACGTTATCTCTCTAGGTCTTTCTCTCTGAAAAATAAAACAGGACATGGGGAAATTCAGGGAATTCCCATTAAAAGGGATTTTTTGGGTATGGAATTTTGGGTATGGAACCCACCAATGATGGTTTTGGAGTAGGAATGTTATGAAAGGTCAAATATCTTAGCTGGTAGAGATGGCTGTGATGCTACTCCTGAATCACAGACAAAAAGCCTGAAACACTAACTGCAGTGTTGGTGTCTATGGAGATTCACAATCTTCCAGGTCACAGATGTCCCAAAGGTATTTTTTCCAAAAGGCAACTGAACTTTCTTGTTTTTTAATTCTTCTTCCCAGAACTGAAGAAACTTCTTGGCTGAGAAGCAAAATGTTTTTGAAGAAAAAAACTCAAGAAAGTCCAATTGTCTTTTGGAAAAAGTGCCTTCAAAACAACTGCAATGGGGCAACCATTGGAGATGATGATTCCCTTCCTGTTATATTGCTTGTGAACATCTCAAATACTCTTGGATGACCACTAGATAAGACAGAAGACAGGTCTACATGAAGTACATAGACACATGACTTTCGACCTGGTTCTCACAACTCAATTCAACCTAAAGGGTTTTATGTTCTATATGAAGAACCAATCCATAAGCTCCGATTTGCCATTTCCATAATACCCAACCAGATAGACATGAAAACTTCACAGGTTGAGCAATTAAAGTTTTATTACCTTCCACTTGAGTTTGGTGCCACCTCATGAGACTGCTGGACATATTTAATCTGTGCAAAACACACACACACACTCACACGCACATATTCAGCCTGAGGAAATCTAATGCTAGGAAGAAATTACTGTATTTATTTCCAGCTTCAAGGTCTGTAAACACTTCATCTTTGAAAAAGAACTTTTGGACAGTGCATTTATTTAGTACTCTCTCCGTAATATTCTAGGTGAAAAGAATCAAACTGTAGATATCATACCCATTGGCATAATCTGATTTTCATCTATTTCTCATGCCAAGATGAATCCCGATGAACACTTCCTAAATATATCAACTTAAATCATTGTCCTTTCTCATCCCTATGATTTGGTTAGTCTGGTCTTGAAATCTCAATATAGTTGGTTTCAACTTCAACTGTCCAGACTTTAATTATTTTGAGTCTCAGGCACCATTATTTTCTCACTGATTATTATTTTTTGGTTTTTAACATAATGGGAGAATGGACTGTTACTTAAACACACACACAAACACAAATGCACTGTTAAAAATAAAATAATATTTGGATAACTCTTCTATACCTCTTGGGTGAAAAGCGACACGAGAAAAACAATAGCAATATCAACAATTCTATTCATAAGGTGGTATTGAGCAGATGCAGAAATGAACATTCAATACCTGTCTTGAGGTTTTCTGAGCAGGTGAAATGAACTGCTCCAAAACAAACTAACAAACATTAAAAATGAGGGCCAGAATATGCAATCTCCTTTGCCCATGGCTACTTTATGAGCTCGAAAAGTCCTCGGCAAGAGAAAGAAATGGAAAAAAAACTCACTGACATTATTTTGGCACAGCAGGGGAAAGCGAGATGAAAGACTGACAAATGAATTCACTGTGACAACCTTTGTAAAGTGTCTGAACATTTGATCTTAAAAGATTTCATAATTCTTTTGATAGACTGAAGATTAACTGAGCAGGGAGGCCACCAAAGTTAACTTATCCTCTTCCCTGAATTCCACAAAACACAGAAAATAAAAGTAAAGCAAGCACGAATTTTGACAAATGCACCTGACAGGGGCTTGGGAGCTAGTCCTGAGCCATCATTCAGACTGAAAACAATCTTAATTGATATTTGGAGCCCTTTGGGGAACAGTGGGAAATGATCTAGTGAAGTTTCCTTCCTGGACACCCATGCCTACATCCAAACAACTTCCCAAAACTTTCTATTTGCTTCTTAGCTGACAGTGAAGGCAATAGATGTACCCTCACTGAAGCCATGTAAGCTATAAATAAGAATCCTAGTTTATAAGCATGTACAGAGACACTTTAGTGTAGTGGTGAAGGCGTTAGGCTAGAAATCTGGTCTCCATGAGTTCTAATCCCACCTGAGGCATGAAATCTAACTTTTCTTCCAGGGGAAAACACAGCAGTGAAAACTTCCAAAGAAGCTCTGCTTGCTACACAAGTCAATGAAGCTTTAACCTGCAGACATATGAATGACAGAATAACAGAGTTGGAAGGGACCATGGGGGTCTTCTAGTCCCACATTATATTATTTCAGAGAAATTATTTCAACACCACTGACAATACTACTACCCTCCAAAAAGACCTTGACTATGTATCAGAATGGTCAAACAAATGGCAACTTCAAATCTCAACCAATAAATGCTCTGTCTTACAAATTGGCAAAAACAATCAGAAAATAAAATACAGTCTGAATAGTCAAGACCTTGTTGATGATCCAAACTCTGTCAAAGACCTTGGAGTACTCATCTCTAATGATCTAAGTGCTAGAGCCCACTGTAACTACATAGCCAAAAAGGCATTTAGAGTTGTTAACCTAATCCTACATAGCTTTTTCTCTGGTAATATCACACTACTAACTAGAGCATACAAAACATTTGCTAGACCAATACTCGAATACAGCTTTTCAGTCTGGAACCCACATTACGTATCTGATATTAACACAGTTGAGAAAGTCCAGAAATATTTCACAAGAAGAGTTCCCCAATCCTCTACTCGTTGTAGAAGACCTTATGCCACCAGACTCGAAATTCTAGACCTAGAAAACCTAGAATTACGCTGCCTTCAGTCTAATCTAAGTTTTGTATATAAAATCATACATTGCAATGTCCTACCTGTCAGCTTCAACCATAACAATACAAGAGCAAACAATAGATGCAAACTCAAAGTTAACCGCACCAAACTTGATTGCAGGAAATACGACTTCAGCCACAGAGGGGGTCAATGTCTGGAATACTCTACCTGACTCTGTGGTTTCTTCCCCAAACCCCAAAAACTTTAACCTTAGACTGTCTACTATTGACCTCACCCCTTTCCTAAGAGGTCTGTAAGGGGCATGCATAAGCGCACCAACGTGCCTAACGTCCCTGTCCTATTGTTTCTTTTTATTTTTCTTGTATGTATCCATTTTATGTATCATAACTATGTTTATATTTATACCTGTTTTCTTATAATCGCTTGACAAAATAAACAAATAAATAAAATAAATAAATATATAAAATGTCTGTCTAATCCCTTGGTAAAAACTATATGTTCTGAAGGCAAGCTGTTTGATTGATTGACTGTTCTGCTGGAAAATTTCTCCTTATTTCTCGGTTGAATCTCTCCTTGATTAGTGTTGTGGTTCACCGGCAGCCAGTACAGATGGCAGGCAGTGGAATCGGTCAGTGGGGAAGAACAGGGACCGGTCTGGGAGTCTGGAGAGGACTCGGATGAGAGTCCTGCATCCAATGCAGAGATGGGCCCAGGACCTCCTGGGAGTGGGGTACTGACTCTGGAGATTCCAGAGCCTCAGCAGTGAGGCAGATGAACAAGGGGAGCCTGTTCCCAGTACGCGTATGCACAGAGCTGGTAGAAGGCAAGCACAACTAAGACAAAAGGGGCAACTTGGCAGTAAGCCTGGGAGGTGATTGCCCCTCCCATAAGGTATAAAGGAAATGCAAAGGTAGAGAAACCTTTGTCGGAAGCAACATCGTTCACTCTGTTTGGATTAAACCTTGAAGCTCTGTGTGGACCTTGTACTTTAGTTGGTTTTTTATATTTCATTTGGCACTGTAGTTGTTGGCAGCAATTCAAAGGAGAGAAAGGTGGGTGCTTATCTAGAGGGATTGGAGATGGATGGGGCCTTTGGATTTGCAATTCCCAATTAATTGCTGGCCTTTCCCATATTGGCTGCAGCTGCTGAGATCCTTTCCTCTTGTTTGCATTCCAGCCACAGCACTTATCTGTGCCCCAAATCTAATTGCTCTGCTGTTTCCTCCCCTAACTCTAACAAACAATAGGCAGAGCCAATGACAAGAATCACATTCCTCTGCCTCAAAACAACACCAGGAAAGTCACCTGATCCAGCCAACCTGCTCAGTTGAAACCATAATTTTATTTCCAGAATTCTCCATTTGGCTTGGATGAATCAGGCCTCCTGCAACTGAGCTGGAGCCAAAATATTTTGGGTTTTCCTTTCTACACAGCCAGTGTTTTGATTTTAACTTTCTAGGAAACCATACGTCAAGCCTAAATGGTATCGAGCAAGGGTAACAGACATTGGCTGCCACCCAGCACCACCTAACACAATTAGTAGTGATATTATCTTTCGTATGGCTCATTTACTAAAGCAGGAAGCAAAAGGATGTGATGCAGAAAAGCACATGGCTTCTCTCAGCTTCTCAAAGGGGAGACTAAGACAGATATTTATGGAGGCAGAAAAAGCCACACAGGCATAAGGGCCGTCCCAAAAAGAACTTGAGGAAATGTTAAACCTGCATAATGATGAAGCAGAATTATTTTTGATAAAGGGCAGGTGGGGGAATCCCAATAAACAGTACTTTCATGAGTGCAAAGCATTTTAACTTTTATCCTTTTCATATTTTTTTAAAATTGTTTTTATTTGGTTGCAAGCCCCCCAGAGTTGCTCGATGGTGAAATGGGAGACCTACAGCGATGCAATTCAGCCACTTCGCACCAGTTCGGGAGAACCGGTTGTTAACTTTCTGAGCTGTTTGGCAAACTGGTTGTTGGAAGAAATCATGAGGGCAGAGAACTGGTTGTTAAATTATTCAAATCCCATATATGGAGACATATATATATATCCTTAGTGGACAGTCAAATATGAGCCAGTGATGTCCAAAAAGCCAGTGCAGTCCTAGGTTTCATTAATAGAGGAATAGAATAAAAATCACATGAAATGTTCAGGTAAAGGTAAAGGTTCCCCTCGCACATATGTGCCACTGCACCCTCTCATGAAACATTAGTACCACCTTATAATGCCTTGGTAAGGCCACACTTGGAATACTGCATCCAGCTTTGCTTGCCATAACATAAAGAAAGATGTCGAGACTCTGGAAAAAGTGCAGAGAAAAGCAACAAAGATAACTAGGGGATTAAAGGTTAAGACATATAAAGAACAGTTGCTGGAATCGGGTATGCCTGGTTTAATGTAAAGAAGGACTAGGGGTGACATGATAGCCATGTTCCAATATCTCAGGGGCTGCCCCCAAGGAAGAGGGAGTCAAGCTATTCTCCAAAGCATCTAAAGGCAGGGCAAGAAGCAATGGATGGATGAGAAGCAAAGCATCTTCAAAGAAAAACCAGAAAGTTGCCACTTGAAAAAAAGCACCTTTGGAAGAATGGATGGAAAACTAGAAGCACCCTAGACCTAAGGAGAAATTTTCCTGACAGTTAGAACAATTAACCAGTGGAACAGCTTGCCTCTAGAAGTTGTAAGTGCTCCAACACTGGAAGTTTTTAAGAAGGGATTGGACAATCATTTGTCTCAAATGGTATAAGGTATCCTGTCTGAGCAGGGGATTGTACTAGAAGACCTCCAAGGTCCCTCCCAAACTCTGTTATTTTGTTATATTAATTTAACAGATTTAATAAATAAAGCAATTAGCAAAGAAACTGTGGCTGATTTGTCTCTGAAGTTATCTCTGCAACTTCAGAGATAAGGTGGCCTGTAAAACCAACCACAAACAACTGAGCAGAAAACCAAGCTCCTATTTTTACAGCCAGGTGTTCTGATTATCGCAGGAGAAAAACCACCAGATCTTTCTACCTATGGCTTTGCAGCATTTTTGATTTATTTTTAACTGCAAGCCAAGTTGAGACTTGAATTCCTTCTTCTTCTTCTTTTCTTTCTTTCTTTTTCCCTCCTCCCACAGTTGGGTTTGGGGAAAAAAAAAAAATTATAAGAAATGAAATCACGAGGACATAAGGACATCACCTCTCAAGTGCAAAATCACTCAAGGTCATATGTAGGTCCCATAAAAATTAATGGAAACTGACACGCATTCACCTTCTTGAGTGCTTTTCTGGATCTTGGCCACCTCTAATAGGAAGAGAAGAGATTTTATCTGCAACTCACCTGGGCAATGAATTTAGGTAAGAGAAGAGAAAGCTTTCCATTCAGCAAATCCATGTTTTCATTTCCTGGCTGAATTTTTACATATGGCAGTCTAAACCTTCTTCCCAAGACTTTGTGGAAATGCAACATGGAAGAGCTGGGTGTACAGAAAGTCCTTGACTTACATCGGTTCATTTAGTGACTGTTCAAAGTTACAGTGGCACTGAACAAAGTGACTTATGAGCAGTGGTGTAACAACAATTGGTGTAACAACAGGTTTGGTGAGCGTGCAAGTCAGGGCTCTGGCAGCTACCCCCATTTAAATCATGAGTCTTGAGCTGAACTTCCAAAACTTAAAGAAAATTTATTAGGAGTAAACATGCCGGCACTGTCTGGGTGTAGCTAACTCTGAGACACATCATTCATTGTCACCCTTGACCCTGGTTTTCCCCCATCCCCTGAGTTTATTGTAATTCATATTCTCCAATGGGACACATCCATAGCCAAGAGTCATTAATCCTCCTCTCCAGTTAGAATTTTGCATGGCAGAAACTTCAGTCACCTAGTTACTATCTTTGAAAACTACAGAATGCACTTTCAATTTCCAAGCTGCCACACTGTTCCCCCTCCCTTTCTGTTGGCAACTCTAAAAAGTCCGTAGAAATATTTTATGAGTTGACTTTCGGCTCCCCTCACTTCATATAATTAATTGTCACCCTTGACCCTGGTTTTCCCCCTACCCCTTGGGAATATTGTAATTCATATTCTCCAATGGGACACATCCATAGCCAAGAGTCATCAATCATGTTTTCCAGTTAAATCTTTGTGCAGCAGAAACTTCAGTCACCTAGAAACTATCTTTGAAAACATTTATGGAATGCCAGCTGCCCATTGCTCCCTCCTCCCTTTCTGTTGGCAACTCTAAAAAGACCATAGAAATATTAAATGAGTTGACAGGTCACTTCGCCCAAACCGATCTGAACCAGTTGAATCCCGCCCCTTCTTATGACCCTTTTTTTCCACACTTACAATCTTTGTAGTGTGCCCAGGATCATGCGATCAGGAATTGGCAACTGGTCCATATTAATGACCATCACCCAAGGTCACATGATCCCCTATTGCAACTTTTTGACTAGAAAAATCAATGGGGAAGACAGATTCCCCGAACCCCACGAGATGACTGACTTATCAATGGCAAAGATTCACTTAGCAATGGTGGCAAGTAAGGTTGTAAAATGGGGCAAACCCCACTTATCAAATTTCTCACCGAACCACAGACATTTTTGGGCTCGGTTGTGGTACGACGTTGAGGACTACTTGTGTTGTGTATTGTGGGTATGTCGTGGGGAAGAGCAATTCCAGTTTGAAGTGGGGATAAAAACAACTGAATGAAAAACTGCTGGTGACCTTCTACCGCTGCACCATAGAGAGTATCTTAACTTACTACATCTCTGTATGGTTTGTCAATTGCACAGTGGCAGATAGGAAAGCACTCCAGAGGCTGAACATCATTGCCCAGAGGATCATTGGTTGCTCTCTCCCCTCTTTGGAAGACCTTCATGGCTCCCACTGCCTTAAGAAGGTTCAAAATATTCTCAAAGATCCATCTCATCTTGGGAACCCTTTTTTTTTGAACTATTACCAACTGGCAGAAGGTACAGGATAATAAAAACAAGAACAAACAGGCTGAAAAACAGCTTCTATCCCAGGGCAGGAACTCCATTGAATTCTCCTGTATAGTGCAGTGTTGGTGTGGTGTTGGGGGTTTTCAGTTCAATGTGTGAAGGGTGAAGGATGTGTATTTGTGTTTATTTTCATGGTCATGGTCATGATGTACACTGAAGATGGTGTTTGATTTCATTGTACAAGGTGCAATGACAATGAACTAAAACTAAACTAAAGTGGGCTTATATCTTGGTCTGGGTGGGAGAAAAAACTAGCTTTAAAAAGCAAAGTCCCTTTGTTGCTAAGACGTTCCCTTTTCTGACCAGCTGTGGAGGTAACTTGAGGTGGGTTTGTGTGTGTGTGTGTGTGTGTGTTGAGGAAACAGTCTCTGGGAGTGGGATTAAGGGATCAAATCATGCCTTGGGTGAAGAAGTCCACAATGTAGGATGAAAAAAGTTATTTCTTCTACTTTATCCAGGCTATGTGAAGGACACTGATTTTGGATTGCACCCTCCGGCATTTCTGCATCTTAGGAGGGTTACACTAAACTTTGTGCTATTGATCTTTGTTTTCAAAAACCAGGCTACCAATAAAAAAGAACATTTTTTAAACAAGCTCTCAGAGAGAGGGGGGAAAGAGAAAGAAAGAAAGAAAGAGAGAGAGAGACGGGAATTAAAGTGATATAATACTTTTATGGAGAGTTTCGAACCAGTTCCCTTGAGGTTCTACTTAAAACAATGTGTTAACAGAGGCTCAATTGTGTTGGTTTATTAGCAAACAAAACAAATATGCTTTAAGCTGGTTTTCCAGGATGTTCTGTACAAAGATGAAAGAACTGGGCCTCTGAGCACAAAGGACAAGTAAATTAATTTCCAGACTTAAACCCTTTCAGTGCTGTACCAAAGGAGGATGGATTTCCTAAATTCTTTTGCTTACTTTTGTTGCACTAGTAAATTATTTTTGATTGGCTCCTGTTTTTGTCCTCTTTTATATTTTGTCCAGTGCATTTCCTGAGATTTCTGTGGGATTTAAAGTTTGTTGAAAGAGAAATGGCAATATTACAGACCTAGGATGTTGGACTGGCAAACTGAAAGAAAAAAAGATCAAGTACAAAAAATGGAAAGAAGGACATACAACTAAGGCAGAATATCAGCTGATAGCCAGAATCTGCAAAGACGAAGTCAGGAAAGCAAAGGCTCAGAACGAACAAAGACTTGCAACAAAAGTCAAAGATAATTTGAAAAAAGTTTCTTCCAACATATAAATAACAAGAAAAAAATCAAGGAAGCAGTTGGTCCACTAAGGAGAGAAGATGGCAAGGAAGTAACAGGCAGCAGAGAGAAAGCAGAACTGCTTAACTCATTCTTTTCATCGGTCTTCACGCAAAAAGAAACTGTAGCTTAACCCACCAAAAACATAACTGTAAAAGACAGACCAGAAATAAAAGTTAAAATGAGCAAAAAATAAAAAGTTGTGGGAGTGTCATCACTTGAGACCTTCAAGAAGAGGTCTTGAAGGTTGGGTGGGTGGGGTGTGTGGACACCCCTGCTTGGGTGGGGGGTGGTGGACTAGATGACCTACAAGGTCCCTTCCAACTCTGATTATCTGTTATCTGACTCTCTAAGCTTTTCACTTTCATGAGTTATTTGGCCACTTCAATACGGCTAGGCATTTTGAAACTTGGTAAAAGGTGTCATCTGAAAGGTTTTAAAAGACAGAAATGGTTTGATTAATTTCATATTGAATATTCCCTATACTACAGCTCTTTAGGTGTCACCTAGTATACATGAAACTCATTTATTTATTATTAACTTCAGCGTAGCTATACAGAAGCACAAATAATGCAACTAATACAACCGAACAAGGAAAAGGTCCCTCCTGTTAGAAAGAGATGGTAATTTCAGTCCCAAAACATATCCTAGTAGGTGGACAATTCATCAGCTCCATTAAAGGGAACTTCTACTTATGATGAATTCATGATGAGGTTCTGATGAGGTTCTTTACAAACTAGTTATCAGACTTGTTGACCAATTGGGGATCATTTTAATCTGTAATAAAACTTGCAGTTCATAAATGGCTTCAGATGATTAAATTATATCATTTGAGTTGTCTCAGTGTCTCACAAAGTTATGAGGGGCATCTAGTTTTGGTCACCACAATTTAAAAATGATGTTGAGACTCTTGAAAGAGTGCAGACAAGAGCAACAAAGATGATCAGGGGACTGGAGGCTAAACCATACGAAGAACAGTTGCAGGAATTGGGCTTGGCTAGTCTAGTGAAAAGAACTAGAGGTGACATGATAGCAGTCTTCCAATATCTAAAGGGCTGTCATAAGGAAGAGGAGGTCAACCTATTCTCCAGAGCATCTGAAGGTAGGAGAAGAAGCAGTGGGTGGAAACTAGTCAAAGAGAGAATCAACCTAGAACTAAGGAGAAATTTCCTGACTGTGAGAACAATCAACCAATGGAATGGCTTGCCATTAGAAACGGTGGGCGCTCCAACAATGGAGGTTTTTAAGAAGAGATTGAACAGCCATTTTTCTGGAATTGTACAGGGTTCCTGCTTGGACTAGAAGACCTCTGAGGTCCCTTCCAATTCTGTCATTCTGTTACCTCCATTGATCATTGCATTCCATGTCCTGCTATCTTTTCTCCAGTTGCCTCCAGTAACCTCAGTATTTATTAAAAAAATATATATATATGGAAATTCTCAGTCAGCCAGGTCTCCTGGTTGTCCCAAAGGTGCTTTTTTCAAGACAACTGGACTTTCTGGTTTTTCCTTTGAAGAGGTTTTGCTTCTTGTCCAAGAAGCTTCTTAAGCTCTGACTGGATGGTGGGGAATGGAAGGATTTAGACTCCTTGCAGACAGCTGGTCATTTGCATCCTTTTAGAGAAACGTTGAGGCCACCTAACTAAGTGTCTATGGAGATTTTCAGCCATCCAGGTCATGGTTGTCCCAAAGATGCTTTTTTCAAGAGTCAACTGGACTTTCTGGTTGTTGTTTTTTCTTTGAAGACATCTTGCTTCTCATCCATTCTCATCCAACGTCTTCAAAGAAAAACCAGAAAGTACAGTTGCTTCTTGAAAAAAGCCACCTTTTTTTCTGGAAAAAAAAGAAAGTTTCCTTAGATATCAGGATCTCTAGAGAACCTCATCCTCATTTCAAAACTCCTCCTCAACTGGCTTTGATCTCTTGGAGTTCAGACCTTAAATGAAAAGTGTCCCCTTTTCAACTGACCCCAGAGATGATCTCCCTGCCTCCAAATCCCTTTAGCAATTGGTGGAGTTGAATCAGAGTTGGAGGTATTTCAGTCACCTCAACAAAGTGGAGCCATGTGTGATCGAGAGAGAGAGAGATGAACATATATATATATATATATATATATATATATATATATATATATATATA
>BLBF01000059.1:4312698-4329379 GCA_015471245.1 Laticauda colubrina | reverse complement strand
CTTCCTTCCTTCCTTCCTTCCTTCCTTCCTTCCTTCCTTCCTTCCTTGTGTTTAGAATGCAGTATTGCAGGTTAACTCTGCCCACATCTATGAGTTCAAACCTGACCGGCTCAAGGTTGACTTCCATCTTTCCGAGGTGGGTAAACGGAGGACCCAAATTGTTTGGGGGCAAGTTGCTGACTCTGTAAACCACTTAGAGAGGGCTGGAAAGTCCTGTGAATCCGCATATAAGTCTAAGTGCTATTGCTATCATTGCCAGTATCTCAATTTTGATCACAGGCATGATCAAAATCCATTACAGGGATGGGCATCCATTTAATTCAATGCATAGCTTCATCCCTGTTCTTCTTCATATGGAAGATGGATCTATCTCTAGGATAGTCCCATGTCTCTGGTCTTTAAGAAATTGTGTCCATTTCAGAGCTTCCTGGAATGTGGACTGTCACAAGAAGCATTGCCATAATTCCATTATTTCAAAGGGGAAGAGAAAGGAGGTGCTTTATTTTGTTTACAAATTAGCATGGGGCAATCCATGCACATGATTGCAAATAATTAGCAAAGTCTTGCTTGTCTCTCCCCCAGAATCCCAACTCATTTCTGGAGGACAAAAGAAGACCAGACTTTAAAACTTCTGAACGCCCCACCTGTTATTAATTAGGCTTATTCAATTAGGGCTGGCAACAGATTGCAATGGAGACAGAATCGAGAGGGTAAGAAGGGAAAGCTTGTTTCTGAATCTGAAAAGGGAATTTTGACTGAGCAGCTTTAGAACAGCAGTCTGCTCATCTGCTTACAGATTCTTAAAAAAAAAAAAAAAAAAGCAAAATTTCTAGGCGCTCCAACAAGGTAACTGTTCAGGATTATTTGAGAAAAAAAAATATATGTTTGATTTGCAAGCCACCTCCTAAATCCACCAGGTTTTTTTTTTTTTACTACCACCAAAAATTAGTCATGATTGAAGCCTTGAGACAGAGAAATCAATTCCCCGTCCAAGTTATGGCCATAAATCCATCTCTAAATTAACCCGAACGTGTTGTTTTTAATACACTCAGAGCGCTTTCGAAAATATTTACGTTTGGTTAAGCTCCGTATTTAAATCTGTATTTTCTCTCTCTCTGAGACGTTTGGACAAACCAAGAAACCCTCCTCTGGCAATGGTCTTTCAGAGGTATTGAAATGAAAAAAAATAATAATAATCCCAGAATTCCCAGCCAGGATGGAGCCAATGGTCAGATTAAAGGAGTGGAATTGGTAATAGGTAGGGTGGTTTTGTTTTTGTATTTGAGTGCAACTGCATGGAAATGGGTTTCCTTGAAAATCCATCCCTGTTTCTCCAGAAGCATCAGGGTAGTATAAGCATATAACATAGAGGTAGTCCTCAATTTACGACCATAATCAAGTCCAAAATTCCTGTTGCTAAACAAGGCAGTTGTGAAGTGAGTTTTGCCTTGTTTTTGTGAGCTTCCTCGCCACAATCATTGAGTGAATTGACATAATTACGATCACATGATCAACAGTCGTAAGTGTGAAAAAAGGTCGTTAAGTCGCTTTTTTCAGTGCTGTTGTAATTTGAAGCAATCACTAAGTGAACTGCTGTAAATTGAGGACTATCTGTACTCCAACAAATATTAAAAGGAGTGGAAAGGCCTCCAATGCAACTGCCACACAGAGAGAATAATTAAACTGAAAAGTCTGCTTCCCCCTGCATAGGTAATTCCTGCGAACATAATCCATTGGAAAGATTTTGGAATCCGTTTTATCATCCAATTATTTCTTACATTCTCAATCTTCATCTGTCATAAACTTCCTTTCTTTTAATTTATTTATCTTAGATTTGTTATCCCGTCTTTATTATTTCTACAAATAACACCAAGTGGTGAGCATATTTAATACACCATCCTTCTCCAATTTTCCCCACAATAACCCTGTGAGGTGGGTGTGGCTGAGAAAGTGGGAGTGGCTCAAAGTCATCCAATTGGCTTTCTTACCTAAGATGGGACTAGAACTCACTGTCTCCTGGTGATTGGCCAAAAGTCATCCAGTTGGCTTTCACGCCTAAGGCAGGACTAGAACTCACCATCTCCTAGTGATTGGCCCAAAGTCACCAGGCGGCTTTCCTATCTAAGGTGAGACTACAACTCACCATCTTCTGGTGATTGGCCCAAAGTCACCCAGTCAACTTTCTTGCCTAAGATGAGACTAGAACTCACCATCTCCTGGTGATCGGCCGAAAGCCATCCAATTGGCTTTAATGCCTAAGGTGGGGCTAGAACTCATTGTCTCCTAGGGATTGGCCCAAAGTCACCAAGCTGGCTTTCATGTATAAGACAGGCCTAAAACTCACCGCCTCCCAGTTTCTAGCCTGGTGTCTTAACCACTAGAGCCAACTGGCTCTTACACAAAGCATGAAAACCCAACTAGCTTTTCATGATTCACTTTGTTTTTCTTAAAAAGTTATCCTCAGCAACCGAGCCAGAAGAGCACACACACATTGCACTAGCCTTCTCCACTTCTCAACAGAGAAAATATGTCATATTTCCTTTTTTATACTATTATTTATACAAGGTAGCAGCAGCCCGAGATATAAATCTTGCTCCTTTCCTATCCTTTTCGTCACTGCATGAGAGAAGCGAAAAGCAAAGATGAAACACTGTGCAAATAAACTGTAAATTCAAGGCGGGTGCCAGTCGGACAGAACGCTATGGGGCTTGAGGTAAGGGATAAACATGTAATGAGGAAAGCATCTGTCAGAGAAGCAAAGATTTGGTGAGTCAGGAATAATTCAAACAATACGTAGGAGCCACAGGAAGCTTTCCCGTCCTCCAGGAACAGATCCGGAGATTCAAGATAAAGTTAGCCGCTAAAGCAGGATACCACACACATGGGACCATGGTGTGCATGGTCTATAAGGGATGGCCAATAAATTCAAAATGAAAGCTGCAACAGTGCCTTCCCATCACTTCCCAATACTTCCCATCTTGACTACAGCAACACACAGTTCATGGGACTGCCGTAGGAGATGACGAGGCTGAGACTGATGGAGGAATCAAATGCATCACCAGCCTTGAGTCCCTTCTTGCCCATAAGAGATCTAAGCCCAGCCCCACATTGTCAATTCCATTGACTTTTATCTACCACCAAAATGCTTTGGCCGTTAGTAGGTCAGATTCTTGTAGAGAGCTTAAACTTGCAATAAATCCTTATATATGTTTGAACTGCCTGGATTTCCTGATTTCCAAGCTTGACAACTACCCTTGAAAAGTACCCAGAAGTTTCCATTGGTTCAAATTGTGTGGCCCACATAGTTATGTGCAAGCCTAGATTTGTACCTGTGTCACTTCTCTTATGGGAGCTGCATTGGTTGCTGATTTAATTCTAGCTGCAATTCAAGGTTGTCAGCTTCAAACCCTCCATGGCCTGGAGCCAGATGAATTGAAGGACCATCTTTTCCCAGGTACATCTACCTGAGCCACCAGAGCAGAGGGGAGGGTGGAGGGGCGGAATTCTGGGAATTGAAGTCCACATGTCTTAAAGTGGCCAAGATTGAACATCTTTGCTCTAGCGGCATGTTTGTGACCTCACCATCCTTGTAGGCAAAGTCGCTATGAGAGGAATCTATGAATCAAGAATCAAAATAGGTTTAAATGGGCCATAACTCCTCCACGGAAGTTGCCATCTTGACTTTTCTGACCTCTCTGCCCCATTCTGTGGACATCCCTGCTATAGAGATCATACGTGCAAAATGTCCTGAAGTAGAAGCGTCCTGCAGAAGTGCTAAGCTTTATAATTACCCACCTCAACCCTAATTTTTCAAGATGCTTCAGTGGTTCCACAGCTTTTAAGAGAAGGAGAATTTTTTTAAAAAACTTCTGGAGTTAGAAGAAGATAAAATAGCTTCCTGTGAGCCAGCCTTGACACCATCCCATAATAAACATCAGCCTTTGGGCAAAGCTGCATTCCTTAGAGCTGAACTTTTTCCACCCTTCTCCTGTTATCTTGAAGTCCGTTGTTTTCATTCCCTGCAATTTTGTCCATCATCAGCATTTTTGCTTTCAACCTGGGTGCAAGCAATACATTTGCCACACTCCATTCTGTTGTGCCAGACAATCTCCCCACACCCCCACATCCCAGTTTCTTATGAGAAGTCCTTCACTTCTCCAGGACCTCATATGGAGAATCTTCTTGGTCTTTTCCTGATTCTCCATCTTGCACATCCCCGAAAGGCAATACCGATGGAGGGCAAAGAACTGATGCTCAAACCTGGACATGCTTGGGATGAAATGAATGGATGGGTTTGTTTTTGCTACTTCCTCCTCACAACCCTCCTCTGATCTATTTATTCATTGGCATTGGAAGCAACATTTATTATTGCATCCAGTATTTACCACTCCCACCAGCTGGGCTTTCTGTAAAAATGGTGGTGAGGGCCACCAATGAAATCAGATGATGAATGAATATTCAGCCCGGAGAAGGAGATGCACGGTGCTAAAACAACTTGGACAGTGACAAAGGAACAAAGGGAAGCTGTTTTATTTACGAACAGTATCCAGGAGGCTGCTGAAATAGAACAGCCTAAGATGTCAACTGGTGGCTGTGAGGATAGAAACTCCTGTCTTGGGATAGTATGTTAAAAAGTCCAAATTCTTGCATTACATGGAATAAATGTATCTTTTATCCCACACTGTCTTTCCTTTTAATGAGGCTGTTTCATTTTATTGAGACAGTCAGTTTGGTGTAGAGGTGAAGATATCAGACTAGAAACTGGGTGAATGTGAGTTCTAGTCCTGTTTTAAGCACAAAAGCCAGATGGGTGATCACCAGGAGAAAATGAGTTCTAGTCCCGCATTAGGTCTGAAAGCTGTCAGGGTGACTTTGGGCCAATCACCAGGAGACTGTGAGTTCCAGTCTTACCTTGGACACAGAAGCAGCTAGGTGACCTTGAGCCAGTCACATTATCTCAGCCCGAGGAGGAAGACAATGGCAAACTGTTTCTGGAAAACCTAGTCAAGAAAATTGCAGGGTCTTGTCCAATCACTCTCCAAGAATCAGATATGATTGAACAGAAGTTTAAAAACAACAAAATTGAAGTGTGTAGTTGAACTTCCACTGGCTAATAACTGAGGAGAGTAGATAGAGAATTGGAATTGAAGCAAATATGTCTTCCAAGTCAAGGAAAATTATTGGAGACTATTGTATGCAATTTTCTTGTGGCTGTGCAGAAATAGTTTGCCATACCTGAAAAGAAGACCAATTAGGACAGTGGAAGACGGAGAGACTAAAACCTATTTTTTTAAATGTAGGTTTGACCTGAAGAAAAGAAGAAGCATCACAGCAGTCTTCCAAGACTTGAAGGACTATTCCCAGGGAAGAGAAGGTGGATTGATTCACCAGAAAGTAGGGCAAGATCCAGCTATGTGGAAGCATTAAAGAGAGAGACCCAGTTCAAACCAGGAGGAGTTTCCTGATCAGAAAAACTATGAAATTTTGAAGAGCTTGCTTCCTGGATAATGGGGTATCTATCATTGGAGGCTTCCAATGAAGGTTAGATAACCACTGGTGTGGGAAAGTTTGAAGATTTCTGCCCTGGACTGGGAGGCAAAGTAGAAAATCTCCAAGACCTCTTCCAATTATATATATATATAAAAGCAAAATACCACTCGTGCATCATCACAAAATCTCCAGAACTGTAAAGACTACAAACTTGAAATTTGGCATGTAGGTTCCTCTTGGCTTCTAGGTGCTCACTAAGAAAGGATTTTTCAAAATGACCATCAGAGCAGTAGCATTTCCTATATTGTTATTATTAACATGCTCTGATGCTAAGGAGTTCCACTCCCCCTCTCCACCTGAAAAGAAATCTCTTCCACAAGCAGAGGAGAGGAGTTTCAGTTTCAGTTTTAGTTTCACAGCACCAAGCAGCTTAGTATAGAGCAGTTGAATGAAGCCACACCCAGGCTCCTTGCTGTCTCCTTCTTCCTCACACAGGAAATACTGCTTCAGTTTCCAAACAGCCCTCAACTCTCTCACACGGAGACAGATGAATACCAATGGATGTTGGTAGGCACAGGCAGAATTTTTCTCCCCTTAGACACAAGAACAGTTTTTCCCCGAAAGCCATCCCTCTGCTAAACAAATAATTCCCTCAACACTGTTCAACTATTTACAACTATTTACAACTATCTGCATTACTATTACTCTTAATCTTATCATCACTCCTTATCATCCATCCCCTCCCATTTGTGACTGTATGACTGTAATTATGTTACAACTTTGTATCAACTTTGATACAAGTTTGTATCCTTACGGTTTATATTGATTGTTTCCTAGTATGATTTGATTGCTTATTGAACCCTATGATTATCATTAAGTGTTGTACCTGATGATTCTTGACTCTTGATGAATTTATCTTTTCTTTTATGTACACTGAGAGCATTTGCACCAAGACAAATTCCTCGTGTGTCCAAACACACTTGGCCAATAAAGAATTCTATTCCATTCCATTCTATCCTATTCTATTATTTTCCTTCTCAAAAATTGAGCCCAACCATATAGTTTTATAGTGAAGCACAGGTATTGAGTTAGTTCTCTGAAAAGACTGCAATTCTGGAAATTCCTACGGATTCCTCCTCAACTTTCCAGCAGCTTCCTACCTCTTCTGTCGCACCTGAGGTTTTGGAAGTACTTCCTCAGCAGTGGCTGAGAGCATTCATGTTCGACGTGCAGGTCACTGGTTGTGGAGGAATCCATTCTTGAGACTTCAGAGCCTTCTTTCAGCCTCCATTTGGTCAGGGCAGCGAGCATGGTTTTTCTGTGTTTCTTTAACCCCTAGCACAGGAGTTGTCCTATTCTGAAACCCTCCAACTTTCCAAAATGATAAATGATTTGTGTGCCTGCCATGAATCAAAGTAATGCTTTTGTGGAGGTTGGTCCAAAGATAAACATAGAAGAAACTTTTTTATAACTACCTTTTAATCTATGTATCACCGGGGGTCTCCAGCTTTGCAAAATCACATCTGCAAACGGTGGGGCTCATTCAGGAAATAAAAACAATTTTGACAGCACCCACATCCTGCCTGTTCAGGGCCGATCAGGTTTAAAATAAATCAGTAGTCTCCAGGGTGCCAATATGCAGTTTGAGAGCCTCTGCTCTCCTTGAAGGCATATTGTAACTACAGTTTCTCTGAATTTTCCAATCAGTATGGATGCTGCAGCTTAAGGAAAATATCTGGACAAAAGGTTTAGCGAGCTGCTGCAGAAAGATTTGCAGAAGACTTCCCTACACCCCCCCCCCCCACACACACACACCCTGTGGTCTGGTGGGACTAGGAATAAGCACTGTGGTACTTTGGTTTTATACCACACTCCCCAACTGTGCAATGACTCAATCCTGAGTCAGTGCAAGAGCGAGAAAGGTGCTACATAGATAGAGCAGTTTACATCATTTAAAACCTATCATTTCGTGGACGTCAAAAAAGGGAAGAATTAAGCAAGACAGTAAGATCAGCGTGGCAGTTAAGATCAAAACATTGGGGAAAAAAGTATCTGTCACATACAAAGAATGACTGTCAAAAAATCACCTGATCTTTATGTGACTCAGGTATTCCATAATCTGATGTATCCATGAAGAAAGGCCAAGTCATTCCTTAAGGTACTTCTTTTTTTCCCTTCCCAATGATCAGCTGGTTCGATGATCAGCTGTGCCAGGATCCCCCTCGCTGTCTTACTGCTTTGCCCAGGAGGCTTCCCTAAGGCTCAGGAGGAAAAAAAAATGGGGGGGGGGGGGTGCTGCCAAAGAAGAAGAAAGAAGAAAGAAGAAAGGAGAAGGAGAAGAAGCCACACCCACCCAGTCACATGGTTGTGCGCCCACCTAGCCACACCCACAGAACTGGTTGTTAAAAAAATTGAAGCCCACCCCTGGAAGAGAATATTTTTAGGTTAGGGTTGAACTGTGAGATCCTACATGCTCTCTGAGTTGGATTGTTTTCTTGCACAAATTTCATTACCAAACTACGTAACATTACCAATACTGGGAGGTTTTGCTCTCTTGATATATACAAGTGGTTTGTCTGTCAGTGTTGTTGGACCTTTTCTTGGTGATTCCTTGATTAGACTGTTGTTTGATGTTTGTTTGCTTGAGTTGATAGCTTCTTTATTGGGGTATTGTTTGACACTAGTGTTAATCTTGATCTTAATCTCTGCTTATCTGGGTGTTGATTGCTGGCAAAGAGGTGTTTCAGTTTTTTTATTTCCTTTTGGCTTTTTGATTCTTTCTTTTGAATGGCATGTACATATTGTGTATCTCTATGTGCCTGTTGATGGCTGATGCCATCTCTAGGAATTCTCTAACATTTTTGGACTTGGTTTGATTTAGGATGCTCCCAGTTTCCCAGTTGAAACTATGGTGAAGTCTGTTCATGTGTAAAGATGGCATTAGGTCTTGCATGTCTGCTCTGGGCCTTTAGATAACATCCTTGTTAGCAATGTGTATGGGTAAACTTTAACCGAGATATGGCTTCTTCCATCTGTAATCAGCAATGGAGACAGTTAATCTTGGTGCATTCATGGCCTGGCTCTGGTCGAGGGTGATAATCTTAGGGTCTCCCCTTGTGGGAGGGGAGGGACCGGAGACCATTGCTTACCAATCTGGCAAATGTCATTAAATACAGATAATACTTGTGAAGTTGTTAGGGGTGACATCTTGACGCTCTCAGTTCTGCTCTTGGGAGATAGGAAACACTGGGGAGAAAAGAAAACAGATTACTAATTCTACATATCTTTCTAGTTAGTAGTCCAGTAAAAGAAATATATCTCCCTATAAAAACTTATCCAATCTTCCTTTCACAAGGACATCTCCATATTTTCATTTTTTCCCCCTCATTTACAGATTAACAGAGTTGGAAGGGACCTTGAAGGTCATCTAGTCCAACCTCCTACTTCCATGTTGTTTTGATCCTAAGGAAAATGGTTGAGGATATATGAAATTTTATATATATATATATATATATGTATGTATGTATGTATGTATGTATGTATATGTATATGTATATGTATATGTATATGTATATGTATATGTATATGTATATGTATATGTATATGTATATGTATCTGCATATGCATATGTATCTGCATATGCATATGTATATGTATATGCTGTTCAGCTTCCTTCGGGTATTTTTCCCACGTCATTGTAGTTGTGCTTTTAAAGTTGTAGCAACGTTTCAGCAGAATCTCATCTGCCATCCTCAGGCTTCTGCATTGTATTCGTCTATGAGTCAGACTTTCACAGCCGTTTCTGTTTTTAATTTGGTGCTGGCCATCTGCTGTGCCAGAATTTTATCTTTGGGGTTTCCTAGGATGGCTGCTATTTTTCTGTCTGTTTTGAAGGCAGTCTTGATGTGATGCCTGTGTAGTATCTTCCTGATTTTATCTTTAGTACCTCTTATGTAGGGCAGGACAGCTGTTCCATAGGTCTGTTCATCTTCTAGGTCTCCATTATGTTTTAGTGTGCTTTTGTGGATCAAGCCAGTGATTTTGCTTTTGTGGAAGCCGTTGGCTGTCAGTACTTTAGTCAGGGTGCATAGTTCAGTCTTTATATGTGTCTTGTCTGCCAGGTGTTTGGTTCTGGCAATTAGTGTTTTGGCCACGGAGTTTATCTGTGCTGGGTAGTGGTGGGATTGGGCGTTGAGGTAGCGATTGGTGTTTGTTTTCTTCTGGTTTTTGGTGTGTCCTGGTGTGCCATCTATTCTTTTGTAGATTACCACATCTAGGAATGGCAGTTGTTTGTTTATTTCCGTTTCCATGGTGAACTTTTGGGGTGTGTGCTGTTTAGGTGTGTTAGGAAATTGTTTAGGTTTTCTTTTCCATGGGGCCAAATCACAAATGTGTCATTGATGTATCTTAGCCATAGTTTGGGTTTGTGGGTGGCATTCGCCAGGGCTCTGGATTCAAATTCTTCCATGAACAGGTTTGCAATGACGGGTGACAGTGGTGATCCCATAGGGGCTCCTTCAATTTGCTTGTATCTTTGTCCTTTGTATATGAAATATGTGTTGGTTAGGCAGTGTTCTGTTAGTTCCATGAGGTCTTTGGGTGGTTGGTATTTATTTTTGATGATTTTGAGAGTTTCTTTTATCAGGACTTGAGTGAATAGTGAAACCACGTTGAAACTTATTTATAAAGATACTATATGTATATGTATACACATATACATATGCATATACATATTCATACACGTATATGTATACATATACATATATGTATGTATATAACGGCTGTGAGAGCCTGACCCACATACAAACTCAATACAGAAGCCTGATGATGGCAGATGAGATTCTGCTGAAACGTTGCTACAACTTTAAAAGCACTACAATGACAGGGGATAATACCTGAAGGAAGCTGAACAGCACACATGTAAGTACCGGCGAAAACTTAAAAAAAATAAATATATGTATATGTATATTCATATAGATATACATACATATATACACATACATACATATACATATATTATCTTTATAAATAACTCAACAGTGAACATACATAACATGCATAAATGGAGGGACCGCACTAAAAACAAATTTGTTCATAAGCTGTGGGAGAATTCATTTCATTCATGTTTAAATGCAGCAAGTGTTAATTCATATCTGAATTCAACAATTGCTCAGTTTACACATGTGACTTAAAATTCAGTTATTCCTTAATTTTACATGCATCTTTCATTGTCTCACAAAAAAATTCTACATATGCAAGATAAATGTCTACCAAACATGCATATGCAGTAATAAAAACCATGCACAGATTTAATGGCTTCCGAAGAAACACATCGTGTTTCTTAGGCAAAAATTTTTTAAAAAGTGATGGGAGAGATTGCCTCCAAACACATACAAAATTTTGTTTCATGTGTATTTGTTTGAAAAGAAAATTAGCAGAGGTGTAAGATAAATCAGTTTTAAAAAGGGAAGAAGAAAAGCAGAGGAACTGGAGTTGAGAGAGTCACAAAAACGAGAAACTCAAAATAAGTTGATGGATTCAGTTGTGTCAAAACTGCAGAGATTAGAAGAACCATGTTTTGAAACCATGTGGCCTCCAAGAACATTTAGCACAATAATGTTACCAATTATCCATTAGATAAAGAATATCTGATGGTTCAGATGGTGTCAACCTTCAAGATTTCTTTCCTTTGCTTTGCATCTTTCGGCTGTCATAAGTAATGGGGGGGGGGTGGAGGGGGTGAAATAGTAATGGGAAGCGAGCTGGAGGTTTCAGAGAATAAACTGCATAAATGGGGGGGGGGAGTTTCTTGTTTATGCTTCTTTCTTATGCTATGCGCAAGTGCACCTTTTTATCAAAATATGTCAAGGTCAACGGACAGATGCCACATCACCACCTGAAGATACCCACATGACATTACATACAACCTTTAATTGGATGGACAGTTTGAATTATTGTGGGTGGGAACGTTGCCATCACTTTGTATATGTGAATTGCACGCTCATTTTCTCAGATTCATAATTCCTTTGATGCTATCACTTGATTTCCAGCAAAAGATATCTTTTCTCTAATTAATGGAGTCTTAAGTATTTCTTTCTTGGATTTTGAATGGAGCACCAGTTGACAGATGGACAGCAGCAAGGCTGGTTTCTAATATTTGAAGATTTACTTTCATTTCGGGGTGCTTATGAACGTTCGGCAACACCACCACGGGCCAACTCTGAGGAGACCTGAATTATTTTTAACCAGGGATAAGAACTGCCTTACAGAGTGGATTATTCAGAAGTTGTGGGAACTTCATCACTGGAAGCTTTCAAGAAGAGATGGGACTGCCATTTGTCAGAAATGGTGTAGGGTCTCTGGCTTGGGCATGGGGGTTGGACTAGATGACCTACAAGGTCCCTTCCAACTCTGTTATTCTGTATATGAGACTTATGAGAGCATAACTGGGTTACAGATAGGGACTTATGGATATACACATATCATTTTACAGCCTCTCAAAAAGCCAGCCATGGTTGTGTTTCTCTGATCAAACCTTACTCTGCTTTCAATAATTGACAACACGTGTGGAATCTTGATGTTGAAGGCAATCCCTACTGTACAAAGAAAGAGAAATTGTTTTTAGTACCTCCTCACCAGAGATTTCTTTCCCACATTCCTGAAAAGGGAGGGGATGCCCAGCTTCTAACACTCCCAAGCTGTAAGTATCCCAAGGTTAACAGCGCAAAGCTATTGATTCTGAAAAAAAACACGATAATGATGAAGAACGTATTGGAACACAGAAAGTTGCCTCAGTTCGTTGCCCACAGCTGCTAAATGTTTCTTACCATAAACAGGGATTTAAAGCACTTGGATTGAGCATACCTCCAAGATTGCTTAGTTCCTTTCAGTGGATTAGGGTCATTGTTGTGCAAAATTGCCATAACAATGCCATCCGAGGAGAGGCCTAATATCTCCCAAATTAATGCATCTAATAGAAGCCATAGAAGCCATAGTTTTGGCCAGTTTTGGCCATAGAAGGAGCGTTCACGTCGCGGCCCCTGTCAGGTATCTGTTTACCTGCGAATCCTTCTACCACGCTACACCAACCTACACCAACAGTGTTCTACAGTGGCTGGGAAAAGTGTAGCGACACGAGAGAAGAAGAATGCATCTCATAACCAAGGTCCACCAAGTTCTACTACACAGACACATTTTGTCTCGCTGACATTAAAATGCAACACAATTAATTGTAATGATGCCTTCCCTCCCCCTTTTTAATCTTTTCATTGCAAAATAAAAGGCTAGGAAATGATTAAAATAGGACCAAATCAGCCAGAAGTTCCAAAACTCGATAAGCTTCTTCTCATAAAGGCCAGTCAGATGCCTACAGAATAATAATCAATAGGACATGGAAATCAATCATTCAGTAACTTCTCTTTACATGCTAGCTGTTGGTTTGACCTGGTTTACACAGCCTACTAGCATGAATAAAGCATGCGTAAACTGCAATTTGTACAGCACATTAAACTAGAAACCATAGTTTACAGACCACAAGGATGGGTCTCAAAAGTCCACTATTTCAGAAATGAGTAAAGCACTTTAGTGCTTGAGTAAAGAAATTTTATCTCTTAGCAGGAGATTAAAAAGTACCTAAAAAGTTTGTATTGCTATTGTTGTTAAGTAACCTGGTTTAACATCATCATCATATCTTTATTATCATCAGTGTTTGTTTACAGTAGCATTTCTCTGGAGGGAAAAAAAATCACAACTACTCATCAGCAACCATTTTAAAAATGCAGAGTAACTAACAAAACCAATGACATCATAAACTAACAATAGAAATATAAACAAAAACCATATTAGAGTTATCTGAGCTGCCCTAAATAAAATCTCAATTAAAAGCACAAGAAACAGAATTAAGAGGCTGGGGACTATTATTAGCAACTGAAGAGATTGCTCTTTTCTTTCTCTTTATTTGCCAATTGCTTTTTCCAAATCAGCGACAGTTAGTCTAGTGAAATAACCCGGGTTTGATTCCCAGAAGGGTATAGCTAGCTAACGAGAACTAAATAGCTTGAAATAGATCTATACCAGTCAAAACTATACTACTCAAAATTTCTGCTACTGGTTCTCCAGAACTGGTCAGAACCTGCTGAGTACCACCCCTGCATGTATTATGTGCATACTTATACCAGTTGATACTTTTATGTTTATATGTTCTGTTCATACTTACACTTGTTGTTCACATACATGCTTGACAAACTAAACTAAATAAATAAAAATAAATAAGAATAAACCTTTCCTTCTTTTAAATGAGTTGGTGGGAAGAGCTACTTTGCTGCTGGATTGGGCTGCCATTCCTAGTCACCTTTTGCTGTAATGAGGAGAAGAAGAAAGGGTTGTGGGGTGTGTGTGTGTGTGTGTGTGCGTGCGTTTTAATGTCGCAAAGGCTTTTGAATTTCATTCCTCCGGAATCCAAGACAGATGGTTTTAATTTCCAGCCAAGGGTCTCCTGCCATGGCTAGGAGCACCAGCCTCCTTCTGCTTTGTTCCTTCCAGCCTCTGGCCCTGCAGGCGAAGCACTCCTGGCAGAGGTTTGTTGCAACAGCGGAACTGGCTGGGGGAATTGGGGTAAAAGGTGAATATCAGCAGCAGGAGGGCTGCAACGCTCAAAGCCAGACCCAATGGGTTGAGTTTCCCTCTCCTCCCTCGTTGGCATCCCGCAGGCATGAAGACCCTCACCTGGTCCCCTAGTCAGAAGCAGTTATGCAAAGTTGCTGAAGCATTTAATTACAGAATAACAGAGGTGGAAGGGTCCTTGGAGGTCTTCTAGTCCAGCCCCCTGCTTGGGCAGGAGAACCATTTCAGGTGAGAGGCTCTCCAGTCTCTTCTTTAAAAACCTCCAGCGATGGAGCACCCACGACTTCTGGAGCAAAGTTGTTCCACTGGTTGATTGTTCTTGACTGTCAGGAAATTTCTCTTTAGTTCTCAGTTGCTTCTCTCCTTGATGAGCTTCTTGTCCTGCCTTCTGGTGCTTTGATCCTCTTTTCATTGTGGCAGCCCTCAAATATTGGAATATGCTCTCATGTCACCTGTAGTCCTTTTCACTAAATTAGATATACCCAATCCCTACAACCACTGTTCATGTGTGTTCACCTCCAGTCCCCTAATCATCTTTGTTGCTGTTCTCTGCACTCTTTCGAGAGTCTCAACATCCTTTTTATAATATGGTAACCAAAATTGAATGTGGTATTCCAAGTGTGGTCTTATTAAGGCTTTATACAGTGGCACTTTATAAAATGGTACATTGGTTTCCTTCCTGCTTTTGTCCATTTGCCTCCCTTCATTTTCTCCTCAATTGCTCTGGGCTCTCATTTCCTTTTAAATCCCTGTCTTACAATGGCCATTGGCACTAGGGCATGGTATAGGCCCATCCACCACTGCCATAAACCAAGTATAAAGTAAACTTTCTCTTACAGGAAGGTTTCAAAATATGGCTCAGTGATGATCTGCTCTTGCAGAGCAATAGAACTCATGAGTCCAAATGGAATTTCATGAGGGCCTTTTCTGTACTTTGAAAATCATCCTCAGCTTCAATGGGCACAGAAAGAGGAGGAAAAACATTGCCATAGGAGGCAGTGATGGGGTGTTTGAATCAACATTTTGCCCAGCTTTCACCCCAACGTGGAAAGGTAAAGTTTAAATGTAAAGTTAAATTGTAAATGGAAAGGAAGGAAGGGGGGAAGGAGAAAGGAAGATAGGAAAAAAAGAATGGGAGTGAGGGAAGGAAGAAGATAGGAAGGAAGAAGGAAAGAAAGAAAGAAAGAAGGAGGGAGGGAGGGAGAGAGGGAGGGAGGAGAGTTTGAAAGGGAGGGAGGGAGGAAGAAAGGGAGAGAGGGATGAAAGAGAATGATGAATGAATGGAGGGAGGGAGGAGAGTGATGAAAAGAAGAAAGGAAGGAAGGAAAAGAGGAAGGAAGAAAAGGAGGGAAGGAGGCAGAAGGAGGGAGGGAGGAGAGTTATGAAAGGAAAAAAGGGAGGAAGGAATTGGAATGATGGAAGGAAGGAGGGAAAGAAATGACAAAGCCACAATATCTGCATCACAAAAATACTCTTTCCCTCTCATATATGTGTACAACATCATCATCATCATTACACACACACACAGGGCAGAGTTTGTGTTGTGTTGCTACAACACTACTTCTGTTATTTTCCCCATCTCATGAGCTTCTAGCCCCACTCACCACTTGGCTCGATTCCACTCATTGTTGAGACCCTCCACAAGTGACGGTGGGAAAATAGGACCTTATGTGAAGTTTTCTCTTATGGGGAAAGATAGGAGAGTGTGCATGCACACACAGAGAGTCTCCCCTGCACACAGATCAGAAGAGCAGCAAATGACAACCCTGGCTTGCTGAATGGCCCTGGCCAACTCCATCATGTGGGCTAGGCATACCAACCAGTGTTGCTTGCAACACAGTGGAAGCTGTTCCCTCTGGTCACTATCTTGGGGTCCAAGAACAGGATTCTAACATGAACACATTAAAATTAGCATATCAAAGGAGCCCATCACATGGACCAGATGGAGAAAAATCATCCCTTCCTTTTCTATCGTCCTCTGAAATAAAGGCAAGTCTTTTAACGTGCTAAACTTTAAAAAGCAACACACACATGTGTACATGTATGCATCTTCTTTAAAAAATAAAAATAAAAAAAGAAGAAGAAGAAGAAGAAAGGGGAAAAAAACCCAACTCAGTCCTTTCTCTCATTATGTCTGGTTTTGCATTTTAATGTGCCTTGCTTTAAAGCAGCCTTCATTGATATTCTGCTTCAGCATGTGTTTGCCTGTATCTCTTGGGGAATTTTGCTTCAGTTATTACTAATTCTACAGCACAGCCTTCCCTTTGCCTCTTGGTAATTTCCTTCTCTGGTGGAAAACGGTGCCGATAATTCAGACATGGCGGGGGTGGGGAGTGGAAAGGGGTCCTCTGAGCTAAGGTGGAGGGACTGCATCAGAATGTTATTTATTTGTTTATTTGTTTCTAAACAAATTTGTTTATTTATTTGTTTCTAAACCTTATTAGGTTTAGAAGCTGCTTGACTCCTAGACTTTGGGCAGCTTACATAATTAAGGGGAGGGGAGGAAACAATGAAAAAAGCACAGGTGAACCCAGACAAATGAGGAGGAGGAAGAGGAGGAAGAGGAAGG